>CM053600.1:136724362-136748950 GCA_028646575.1 Pseudocheirus occidentalis
GCTGGGATAGGGTGACCCTCCCTGCCCTACCAGAAAGTTAGAGAGCAGATGAGGGAAGGGGCTCTACAGTGGGATTGCTATTTTGGGGTTGGGGTAAGGGAAAGACGGGGAGAAAATTTGTAACTCAAAAATCTCATGAAAATGAGCGATGTAAACAAGAAAAGAAATAAAATTTATTACATTAAAAAAAACCAATATGAGATACAGGTAGGACAGGATGATTTCTGGGATTCTCTACAGAGACAAAGGATTTAGGTAATTCTGTGAAAACAGAACTACAGAGGGAGGTGAATGACTCACGAAAGGCCAGAGAGTGAATTAGTAAAGCCTGGACATCATATTACCTCCTAGAAGCCACTGCTGGGACATGTGTGTAAGAAAAGAGTTTTGGAAATCTTTCTTCTCTTGCCTCAATGTTGTTAAATGGGAAATGACTTGTTGAGTTTTTTTTTTTCAGCTCTGACATGGATGCATACTTCTAGTAGGCATTTTAAATTCCTGGAAATCCCAACTGTATACTGAATTAAATTGAAATGTATTAACCAGGGCTCCAATTTAAGGGACTGAAGTATTAACGCAGTACCATGGCTTGTGAGAGGTAAGATTTGGTTGAATCTCTTTGGGGTCAGGGCTCAGCAGGGACTACAGATGCTCCTGCTTCTTCATGATGACTGAGGCTTTCCTGCTGAGTTGGGGGGAGGAGGTTTCAGTTAGGACGTTTTAATACGGGCCACAGGACAAGGGTAGGGCAGAACCATACAAGCAAGCATTGGCTAGGAATCATTGGCTAGGAATACAAGGCTTGGCCTAAAAGGGGTAGACAACAGTGAAGTCTGAAGCTGAAGCCAAGACTGGTAGATCAGATGTCTTATCTTCAGCTGAACAGCCTTGAGACACTGGGAGATAATGTGGTGTAAGTAGTCAGAGGGCATGGATTCAAATCCAAGCTCTATCTTTCCTTTCTCTGTGACCTTTCCCTAATTACTTCTCTCTTCAGGTTACTCGTTTTCTCATTTTAATCAAAGAAAGATATTACAGTCTTAGGCTATGTTAAGAGAGGACTGGACTAGGGAAATGATAGTCCCACAGTATTTTGCTTCAATCATACTACATTTGGAGTTCACTTCTGGGTGCCATATTTTAAGAAGGATTTTAATAAGCTGAATATTCCAGAGGAAAGCAATCGGGATAGTGAAGGGTCTTACAAATTCTTGCCATATTAGCATCAGTTGAGTGAACTGAAAATATTTAGTCTGGAGAAGAGAGGCTTAGGGAGGTGAGGAAAGAACTGGAGAGCTATTTTTAAATATTTGAAGGCCTTTTATCTAGAAAAGGAATTCTAATTGTTCTGGTTAGTCCCAAAGGGCAGAAATGGAAGAAGTGTTTAAAAGTTCCAGAGAAGGGGCAGCTAGGTAGTGCAGTGAATAGAGCACAGGCCCTGGAATCAGGAGGACCTGAGTTAAAATAGGGTCTCAGACACTTGATACATTTACTAGCTTTGTGACCTTGGGCAAGTCACTTAACCCCAATTGCCTTGTCCCACCCCCATAAAAAATTCCAAAGAAGCAAATTGGGCTTGATATAAGGAAAAAATTCCTATCCTAATTAGAGTTATCCCAAGGTAGAATTGGCTGTTTGTGGATGGGGCTGGGGGAAAGGGATTAACTTCATTGGAGGTCTTCAAGCCAACGATGGCCAACTGCCAGATCCAATGTAGAGGGAAATGATTCAGATATGGGTTAAACAAAATGGTCCCTTCCCACTCTAAATCCTGGAATCCTTGGGACAAAGAGACTAGATCAAGAATAAAAACACAATCCCACTTAGCTCTTCTCAACAATACAACAAACTGAGACAATTCCAAAAGACTCATGACTGAAAATGCTATCTGCACCCAGGGAAAGAACTATGGAGTCTGAATGACTATGGACTTTGGCTTATGGAGTTGAAGCATTCTATTTTTACTTTTTTCCTATGTTTTTTTCCTTTTGTTTTATTTCTTCTTTCACAATGTGACTAACATGGAAATATGTTTAAAATGATTGCACGTGTATAACCTATACCAGATTGCTTGCCATCTAGGGGCAGGGGGAGGGAGGAAGGGAGAAAAATTTGGAACTCAAAATTTTATTAAAAATGAATTTTGATACACACAGTAACAGCCACATTGTGCTATGACTAACTTTAATAGGCTTAGCTTTTCTCAGCAGTACAAGGATCTAAGACAATTCCAAAAGACTCATGGTGGAAAATGCCATCTACATTCAGAGAAAGAACTTTGGGGTCTGAATGCAGATGGAAGCATACTATTTGCTCTCCTTTGTTTTGTTTTGTTTCTTCTTTCTCGTGGTTCCTCTCATTGGTTCTAATTCTTCTTTACAGCATGACTAATATGAAAATATGTTTAATATAAATGTATATGTAAAGCCTATATCAGATTACACACCATCTTGGGGAGGGGGAGAAGAGGGAAGAGAAAATTTAAAACTCAAAATGTTATGAAAGTGAATGCTGAAAACTAAAAAAAAGAATTGATTTTAAAAAATTTTAACGAATGCTGAAAACTAACTTTTCATATAATTGAAAAATACAAAATAAAAGACTGTTTATTTAAAAAAATGATGTTTCCCTATGGACAGTGGTATCTATACAGTACAAAATAAAGTAGAGATTTGATGCAAAAAAAAACCCCTACAATCAAGTCTGAGGTTCATAAACCAAGGGTTCTGCCCAAAATGAACAGCTGAGTACGACTCCAATTTCTATTTTCTTTTTTTTTTTTGAGGTTTACAGGATTACTTATCTTTAATTAAATGGTACTGCTTTCCCTGCCCAGTTATTCTGCATGCTTTTTATATTATCTGTTATACCTTGCTGTCACTTCTTGCTGTTATCAATGTTCCTACCAAAAGGGAGCCCCTTTATTAAACCAGAGTTATTAAAAGTGTGTCCCCAGACAAGCAAATGGGTTTTGAATGAGAGTATGAGTACTAATGAGTAAAACACATGAGCCTTATGGACCTTATGACACCTATTTTGGCTGTTCAAAGGTCTCTGTTTTTTTTTTTTTTCCCACTTACAGCCAGGTTCTTGGTGGTGTTCCGGATAGTTGAGGTTGCCGCACAGGTGGCATCTAAATAAGTGAGTTATTACTGTATCCACATCAGCAAAGCAGTGTTAGTATGGACTGTTGGCCAGGATGTGTAAATATCCTCATTACATAGAAGTGGACATCATAATGGTATTCATTAAACTGAGATTCTGTGTGCCCATAAAATCTGTCCAAAGGTGTTAGGCTAATAACAACAGGAGCTTCTGCTGGCTTCTCTGCTGATTTCTCTTCCTGCTGCAGCTAGTGTTGGAGGGTCAGGTCTAGGGGTAGGGGTGGGAGCCAAGGCAGGGGAAGGAGTCGGGGGCTTGAGCCACAGATGTTGATGTAGATGAACTAACTGTAGTTGTGGGAGCAGGATTTGATTGTTGGGTTGTAGCTGGTGATGGAGTTGAAGCGGCTGCTGTTTGGGTTTTGTCACCATAACCACCACAAAGTTCTTCTCATCAATTTTGTTTTCTTTGAAAGCAGTATCATTGGTAAGGACTTTGCCTGCATAAATTAATTTCTGGCCTGCTCCTGGAAAGGCATCCTTTCCCTTTTCAGATTCAGTCTTCTCTTTCAGTGCTTTAGCTGTCTCCTCGGGGTCGATGTAGATTTTGAAGGTCTGTTGCTGGAGGGTCTTCACAGTGACCTGCACAGTGTTGCCGTCGCCCCCACACGCCACGATTGCTGTGGTCTCGGTCGGTCTCTGGGACCGCTGGGAGGGAGGTCGAAGTGGCTGGTGGGATTGGTCACATTTACCCTGCGGGACGGCCTCCCGCCGCCGCTCCTGCTGTGGCTTTCTCCCGGCGTGATCTGCCGGTCGCGATCGCCTTCTCCTCAAGGCACCGAGAGAGCGGGGAGTCCGTCCTCAGAAGCTTCGGGCTGGTCTGGTCGGAAGTGAGTGAATCCGCTAGTTCATCAGGGCCTGGTCGCCACAGCATGACCCGCTTCCACATCCCCCCCTCCCAAAGAAGCTCCAATTTCTGTTTTGTATTTACTTAGATAAAAAAGTTTATTCACTATTCTGTTGGTCTTTTGTGTAATTAGCATTTGATGGGAAGGAGTGAAGCCTGGAGGCATAAACTTGGTTGGAGTGGACAAGGCATGCTCCATATTGCCACAGTTTACTATCACCGAGTAAATAAAAGTTCCCAAGTCAGGCTGTGTGACCCATCACCGGCTCATCTTGATTTTCACCAGCAGGAGAGTTCCTGGATAAGGAGCCCACACTCATCCATAGAGAGAGGGCAAGCATGGGCTCTGTGTAGTCACAAAACAGGTAGCCAAATGTGCTTTCTAAGCCAGGGAAAATCAAACACAGACTAAGATGGTTATTGTTCATAATAATACTGATGATAAAAAGAACAACATTGTATAGAACTTCACTCTTGACTCCTCATTTTCCTCAAAGCAACACTATAGAGTCAACAGAGCAACGATTCATCCATTCAACAAGCACGCATTCTCTGTGTGTGCAGAACTCTGAGCCAGAGACTGGTGGAGATACCACATTTCAGAGTGATGTGATCTCCACCCTCGTGGAGCCTGGCGTGGAGATGAGACCAAGGCACATACAGTTTTAATGACAACAGGACTTGATGGCATTTGAGAAGCACAGAACCAAAACCATTATGCCTCCTTTACTGACCATGCTGGTTCTTGAACCATCCGTGTTTGTGGCTTCCATTTTTCCCACTATATACCACACTGTCCATCCACAGCTGTTCTCAAATTAATTTGCTCCATTCCTACAGCTTAGTCCAGACTAGATCATGTCCCTACCAGCTAAGTAGTATGATTAATAGAGCACAGGACCCGGAGTCAGGAAGACCTGGTTTCAAATCTGGACACTTACAATCTGTGTGATCTTGGGCATGTCATGTAACCTTTGCCTGACTCAGTTTCCTCAACTGTAAAATGATAATAATAGGATCTACTTCCAGCATTGTTATAAGGATGAAATAAGATATTCATAAAATACTTATCCCAGTATCTAGCATACAGTAGGCACTAAATAAATGCTATTCCCCTCTCCCTTCCCCTCCATTTCATTTTATGTTGACCTGGGAAGCGACCTTAGAGATCATTTGACCTAGTTCATTTTATTTACTACCTTTGTGTCCTTGGATACGTTACTTCACTGGGTTCCACCATCCATAAAATGAAGGTTTTGAACTAATGTCCGTTCAAAGGTACCACCATTCTTCAGCCACCCAGACTCACAGCCCTAGAGACATCCATGATTTTTCAGGAACTGGCTTGAAGGTGTTTTCTGTGCTTCTTATAACTCTTCTCTACAGAAAAGCAAGTATGAGAGGGAGGGGGAAGGGTCCTGACAGGCTCAGAGCCTGAGGCACGAGGGAGGGTTTGGGGCAGGAGCCTGACTCGTGCCTCTTATCTCTCTTCATTACTATAAAATGACACAGGATTGCCATAGGAACTTGTTCCGAGCCTTTCTTGAATAGTTACAAGCATAATATATCCATATTAGTGTTATCATCCCCAGGTTTGAGCTATCCTTAAATATGATTAGTATGACACAGATAACTTTTTCCAAATCATGGCTGAAAAATACTGAATAGAATAGGGGCAAAGACATTAATTAATTCATTACTGCATCATTGACCATGTTGTTCAACTAATTCAAATCTGCGTATGTGTGTACACACACATGTGTATGCGCATATGCATATATGTATGCAGATACATACATGTGTATATGTACACAAACATGTGTGCACGCACGCACATATATGCGTGTGTCTACACACATACACACAGTGTTATCAGAGGCAGCTGTGTGGCGCAGAAGAATGTGCTAGACTTGGAGGTAGAAGGACCTGAGTTCAAATCCTGCCTCAGACCCTTACTAGCTCTGTGACCTCACTTGCCGTAGCACTTAACCGCTCACCTCCAGTCTTCTCATCTGTAAGATGGGTGTAATAATAGAAACTACCCTGTAGGGTTGTTGGGGGGATCAGATGACATAACATGTGCCCTTTGTAAATCCTAAAGCACTCTATAAAATGCCAGCGATTATTACGATTATTTTCCGGCTTGGGGCTTTCCATCTTGTCTATAAGGATATCGTTTTGTCATATGCAGTTCTGTGTCTCCTCATCTAACTGTCTGTCTGTCTCTGCCTCTTTCCTAACACACTTGAATATTGTGCATCCAATAATCTGTTCTAGATTCCCCACCCCCAGCCCCCACATTAAGGGGATTAACATTAAGCTGTTCAGACTCTCATTTCTAGCATCTGCCTCTTTGCTCTTTTTTGGAAATCAGAAGAACGCTGACCTGTCTCTAGTCTCATGGTGTGTCTCCCATTTGCTGCCCTTAAATGATTCTGGGATTAAAATATCTCATATAATAATATAATTAAAATATCTTATTTTTTATATAATATATTAATTGTAATTATATTTTACATTAAATAAATAATGCATTTAACCCAGGTGACAAATTCATGGAGAGGCCAGGAAAAGTTGACTCGCTACCTCTTCTTTTATCTTGGCTTGAATTCTCTTAACCATTTTTGTTTTATTCTTTCTAGACTGAAGATTTTTACTTTCCATAAAGATCCTACCAACAATTACAGATGAACTGAGGTGGAGTCAGTGGCCCTGGAAGGATTAGTGAGGGAGTTCCCAGTGACTAAAAGCCCCCAGGCCAAGACCTGATGGTCACTTTTCCAGAATGTTTCAGGTAGGACCACTTGACCTCTGAGTCTCTACAGAGACTTTCTTTCTTCCCCAAGAGGCCCAAATACCTTCTGAGTTTTAGGTCATATGACTGTGCCAATCATTCCTCTGAACTTTTTGAAATCTATTCTTCTAAAGTGTAGGTTATATGGGAGACTCTGCCCAGAATTCTCCTTATCTACCATGATAAGGACGGCCCTATTACACCCCCCACCCACCCACCCACATCCCAGTGTTGTAACCGGTACAAAGTACCTAGAGGAAGAAAAAGAAGGAAGGTATTACCAGGAAAAAAGAAATCAAAAGTTGTGCCTCATTCACTTTTCATTTTGAAAGATTCTAACAAATTTTCTGCTTGTTTCTCACCTTTTCTCAGCAAAAGCCAAGTCTGGTAGATGGCAGCACACCCCAGGTCAGCCTCCGAAACCTGACCTGTTCGTTCTTAAGCTGTATTTTGTGTTCTAAGAGTTGCTGCCTTAGCTGAAAGTCTCATGAGAGCCCAGGTGCCGCGAGAGCACCACAGTGTGTGCTTCTACTGCAGTGACCTCCACGGTCATTGAAACCCTAAATCAATGACCTTATGGCCATATCCTATTGTGACAGTCTAGCTCTTTCTTCCTTATGTACCTAAGAATTATATAGTAAATTTCCCTTCAGCCCCCAAAAGGAAGTCTGTTGTTAGGTTAGGACATTTGGGTATCTTCTATTTAGTTTTCTTTTTGAACAGTATGAAATGTTTCTCTTTTCACTTCTTTTTGTGCCATTGATTATCAACAAGGCCCTTCTTGGGTTTCTAATGCTTTACATATCCCAGTTTCTGGTCCTAGTCTAGTACTGCATTCCTTTGTTTTTTTGCTTTTTGGAGGGGGGAAGGCAGGGCAATTGTGGTTAAGTGACCTGTCCAAGGTCACACGACTAGTATGTGTTACATGACTGAGGGCAGATTTGAACTCAGGTCCTCCTGACTCTAGGGCCAGTGCTCTATTCATTGCGCCCCCTAGCTGCCCCCTTTGCCATCTTTTTCAATGTGTAAAATGAAGACTGGGTTTCTTTGGTGTTAGAAATGCAGTGTCAGGGGTGCCACCTAGTCCAAATACATCCTCAGACACTTAACACTTACTAGCCATGTGACCTTGGGCAAGTCACTTAACCCCAACTGCCCCTACGAAAAGAAAAAAAAAGATGGCAAAGTTCCCTCCTAGAGGAATGATGCTTTGATTTGGGGGGCTATAGTAAGTCAGTCAATAAACATTTATTAAAGCTTAAAGCACACTACCTGTTCTCTTTCTTTTACTTGTTTGGTTTTGTTTCCTCGTTCCCATTGTTCGTTCCATCCATTTACAATCCTTCTTTATAATGACTAATGTCCAATGTGAAAGTATTTGCAGATCCTATACTTGATTGCATGCTGCCATTGTGGGGGGAGGAGGAGAGAGGGGGAGAAAATCTGAAACTCAGGGATTATGGAACTGAATCTTGTAAGCCAAAAGTAAACAATCAAACTCATAAAGACAAAAAAAATTTAAAAAACAAACCAGTATTAAAGGCCTGCTATGCACCAGGCAGTGTGTTAAGCCCTCAGGATACAAAAAGAAGTAAAAAAAAAAAAAGCCCCTGCCTTCAAGGAGCTCACACTTTGTAGCCATGTAAAGCCCGTATAGCCGTGGGGGCTGAATGTTTTTCTGAAAGATCATGATTTTTGGAGGGTTTAGTTTTGATTTTTTTAAATGTGCTTTCATTTTGTTAAATATTTCCCAATTACACACACACACACACAAATTTTAACCCTCATTTAAAAAAAAATTTTGAGTTCCCAAATTCTCTCCTTCCCTCCCTCCCAACCCTTTCTCACCCCTTGAGCAGGCAAGCAAGACAACTTTATTGGGGGGAGGTGGAGGGCAGTTAGGTAGAGTACATAAGACACTATTTCACAGAATCTCAGAATGTTAGAATTGAGAGGGACCTTGGAGGCCAGCAAATGTAACCTTTCAAAGACCACACGGCTTCCCATTCTCAAACCATTCGTGATTCCCCATTAACAGGCCACAGAGCACAGTAGACAGAGCCCTGAACCTGGTGTCAGGAGAACTGAGTTTGAGTCCTGCTTCAGATACCTTCAAGCTGAGTGATGGTCAACAAGTCACTTTAATGCTTGAGAGTCTCAGTTCTGTGATCTGCAAAACGAGGTATTGTAATAGTGTTTAAACTGCCCATATCCTGGAGTTCATTTCATTTATGGAAAACCCTCTGTAAATTTCAATTGTAAGTCGTTTTTATTGTTACTGCCATTAAGATAGCATATCTCACAGTTTGGGAATGTTTTGTTCGTTGTATGTGCATGATAAATGATAGAGAAATAGGGGCGGCTAAGTGGTGGCTAAGTAGCACAGTGAATAGAGCACTGGCCTTGGAGTCAGGAAGACCTGAGTTCAAATCCGGCCTCAGACACTTAACACTTACTAGCTGTGTGACTTTGGGCAAGTCACTTAACCCCAACTACCCTGCCCTTCCCCATTAAAAAAAAGCAAAATAATAATAATAGAGAAATAAATAATAAACTTGTGGGTTGTCTGTATCAGAGGTGTGCCTTGATGCTGAGGTGAAAAGAATCTTAAGACCTGTTCTCTTATAACACACGCTCTCCATCCCACTTAGATCTCGGAGCTCTGAGGTCGCCTCCTTCCTTGGGTTGTATCTTCCCCTTTGGCATGTACTGGGGACTCAGAACCGCACCAAATCAGACTTAAGATCTGTTCATGCTTTATCAATGGAAATCCCAGTTCAGTTTCACAATGGAGACCAGTCCTTGGTCCAGTGCTCTCCATCACTCTGACAAAATCCTCAAGCTGGGATTATTTGTCTGTATTGCTGCCTTGATCTGGATTTGTATAGGTGTACTTCCTACAGTTCCAGAACCAATGTCTAAGTCTAAGGACTTCCACATGTTGGGCTCCATCATGGTCTCTGACTTAGGAGTCTGCCTCATTCCCACACACACCCCATCTCTTGCCCCACAGGAGACCCAGAGGAAAAATTCTTCCCTGAACTTGTCATGGGATCTGCACATATAGATATATACATTTAAATCATCATATATACTGTTTCCACTCTCAAAGGTACACATTAATTCATACTCTATATTGTCCGATATATCTACTCACTCACAGATCGTACTGGCAAATACATCCAAGTATAGCCTCTACTGGCAAACACATAAGGCAAATATACTTCATGTATGCCATACCCTTGCAAAGCATCACATTCTAAAATCCATTCAGTGAAACTCCACTCAACCAGAGAAAGCACAACTTAGACTCTTCCACTTCTACTATGAATGCCCCACTATCAGCATCATCAGGAAAGTCCCTGATGTTTTGCTTATATCCAGAATAGCTCCACTCAACCATTGGAAGCCCAGTTTAAACACTGCCACATCTACTGCAATCGCCCTAAAACCAGTATTGGGGAAAGTTTCTCATGCATCTCCTACATCCAGAATAACTCCATCAACCATGGGAAGCCCAATACTCCCACTTACGTTGGTGAACATCCAAATGCCAGCATTGGGGAAAGTTCTGATGTTTCTCTTATATCCATCATAACTATACTCAACCACAGAAAGCCTAGCTTAAACACTCTCATTTTTACTGTGAATGCCCAGGTGCCAGCCTTGGGGAAAGTCCCTGATGCTTCCCTTACAGTGATGAGAAGCGGGGGTAGGGAGGATGAAACAGCCTTTCATTCCAAGGGCAGCTGTAAGACGAATTTGACTTTGCCTATAAATTGCTGATTTCCCAACTCTTAACAGATGCAAGACCTGACTGTGTATTTTTTTTTTGTTTCTGTTTTTAGTCTTTGGGTGGTCTGTAGTGGAGATAATGCCCATTCCTGCTGTGGAGAGAGTATGGGAAACTGTATATTCTCTTCGGTAGAGTGAACCACAAAGGGGAACATTCAGTTTGCGCTATGCATTGATTGTTGGGGGAATTTCCTCTGCAAACCAAGTTCTTCTCTGCAGAACTGTAGGGGGGAGTAGGTTAGGAAGCAGGGGGTAGCAGAAGATCATCAACTGCATAGGGTTTGTAATTGTTGTTGGGATTTGGACTTAGCTCCCTCCTGTAAAGTGGTACTTTCATAACCTCCCTTAAGCCCTTCTCATGTTCTATTTTGGATTATAGCTATTTATGTGACTGCATTCCCTCTCCTACTAATAATAGCTCCCATTCACACAGGCCTTTAAAGGTAGCAAAGTGCCTTCCTGACAACAACTCTGTGAGACAGGAAAGACAAATATTAGCATCCCCACTTTACAAATGAGGGACTCAAGGCAGAGAAAGAGTGACTTACCCACAGGACCCAACCAAGAAAGGTCAGAATTAGAACTAAAATCAAATGTTTTCTGTCTCTGAGACTGGAGCATTTCCTACTCTGCCACACTACCTATGCAACTGTGCATTCCTTTAGGGCAGGTACAATACCTTATTTTTCTTTCTTTATGTCTCAGTAACTAGTTCATTGCTTCACACATGATAGATGTATAACATATTTGTTGAAAAGATAAGCCAGTGAATAGAGCACTGGCCCTGGAGTCAGGAGGACCTGAGTTCAAATTTGAATTCAGATACTTAATGCTTACTAGCTATGTGACCTTGGGCAAGTCACTTAACCCCAACTGCCCTGCCTTCCCCTCTTCAAAAAGACAAAAAAGATAAAAGAAAACATAAGCCAAGAAGATACTTATATGATTTTTATCAGTAACATTACTAGGATGGGATAAATAGGAGTGGATTGAAAGTTAGTGACTTTGACAATATGGAAGAAACACCAAGTTTTCCCCCTTTATAGACACTATAGTATATATTCTCTGCCCAAGGTAGGCAGAATATTCTTTTAAAATATATTTTGTAGGGGAAGGGGGTGGAGCCAACATAGTGGAGTAAAATATATTTTGTTGTCTCTATCACTGGAATTTTTCCCAATATCCTTCTTGCTACCCACATTTTAAGGAAAATAATCATTAAAACTAATCAGTAGATCAAAAAATTCTAGAAACATATAGAATGTTCCATGTCTTTAAATCTCTCACCTCTGCAAAATAGTGGAGTGAGGATGTCTTCTCATATCTTTTCAGTGGGCTCCACCATGCTCTCTTATAGTTTCACAACATTCACTTTTGATTGTATAGTGGTTGTGTGTGTGTGTTTTTATTTACATTGTTGTTGTCATTGTGGTTTCACTTTGCATCAATTCATGTAAATCTTTCCATGCTTCTCTGTACTCATCATATTTGTCATTTCTTATAGCACATGAATATTCCTTCACGTTCACGTGCCACTATCTGTTTAGCTATTCTCCAACTGATAGGCACCCACTTCGCTGCGACCAAAAGTGAAGGCAGAATTTTCTAATAGATTTGATACTAGTTAGGGATCCTGGAGGTTGCATAGAATCTAGCTCTGGTTTTGTACTAAATGACAGAGTTTGTGATCTTGGAGGAATTACTAGATCTCCCTCTATTTATCCTTATTGTCCACATGATGGAAAGAGAGTCAGAACCCCCAGCTCATCTTCTGACCACCTGTGCTACCTCTGGTAACTTCCATGGACCTCTTCATTGGTAAAAATGATGGATTCTGACTGAATGATCTCTAAGATATCTAAGCTCACATAAAATGACAATGAAAATAAAATTCTTTCCCCATATTACAATGTTATTGGGAATAGCGTATCTATTTTATATTTTTATTATAAAGTATATTATTTATTATAAATATTTTATATTTATATAAATAACTACATTTTATATTTGAAGGGAGTGAGAGTCTCAGGGATATTAAGAAGTTTTATTCATGGTCACATATTAAATCTCAGAGACTGGACTTAAACCTTCTGACTCCTAAGACTGGTGGCATTCTTGCCCCTTTACACTACATTGCCTATGACAGCAAAAACTGTTGGGATAGCCAGTATTCAAATGTCACTTGTGAGCAAGACCACTTTTTTCTGGACTCATATGCCCACTTAAATAGATTTCACCTTTGTCTCCCCAGGACTAGAAGCTTTATTGTTGTCGAGAACATTTCCTGGCAAGTCTGAAAGTATGTTTGACTATGGATATGGTATCTTGGCTTTACCGGCACAATCCAGGCACAGCTGGGTCTCTTTGTGATGAAATCACAAGTGATAAGAAGGGCTTTCCTTGGCACTGGAGCATTCCAAATCATCCGGGTGTGAAATCTGTAATAAACAGTAATTGCCACCATCCATGTCTTCCTTTCTTCTGAGATGATTCTGGACAGCCCCTTTACTGGGAGAAGCTTTCTAAGCCCAGACCTCAAAGCCAGAAGAAAAGAGCATCCAGAGTCTTAGGGACTGCCCAGCTGACTGGCATCCTACCAGTCAGAGACAGCTGAGGCTGGTGATGAATGTTAAGGAAGACAAAAAAGGGCTTATTTTGCTATATTGGGCATGAGAGGAAGATGAAAGAAAACATGACTGCTATTCAGGAAGAATGGGGTTAGGAGTGATGATCACAGGTTCATAGATTTATTTTCTTATTAAATGATTTATTCTTAGTTTTCAACATTCACTTCCATAGGTCAAATTTTCTCCCCCTCCCTCTTCCTCCTTCCCCAAGATGGTTTGCAATCTGATATGGGCTCTACACATACACTCCTATGAAACACATTTTCACATTAGTCATGTTGCATAGAAGAATTACAATGAATGGGGAAAACCATGAGAAAGAAAAAAACAAAACAAAAAAAAGAAAATAGGCATAGATTTAGAAGGACCTTAGAGATCATTGAATGGAGCTCCCTCATTTTATGTAACAGAAACTGAGTCTCAGGGAAGTTAAATGCTTTGCCTAGATTCAAACAGCTCGTAAGTGTCTGAGGCAGGGTTCAAACCCAGGTCTTCCTGGCTTCAATCCAGTGCTCTAGCTCATTATGCTATCTCATTCAAGGTGAGGGGACACAAAAGTTTTAAATTCTAATTTTACTTCTTTTTTTTTTTCCCTCCATCAAGAAGAATGTTCTTTAGACGAGGAAGTAAAGAGATTAGCAAGAAAGTGATGTAGAGGTGCAGCTAGGTGGCGCAGTGAATAGAGCACCGGCTCTGGAGTCAGGAGGACCTGAGTTCAAATCCGACCTCAGACACTTAACACAAAAAAAACTAGCCGTGTGACCTTGGGCAAGTCACTTAACCCCAACTGCCCTCCAAAAAGCAAAAAAAAAATTTGATGTAGACCCCAATAAGGGAAGAGCTGGCAAGAGAACACCTAGCTTGAAAGTGAATAGAAAGGTCTTGTCCATGGGATTGCTGAACAGTTATCAAGGATCTTAGCAAAACTATGGAAATTGTGCTACAGGGCTGGTGATGGACCAGTAACGGCTCCAGTTCCCTCTCCCTCAAAAGGGAAGAATTTTCCAGATTGTTTCTTGTTGAATTTGACCTTAAGTCCTGGCAAAAATTCCATGTTATTTAAAAGATTGTTTCTTAGCCCTTCTCAACGGAAAGTGTTGCTTTTCCCATTTCAGCAAGAAAAAGGCATACTAGACTAACAGCATTTCCTTTTTTTGAATGGGAGATCATTTTTAGAGGATATGGAATGGTGGGTGGTGTGATATAGTGGATAGAGGGTTGGCTTTGGCACCAGGAAGACCCAGTCTTAAGCCCCACCTTTGACCTGGAGGAGGTCACTTAACTTCCTAAAACCTTGAGCAATTCCTTAAGACTATGAACTTCAGAGTAATTGCCAGTCTGAATATGTAGAAGGAGTTTTCGTATCAGGAGTTCCCCTACTCTTCAATCATGGGTCTGGATGAACACACGCACACACACACCTGGAAAGGTAAAGAGGGGATACCAAAATGGTACCTGAAGCCCTGTCCTTTAAGCAGCAACTGGAGGAACAACTGGGGGGGGGGAAGTTTCAAAGAAAACTTAGGAAGAAAATTGCAGCAGAGTTTAAGTAATTCAAAGGGTTATTATTTGGAAGAAAGATTAGAGTTGTTTTATTTGACTCTGTAGGACAGAACTGAGGTAAGTAGGAAGAAGTGCAGGAAGGCAGCTCCCCTAGCAGTATCAGATCTCACGCTGCACTACAAAGTAGTAATCATCACAATGATTTGGCACTGGCTAAAAATAGAAAAATCAATCAGCAGAACAGATAAGTAACATAAAACAGTAAACACATGCTTTCTCATAGAGGTCAATAAATCTCAAATCCCCAGTTGCTAAGGTAAGAACTCAGAATCAGACAAAAACAACAAGGAAAAATACAAAGTGGTCTGGCAGAAATTGAGTTGAAACCAACATCTCACATCATATAACAAAAAAAGGCTCCAAAAGGATATTTGATAGAAATAAAAGTGAAAACATAAACAAATTAGAGGAATGCTATATAAATAAGCCTTTAGATCTATGTATAAGAAAGGGATAGAGAGGGTTACTGAAAAGAGAATGGAGAGTTTTGATTGCATAAAATGAAAGCAGTTTTGTATAAATAAAACCAATCCATTTAAAATTTAAAAAGAAACAGGTCATTGGAAAAACCAAAAACAAACAAACCACAAAAACAAAAGCCTTTTTGGAAAACTTCTCTGATAAAGTCTCATTTCCAAGATAAATACAGAATTAAAATTTATGAAAATAAGAACCATCATCCAATCGATAAATGGACAAGAGATATGAACAGGCAGGTTCCAAAAGAAGAAATCCAGTCTATCAAGGGCCACATAAAAAGAAAATGCTCCAAGTCACTAACAATCAGAGAAATGTAAATTAACCATACTCTGACATGCCAATTATACCCAAAGATAACCAAAGAAGTAAATGACAAATGTTGAATAAGAAAACAGGCACACTAATGCACTGTTAGTAGACCTGTTTGTTAGTACAGCTAGTCTAGAAAAGAATTTGGAAAGATGTCTAAGATGTAACTCTACTGTGCCTACCATTTGGTCTAGAGAAACCACTACTAGGTCTATAACTCATAGGGATCAAAGAAAGGAAAAAAAGACTGATATGTATAAGGGTCTGGCCTCAGACCCTTACTAGCTTTGTGACCTTAGGCAAGTCACTTAACCCTGTTTGTCTCAGTTTACTCATCTGTAGTATATGACTTTTTGTAGTTTATTTCCTCTCTCATACACTTCCTATCTTTGAAAAAATGAGAAAACAAAATTATTATGAGAAATATGCCTAATCAAAGGACTAGAAACTAAAGGGATGCCTATAAATTGGGGAATGGCTAAACAAATTATGGCCTATAGACATAGTGGAATATTATTGACCCTTAAGAAATAAAAAATGGGTTGTTTCAGAGAACCTTGGAAGATCTGTATGATCTGACCCAAGGTGCAATGATCAGAACTAGTAGAATCATTTATACAACAAAAATATTAATGTAAAGACAATTTTGAAGAGGTAAGACCTTTAATCAATGCAATAACCAACCAAGATTTCAGAGGATTAAACATGGCCACTCCGGGCAGGGAGATGATGGATTCAAGGTGCAAATTACGTCAAGCATTTTTTGGACATGGTCCAGCATGGGTATTTCTTTTCCTTGACTCTGTATGTCTGTCATACAGGTTTTGTTCTTTCAATTGGAAGAGGGAATTAAGAGGGAGAGAAAATAAATGCTTGTCAATTTTTTTTAAAAAAAGATTAAAAATAAAGCCTGAAAGGCATATTCTCCTTGTATGGGAAAACTTCCTAATAACAAAAACTATCCCAAAGTTAAAGGAGCTGCCCCTGGGAGTAGTTTCCTTTCATTGGAGATCTATAAATGGAAATTGAAGAGGTGGACCATCACCTCATGGAAGATGTTATAGAGAAGTTTCCTATTTTATCACAAGTCAGAATAGACAGCTTCTGAGATCTCTTCTTGTACTGAGATTCCATGACTCTAATTCTAATGAAATTTTAAAACAAAAAACAAAAAACCAGCAATAAATTGTAGTAACTAAATTTGTTGGGAATCACTGGACTTCATCACAATCTCACAGCTTATTAGAGGTGGAATAGACAGAAAAAGATCATCTGGTCCAAGCCATTCATTTTATAGAAATGGAAACTGAGTTTCAAAAGAGAAGTGACTTTCCTGGGTCATACAACTAGCTAGTGGTAGAACCAGAAATTAAGCCCTGGAGTTTTCTGATTCCGTGTTTTGTTTTTTTCCCCATGATATCACTCAAGTAGGGTCATATTCCTTCCCCCTCTGTAACAATGTACCCCCTAATCAAGCCTGTGCCTTCCCCCAGAAGAACTCTATTCTTTAGCGTCCTGAGTCTCTTACCCACCTCCATTTAATCTTATCTAACACCAATTAAAGAGCAGCTAGGTGGCACTACAGCAGATAGAGTGCTGGACATGGAGTCAGGAAGACTTATTTTCCTGAGTTCAAATCTGACCTCAGACCCTTACTAACTTTGTGACCTTAGGCAAGTTACTTAACCCTGTTTGTCTCAGTTTCCTCATCTGTAAAATTAGCTGGAAGAAGAAACGGCAAACCACTCCAGTATCTTTGCCAAGAAAACCACTACTAGAGTCGTGAAGAATTGGATACAACTGAAATAACAACAACAATAACAACAAAATACTTATTGATTACCAATCACCCAAGAGATCTGATCTATAGCTTATTCCACAGTCTCCCTCCTTGCTTCACAGCCCTCCTCAGGGTTTTACCTTGGTGGAAAAACTTATGAAACCATTCTTCTACATCCCCTCACCTGAGAATGGATATTTATTTACCCAGGACAAACAGAATCTTTCTAAGACTAAACTGAACACAGTAGAATAACAGAAAAGGGATGTGTGTGTGTGTGTGTGTGTGTGTGTGTGTGTGTGTATGCCTGAATGGTGACCTAGCTAGTGGGGTAACTTAGCTCATCTTCCTCTCCCTCTCTTTCTCCTCTTCAAGAGAAGGTAAATTTTGATGGCCAGAAGCTGCCCACTTAGCTTGGGGTTTACTGGTTAGATTCCTCCCTCCCTTCCTTCTTTCCTTCCTTCCTTCCTTCCTTTCTTCCTTCCTTCTTTCCTTCCTTCCTTCTTTCATTCCTTCCTTCCTTTCTTCCTTCCTTCTTTCCTTCCTTCCTTCCTTCCTTTCTTCCTTCCTTCTTTCCTTCCTTCCTTCCCTCCTTCCTTCCTTTCTTCCTTCCTTCCTTCCTTTCTTCCTTCCTTCCTTCCTTCCTTCCTTCCTTTCTTTCTTCTTTCCTTCTTTCCTTCTTTCCTTCCTTCCTTCCTTCCTTCCTTCCTTCCTTGTTCCTTCCTTCCTTCCTTCCTTCCTTCCTTCTTTCACAAAACATTAAATCCAGTTCACTCTGAAGCTCTTAGATTCCTCCACAATAGGTACCTGCCCAAGCTCCACTTGGTGATTGTATTTTGGGGCCTCCTGGCTTAAAATGAATTTCAGTGGTAACTGTTTCTCTTTGGAACAGCAACCCTAAGGGTCTTTCCCTCCCAACTTGATTTTTTTTCTTCTCTTTTGCTAATTTAAGGAACCATCCCTTGACTCATTCTTAAAGAGGCCTATTCACTGAACAGGCATTGCCTCACCTTAAGTGAGTACTTGAAAAGGCCTTAGCCTAAAAGGTCCAGAGTCTCCCATTGCATCCTGGGTCATCTCCAGTCATCCTGATGAATATCTAGTCACTGGACCCAGATGGCTCTGGAGAACGTGAGGTTGGTGACCTTGCACAGCCTTCCCTCACTTAAATCAAAGTCAGCTGCAAGTCATGTCATCATCTCCCTGATGCCATGATCCTCTTTTTAAAAAATGGACAAACACACAAAACACACACATGTGTGTGTCTCTGTATTTATATGTATACATGTGTTATATACATATATTTGTATAATGTATCTATGTGTATCACACACGTATTCCTAAACATATATGTGTATGTGTAGACTTACATGTGCTCATTTAAAACACCTATATGTGTTATATAGATAGTACATTTTGCATATACATATACACATATGTAGATAAATAGATAGATAGATAGATAGACAGATAGACAGACAGACATATACAAATAAAGTCTCTTCAGTTTACAGGAAACATAGGACCTGAAACAGACCTCAAATATTTTCCTAAGCAAAAAGCAGTACTATTTTCAGATGATGGAAATCGTTTATAAACACCACATTTTTGGTCCTGTGAAAATCAGAGGCAAGATGCCCAAATCTGCCATCCAAGTGAAACTGGCACCAAACCAGCATCGCTTTGGGCACAGAGATTCTCACATACCTTGTCTATCCCAACAGATTGGGCAGTGTCACATTTAGCTTTGTGAGACCAGCAGGATGCTGAAAATACTTCCTCTGCCGCAATTTGGCAATGTTTAATGATAAGAGTAGCACAGAGGTAAAGTCACAGATAGGCATCAAATGATATTCCCTCTAAATACCAAGACAATGAATATTCCTTTAACAGAGAACAGAAGAACAATTTTCATACTCCAGACAGTAACACGTTTATTTAAGGGAATAACTGATGCAAACATATTCAAAGATAATAAAACTATTTGAATGGAATTTAACTTTTTTTGTTCTATTACAAAGAATTCTTATGGCCTAAAAGATTCTCTTAAACCATACTTTCCCATGAGTATGTATTCCTTCTCCAAATTTGAAGGATAAAGAAGCTAATGACCTAAAGATCTTTACTTCTCCCATAGTAGATTAGATTTCTTCTATAGGCAGCTGTGATGTCATAGATAGGACATTGTACTTGGAATCAGAAAGATCCAAGTTCAAATCCTGCCTCAGATACTTAACAGTTATGCAAACTTGGGCGTCACTTAATCTGTGTTAGCTTCAATCTCTTCATCTATAAAAATTAGGATAATCATAGTACCTATTTCATAAGATTGTTAAGAGGATAAAGTAAGACAATATTTGAAAAGCACCATATAAGCTATTATTACTATAATTGTTATTACTTTCCTGACACATAGATCCCTAAAGATAGCCCCCCCGCCCTCCAACACTTACATGGTTGCCACAAAGGCATTCGGGTGGGACCAGTGTTTCAATCAATATGGCGCCCTGCTTTGCATGTCCGTGGTACATCCATTACTAGAAAACAATTCTCGATGGTACATAACCAGCTGCTTCCACCAGGCGATGCACAACTCTGCTGTAACTCATAACACCAGAGAGCTATGTGGGCCACTGAGAGCATAGGTGATTTGCCCATGGTCTAACATCTAGTATGTATCAGAGGCAGGATTCCAAGACTGACCCTTCACTACATTCTCTACCTTTAGATACACTATTAAAAACTGAAATGAGATGATCAGTGCTTGGTCACGGGTCCCTTTCCCCTAATTTTCCATTCCACAGAGTAATGTAAAACATAGTGGACTTGGAGTTAGGAGACCTGGGTCCAAGTCCAGATTTGACACTTCCTACCCATGTTACCTTAGACAAGTCACTTATCTCTCTGGGCATCAGTTTCCAAAGCTGAAAAATGAGGGAGTTGGATTAGAAGACTTTTAAGGTCCTCTCCAACTCAAAATCTATGCCATAATAATGCACTTTCTCTAGTTGCATGGCCTTAAGTGATACGGTGGGTTGGGAGGGCAGGGAGGAGTGTATTTCCTACCCCTATTTAACTCTGAGTTCGAGTGTCTAAGATCTCAGTCTCTGAGGTTCACCTTGAAGTCACGTTCCTGTAAGTTCACACAATCCATATAATGGTGCTAGAATTGCTTAGTGAATTTGGAAGTCTGATAACAGAGTGACAGCCGAGTGAATAGCCCCAAACGAGGTTTAAAGCAGCAAAACCAAATGAGCGCTTATTGAGTATCTACGCATGTGCCCCGTACTGTGCTAAGCAACTAGGGACACAAAGACAAAAGCACAAGATGGCTCCTGCCGTCAAGGAGCTTGTATTCAAGTTGGGGGATGTCTATTTACAGATAAAAAATAGAAGACAGACGCAAAATAAATACAAGATCATGGGGGGAGTGCACTAAAGGCTGGTAAAATCAGGAAAGACCTCTTGAAGGAGATGGACTTAACACGAACCTTGAAGACACCTAGTTGTTCCAAGAGGTAAAGATGGGGCAGGACCACCTTCTAGGGGAGGGCCAGATTACTAGGACAGCCTGGGCCAAGCTACAGAAACAAGACAAGAAATGTTATCTATAGGGAACTGCAAGCAGGCTACTTTGCCTGGGACAAATTTTGGATAAGAAAGAATAATATGCAACCAACCTGGAAAGATCATCTTTTTGCAGGATCCATACTGTGAAGGGCTATAAATGCTGGACAGCCAGGTGATGAAGTGGACAGAGTGCCAGGTCTGGAGTTAGGAAGACTCATCTTCCTAAATTCAAAGCTGGCCTCAGATACTTGTTAGTTGTGTGACCCTGAGCAAGTCATTTAACCATACTTGCCTCAGTTTCCTCATTTGTAAAATGAGCTGGAGAAGTAAATCACAAGCCTCTCCAGCATCTTTGCCAAGGAAACCCTAGATGGGATCACAAAGAATCAGACATGACTGAAAACAACTCCTCAACAACAACAAAAACGCCAAACAGAGTTTCTAGTTTATCTTAGAGCAGTGGTTCTCAACCTGTGGGTCGTGACCCCTTTGGGGGTTGGATGACTCTTTCACTGGGGTCGCCGAAGACCATTGGAAAACACATATTTCCACTGGTCTTAGGAATCAAGACACCGCTCCTCTATCTATCTCCAGGCAGATCCGCGCACAGGCAGATACACCCATATACAAGTATTAAAGGGTCTCAGCATTAGGAAGGTTGAGAACCACTGTCTTAGGGGCTATTGGCAATTACAGCAAAAAGACTGCAGCAAAACCTCATGGGAGGGCCATGATGAGACCAGCACTTAAGAAATGGCAGTATATAGTGGATGAATTAGAGAGGGGTGAGACTGAAGGGAGGAGCACCAACTGGGAAGCTATCGCAATAACCCAGGCAAGAGATGATGAGACTATGAACCAGAGTGGTTGTAACATGAGTGGAGGTAGAAGTTCCCAAGATAGATTTGGCAATCCTTGGCAAATGATTGTGCATGGGGTGTGAAAGAGTAAAGACTCTCAGGTTTCTAACCTGGATGATGGTAGGGATGGTGCAACCCTCTACAAAAATTGAGACCTTAGGAATGAATGGGTGGATTTAGGGGGAAAGATAATGAGTTGTTTTGAATGTGTTGAATTGAAGATTACTATGGAACATCTGGGCAGAGATGTTCAATAGGCCTTTGGACACTGGAGACTAGAGCTCAGGGGGGAGATGAAAGCTGGATGAGTAGATTTGGGAGTCACCTGCATAGAGGTGATAATTGAATCATGAAAGAGTTGAATCATCAAAATCATTCGGTGGCACCTATCAAATCAACCAAATGAACATCTCTTCATTCACACTGTTCTGCAACAGTCAGGATAGATGGTTAAAGGGATGGGCCCATGCCAAGGAGAACCCAAGCAAACACGAGCATGACTTACAGTCCCCCACGTTGAGATTTCCATTCCTTCCAATTCGCTTTTTTATCTTCCTGGGTCTTCTCCACACTAACGCACTGCCTCTCGCTAATTGTACTTACTGCTGGCTATCAACATTTCCATCTGCCACTGCCTTACTTTGGGAGCTCTCTCTGCCTCAGTCTTTGTAAAATAGAAAAAAATAGTATTTGCCCTCCTACCTGACCCTCCATTAACTGAAAGGCCATTAGGTATAATCAAGAAAGCAAAAAAGTATACGAATCCATGTCTACCAGATTATAAATTCTGTGAACCATGTCTTAGTGTGACTACATCTTTCTAGTAATATTTTGCACACAGTAGGCACTTAACTGAATTGAACTGATTGGTGTTGCTAAGAAAGGACATTCTCTTTTATCCCAAACATTGACCCCAGTTTTGCATTAAATGACAGGTTGGTGTGAGGATGGTGAAGCAGGAGTCAGGAGAGTGCTAGGTTCACGGCACCCCCTGTCCCCAAGCTGAAGTGATGTGTATGAAAGGAAGTAGAATAGATCTTGGGCTGATACGAGGCTAGGGCTAAGATTTTCCCCCTCTATTCTATAAACTCTTTTCACTCCTAGATTCCCTAGAACATTTAGCAGTTAAGGCTGCCAATACAGAAAGCTGACTTGTAGTCATGCTTGCTCAGATGAGACCAAATTAATTTGTGCGCCCCTGTGGTCTGAGCCTCCCTGGCTTAAAAACTTAGCTTACTATTGGCTATTTAAAATCTCAAGGCCCCCTGTGGCATTCAGTGGCTCAACAGCTCAAGCCTCAGAACAAATGCATGCTCTCATTGATAGATGGGGGTGGCTAGCTGGGAAAGGAGGGAAATCTCTCAGAGTCTCTGCTGAAGGCACAATTAAGAAAAAGCATTTGTTCACTGCTTTCATGTATTTTTTTCCTTCTCCTTTCCCTGTGCTTTGTTTTCTTTTCCTATTTGTCCTTTGGCAGTGGTACTGAATATTGATGAGAAACCACTTGGAACAGATCCAGAGTCTTTTGATTAGGACAATGTGATTAGAGGAATAGCAAAATTCAGTGAGCTAAGCAGTGGGATCAAGAGTCTCCTATGTCATAAGTTCAAACCCCTGCTCTGCAAACTACCTTAACTCATCATGACTGAAGGCTGTCTTTACCCAACTTTTAAATCAGTGGCAAGTCACCTTACAATTTATAAACTCTTTCAGGCAGCAATCAGGGAAATGTGATTGAATGGAAAGGAGGACCAGGATACCTGGGTTCTAGTTGGCTGCTAATAACTCGTGTGACCTTGAGCAAGTCATTTATGAATTAAAACGTCAAAGGCTACCTAGTACAACCCTTTAATTTCCTAGAAGAGGAAAATGAGACCCAAAGAAATTAAGAAATCCTTTCTAAATAATGTTACCAGGCTGGTAAATGAGTAGAATGTAATGGGCATCATTCACAAAGGTTTTATTATTTTTCATTCTTACCGACGCATTTTGTCTTTTATACTCCACATAGTGCACAATATGCTCCCCCTTCCCACCCCCCACATAGGATCCACCTATAAATTACTTGGATTTTAGAAATGACCGGGTCTTTTTTAGGCTGACAAGGCCTTTCCTGTTGAATTTGTGGACAAGATGGAGAAATGTATATTAGATAATCATACCCTGGGGCATAATCTAAACTGTTCCTTTGGCTAGACCCAAAGGGTAGTCATCAATGGTTTGAGGTTAGTGTGGAAGCAAACTTCCAGTGGCAGGCCTCAGGGATCTATCTGTGCTGAACTCTGGGTGAAGGGTTTATCAATTACTTAGATAAAGTAATAGATAATGGTTTTTAACAAATGTTCACATGACAAATGTTGGGTTAAGTTAACCTGAAAGACAGAGATGGTGTCTAAGAAGTCTTCAGTGGGCTAGGATATTAAGCTCAATTGAGTAAGATGACATTTAACAAGGATGAATTTAAAATCTTATAGTTGGGTTCAAAAATCCCTACTCTGCAAGTATAAAATTGGGGAGATATGGCTGGATAGAAGTCCATCTAGTCATATCTGGGGACATTAATGGCTTGCCAGCTTCATATGGGCCAACAGGGTGACCTAGCAGCCAAAAAGGCTAAAGTCTTAGTCTTCCTTAAGAGGACAGTGTCTAATTATAAAATATTTAGGAATCTACCTGCCAAAACAAACCCAGTACCTTTATAAACACAACTACAAAACACTTTTCACACAAATAAAAGCAGATATCACTAATTGGAAAAACATCAATTGTTCATGGCTGGGTAGAGCTAATATAATAAAAATG
>CM053600.1:136749450-136773278 GCA_028646575.1 Pseudocheirus occidentalis
TAGATCTTCTCTGAAGTAGACTCAAGCTGTGGCTTGGGAGGCTTGGCTCCTCCTGGCTGTCATGGAGCCTGGCCACATGGCGGTTTCAGGGTGGGCTGGTCTCAGCTCCCAGCCTGGAATGAACTCCTCCTGCCAGCTACCTTTCTCTAATCCCTATTTTTCACACCTTTCTTTAATCCCTATTTTTCACACCTTGGTAGATGTGGAGTTGCTGGAGGCTGTAGCTCTTCTCTCTTGTAGACTGGCTGCAGCTCAGCTTGGCTCCTTCCTACCACCCCGGGGCCTGGCCGTAGTTTCGGTTTCAAGCTGCGCAGGCCTTGGCTCACATCCTGCCACGATGATCCCCTGCTGCCGAGCTGCCTTCTGCAAGAGATGTGTTTTCTGTATTTTTTTGAGTCTGAGAGTCCTAGAATTTGTCCAGCGTCATATTTTTATGGGTATTTAGGGTGGCTGCGTGGGAGCTATGAGATGCTGCTGCTTCTATGCCGCCATCTTGGCTCTGCCCCTATCTCATATTGTTGACAAATTATTATTTAGCTTATACTTACAGTTTTTTAGACCTAGAGTTGAAAAAGACATGAGAGGCCTCTTTGGTGTGCCCCATTCTTATGTTACAGATGAGGAGGCTGAGACCCTGGGAGTTTCTGACCCACAACGTGAATATCAGAGGTAGGATTCAATCTTGGGTCCTGTTTCCAGAGTATAACTTCTTTCCTGATTCCTGAAGAATCCTTCCCCTTACTCTTCCTCCCTCCCCCCTCCTCACTTTATGAGGCATCTCATTCCACCCTAGGGTAGCTCCAATTGGTAGGAAGTTTTTTCTTGTGTAGAGCATATGCGACCCATTGGATGTGCATGTCCACATGGGTTATTGAAGCACAGTTCACTGGGCAGCATATGTCTAGAATATTTCCCACCCCTTTCCTAAGAAGATTTTTGATTCTTGCCTTGAGGGGAGCCAGAGAAGGACCATAAAGTTTCTCTTCTCCTCTGACAGACGCACTAGATTTTAACTATCATCTCTCTATTCCCCTAAATATATTTTTAAAATCCATCACAATAGCATCTACATATATTTATTTATTGGGATTAAATGACTTGCCCAGGATCACACAGCTAGTGAGTGTCTCAGACCAGATTTGTTATCCACTTAACCACTTGGTTTTGGGTGCTAATTTTAGGGTTCAAATCTCTTTTTTGCTCACTTAGGAGGAAAAACCAAATTTATGCCTCCAGGCTTTACTTCTTCCCACAAAAACCTTGTAACAAAAGACCAGTAGATAGTGAGCAAACTTATTTATCCAAGCAGATAGAAAACAGAAATTAGAGCCCTACAGATCTGAATATGCCAGAAAATACACAAGAACGAATGAGTTCTTTAGCTGGGAGTGAGCTGAGATCTTACTCAATTCCAGGAGAAATGTCCACAAGTTCCTAGGGAAGCAATCTAGAGATCAGGGATGTCTTAAAGAGTCAGCTTCCCTTTTTGAATATAAGAATAAAAACTCTTTTTCCTTCCAGGAGTTGGTGCATTGGTGATGCACATGTCTTCTTCTCATGAAGCAGGAATGAAGGATATCTCTCCCCTCCAAAGCTCTCTCACCAACTCTTCCTTTCACCCAGGTGTGCAGTATGGAGTCAACATTCCTTCCACCAATTAGGAGAATCTTATGCAAAATGCTCCAGGCTTGAATCCCAGGTTTCACTTAAATTGCTTCTTGGCTAGTTTTATATATTGTGTCCAATTCTCTGAGGACAATCAGAACCATTTGATTCCCTCTTTCACATGGCAGAATTTCAAATACTTGAAGATTGCTGTTATACCTCACTAAGTCTTTTCTTCTAAACACTATACAGTCCATGTAGTATAATCAGTGGTCAGATGGTACAAGCTACCATCCATTCACTAGTCACTCTCCTGTAGGCATGTTCCAATTCCTCAATGTCCTTCATAAGATGGATGATGAAATCTAGGGATATACTACAGTGACTTCTTTCACTTCTGAACTGCAATATGGGTAATCTAGTAATACAATAGCAACAATAAAGGGGCTCACAGTAAAATCAGTGCATCTAAAGACTGGCCACAGATAAATATAGCCTACATGTTTCTGAGTTCAGAGGCTCCCCTGGGAAAGCCTGAGGGTGGCTAAACAGTTTCAGAGTGGGGACCTGGGAAATGCTTAGAAGCTGCAAAGAAAGACAATCATTGCACATCAGTGATCAAACTGGGATGTCGCAGGATATCCAAGGTCTCTAATACTTTGTCCTGAGATACCATAGTGGGATATGAATGCTTAACACTCTGAACCTCAAAGATCTAGCCCTGTCAGGTAGAGAGGCCAGTGCAAGAACCCAAACAATCCAGAGCTAGACCAAGTAAGGTCAACCAACACATTCAAAAGTCCAGCAGGAGGCAGAGCTTAACTCTGGCACAAAATTTCAATTCCTATATCCATGAGACAGCAAGAAGTATTAGACAAAATCAAAAGAAAAAAATAAGCTATCTGATAAAAATATACAGAGAGAGAGATGAGAGAGAAAGAGAGAGAGAGAGAGAGAGAGAAAGACAGAGAAATCTGATATATAAAACAGTAAGCTACCCAATACAAAAAATGAGAGTTCTGAAAAATAGATAATAGTTAAGAATCATAGGATTTTCTGAAAACCATGGTTTTAAATTAAAACCCAACATCATGGACACTATATTTCAAGAACTCATAAATTAAAATTGTCCAAACCTGTTAGAACCGGACGACAAAGTGAAGACAAAGAATCCACCAATCATGTCCTGAAAGGAAGCTCAAAAGGAATGTCATAGCCAAAATCCAAAGCTCCCACATTAAAGGAAAAAAAACCCCTCACGTATTCAGAGAGAAGCAGTGCAAGTACAACATCACTCCAGTCAGAATCACACAAGATCTAGCAACTTCTACTAAAATGAGAGAAGATTTTGGAATATAACATTTCCAAAGGCAAAAGATATAGGTATAACCAAGAATAACTTAATTCTGCAAAATTAAGTATAATCTATAGAAAAAAGGGAAATGGACCTTTAGGAGAATATAGGATTTTCAGATATTTCTGATGAAAGACTAGATTTGAGTAATAACCTTAAAATACAAGCATAAAAGTTAAGAAAAATCAGGAAAGTCAGCTAGAAGTTCTATGATGATGTAGCACTAACTAGTAAAGGGAGAAGAAACAAGTGTCCCTTCAGAAGTATAATGTCTTCAAAGGGTTTTAAGTGAATTAAATAAGGAAAAACAGAGCTTCAAAGGGAAGATTGGTTCTATTTTAAAGTTTTCAAAAGAGGAAAAAAAAAGAGAAAGTATTAAAAGGAGTAATCCATTAGTATAGAAGTGAGGAGGAAGAGAATGGAACTTGCTGGTTCTCATAATTGGGATGCATAAGATGAATATCCAAACGTCATGGAAAGGCTGTCAGATAAACCTCACTTTTATTTGTGATGGACAATGGAGGGCTGAACACAAATATATGCTTACACATGAAAGGTTTGGCTTAGAAATATGTCAGACCCCATAGAAAAAAATAGTAGGGATTGGGGTAGTGCTTAGAGGGAAGATAATACTAGGGAGGGAAGTAAAACAAGTTTCCTGATCCTGAAAAGGGGAGTGCAAAAGAAAAATAAAAGTAAACAACAAAATATGGAGGTGTCTTAGTTTTCCTCTTAAGACAACTGTAAAATGTCTGTACAAAGTATTCTATATTGTACCATAAGAAATGATGAGAGAAATAATACCAGAGGATTTCTGGAGAGTATGAATAAAGTAATCAGAACCTGGAGAATACCTAAAAGACAGCAACATTATCATGAAAAACAACTTTGAAAGACTTAACTCTGATAAGGTGATGACCAACCATGTTTCCAGAACAGAACATCTATAAGAAAGTGTTACTCACCTCCTGAAAGAGAGGCGTGGAACATAAGATGCAGAAAGAGAGATACATTTTTGAACATGGCCATTGTGTGGAATTTTTAACTTAATTGTGCTTATTTGTTACAAGAGTTTCCCCCTTCTCTTTTTTTTTGCTTTTTTGGAGGGCAGGTTGGGGTTAAGCGACTTGCCCAAGGTCACACGGCTAGTTTTTCGTGTTAAGTGTCTGAGGCCGGATTTGAACTCAGGTACTCCTGACTCCAGGGCCGGTGCTCTATTCACTGCGCCACCTAGCCGCCCCCCCCTTCTCTTTTTTTTTTAAATTAATTGAAAGTAAGGAAAGGGGAAAGAGAGTCACTGAAACATGTTTTAAATGCATAGAAGAGAGCAAAAAAGATCAGAAGGAAGCACATGCAAATAGAACAGTTTTGAAAATAATGAGCGAAATGTGAATGTCTGTGTTTGTATTTAAAAAGCAAGTGGTTTGAAATGGAAATTTGTGGTTTCATATACAATCATCCTTTTGTGTTCTTCTGGATTTGTGGAAATACCCTTTTTATTTTGGTGTTTTCATTCAAAATTTAAAAAAGAAAGAGAAAAGGTAACACATACAAAAAAAATAAACAGAAAACAAAACCCAGTTTGAGGAAACCAGAGTGTGTAGTATATGGAGAATAATGCTTAGAAAGGAGAGTACATTCAGAAAGTGAAGTTATAGCCAGATCTGAATATATCTGATTATTTTTTTAAATAGTAGTTTATTTTTTTCCAATTACATGTGAAGAAAATTTTTAACATTCATTAAAAAAAATTTTGAGTTCTAAATTTTCTCCCTCCCTTTCTCTCCTTCTTTTCTTCCCTCCCTAAAACAGTAAGCAATTTGATATAGGTTATATATGTATAATCATGTAAACCATATTTCCATATTAGTCATGTTGTGAGAGAACAAACAGGTCAAAAGGAAAAAAAATCGCGCACACATACACAATAGTGAAAATAATGTGCTTTGATCTGCATTCAGACTCCATAGTTCTTTCACTGGATATTGATAGCATTTTCCATCATAAGTCCTTTGGATTTGTCTTAGATCATTGTATTGCTGAGAAAAGCTAAGTTATTCATATTTGATCATTGCACAATGTCACTGTTATGAATTCATCTAAATGCAGTATTTATTGCCATTCTTAAATCTCATCATCTTGTCCAATAGGATATCTGGAGAGACTTTGTCAAATGCTTTGCTGAAATCTAGGTAAACCATATATACAGCATTCCCCAAGCAATTTAGAAATTCTTGTAAAAAGGGGGAGGGGGACAGGAAGGTGAAATGAGGTGAGTCTGGCATCACCAGTTTTTAATGAAACTGCCATAGCTGTTTTCAATCACCTCCTTTCTAAGTGCATTTTCCTTGCCTAGAAGTCAAATTAGTTCCAGAATCTTGAGCTGGGGTAAGCCTGTAGGTAGAGGTTGGGTGGCACCAGCTATGAGGATGTGGGTTAGCATAGACCCAAGTCAGAGATGAACCCAGCTCTATCAGCCCATGATAGAGGAAGAGCGTAGCTTTAACAGCAAAACGAAGCAAAAGTTGTTCATCTCACCAAATCAGATAACATAGATAAAGCACTTTGAATACCTTGCAACACCATATAAATGTTAACTATTATTTCTCAAGCTGCAGCTTTACGTAGATCTTTCATTAAGACTGTTGACACTGATTAATCTTTAATGAGTGTTTGTTATATACTTATACTATATATAGAACTCATATGAGCGCTTGTTATATACCTTACAGAACTCTGTGATTTCTTCTCTAGCCCTCATATCTTCAGTGGTATCAAGAAAGAAAACCACTGAAACATCTGGGAGAGTACATCCCATGCCTCCCCCCAATTAATCTGTCTTGTGCATCTTTCTTGTCAAGTCAATCCTTTGGTAAGCCTGTGCTATTATTACCAGGTCAAGTCCAAACTCTTACTCAAGACCTGCTATAATCTGGCACCACTCTGCCTTTTCAGCCTTATTTCATTTTTTACCTACTCTGTTTTAATCAAACAAGACTACCCTCTGAACACACAGTGCGATTTCTAGCTTCTATACCATTTGCTGAGGCTGTTCCTGATGCCTGGAATATAAAATTGGGCATCAAAGTTATCACCTTTTATATGACACAACTCCATGAGGACAGGGCACAGTACTTTATCTACACTTTATATCTTCTCTAGCATTTCATACAATTTATTGCACACACAGGCTCTTAATAAATACTTATTGAATTTAATTTCATTGAATTGATAGAAATAAATACACCTAAAATGCGGCAGATAAACTGAGAAAGAAAATGGGAAAAACAGGCAAGGTACACAGACATACCAAAGCAATTTTCTTTCCTTAGAACTATGTGAATTTCTGAAAGGTAATGGAACCTCAAGAACTGGCAGGGCAGTTTCTAGACCTACTTAATTGCCAAATTCTAGACGATGGCCCAGAATTCCAGACGTGATGGAATTCCAAGGGCTCATAGAACTTGGATGCAGTGGCCTGTGTATATATCTTCTTTTAGATGACAGGGAGACGGGTAAGGGGGAAGATTATCTAGGAGAAGGTTCTGGGCAAAACTGCCAGATGAGAGGACAGAAAATAGGGAGGAACCAAGAGGCCTAAAAAGAGAGAACAGGACATTGTTATCCAGGAAGATGAAGTCGTTTATCTTCTTTAAGGACACATCATTCCTTTCACTCGATTCGAGGGTTTATCATCAAAAGATCAGAAATTTGTGGAATCTAAGGACTAGAAAAAAATTTAAGAATCATCTTGTCTAGTCCCCTGCCAAGGGCAGGCCAAATTAAGGCCAAATGGCTATTCTATTGTTAAATATCTCCAGGAATGAGTCCCTAGGTTTCCTTCAGGGTTCAGTCTCATTTTCCATTCTCTCATATCTTTTATAACTATGCATCGTAATACCAAATAGAAACATACAACATACATGTATACATATGTATATGTGTGTATACATGCACATACATGTGTATATACATCTGTATATATATCTATGTCTATTTGTATTTATACTCCTGTAATTTCATTGGCATAAGAAACTCCCTCAATCAGTACAGATTGATTATACTATTATTTGTATACAGTTGTATTCAATTAATACTCAATACAAATTGTCTGAAAAATGTTAAGTCACTTGTCTATGGTCATACAGCCAATATGTGTCAGAGTTAGAACTTGGACCTAGGTCATTGGGGCTCTATTCACAAAATCAGGATCCTTCTCTACTTTAACTAAAGCTTCTTTTGTCTAATGTCTGACCATGAGAGCAAAAGAGAAGAAGATAATGAAAGCTCTTTCTTAAGTTACTCTTTAGTCTTCTTTTCTCTAGATTAAATACCAATAAATCATTTCTCCTAGCATTCTTGTCCATTCATGCATCAATTTCTCTCTTTTTTTTTTGCCTTTTTTTTTGGAGGGGGGAAGGCAGGGCAATTGAGGTTAAGTGACTTGCCCAAGGTCATACAGCTAGTTTTGTGTTAAGTGTCTGAGGCCAGATTTGACCTCAGGTCCTCCTGATTCCAGGTTCTGTGCTCTATTCACTGCGCCACCTAGCCACCCCTCAAGCATCAATTTCACTGAGTCACTGGATAAATCCTTCTAGTTTCAGGGTGGAGGGAGGTAGATCTGTGTCTGTATATATGTTACTATGGTATAATGTACCTCCATCAAAGTCATACTCCGATTTCACATTGTGGCATGGAGGTTGTCCTAGGCTCTTGAAGGCTATGTCAGCAGTGCATAATCTCAAATCAGGTCCCACCACGCTAACAAAGCTTCAAACATGAGCCTGTTAATGGTGAATAAATTCATTGTGTGTAAATTCAGAGAAGATCATCAGGTTGACTATAGGATGATGAATTTTTTTGCTACAGGAATTCTCAAAGATCACCTTTTAAATCAGAGATGGGTTATATCTATACAGATATGAGAACATGGTTCTTTTTATTTATGCTTTTTGGAGGGCAGTTGGGGTTGAGTGACTTGCCCAAGGTCACATGGCTAGTTTTGTGTGTTAAGTGTCTGAGGCTGGATTTGAACTCAGGTTCTCCTGACTCCAGGGCTGGTGCTCTATTCACTGCACCACCTAGCCACCCCATGAGAACATGGTTCTTTTAAGTATCGAAGCATATATTTCATAAAGGAAAAAATCCTGGACATCAGGGGTCCTGACTTGGATCACAGAAAATTATTTCATTTCTCTGGGTTTTGTTTCAGTGGATAGAGTCTTGGACATTTTATCAAGAACCATAGTTCTTATACTTACTAGAATGTGACCACAAATAAATCACTTAAAACTGAATCTCAGTTTTCTCATTTGCAAAAAAAAAAAAAAGATAAAAGCAGGTATAGTGCCTACCTGTGAGTTTCAAATGACATAGTATATACATTCTGTACGTAAGTTTAATGGTGTAGTGGGTAGAGTGCCAGGACTGGAGTCAGGAAGACCTGCCTCCAAACACTTTGTAACTATGTGACCCTGGGCAAGTCACTTAACCTTTCTCAACCTCAGTTTCCTCTTCTGTAAAATGGGGATAATAATAGTACCTACCTCCCAGGGTTTTTGTGAAGACAAAATGAGATAATAGTTGTAAAGAACTTTTTAAATCTCAACGCATTATTTAAATGTTAGCTAATTATTAAAAAATCTGTGACCGTATAAGACTTGATAATTTCTAAGAACCGGTCCAGCTGTAAATTTTTATTCTTTTTCTAATTGTCTATGTTTTATTGCATTTTATATGCATCAGTCAATATTTTCAGTTCTATTTTTTGAGCAATATCATTCATTTAAAAACATTTAAATCGTATTTCATTTTTCCCCAGTTGCATATTAAGAAAAACTTTTTAGCATTCATTTTACAAGATTTGGAGTCCCAAATTTTTCTCCCTCCCTGCCCTCTTCTGAAAATGGTAGGCAGTTTGATGTAGTTTATACATGTGCTATCACATAAAACACACTTCCGTATTCCTCACAGTTGTGAAAGATGAAGTAGATCAAAAGGAAATAAAACCACGAGAAAGAAAGAAGTAAAAAAAAATGCTTCAATCTACATTCAGAATTCATCAGTTCTTTATCTAGACGCGGGTAGTGTTTTCTTTCCCTGAGTACTTTGTACTTGTCTTGGATCGTTGTGTTGCTGAGAAGAGCTGAGTCATTCATAGTTGATCATCACATGATGTTGCTGATACTGTGTACAGTGTTTTTACTGGTTCAGCTCATTTCGCTTTGCATCAGTTTGTACAAGTCTTTCCAGGTTTTTCTGAATTCTGCCTGTTCTGTATTTCTTATTGCACAACAGTATTCCATTACATTCATATTTCATAGGTTGTTCAGCCATTCCCCAACTGATGGGCACCCCATCAATTCCAAGTATGTTGCCACCAGGAAAAGGGCTGCTATAAATATTTTTGCACATGTAGATCCTAAGTTTTTATTTGTAATGAATTTTTTTTTTGTATCAGGCTCTGGGAGGGATATCAAAAGTATATTGAACACTTTCCTATGGATTCCCTCCATTGTTTCAACTTTCTTAAAAAGTAGAGGACTTTATATAGACCAAAATATTCCTAGCAGCACTTTTTGTGGCAACAAAAAATTGGAAACAACATAGATGCCCATAAAATTATGGTACATGATTATAATGCAATATTATTGTATTGGTAAAAAATAGATAAAAATGAAGATTTCAGAGGAGACACATGAACTGATATGGAGTAAAGTAAACAGAACTAGGAAACAGTATATACACAATGACTATAACAAGGTAAATGGAAAGAACATTGAAACAAAACTAAATAAAACTTTACTACCTTGTGCTACTTAAAAGACAGATCATGCACCTGAATTCTTGGAAAGAATATATTTCCTTTCATTCAACATATATTTACTTAGCTCCTACTGCTGGACATTGTCTCAGGTCCTGGGAGTACAAAGATAGAAATAGCACAGTTTCTACACTCAAGGAGTTTGCATTCCACTGGAGGGAAATAACCCTTACATAGATAAGGAAATACAAAATAGACACCAGGTAAATATCAAGTAATTTTCCAGCGTAAGGAGTATAGCAAGGATCAGAAAAGGATTCTTGTAGAAGCTGGTGATTAGCAGAATCTGAAGGAAGCTAGGGATTCCAAAATGCAGCTGTGAGGAGGGAGAACATTCCAGGCACAGGCTGGCCTCGAGGACAGAAGATGGAACATCCTCTTGCTGTTGACAGCAAAGAGGAAAGATCAGCTGGAGTGTGAAAGTGTGTGTGTGTGTGTGTGTGTGTGTGTGTGTGTGAGAGAGAGAGAGAGAGAGAGAGAGAGACAGAGAGAGAGACAGAGAGAGAGACAGAGAGACAGAGAAGCAGAAATAGAGAGAGAGAGAGAGAGAGAGAGAGAGAGAGAGAGAGAGAGGGAGAGAGAGAGAGAAAGAGAGAGAGAGGGAGAGAGAACCAGCAAAGAAAGATGACTGTGGAAGGCAGTTTGTGAAGAGTTTAAATGCCAGAGGACTCTGAATTTATCCCAGAGGAACCAGCTGAAGTTTCTTGAGCAGCAGTTATGTAATCAGTACAGTGCTTTAAGAAAACTCCCTCTACCATAATAATACTAGCCAACATTTATGGCACTCACTATATGCCAAGCATTTTGCTAAGCACTTTACAATTATTATCTCATTTCATCCTCATAACAACCCTGGGAGGCAGATGCTGTTATTATCCCTAATTTAGAAATAAGGAAGCTGAGGCTCACAGACATTAAGTGACTTGCACAGGGTCACACAGCTAGTAAATGTCTGAGGGTGGATTTGAACTCAGGTCCTCCTGATTCCAGGGCCAATGCTCTATCCACTGTGCCACCTGGCTGCCCCTTACCCTCAATTTTATAGCCTGGAAGAAAAGGGAGTTGGATTGTATGGTCTCCAAAGATCCTTCCAGACATAAATCTTCTCTTTAAGTGATCTCCTTCCCCAATGGCTCAAAGCCCTTCACTTCTACCATCTTTTCTGGTCATTCTAGAAGTTCATTAGTTGCAAAAAGGAACATCAAACCAAAAAGCTAGGTTCTGTAGTCATTATGTTACATAATTGCCTTCCTCTTGCCAGACAAAGTGAAATATTGGAATGAGATTCAGACAACTGACTCTTTCATGTGTCATCCTGGTGTGTGCAGAGAAGTACCAGGAACTGATCCCGACCCTGACACTGACTTATGTGGGTACTCATCCGTCCCTCATAAGCAAGCTGCACGAACTTCGGCGAAGCACTTAACTTTCCGAGCCTGGATTCCCTCTTCTACAAACTGTCCATTTTGGCCAGGCTCTCAAGTCCCGTTCTCATTCTCAGGTTCTAGGAAAGGTAGCGTTCCCCAGTTATCATCAACTTTTGGGACATTGTAGGTCAACCAAAAATTGCTCATGTAAACCTTGGGAAGTTTGATGATACCCATGAGATTTCTGGCATCATGTCACTGACCGGCTACAAATGAGCAAAGTCGTTTAAAAAGAAAAATAAAGTTGCCATCTACTGCAAGAACGGAAGAAAAAATTCCCAAATACATAAATAAACAGCACATGTTTTAAAGCAGAGGAAAGGCAAATAAGAATGAGATGTTTATTAAATAGCAAGTCCCTTTAAAAAAAAGCCATATTGTTTTTGTAGGACACAATGGCCTCCCCTGTTTTTGTTACTAAGTAGCACTGTGAGTTAAAGCTGCTGACTCCACCAGAAGCTGACAATGAAATCATCCCTCTTCTCTGAGCAGTTGGAACAGACACTCATTTGTATGTATGGTTTCAGCCTGTCTGCTGTGTCTGGCCAAAGAGACAGATACTAATGGCATATGTTAATTACCCTCCAACAACTTCCTTTCATTGGGGTGTTTATTAACACCCTCCCTTATGTCTGCGGAACCAGCTGGCATGGGGTGCCCAGACAGCCCTGGCTGGGGTAACGGGCTGGATTTCGATTGGGGTTCATAAGGTATAACAGATTTTGCTTCTCTGCCCAACTAGGGTTGCTCCATCTCCTTCGAGACATTTGCTGGCTTTTTTTTTTTCAAAGTTAAACAAAAGATGACAGAAAAATAGGAAATTGAAAACAGTTTTGTGTCCTGGTGGCCCCTCTCCTTGGCTCTGTCCAGATGTACTTGGGTCTTATACCCCATAGTACAGGTACCACGGATATCTCTGCCTACCAGTTAATTTCAAAATAATTTTTTTGTCATTAAGCGTATGGAACACATAACCCTCAATTTTAATCACAGATTAAACTTTTAATCCCTGAAGCTATGAAATACTTTGAAGAGTTTGTGCAGATTTTATTTAGCCATAAAGTCTTTCAGGTGCCTGCTGGGAGTTTAATAATAGGTTCTAAGTACACCCATGGACTAAATTTTTTTTCCCCCTGGGACTGGCAGTGCCACAATTCATCATGAATGGAGGAAATGAGGTAGGTAACTAGGGGAAAAGATATGAAAAAGCCAAACAGATGTTCTGGAGGGAGTTCTCTCCTCAGGCTTTTCAGATCTGCCTATAAAAGTTAGAGGTTCCCATTACCACCCCCACAGACATCCCCCCACCCCCAACTGAACTCTTACAATCCAGATCTTCAATTGGTTACACGTGTTCTTTAATGTACTGGGGGGGGGATGAAAATGGTCCAGTCACAACCAGGATGACAAAGCCAGGCCCGCAGAGTAAACAAGTGTTTTCCAGGGCTCTTTCTCATCTAGCAAATCCCCCAGCAATCACTTGTCACAGAATATCCAATGTGAAGGAGAGTTAGTGCGGAATGCTAAAGAGGCAGCTATCTGACAGTCCCTTTGTTTAAGAGCTCACACAGTCAAGCCCGTTGCAGAGTTGGGCAGACGGGTTTCTCATTTGCTCATGCCACATAACTCTGTGTTCCTGGATTAATGAAGAGTTTTCTCTCACGTTTTAGAACAAAGTGTCTAGTTTAATAGAATGCAAAGGCAATGCTTTCTCCTTGCTGGTTTTGCAGTAATGAAAGTCACAGAGTTTTTCTAACTTCTTTTGAAAAGACACAATCTAAAACAGTACCTCATATTCCTGAGTCTGTGAGAAGCCTGCATTCCTGGGCTCTATAGGAACAGCCTTTCCCCTCCCCCCTTCCCAGCCACTAGAGATGCTTAGCTAGCTCCCGGGGAGGCTTAGTCTCTGGCAAAATCCATGCATCCCCTCTCAAGATCTTAAGGAAAGCCAGTCTTTTCCAACATGCAAACTGATCTTTCGTGTTGGAGAAGAGTGTAAGCCAGAATAGTGGGTTTAGATCCTCCCTCTGCTACCTGCATGGTCTTGGACAAATTACTTATCATAGATTTTAGATCTCATCTAGTCCAAAGCCTTCAATTTGTAGACGAGGAAACAGAGGTTATGTGTCTTGATCGAGGAAATATATTTGCAGATCCAGCTTTTATACCCAGATCACCTAACTCCAAATCCATCACTCTTAACACTGTGCAATACTTCCTCCTGCCTGGACCTCCTCACCTATGAAATGACAGCCCTAGACCAGGTCACTCTAAGGCAACTAGGTGATTTCCCTTCTAGTTCCAAAGCTATGGATCTAGGAATGTTTCTGCATTCTCTATTTGAACTATTTTTGAAGCATCAATCCTTGTTATTCTAAACAACCTTCTCATTTTTATGTTAATTGCAAGACATTCAATGGTGAACATATACTTTTCTGTTTTCTTGGCTAAGCATAATGTTTCCAATGTTTCTGTAAAATGGGAGAATAGGCAACGAGAGAGAGAGAGAGAGAGAGAGAGAGAGAGAGAGAGAGAGAGAGAGAGACAGAGACAGAGAGAGAGAGACAGAGACAGAGAGAGACAGAGACAGAGACAGAGAGACACAGAGACAGAGAGAAGAAGAGAGAAAGAGAGAGACAGAGAGAGAGAGAGAGAGAGAGAGAAGAGAGAGAGAAAATCAGTAAATAAGTCAATGAGTATTTTATTGTTTGTTGAGTGCTCTGCATTGTACAAAGCTCTAGGAATACAAACAGAAGTAAAAGACAGACTTTCCAGGGGCTTACATTCTAGGAAGACAACATATAAAAGGAAGCTGAAATGCCAGGGTGGAGGAGAGAAGAGGTCCGGAGGGGCAGGAATGGAGTCAAGAGGAATAAAGCAATGGACAGACTTTCCTGAGAGAGTGCAGGAGAAACTGACCAATCAGAGGAAGGGGCTGCTGGGGCGGAGTGATCTTCTAGAATGAGAAAGTTGCTGGAGAATGGTGAAGAAAGAAGTTCAGAGAATCAAGAGTTGAGCCCAGAGAGGAATAAAAAGGGTTACCCCATATCACCTTGAAAACCTTAAAGCTTATGACCTACTAGGGACCACTAGGAGTTGCATGAGTTACAACATTTAGCTTTTTTGCACACTTTCTACCTATTTTGATTCTTTCTGTAGGGGTAGAGGTACAGAATGAATAAGATATTTTTTTTGTTGAAAAATTTTATTTTATTTTTAATTTATTTAAATTTATTTAAACATTGTCATAGCATAGTAAAATAAGAAAAGGATGGTTGCACATGAAACGGCAAGCCTACTATGTATAATTTGCTATTCCTTTTAAATTCTTTTTTTTCCTCCCCCACCCCACCCAAGAGATGACTACCATTAGACATAAACAGAAGTGTGTGTACATACATACACACACATATATGCATACACACATATATACACACACATTACATACATACATATACGTGCTTCTATTTATCAGATCTTTCTCTGGATGCAGATAGTGTCTTTCTTCATATGTCCTTTATAAGAATATAAATAAAGTAAAATTAAGTGTGGTTTTTAGAAGCTGGAGTGATGGGCTAATTCTGATGGAAAGAGATGAGGTGTGTGGAGCAGAGGGGCCTCATGGGTGGGTGTTTGGGGAATGTGACAGTGCTATGTTCAGGGTGATAGCATGGTTTAGTGCAAAGGACTCTAATTGTGTTTGTGGGTCAAAAGATCTAGATTCAGTTTCTTATTCTGCCATATTCCCACCCTGTGATCATGGGTAAGTCAGTCAATGTCTCATCTACACAATAGGGACAATTACATAATCATACCCTTTACTTAGAGGGCTGTTGTGAGGATCGTATGTTGTTGGTGGTGGTGGTTTTTCATTCTCAAAGAGGACCCTGATATCAGGGAGGTGATGCCATGACTTGTGAGAGAATCAGCCGGCAGTGAGGGAAGGGTGTGCAAAGTCATTAGCATTGCTTTCTCTCCTGGAAGTGGTCTGAGATGTATTTTGGGCTTGGTTTTGCTCTTGATGCTATAGCTTTATTCCAATGGAAGTCAGCGGGCTCTACATCTAGGGCAGGGTTGGGTCTATTGTACATTGTTCTGCAAAGAATTCAGTTTCCTCCATGAGCAAATGAACATGCTTCTTTGGCCTCATGTCACACAGCAGACATGCAGATGATTTCCTATTCTTCCCTCTCTTCACAATCTCTCTGTAATTTCTGCTTTTTGAAGGGCTCCTTGTATTAGATCTCTTCTAGATTCTCTTCAGGGCTTGCTACCTATGGGGAATAAGCAAACATTGAGAGAATCTAGCCTGTCACATTCATTAATTGGCTAAGGATTATTCATATTGTATGTAACTTCTTAATTTCCTGTTGGTATTTCTAAATTCCCTGAGGTCCATTAGCATTCATATTTTGCTTTTCCTGATGTTTGCAGCATTGGCTGATGGGAGATCATCTGGGAAAGTGATTAACAGTATTGTGAATGGTTTCATTAAAACACATTTCAGGATGAGGGAAAGGGACCCCACAGAATCAGATGACTGTTTCAATAATGTTTGCCCTTCTTTTTAAGTAGATTATAAAACTCAGAACCAGGGACCTCAGAGGAAGATGGGAGAGAAAGACACAGTTTTTGGCCAGAGGAGTTAAATATTTTCTTGAAAATGAGGCAGACGAGGATAGAGGAGACAATGTTGGACCTCAAGACCTGAATTCCAAGGCTGGCTGTACTGCTAAGCCATGTGGCCATGGCAAGTCATCCAAACCTTCTTTCCCTCAGTTTCCTCATCTATAAAATAAGACAGTTGGAGTAGATAATTCATTAATTCTTTTAACTCTAAACATGATTCTAAGAGGCCCTTGTCATGGGCCCATTGGAGCCTGCCTTTTATAACACTGAAATAACCTCTTTAAAAAAAAGAAACACACCAAAGGGAATAGTAACTGAATATACTGTATCGAATGGTAGGAAGTGCTCTGGACCTGAAATCAAATCGCTCAGCTTCAAATACATTTAATTTTTGGGTAGTGCAAATGGATAGGTAGGTTTACCTTATTCTGAGACAAATCCAGCTTCTGTACCTTCTACCCACTGCTACTAGTTCTGACTAATGGGACTAAATAAAATGAATCTAATGGTTCTTCAATGTGACATTTTAAAAATACCTAAAACCATCTGTAACGTCCCTTCACACAACTCTTTCCTTCTCCTGGCTTCAGATCCTCAATCCCTTCAACCAATCCTGATATGAAAAAGGTTTGAACTAATCCTGATATGAAATGGGTTTGAACCCTCACTGGTACCCACTCTAGCTCATCAATGTTCTTCCTAAAATTTGGTTCCCAGATCTAAATAGACTCCAAATGTTTTCTGACCATAGCAAGTACAGAATATGGTGGGACTATCATTCCCTTATTCTAGCTACTAGGTTTCTATTAATACAGTCCAACAATCATTTTGGCTGTTATGTCACACTGTTGACTTGTGTTAAGCTTCATCTTGGTCTTTGCATGTAGATTGTGATTCTTGCCTTGTGTCCCCTACTCTGTTCTTGTAGAGTTCACTTTTTGAAACCATATTCAATTTTATAGTCAGCCCAATCAAATTGAACCTGATTTGATCTAGCTTGTTGTATGAGGCTATCAGGATCTTTTGGGGTCTCTTTCTGTTATCCAACCTGTTAGCTATCTCCCCAAACTTTGCATCATCCACAAATTTGGTAAGCATGCTGTCTGTGCCTTCATCCAAGTTAGTAATAAAAATGTTTGCCAGAATAAGGGCAAGGATAGATGCTGGGGACATTCTGTTAGAGACCTTTCTTCAAGCTATTTAATTTCATATATGGAGGACAGCAAGGGAGACAAGCAGGAGAAAGAGTGGTTCTGTCATTTACCACCTATTTGACCTGTGTTTCCTCATCTGTAAAATGAGGGGGATAAAGTTGACTAGCATCAGGTTCCCTTCTGTCTCAAAATCTATTCTTCCTGATCCTGTCAGTGATCCATTAGTACCAGGATTGGGGAATAGAAGGCCAACTGGGCATGAGTACAAAGGCTCTGAAGCAGAGTAATGTGAAATGAATATGGAAAGGTAAACTTAAATCATATTATGAAAAGTTTTAAGTGCCAGACTCCAAAGCCTGTGGTCATTCTTCACAGGATCATAGATTAAGAGCTGGAAAGAACCTTCAGACGTCATCTACTCCAACTCTTTCATTTTATAGATGGGGAAACTGAGGCCCAGAGAAGTTAAATGACTTGGTCAAAGTCACACAGATGTTAAGTAACAAGAGGAAATTTTGAACTTAGGTCCTCTGACTCCAAAGACTGTGTTACACTGCTCTTTACCTTTTTCTTTCTTCTCTTGGTCATGCTCTTCCAGGTGCCAAAATTTATGACCAAGATGAGGCTGCCTTCATCTCTTTCCTCTTTGTTTCATTCAAGAAGCAGACCTTCTATTCTTATAAGGAATAATTCATTCTTAAGGTGGGACTCCTCCATTAGTGAACTTTCATCTCCAGTGGACAGCCTCAGTTGCATTTGTGGCACACACAGTTATTACTGTACCATGACAGAAACAGAAGCATGGCACAAACTTCATGGCGCCATGCATTCCATACTTATTGAAACTCAGGTCCTCTGTTTTCTGCTGCTCCTATTATTAACTTTCTCTGTGAAATAACTCATTTGCCTCATCTGCTTATTGCACTGGATCTATTGCTATGGGCTCCCCAGAGAAACTTTTCATGATAGCACTCCTTCACTGCTCTTTTTTCTTGATGCTAGTTCCCAAGGAATCTTGGGATTCCTTGATCACCAAGATCAGCAAGTAGTATGTTCATGCCAGGACCTTAATGCAAAGAGCGTCTGCCCTTACTTAGCTTTTGCACCCAAAAAGGTCTTCTATAGAAATTAAACTTTTAAATGGGGGTGGGAGTGGGATAGGATGGAGGGAAATATAGTTAGTATTTCACAATATGACTACTATGGAAATGTTTTGCATAACTACATGTGTATAACCTATATTGAAATGCTTATCTTCTCAATAGGAGTGGGTGAGGAGGGAAGGAGGGAGAAAATCTGGAGCTCAAAGTTTTAAAACAAATGGTTAAAAATTGTTTCTACATGTAACCTGGAAACAAGATATACAGGCAGCAGGATATAGAAATCCATCTTGCCCTACAGGAAGGTAAGGGCAAATGGGGCAAGGGGGGAAAGGGGTAAAGAGAAGAGAGGGAAGACTGAAGGAAGGTGTAATCAGTATGCTTACCATCAGGGATAGGGGAGAGATGGGGAAAAATTTGGAACTCAAAATCTGGTGGATTTAAAAATTTGGAACTCAAAATCTTGTGGATAAAAAAAAGAAATCAACTTTTAGCCAAAATTGGTACCTAAAAAAGAAAAGCAGATCCTCTATAATGTGCCTGGTAAAGAATCATCCAGGGTTTGCCTAAGTATCACAATTGAAGGGACAATTCACTACTTTCCAAGGCAGCCCATTCCACTTTAACAGAGCTCTGCCTGATGGTAAGTTTTCCCTTACATTAAGATTAAGTTTGCCTCTTTGCAATTTCTGCCCAGTGCTCCTAGATCTGCCTTCTGGGGCCAAGAAGAACAAATCTAAGGCTTCTTCCATGTAGTAATCCTTCAAATACTTACAGACAGCTTTAAGTTACCACTTCTTTAGTATGTCAACATTTCAGTTACTGGAAAAGGCAGGAAAAGGACATTTGGGTGAGAAAAGACCTAGGAAAAAACAGTCTCTTGGAATAATATGTGAGAGGACATGTTTGAAAGCAGCTCAGAGGCAAGAGAACTGACTAATGTAAGGATAGCTGAGAGGCATTTCTGTCCATCCATTCATTTTCATAGAATTGTTTTCAGGGGTTTGAAGGATATGATCAAAAAACTATAACTCAAAGTACAGTTTGGGGACTATGGAAAATTTGTATGTTATCTGTCTTTGCTTTATCTGATACAACTGCAGGTTTGATTTTCTCAATCTGAGTTAGATGAGTCACTATCCATAAGGTAGTCCAGATTAGAGAGAGAGAGAGAGAGAGAGAGAGAGAGAGAGAGAGAGAGAGAGAGAGAGAGAGAGAGAGAGGGAGAGAGAGAGAGAAAGAGGGAGAGGGAGAGACAGACAGAGACAGAGATAGATGGGGGAAGAGACAGAGACAGACAGAGACAGAGACGAGGGGAGAGGGGAGAGAGAGAGACAGAGAGAGACAGAGACGGAAACAGAGACAGGGGGAGAGGGGGAGAGAGAGACAGAGAGAGAGACAGAGAGAGAGAGAGATGGAGAAAAACAGAGAGACAAAGACTGAGAAATGAAGAAAAACAGAGAGAGACAGAGACTGAGAAGATGAGAAGACACATCAGCTAGTTGAAAATGGAAGCTGTGATGGAGACAGAAGCAGTGTGGAGGAGAATCAGAAGATAAGAGCAGTAGCATTGGACTGAGTCATCTGAGAGGGCTGAATTTAGCCAGATAGGCTTTGCAACTGCTAGAAGCTGGTTGGCAGAACCTTCTTAATGTGAGAAGAGCTGGCTGAGTTTGTTGAGATAGCTTCTTAGTGCCATATACAGCTTAAGAGCTGATCTAGGAACTGTTCTGATTGGAGAAGAGCTATGTAAGTTGCTGTGTGGGCTCACTGGAGAAAACAGAATCCTGCTATGTGAAAAGCAGGATGGACTTGTCTGTATTACTTTTTAGTGACATCTGGAGCTTGAGAGTAGACTGAACTCTGACAAGCCCTGAAGATAGATGTGTATTGGAGAAGAGCCTAGTAACTGTTGGGAGTTCATTACAAAACAAAAAAAGTAGAATCTTGCTGTGTGAAGAATGGGCTGGGCTTGTCTGTATTTCCCAAAAAGCAGATCTGAGAAGCTTTGCAATTCTCTGGCTTAAGGGAACTACTTGTCATTGCTAATACTGCTTCAGTGCCCAGCCAAAGGAAAGACCTAGAAAGCTACAGATCCTAGATATAGAGTACTTCTTTTACTGAAATTACATAATGCTGATGCTTTACTAAAAGAATTTGACACCACTTCAGTGGGCTGAGATAGTAGAGAAATAGCTTCATCAGCCAGATCAGAGGGGCTCAGAAGAGAAACAGGTAATACAAAGTGCAGACAATTCCTTAAAATATACCACTGACATTCAAGCCAGAAGTCCAGGGTGATGAGTTCTGTGAGGTACATGAATTTCTCCACAATATGCCTCATGGCTAGGTTTCTGTGTGTATGTGTTTGCCCATCTTCCCCCAAAGACACTGTGTATACTTATGGGTTAGTGTGACCCCAGTTTATGAGTGGACTAATATATTTTTATTATTCTTGCTTTGGTCTTGAGTAAATGTTTTTCTTACTTTTATTTTTGCCTTCTTGCTTATTCAATGTTTCATATTTAGAACCAATGGTGTCATTGTGACTAATTTGTATAAATGGGAAGTACATCAAGCAAAATGTCAATGAATACTCTTTGGGTCCAGCCATTCAACCTATTCCAAAAGGGAAACTTTTTAGAACTGGGGAAATAGACATATTTGGTAAGTAGATGGGAACAAGTTGATGAAGAGAAAGTGACTGAAAATGCATGAGATAGAAGGTGGTATTACTGGAGGAAGGTTCTAAGGGAGGCAGGAACATAAAGTAGACACTGGGGAAAGAAGCTGAGCAGTTATGAGACTGGAAAGAGGGAACTGATTGCCTTTCTGTCAGAAAGGTTGAGCTCCAGTTTCCTTAGTAAAGAAGGAGATCAAGTCATCTTCTGTAAATGTGGGGTTGTGGTTGGGGATTAAAGAGAAAGGAAAAGGGACGGAACAGTTACCGTGGGGAATGGGGTCGAGAGTCAGTGAAAGAAGAGTGACAGAATTGTCAATGGTCCAATTACAGCTATACTCTATCAGTTTATGGTTGGTAAAGACAATTCAGTTTGGTGACCTCCAATGATATTCAACAGCCTCGAGATCAGAAACGTCAGTAAACATTTATTAAACGCCTACTATATGCCAGGCACTGTGCTAAGCACTATATGATAGGGATTACTCTGGTATAGTGATAAACAGATTGGAGATGATGGAAAGTCAAAGGGGCAAAGGATTCTAGCTAATGAAGCATTAATAGCAGATGACCAGGTCAAGGCTGGATGTATAGACAAGAAGTCAGAGAATTGACTGGAAGAATAAGAATGACTCAAGGGACTAGAAGTCACAGTGAAAACAAAGAATATATTTAATGTGAATGATAGACCAGGAAAGATAGGAAGATAGGAGACTGTCCTTGGAAAGTGGAATCTTTAGTAACAGAATCTTAGGCACAGTAAAATTCCAAGAGATAGTAAGGTCTAAGACATGACCACGTCCACCTGTGACTGAAGTAGTGTTGAGATCAAAGTTGTTGGGACTCAAGGAAGTTCAGAAATTGTGTCGTCAGGATATTAGAGGGTTCATCAATTTGGATAATAAGGCTCCTAAGGCTGAGGGCAGGGCACGAATTTCAGGGAGTTGGGTGGTAAAGGATAGATTTACTGGAAGTTTCAAGAGAATCTCAAAACTGGGTCCACAGAACTCCCCAAATAGCTATTCAATGGCAGTGACACTTTAGACCAAGCTCATGCACTCTCCCCATCCACCCTTTCTCCACATCATCATCAGTGGTTTGAATGGAAAGAACCAATACAAGAATGACACAACAAAGCTCCCGATTACACCTTGACTTCCTGAAGGACCTCCACATTGGATTTTCCTTTCCTAAACTAAACAAAGCAAAGATGGTGCTCCTCTTCTTCCTCTTTTGGTTGCATGGAAACCTCTTCCCAGTTTTAGTTTCTGGTAGAGGGATAACTAGGTGTCACAGTGGATAGAGTGCTGGGCATGGAGTCAGAAAGACCTGAGTTCAAATGTAACCTCAGATACTTACTAGCATGTGACCCTGGACAAGTCACTTATCCTCATTTGCCTCAGTTTCCTTATCTATAAAATTAACTGGAGAAGGAAATGGCAAATCACTGCAGTATCTTTGTCAAGAAAACACCAAGTGTTTAGGGAGGGAGGGGGAGAAAATTGAAAATTTATGGAAGTGAATGTTGAAAACTAAAAGTAAATTAATTAGTAAAAAAAAATTTTTAAAGAAAGAAAAACTTTAAAAAAAGATAAAGAAAATGCCAAATGGGGTCGCAATAGTCAGACACAAGTGAAACAACCCAACAATAAGGACAACAAATGATAACATGGTTACAAGGGTTATAAGGACTGCAGGGACCCCTAGGGTTGCCCCAGAAAGAAAAGTTTGAGAACTATCAACCTAAATAATTTGGCTAAAGTCATAGGCTGTCAAATGGGGAAAATGTTCTCGGTTATTTCCCTATGGTACAATTTTGCAGTCATATGTTTGTTCTGCAGTATCATTTGCTTTGATTAAATGTGATTTGTTAAATGGTTACCAGCAGGCCAATTCAAGGCAAGGCTCTCCTTCAGGGTCAGTCAGACTAAACATCACAAAAATAGCTATGCTGTTGGGCTACCTTCTTTTAGACTTGCTTTTGATAGTTAAATCAGTTTGTTGCTCATGGCATGATTGCTTTGTCAACACTCCATCCAGACCATATTAAAGGCACTTCTAGGTTTCGATATTCTGTCCCAGCTGTGACATGAACAATATTCTTAGGTCCTCGTCAGTGTAAATATCTTCCCCTCACTCAGAAATTCTATTTTCAAGATTTTCTGAAACTCTGTGGGGTCATGTTTCTCAGGTCTGGTTTTAGGAACAAAATGCTTCTGGTATAGACCACATCATTTTACACATTGATGATCAAAAAAATTTCTGTCACCTTTCCATAAGTTAGGACACATACTAAAAAAGGGGGGACATAGAAAAAGAAAACTGTCTCAGGTTATAAGTTAGCTCTTTGTTTTAGATGCCACAGAAATCACTTTGAATGTCAGATTTTACTATAAAGACAATGATAGAGAAAAGCAATAACTTAGAACTCTTGGTCTTTATTTAGTTATATAGGAATTAGAAAGTTCTAGACTGAAGGAAATAAAGTTGGTCAATTCCAATCCCAGTTTAGCTTTTTATTATTTTTTATGATCCTGGGTACATCGCTTGTCTTCTTTGCTCCTGACTTTTCCATCTGTAAAATGAGATTCATGGGGCGGAGCCAAGATGGCAGCGTAGAAGCAGCAAAGCACCACAGCTCCCACACAAACACGCTAAAAAACTCATAAAATGGGACGCTAAACAGATTTTCAAGCTCCAAAACTCTCCACAAGACAGAAAGCACATCTGTTGCTACAGGCAGCGCAGCAGGTGGGGCTCTTCGCAGCAGTCTGGGAGCCCCAGCCGAAACCGGCCGGCTCAGGCCCTGGGGCATCGGGCGGGAATGGCGGCTACAGGAGAGCAGATCGGCTGCACTGGAGGCACAGTTACCACATTTATCAGGCCAGAAGACAAAAAGGCTAAGAGAAAGGTCAGTGGATTTTGCTAACTCGGGAGAAGAGCAGGTCTGGCCAAACTGCTCCTAGGGCAAGGAGGCAGCAGGAGGTGGCTGTTGCAGCACGAACCGCTGAGAGCCGCGGCGGCCCCCACTGGACTGCTTCAGAGCCCTCGGCCTG
>CM053600.1:136773778-136811331 GCA_028646575.1 Pseudocheirus occidentalis
TTAAAAAAAATGAGATTCATTCTGTTGACCTACTTCACAGAAAGGTTGTGAAAAATCTAGCACATGCAGAAGAAAATGGACCATAAATTGCTTTTTATAGGTTTAAGTTGTTGAGTATCAGAACTGAACTTCATCTAATGTGTTCTGTGTGTCCATATTAATGATTTTTATTCTAATGACAATGATAAGGATAAGCTTTAGGCAAAATCCAATGAGAAGTAGGCAAAGTTCTTTCCTTTAGGCACTCCCATTTTGGTGGGCCGCTTGGGCCCTCATGCTGCCTCTTGGCTGCTCAATGGCCCTGGTATGCAGTCCTATTCAGACTGGTGTTTCCCAGGCAGCATTCTATATTTTGACCTTCTCTTTCCCATTTCCCCTTCTTTTCCCTACCCTATCTATCCCTATTTACATTTCCTCAAGATCCTAGAAAGAACACAAACTAAACCTTGAGTCTTAGTCCTCATTTTGGCTTTTTAACTATCTCTGTAATTTTTCTGTAGAACTTGTAAAATGAGGGGATTGAGCTAGAAGGCTTCTGATAGTCCTCCCAGCCCTAAACCTGTGATCTTTTGATCTATAAATAACTCTAGAAACTCTGTGATTTTATAAATTTGTATTTGGGTTTTCTGAAGAAAATGTCTTCACCAAAACAATGACTTCATCAGAAGGAATTTCAGACAGTTGGTTAAAGAATAGATACTTTTGGGAAATTGACCCTTTTAGCATCACTTATACTGTCTACCCACATGATCGATGTTGACTATGATTACTATTGCCGTTTTTGTGATTGGATCATAGTTTGGGAAGGCGTAAGAGAAAAGTCTAATTCCTCCTAACCCAATGGAATAGTGAATAGTTTTTTTAAATCCCACAGAAAATGCCTTACTAGGGAGAAAACTGGCTGAGAACCAACTGACTGACTGTAGACAATGTATTGTCCTCAGACAACAAGTTATCCCTACTGATTTCATGAGAACCCTTGAGGAACTCAACCATGTTTCCAGTGGGATCCAGGAGATAGGAAGGAGCCTGGTATAGCATAATGTTGAATTTTAGGCCAGAGAACTTGGTTTCAAATTTGGGCTTTGCCATTTCCTACCCATCTGAACTTGAGCAAATATGAATTTTCATATCTGTAGAATTAAGAGGACCAAATACCCTCCTTCTAGCAATAAATCTGTGAATCTATGGTACTAAGGATGAGAAAGGTATCACTGGGGAGCTCTAAAGAGGTCCTTGTCCCACTTTGTGTTGAAAGGAGGCCCAAATCTATTTCAAATCCACAAAGGGACTTTTCTATGATCTAGGATTCCCTAACCTTGAACAGGGTTCAAGCAGAAATCATGTTACAGCTCCCATTAGCTTTCTTTCTGTCTCCTTCAGTTCGATCTCAAAGAACTGTCCAAGGTTCACTTGCTCTCTCTCTGGTCTTGATGACTTTTTACTAATGAGCTGATAGTTGACCTGCCCAAGGGTGGAAATGTTAGTACTGACAGCCCTTCTGAAGAGAGTAGGGAAGAAAAGGTCATCAAATGTTCTTGGCAAGGTTACAGGGCAGAGAACTTAGAGGGTGGGGAGGAGGATCAGCAAACCAGTGAGTAGCCCTTTTTGTGATAAGAAGGCATGTCATTTATAGCAGCTCTTTTTGTGGTGGCAAAGAATTGGAAATTAAGGGGATGCCCATCAATTGGGGAATGGCTGAACAAGGTATAGTATATGAATGCAATGGAATACTATTGTGCCATAAGAAGTAATGAACAGGCAGATTTCAGAAAAACCTGGACTTACGTGAACTGATGCTGAGTGAAGTGAGGAGAATCAGCAGTACATTGTACACAGTAACAGCAACATTGTAAGATGGTCAGCTCTGATAGACTTAGTTCTTCTCAGCAATATAATGCTCTAAAACGATTTCAAAAGAGTCATGATGGAAAATGCTATCCATATCCAGAGAAAGAACTATGGAGCCTAAATGCAAATTGAAGCATACAGTTTTCTCTCTTTTTTTTTCCTTTTTCATAGTTTTTCCTTTTTGTTCTGATTCTTCTTTCACAGCATGGCTAATGAGGAAATAGGTTTAATATGATTTATGTGTATAACCTATGTCAGATTACATGTCATTTTGGGGAAGGGGGAAATTTGGAACTCAAAATCTTATAAAAGTGAATGTTGAAAACTAAAAGTAAATAAATTAATTAAATTTATGTGTATGTGTATATATTTGCTTTTTGGAGGGCATTTGGGGTTAAGTGACTTGCCCAAAGTCACATGGCTAGTTTTTGTGTGAAGTGCCTGAGGCCGGATTTGAATTCAGGTTCTCCTGACTCCAGGAACGGCGCTCTATTCCCTGTGCCACCTAGCCACCCCTAATTTTTTTTTTTAAAGAAGGCATGTCCATTGGTTTTCAGGACTTTAGATTCTTTATTGAGAGCACAATGATAGTCAAGAGAATTTTGTGAAAAGACTACTCAAGCCCCTCAAACTTTTTTCTGATTAAAATGTAAAAGCAGGTTGATTTTGCTATTAAGGGGAACATTTTAATCAGGCTATGCATTCCTCTTCAATGCTCTGCCAAAGCATTTGAATCTTGCATTTGGCTTTATGGGACCAGTTATTTGGCCACCCACAACAGACTGGAAAGAGCCCTATGCTGACTTAACAAAATGCTTAAATGCTAAAAAGGGTGTCTGTTCCCCTTATCCAAATATTCAGTTGTTATGAAATTCTAATTAGTTTTAATGAAACTTGTGTGTTATTTTATTTGTTCTTGTGGCATGTCTATAAAATATTTGACTCTGCATTAAATGCAGATGAGGTCTCATTCCCTGGCCAAATTTTGCCAGGAGAAATAGTCTAAGCTTAAAATCATCAGCTAAAGAAGTTATTACAATTTTACTTATCCTAGCTAAATATGGGATTACAGCTCTCAGCTTCCTTTTTGGGACTCAGGGTATTAACAAGGGCAACATTTTTCTTTGTAAATGTGTATTGGACATGTAATGCTATATAAATTAGTGACAGGTACAATTCATGTTAATGGTCAAAATGACTGGATCAGAGTTTTTCTCATAGTCTCATTTCAGTAATATGAAAATAATATCATTATTGAAAGGGTTGGCTCTACCATACTCTACTGAGTGCAGAGAAAATTCTTTCTGGTATAAAACTGAGACCAAATTATTATCTAAATACAATTTCCTTGGTAGAGATATGTTATATGTGTGTATATTATAACCACATAACATATATTTTTTATATATTAGTATATTTATATTTTAGTCTATTATGTTATATGATTATATAATAATCATAACATACAACAAAATTATAACATATTCTATATAATGACGTATGTGGGCATTGTTTGAATAATAACTAACACGTAGAGTTGTTGGGTCCAATCTGGTAATTTTATCAATGTGAAACTTCCTCCACTGAAACAGAAAACTCCTAGGTAATGAGAGTTACCTGGAATACTGAGAGGCTAAGTTTTTTTTACCAACAGTTATGCAGCCAGTATGTATCAAAGGCAGAGAGAGCTTGGGCCTAGGCCTTCTTGAATGATTCTAAGATCTGCTTGCTAACCACTATGCCAATGCCCTGGGCAATTCTCAGACTAGAAATTAAAGTAAATCAATCAGTTAACCCACAATCCTCTTTTAAGCATTTAGTAATGTGGGAGACTCTGTGCTAAATTCTGAAGATACAAAGAAGCAAAAATAGTCCCTGTCTTCCAGGTTCTAATATTCTAACGGAGAAGGCAATGTAAAAATAACCAGGCACCTACAAAATAAGTGCAGAATTGATGGAAAGTCATTTCAAAGACAAAGGCTTTCTACAGAAGGTAGAATTTAAATTGTTTTGAAGGAAGCCAAGGAAACTAGAAGGGAGAGCGTATTCACTATACTAATATCAAAAATAACACTATGATCTTTCCACAGTCATTATTTATAGAAAGCTATTCCTCAGTATTCCAAAACAAACCCTTACAAATGGTACTTTGAGTTCTTGTTGCAGTGTGCAGTACCAGAAGTCTTGTAAAGCGTTCCCTACCTCACCATCGCCATTTATGTGCTGCTTTCAGAAAATTAATTAATTTGGCAGCGCATGGAATAGCCACAAAAGGTAGAACTGAATTATAATTTGTATATAAGAACAATAAATATTATTGTTGAAAAGACGCCAAAAATTCATACCAAGGTTACTCTTTTTTTCTTTGATTATGACTTCATGGTACATCTGCCTTTTTTCATTTTGTTAAAAATAGTTATTATGACTGCTCTTTTTATTGATTTTGAAATTTGTGTGTAAAAATGTTCACTTCTTGATTCTAATGGAAAAAGGATTCCTTGATGCTTATGGCACTAGTCATTTAAAAACGGCTAAGGTCAGGATTAGCCAGCTAATCCTTTATGAACACAAGTGGTTTAGGAATTGAGATACTCCAAAGGAAACATAAATTCATCATAAGGAATGACTAAAGAGACAGAACATAGCACTACAGAGAAGAAATCTGCTCATAATAATCATAATCTACAATGGAGAAAAAGAAATCTCTTTATAACAGAACAAGTAACTAAGGATTAGAATGTAATGGTGGAAGTTTCTATTTGTAATACTGGCCCCTAAACATGAACCTAACTTTAATCCATGGAAAAAATTAATTCCCCCAACATGTTGGATATCATCTAGCAAATAATTGCTTTTGAGTTTATTCAGCCAATATAATTAGCTTGATGTATAAAGATCAAATCCTATTACAACAAATTCCCAAGGAAATATACAAGGTATTTTGTTGTACTCCTACATATGTGTGTATGTATATATAAATACATAGATATATATACCAATATACACATATACACATATACATATATACATGTATATGATGCAATAAGGCCGTTGACTGGAGTTTGGAATTCTTTTTTTAAAGAGACAGATTTTGGGGGGGGGGGCAACTAGGTGGTGCAGTAAATAGAGCACTGGCCCTGGAGTCAGTAGGACCTGAGTTTAAATTTGGCCTCCGACACTTAATACTTACTAGCTGTGTGACCTTGGGCAAGTCAATTAACCCCAATTGCCTTGCCTTCCCCCTCCAAAAAAAAGAGCAAAGATACAGATTTTGGCTTTAGTGCTATTTATTAAAAGGCATTCAGCATATAAACATATCTTGTTTTCCATTTGTATTTGAAGAAACACTTAGCACAATGCCTTGCAAATAGTAAATGTTCATTAGATATTTGTTAAGTTCCATTTCATTTAATTACTTATTCTAGTATTATTTTCATGTGTGTGGGTGTGGCTGAAAAAACTGGTATGTGCCCAGTGGCCTGTTCCAAGTTGTGTCCATGTGAAGATCATTGGGTTGGTAATTGCAAGTGTTGTATATGGAGACTGTTGTTGTGGCTCGGCTACTTCCCCTCCTGTGCCGCCAGGATCCTTTGTACAAAATGATCCCTGTCCCACCACCCCGTCTAGTTGCGGTTTCCCAAGCTGTTTTGCCTGAATTTGTTGTTTTCTCCCCATCAATGCATATGGTACTTTGCTTGCTGTTTTATTCTGTTCTAAGAGTATTTGCCCAGCTCTTCCTTTTGGCCACTCACCCTTGGCTTCCCAGAAGAAAGCTCATTGAAGATCTATGATCTGTTTTGTGTACGTGTCTTGCTCAGTGAAACTGTGTGGTAGGGAACATTCACTGAAACGTAATTAAAGATTCATTTTGGTTTTCCATATAGTTTCCCACATTTAGGACTGTCAGAAAATACCTGCCCTGTAAGGGAACCAAGATGAATGTTGCATCATGAACAAACAGTTGATAAAAAAGAGATACTTCTATCTCCTCTGTGGATTGGCCATCAGTCTAAACCAGAGGTCTATGAGGTTTGGATTCAGTCAAAGAGCTGTCCTTGAGGACCTAGAGGGCCACATGTGGTCCCCACCCCTAGTCTAAACCCTACCCCACTCCCTTTTTCTGATTCATAGAAGTAGTGTCATACTAAGACCAATTTTGGGGTCTGCATAACCCTTTTTCTGCGTGGTATTTATGAACTTTTGCAATGCATTTAATGTTGAAGAATAAAATGCAGATGATTCTAAAAGCCAGCTTTTGGAATGCTTGACACTGCACACATTCTAATCTAAATGAATACTTATCTTCTATTGGGTGGGACCATTTTGCTCTGAATTCATTCATGCAGTCTGTTGGGGAGCAGGATGACCTTCCTGAATAATTCTCTAAATTACAAAGAAAATGAAAATTTGTCCTGTGATACTTTTGATGGAGATTCCCATCTGCCTCTCTTCCTAACTGCTAAAAGTAATTGTCAATTTGCCATCAATCAATCAACAAACATTTATTATTAAGGATTAATCAATAAGAATTTATTAAGCACCTACTGTGTGCCAAGAATTATTCTTAGAATAATTATGCTTGAAATGCAAAGACAAAAGTCAGTCTCTGCTCTCTGGGAGCATTGGAGACAACATATACATATATAAGTATGTACAGAATCCATACAAAATGAGCACAAGATCATTGGTGAGGGAGGGCACCAGCAGCTAGGTGGATCCGAAAGGCTTTGTGTAAAAGGTGGTGCTTAGATTTGTCTTTATGGAAGCCCAGGGTTATGAGAGGGAAAGAGAGAGACAGTTCAGTCATGAGGGAAAGCCAGCCAGGACCAGAGCTTGGAGCCCAGAGGTGAAGTGTAATGTGTGGGGAGCAGTAAGTAACCCAGTATGGCTCGACCCAAGCATGTGAAGAGGAGATTAATGTATAAGAACATCATTTAGATTTCTTTCACTGCATTCCCCACTGAGATACTTGACAGCTTCTATGTACTGTATGTGAGATATCAAAAGCATTGTCCTCTGTGGAATCTGGTCCTGTTGATGTATGTATACCAGGGGCACTGCAGTGGGACATTACTAAGATTTTGTTTCCCTTGAGTTCTAGTGTGTTCTGTCCCTTTCTTGTTCCCGTAGTTCTATAAAACAATGTTTTATAGGATAAGCCTTTTTCTCAGTCATTTCATGGGACTCAAGTTGAGGCACGCTGAAGGTCATTGGTCATTTTACTGATGCTCACATAATTCCCATGCTGATTGGGAAGATAGCTAAACATTTAGTACAGGCACTGTGCTAAATGCTTCAGAATTATGGTGTCGTTTCATTCTACAACAACCCTAGAAGGCAGATGCTATTATTATCCCCATTTTACAGATTAAGTAACAGAGGTAGACAGAGGTGAAGTGCCTTGCCCAGGGTCACACAGCTATTATTTGCCTGAGCTCCTGTAATTCTGGAGTTAGATGCTCCAGGAAGCAATCAATAGTTACTTGCCTTGGAACCAGGACAGATTTTGTGTTGAAAATGACTGCTTTGGGACAGAACTGGTAGCAATGAGTAAAATTTACAAAGAAGAAAATTTAGGCTTAATGCAAGGAAAATTTTTGCTAGGCTGGAGCCGTCCAAAAAAGAAATAGATTGTGTTGAGAGCACGTAGTTTCCTTTTAATTGACAATCTTTGCACAGGGGATCTGGATGGTCATTTTTTGGTTATGCTGTAGTCAGTGGGCATTCTTCATGGGGTATGGGTTGAACTGTGACCTCTCATGTCTCTTCCAGTTCTGAAATTCTGCTGTTCTATGACGTTGAATGATTTAACACAACAAACATTTATGCAGAACATTGTACTGTGGGAGTTAATGCTTGAATAAGTCGTGGGTCCCAGCTGTCATGGAGCTTATAATTTAGTTGGGGGATCAAAGAAGCATACATAATATTATATGCATGTATTTAAAAAGTTACAAAACAAAGTCCAATGGGAAGTCTGAGGGATCACTACCAAAGAGTCTGATCAGAGGGTATTCATGCAGGAGGCATCATTAGGGTTGAGCAGGAATTCAGAGAAGGAGAGGGAGCATTTTGGGCAAAGATCCAGGAATTCTAGGAGTATCTGAAGAATGAACGTTTGGGGTTTGGTGGCTTGGTTTTGTTTTTTCCTTTTTGGAGGGGGGAAGGCATGGAAATTGGGGTTAAGTTACTTGCCCAAGGTCACACGACTAGTAAATGTTAAGTATCTGAGGCCAAATTTGAAGTGAGGATTTGTCTAGGTTCGTTGAAGTATTACAGACCATGAAGACTGAATAACCCCAGGCTGTGGCAGACCTTGAATGCAAGGTAGAAAACTTTGAAGTTTATCAGGATACCATAAAGCTTTTTGAACAGCACAGTAATATGACCATATCTAGGCGTATATGCTGGCAGAGGGATGAAGGGTGGATTGCATGGGACAGACTGGAAGCAGAAAGGAGGCTTTTGTAATTCTGGGCAGCTGGTAATGAGAGCCCGTGAGGGTGCTGGCAGAGGGAGGAGAGAGAGAGAAGTATAACATCAGTTGGCTAGCTGCTTAGGATTGCTGCAGAGGAAAGCTCTGCATCTCTCTGAAAATAATACGGTGAAGTGTGCTAGTGGCACCTTTGAGGCAGAGGGGCCCCTGTGTGTGCCATCCCGCCTCACCTAACACTGAGCAAGCCTAGGAACCTGCAGGGCCATTGAAAACCCACTTCTCACCAGCACTATCCATCATTGTGCAGAGATTTACATTCGACACTCACAACCCACAAGCTGGTAAGGGTGTTGCTTTTTATATTGCATGAAGAAATAAATGGACTCTGGATTTTTTGTTTTGCTCTTTTTCTCCAAAAAAAAGGGAGTCGGTGAGGAAACAATTGCTATTTCCATAGGCCCCTCCACAAAAGCATTACCCATTTCTTGCAGTGACCAAGAGCTCTAAACTAGGATTAAAGAATCCTAAATCACATGTTTAAAGCTTGAAGACACCTTAGAGGTCATCTAGGCCAACCACCCTCTTATAGATATGGAAACAGAGGGCTTGGGAGGTCAGGTGATTTGCTTTAAGGTAACACAGGTGGTAAGGAGAACCAGGATCTTAACCCTTGCTCTCATGTTTAAGACTCATTATTATACAATGCTGTCTGATAGTCTCACACACACACACAAAATACAGGGATTTGCTTAGGCCTACAACCCCCAAAGCTAAGTGGTACAGCGGATACAGCCCTGAGCCTTGAGTCAGGAAGCCCTGAGTTCAAAGGCAGCCTTAGATATTTACTTGCTGTGTGACCCTGGGCAAGTCACTTAACCTTGTTTGCCTCTGTTTCCTCATTTGTAAAATGAGCTGGAGAAGAAAATGGCAACCATTCCAGTATCTTTGCCCCCCCCCAAAAAACCCAGATGGGGTAATGAAGAGTTGGATATGATTGGACAGGAAGAACAAGCAAACCCCACTGCTGCCATGTTGGGAGAGGAGGGTAAAGGTTCTGTCAATCTCATTAGTTAGCAGGGTGAGATGGACAAGTGGCTCAGTGCCTTTGAGTTCCATTAATGCCGCCCTGGGCTGCCAAACGTTGTCTTTTTAATTCACCATTTTGATTCCTTTGAAAAGCTTTGCTTACACAGAACTTACCTTCGCTGATTTTTTACAAAAGGAATATTGACTAGGATCCTTTACACAGCCGTTAAAACGATTTTCCTAGAAAGTAGATTTGACTATTTTATTTGTTTTTGTTGTTCAGTCTTTTCAATCACGCCTGACACTTTGTGACCCCATTTAGGGTTTTCTTGTCAAAGGTACTGGAGTGTTTTGCCGTTTTCTTCTCCAGCTCATTTTACAGATGAGGAAACTGAGGCAAACAGGGTTAAAGGACTTGCCCAGGGACACACAGCTCGTGTCTGAGGCCTGATGATATCTCCTCACTAATGAGTAAACTACAGTGGTTTTCCTATTACTGCTGGGATCGCATATAAAGTCCTTCGCTTGGCATTTAGACTGCTTCACAACATGTGTCCTTACCTGTCCTGTCTTCCTGCACTTAATTCCTCCCACTATGGACTCTGCTATGCAACTATATTGGCCTCCTCGTTGTTCCTTTCCAAAGGCGCATCATCTTCGTCTCTTAACGTTTTCACGGGCCGTCTTTGTTCCTGGAATCCACCCCTTCTCACCTACGCCTCTTACAATCCCTGCTTTCTTTCAGTGCAGCTCAAAGGTCACCTTCTGCAAGAGGCCTCCCCCCCATGTTGGAACTTTCCCCCTTTCCATTTGGTCTAGCTGCACCTTGTACATACCTATTATGCTTGTTGTCTCCCTCATTAGACTGTAAGCTTCCTGAGGGCAGGAATTTTTTTTTCTTTTTCTTTGTATACTCAATGCTTAACGTTGTGCCTAGTGTATAATAAATCCTTAATAAATGTTTCTTGATTGATTCTTTGGCATTTACAGTTTGATTTAGCCAGAGAGAGGGAAAGAAGAAGGAAAAAACCCTTGGGGACAACAAGCCTGGGGTATGGAGGTGCTCCGTGCCTTCCAGTGGCACTTCTTTATAGACCTGTGCCATCTGTTCCAACACTGCAGTTTGGAGGACTTTTTTTAAAATGAGAGGCTGGAGGATTGCTTCTCAAAAGCACCCGTTGATTGAATAGAAATTGATCATCTTACTGCAGAAATCTCCAATATAATTTCTTTTTTAGCTAATAATACTAACAATAATAATAGCTAGTATTTACATAGAACTTTAAGGTTTGGAAAGGACTTTACTTATTTCATTTAATTTTCACGACTCTATAAGGTGGATAAACTAAGGCTCAAAAAATGTTAAATGACTTACTCAGGGTCCCGCAGCTAGTGTCAGAGGCAGGATGTGAACTCAGGTTTTCCTGATTCTGAGGCCAGAGTTCTACCCACTGTACCACCTACTCTCCTTCTAGAATTTTTTTTTTTTTTTTGCTTTTTGGAGGGCAATTGAGGTTAAGTGACTAGCCCAAGGTCACATGGCTAGTAAAGTGTGTCAAGTGTCTGAGGCCAGATTTGAACTCAGGTCCTCCTGACTCCAGGGCCAGTGCTCTACTCACTGCGCCACCTTGCCGCCCCCCCCTTTTAGAAATTAAGGCAGTTTGAAGAGGACACTGACATAAACTTCATTCAAAAAAGCTCAATAGTCACTGGAGCTCAAAACAACTTTTAAGTATTTGTGGTAATATTAAATTCCAGTCACACTAAAAGTTTAAAAACAAAAGAGTTTCTACTGAGTGAAATGCTTTCCAATGGTCACATCATGTGCCTGGTTAAATGTTTTTAGTTGTTTTAAAAATAAAAGGCTCAAGAAAATAAGCAAAACCATTCACAATACTGTTGTATCTTCACTCATTTTTACAACAAGAGTTGTTCTTCTCTGGGACATATGGCACCAGACCAGAATATATTTCTGACATGATAGCTGAGGTCCTTGTGCTTCTGTTATATGTGATCCAGAGTTCAGATGAGTCTCTGTTAGGTAGTGAATGGATTAGTCCATTGAGAAATGTTGGGGGGCTGGGGGTGTCTTGGCAGCTGCAAAACTGTTAGCAGCACCCCCTCTAGAAACGCCTACAGGTGGCTTGCCAGTGTGGTCCCAGCTCCAGACTCACCCAAATGACAAAGCCACGAATCATGGCAATAACTCTTCTCTAGCGATCACAGCTGCTGAAGTGGAGTCACTATTACTTCTATGACTGTTTGTATATGGAGACAGCCTCACAAAGAGATAGTCCTTTGCTGGTTAAAAGACTATTGTTAGCTAAGGGAGTGATGATATTGTGTATGTGTGTCAGGGGGTGCTTTGGGAAAGTGTTAGCTTTTATTCTCTTTGATTCCTGAAGTGTTTTTCTTCTCTGACGCTATCCTGCTTGTAGCTGGAATGGTTCCTAGGCTGAAGGGTTTGCCCACAGTAATCGTACAGCAATAAAGTTCAGTCATGTTGAAGGCCTGTATGTTGTTTTCCTAGTTACTGATACCCAACACAAGAGCTCCCAGGGATTGGGAGCATGCCAGGCTGAAAGCCACTCTGCCATCTGCCTTAATGCTGCCCTCCCTTATCCCTGCCAGGAACAGCGATCCTCTGGATCCAAAATTCCTGTGACTGTGTCTTCTTATGCTAGAGTCATTTATCCATCCTAGGAGTGAGCCATCCTGATTGGTGGGTGAGTGAAAATTCAGTTCAGTACATTATATCTCACTGGCTTCAGACCGTGCTTCATATCCCAGCCAGCTATCCACTAGGAAACCAGGACCTATCCAGTGCTGCCATCTTATCATCTACCCTACCACCATCAATGAAATATGTATTAAGTTGTAGGACCAACATGATATTCACAGCACCTACGGCAGCTATGAATATGCTGGCATAATTCTGAATTGCAAAATGTAATAGATTCTCCACATGGAAGACAGAATCAAAACATTTATTCAAACACCAGAAAGCCAATTCCCAACACCAGAAAGCCAAATCTATCATAGCAACAAAGAAACCTATACACAATAACAATGCAGAGGGCACTGCCATCCCCAAGCCTTCCCCCTGCTAGGGCCTTCCCACAAACAAACACTCGCAGCTTGCTGCCTGCTTCCTCTCTCTCCCTTAGCTCTAACTACTCTGACCAACTTCCTCTTAGCTCTGCCCCAGCTCCACCTCTTCTTGTTCCACCTCTTCTTGTTCCACCCTGTTCTGCCCATTCAGCAAGCTCCTCCCAGGATAGGTCTCATGTGACTTGGGCTTCCATGTGAATTAAACAGGTCATATAGAACTATTAATGGATGGGAAAGATCTTCCCATTAAGCAAAAATACATTAACAACACATAAGTGCATACTATATTCCAGGCAACACATGTGTACTACTGTCTCACTTATATTTTTGTTCCCAGTGCTTGGCAAACAGCAGGAACTTAATAAATTCTTGTCCATTCATTCATTTGGAACATAGCCAAGAAGAGTAGGGGGAGTAATAGGGTGAGGGACTGAGATCAGGGCATGTCTGATGACAGGATCACCAAAGTCCATGATGGTTCCATTTCCAAACAACAAGGCTGCTCCTCTGAGTCTGAACCACCAGGGATTAGTGAAGATGGGCAGTAATGAGGACCTTTGTTTGCTTTACCTGTAGATTATTTCTTTCTGTGAACTTTCTGAATCTTCCCTTCAATCCAAGGAAATGAGCCATGGTGGCTGATGCATGATCAAACCATGTGCAATTAACAAATAGATTATTGCATGCATGCTATTAGCTTATAAAAAGCAAATGTATATCTGTGAATTTAGGGGAGCAAAACCAGAGTAACTGTGTAGTCCACAAATTGTCTGTTTCCCATAACTTGAGTTAATTAGCAAATAATAAAATCAGTACTCTAGTATTCAAATCAATCATATCTTTCAGTAGAATTCTTGCCCTTTCCATGTATCAGTTGACATAGCGCCCTTTCCCTATGACCTCCCCTCTGCTACTTGAAGTTGAGGGACAGGTTGAGGGGATTCATTATCTGATTAATTCAGGCAAAAGTCCACTTAGGGCACCGTGGACACATCCACAAAATGGCAAATGAATCTGCCTATCCTTCCCCAGGATGTCAGACCATGTGGCACAGAGAATTTAATAAAAGCATCATGCCAACTGCTACTTCCCTTCCTCTATCATTCCACAACTAGAAAGGGAGGAGCGGCTGCTCACTAATGTTCATTGGGAAATTCTGCAGGAAAAGCAGCAGAGCATTTTGAATTGAGAAGCATGTGTCTCACTTCAGGGGAATATTAGGGGTATAAGTGGGAGCTGGAGTGATCACATGATTGTGAGCTAGAAGGGCTAGAGATGTATTATCCAGTTGAAACCTCTCATTTTACAGTTGAGTAGAAGGCAAATAACTTGCCCAAGGTCACACATGCAAAAAAAAAAAGGTAACAGAACAAGGATTTGAAAAACAATTAGGGAGGTGAGATAGTATATTGGAAAAATAGAGGATCAGATTCACCAAAGCATCCAGGCACCCTGAGGGAGAGACAGGAGGCAACATGTGCCAGGCAAGTCAAATCACTATCACTATTACCTTGACCACCATCTCCCCTCAGATTTTGATGGAACTGGTCTAGAACCTTTAACCCAAGAGCCTCTGGAATAGCCAAGCTTTAACCCATTGTCCTCAATTGTCATCCTGGAAAGTGACTGCTGCTCCTCCAGTCATGGCTACAAAGACACAGAAAAGGAAGGTCTTGTTAAGCCCTTGGCATTATCAAATAATTCAACATCAAAAACTGATGTGATTTTTATCATGGAAATGACCTAAAAGAAGAGATGTTGCCATCTGCTTTTCTGTTGTATCATGGGACCTTTCTGTCTGACTTACAGCTGAAACATTCCATATGCATTATTTCCCTTATCAGAATGTAGGCACCTTGAGAGCAGGGCTTGATTGTCTCACATTTGCAATCCCATTTCTTAGAACATAGAAAAAAACTTAATTACTTTTCTCATTCATTCATTCATTCATGCATTCAGCAGTGACTTTGGAATCAGGGAACTTGAGTTCAAACCTCACTTTTGACACTTAATGCACAAGTCACTTAACTTTCCTGAGCCCTAGTTTCTTCATCTGTAATCTAAGGGAGTTGGACTGGGTGGTGTCCAAGGACCTTTCCAACTTTGTCTCTATGATCTAATGATCTCCTGATTCTAAATCTAATAATTTTTTGTACTCTATTTGGGCAAACTATCCCAGCAGATCCCAGGAAGAGAAACCCAGAGATTAGGTTAGGGGTTCAGTAGGAGGCATCAAAGCTCTCTGCTCCATTCCATTGACTGGCAAACAATGGCAGCAATAAAATCCAGAACTAGGCTCATATCTGGTCATATTCCATCTAAGCTGGACTATGAATTTCCTTCACCCTGGACCCAATAAAGCGCAAAGGCTCCCTACACTGCTACTCAAGACTTGCCCTAGATTAAAATTCTTCACATCAGGATGCCTGCTGCTGAATGGAGGGTGTTTATACTGCTGAGTAACTACCTAAAACCCATAGACTTCTCTAAACAAAATGTTTATGGAAAATAAATAAATACAAACACATACATGCACACATACATGTCTTCTGAATTAGGCTGATAATTACCTTAATCTTCCATTTTGCTTTGGTTCTAAGACAGGTGTTCTTAACCTTTGTTATGTCATTGATCTGAACCTTTAATGGTCCCTTCTCAGAATAATGTTTTAAATGCATAAAATAAAATACATAAGATTACAAATTACAGTTACAAAATACATTTTTTAAAAGTTAACAGACCCCAGATTAAGAATATTTGAGTTAGAACAGAGGTTCCCAAAGCCTGTGGGGGTATGCTGTAATGATCTAGGGGAGCAATAGTAGCCTCAGGTACAATTGAAGGGTGTTGAATAAAAATAAGGAGGCTGTGGAAGAATAAGGAAAGAAGAGAAGAAAAATTTTTTAAATTGTTTATACATGTGTCATTTGTTGTGTAACAGAGGTAAAGTCATAGTGATTTCATTATTTTTCAAACAAACACACAAAATACAAATAATAACCAATCAGTGGTCAAGTTTGCTGGTAGGTCTTAGCAAGTAAGTGTTGGCAGGCAAGTGTGTTGCATGTTGTCAGGAAGTCCAGTGTCCATCAACAGGAATATGTGCATGCAATGACTTGTTTGCAGTATGATACTATATGGTTACATGAGGCAACATTGCATCATCAAAATTTCAATGCAGGAAAAAAACCACAAATTGACAAGAAATCATTAAATTTAAGATGTATCATTAAAAAAATACTTTTTGAAATGACACAAATTTCAGAAAAAAGTTAAAGGGTTAAAGAAAATACATTTTCATGGGGGCACTGAATAAATTTTTTAAAAGGAGGGGGAATAGGTCAAATAAGTTTGAGAACCTCTGGGCTACAAGATCTTCCCCTTTATCCAAATAAAGAATCTTTACGATAAGGCTAGAACTCATTAATTAGATTAGGAAGAATAAGAAGAAACCATATAAGCCAGAGGAAAGACAGTTCTGTCAGCCTGTCAGTGACAGAAAGGATTTAGAGCTGGAAGGGAAATTCATCTGAATCCAACCCCCTCACTTTACATGTGAGAATACTGAGACCACAAAAGGCAAAGTGATTCACCCAAGGTTGAAACTCATTATACCTGACTCCAAATCTTACACACTTTCCACTTAACCACACTGCAGCTCTGTCCCTGAGTCACTTGCATTTTTCTTCCCTTTATCTAAGTACAGTGGAACCAGAAGAAGGGCTCACCAAGATTAAAACTATAAAAGGATCAACTTCATAAACCCTGGATACCTTCAACTAAGGGTATTATTTTTAGTGGCAACTGATTTTATGGAACCAATAAAATAACTGGAATTCAAAGGACTGATCACATCTTACCTCCTTGTTGTGAATGTAACACAAGTAAACATGAAAGTGCCCCTGAGTCCCTGACAAAAGTTCAAGATTACAGAACCATGGAGGCTTTTAATTAACTGGATTCCTTTACTGGGAAAGTCTCATGACTTGGTTGTCTCCTGTGACTGGTCTGAAGAATTTCTCCTTTCTGGCTAAACAGCAAAAACACAGATTATTTTTCTATCTCCTTTTGATGTTATGAGTCTCTTATCGGAACCTGGGGTGTTTGAGAATGAGTTCTGGGCTAGCTTGGGTTTTTAAAGAAGCAGCCCAGAGACTTTTGGTCACCATACAGAATGGAAGGAGGAAAACATTAACCCTAACCACCAAATGATGTATTAAATGGGCCTTATGGTGACAGAAAGCAGAGGCCAAGGACATCCATAATACTGAATTCCCTTCATTCTCTCTGAAGACAACAAGGATTGGTTGGGAGGCTATATCTTTTGTCTAGATAATTCTTAAAAACATATATTGTTCCTCTACTCCTTTGCAAAAGTGGGGGGTGGGGAGAGAAGGATCCATGGGGATGGAACATTTCATATAATTTTGGGTTTTGTTCAACGTATTCATTTTGCTAAATTTTTTTCTTTCTCTTCCTCTTTTGCTTAAAAAACATCAGAGATGACTCTTTGAGAGGCAGGAGAAAAATACAGAGGGGAAATTTAGGTTATAAATTAACAAAAATATCAAATATTTATATATGTATATATGTATGTATGTATATATGTATGTGTGCATGTTCTGTAGTTTGAAAGGAAAAGCATTTGTGCTACAAATCCTGATCTATCCCCTTATTTCATGTCCTCGACTATGCCCAGACCAAGGTTATGTGTATGTGTACTTGGTTTTTGCTTTGAATGCTTTGATCTACAAGTCCTACATTTTGCTCATGTTTTAGTATTTGCCCATGATTTTTGATTTGCATTATTCTACATCTAAAATCCTTTTAAATCAATGTAGGACTTTGGGGGACTGTCTGGCTGCTAATATTTCAGACCATCTACTTGGTGACCATAACCTTAGTCTGGGTATAATTTAGGACATGAAACAAGAGGCATTTATGCTACAATTACCCAATCCTGCTTCATAGTTTTCTACAAAATTGGTGGGACATTTTCAAACAGATACCTCATACTTTCCAAGACGAATCTAAGAGCTAAATTGCATGTATACACACACACACACACACACACACACACACACACACACACACACACTTGCTTTTTGGAGGAGGGGAAGGAAGGGCAATTGGGGTTAAGTGACTTGCCCAAGGTCACATGAATAGTAAATGTTTAGTGTCTTTGGCCGGATTTGAACTCAAGCCCTCCTGACTCCAGGGCCAGTGCTCTATTCACTCAGCCACCTAGCCATCCCAATAATATAATTTTCATAGAACTTTTGCTTCCATTGGCATAGGAAGCTTCATTGTGATGAAACTTCCTCTATTAATGCAGGTCAGTACTGGCTTGGCAACTTAGACCCTTATCTAGGGCACTGGGAAGTTAAGCGACTTTATTTACCCTTGGGTCCTACAGCTAGTCTGTATCAAAGATAGGACTTGAACTCAGCTTTTCTCAATTCCAAGACTAGTTCTTAGCATCTACACTGTTGCTGCCTCCCTGGCTATAAAATATTAGAACATAATCAGCCAAAATTACAACCGTAGACATTTAGAATCAGGCATCATCTCAGATACTTGTGGGTCATCTGGTCTGATGACCTAATTTTATATCTAAGTACCAAAGGTCAAGCGAGAGGCAATGAGTCACTTAAAATGGCATGGCAAGTTAATAGCAGTTGGCCTGCGACTAGGACTCTGGTTATCTGGCTTCTGATCCAGTACTTTTTCCATTATGCCATGAGAACCCTTTTTGTGCTCATGTTGTCATGATTACTATGGCCAGCTATTTTGGCCAAGTAAGCATGATTGATTCCAATAGTCAAGAGCCTTTCCTAAGGCTAAGTGTTTATATAAAGTGAATTCTAAATATTGTGAGATTCCAAATAAGGGCCACTCAAGGAATTTTTCTGCTAGAAATTATGCATTATTGATGCAATTTCAGTGAAAGGGGAAAAGACTTATTAACATGTTTTCTTCTACCTCTAAGTCCATTATGAATGTATGATACTAAGGTCTTGCCACTTTCCTTGTATATTTTAAAAATATTTTTTTTCAATCTTTATTAAATGTCTAAATGTTCTTTTATATTAACCAATCACATTGAATACCTGTCCACAGGGCTGGCTTTCTGGGGAAGCCTACATGGTATGCACCAAGATGTTCTTGCTGTCTAAAATAATCTCCTCTGTCTGGGTGCCAAATCAGCTGAAATTCTGTCATCTTAGATTCATTTCTTTAAGATCCTCTCTTTGTAGTTCTCTTTCAATGTTCAAATGATTTACTTCCAGCTAAGACAGCTTCCTGAATGCAAGCAGGCAGCCTTCCTCCCATACCATAGTAAAAATCTAAAAATTCTACCTATCATATAGTAAATAAGAAATCCAATGAGAAACCACAGTGACTTCATTCCCTTCAGTACTTCACAAAAACAGTCAGGCAGAGACCATGAGCAATAAAAAAGAGAACACATGAGAAAAACCAGGATGAGCACAGACAAACAAGATGGACACTTCCCAGCATGACCAGAAATTGTATAGCCATGGGCAGCCTCCCACGATAGTCATCTGTAGCCTCCCAAGACTTTATATACAGAGGCTATAAGGGAGGAAAGCTATAGGAGAAAGTCCCAAGGTAGATGGAAACCCATAGCAGAGCGGTCAGAAATGATGATAATGACTAGTCTTGGTGCAGCAGCACTCAAAGCAGGACAGTAAAGACTCAGGGGCTCTAAGAGGTCAAAGAGGACTCTAAAGATTCTATGCTTTGAACCTCAAAGATTCCAAGAGAGCTTAAAACCTACTAAAACTCTTAGCATAGACATATCCAAGGAAGTGGAGTTCAATCCCAGAGTCCAAATGACTCCAATGGAGACCAAGTATGGATGATTATCCTACTCAATAGCTCAGCAGGGGGAAGAGTCTGGTCCTAGTACAAAGCCCAAGTTTTAAAAACTAAGGAATGAAAAGAGAAAAATACTGACCATCTAGAAATAATTATTATAGATCCAAAGATAACAAAAAATGCAACCTAGAAGAATGGAGTGACTTCACAACTGTAAGCAGAGACTCAGAGGAAAAAATTAGATTTTCCAGAAGAACTACATGAATACTTGGAAACATGGAACAAGAGATTTTTTAAAAAATCAAACAAAAGCTATGGTAGAAAGAATTAGAAAAATAAATAGATTATATTAGAAATGGAATAAATAAGAAAGTAGTAAACTTTATCCAAATAGCAGACTTTTCCAAGGTTAGAATAGGACAGATGGTAATCAATGACTCCATGAGAGTCAACAAGAAATATTAGAACTAGATCAAAATATTGAAAAATTAGAAGAAAATGTATGGTATTTGTTATTAAAAACAACTGACTTGGAAATGAGTAAAGGAGAGATAATTTAAGAATCACTAGATCCTCAGAGTCATAAACAAAAGAGCCTGGAATCAATATTTCATGAAATAATAAAAAAAAAACCTGCCCAGATCTATTAGAACAAGAGGGAAAATAAAAAGAGAAAGAATTCATCAGTTGCCTCTTGAAAGAAATCCTAAAAATTTGAGGAATATTATAGCCAAAATGCAAAACTTCTGGTACAAAGGAAAAAATACTGTAAGCAGTCAGAAAGAAAGAGTTCAAATACCAAAGAATCATAGTCAGCATCACACAAGACCTAGAGTCTCTTACTTTTAACAATAGAAAATCTCGGAATATAAGATTGCAAAATGCAAATGATATAGACTTGGGATGGTTAGGTGGTGCAGTGAATAGAGCACTGGTCCTGGAGTCAAGAGTACCCGAGTTCAAATCCGACCTTAGACACTTAACACACACAAAAAACTAGCCGTGTGACCTTGGGCAAACTTAACCCTACCTGCCCTCCAAAAAGAAAAAAAAAAGCCACAAAGTGGCTTACTATTCTATGGGGGAGGGGAGGTGGTATATGGGAAGAGGGGAGTAGATCTTTAAGGAAAGGGAGGATTTTCATGAATTACAAATGAAAAAGAGCAGGACTGAACAGAAACTTGAAAATGCCAAAAACAAGTGTAATAAGAAAGGTAGAAAGGTAAATTTATCTGGGCAACTGGAAGGAGCTATCCAAAGATGAAATACTAGCATTCTAATAAGGAGACAGAGGCAGGTAGGTGGTACAGTGAATAGATCACTAGGCTTGGAGTCAGGAAGATTTGAGTTCAAATCCAATTTAGAGACTTACTGTGTGACCAAGGGCAAGTCACTTAACTCCTATATGCTTTAGTTCTTCATCTATAAAATGCATGACTGGAGAAGGAAATGGCAATTCACTCCACCATCTTTGCCAAGGACAGTATTGTCTGCAGGGTCATGAAAAGTTGGACACGACTGACTGAGCAATAACAATAGGTAAAGAAGAATTAAATCCCTTTAGAACCCTGATGTCTTCAAAGGGCATTTAAAGAGTTAAACAAAACAAACAGAGAACCTCAACATTGGTTTGATCCTGTTCTGATGATTTTAAGGGGTAAAAGAAGAGGAATACACTAGTATGGAAAGGAGGGGAAATGAAGTAGAACAATTATTTCTTATAAAAGAAATGTGTAAGAATAGAATAAAAACATGGAGGAAGGAGAAGGGAAAATAGGCATCTGATAAACCTCACTCTTGGGTGAATAAGAAAAAGGATGATTAAACCCCCTCCTCCCACACACACAAGACAGAGAGAGAGTTTGGTCCAGAAATATATTAAATTCAACAGGAAACTGGTGAAGATAGGTGGGAATTAAGAGGGAATATAATACAAGAAAAGGAATGATCAACAAGTCAAACACACTTCAGCTTCAGAGGATGAATCTGAAAGGATGAATAAAAGGGGAAAAAGTTAAGAACCAATGAAAGAATCTGGGAGAAAGGAAGAGGGAAGTTACACTAGAATAGGAGCAGATTTTCAGTTATAAACCACTGGTATTGATTACATTCCTTTTCTTTCACTACTTTCTTCTTTGTAAAATGTGTGGTAGTGCTAAGAGAAGAAACAATATCAAGGAGGAAAAAAACTTTTGTAGCAAATTTCTCTGATATTCAAGATTATAAGGAACTGATTTAAATCAGAACAAGAATGATTCTCCAGTAGATAAATGGTCAAAGAATATGAACAGTCAGTTCTTAAAGGATGAAATCCAAGTTATCAACAGTCATATAAAAATCCAGTAATAATAAATGAGTGATTTTAAAAATGATGAATAGCAGGAAAATGCAAATAAAACAACTCTGGGTTCTATCTCACACCAATCATATTTGCAAAGATGACAAAAATGAAAATGGCAATTTTGGGGTTTAATGCACTGTTTGCTTGAACTGTGAACTGACCTAGCCATTTTGGAAAGCAATATGAACTATAACTATAAAAATCACTAACAAGGCAGTGAGGTGGCACAGTGAACAGAGCACCAGCCCTGGAATAAGAAGGACCTGGGTTCAAATTTGGATTCAGACACTTAACACTTACTAGCTGTGTGACCTTGGGCAATTATCCTGCTCTTCCCCCTCCAAAAGGCAAAAAAAAAAATCACAAAGCTACACATGTCCTTTGAAATAGCCATACTATTATTAGACAAAAAAAAACCAACTAGAAGAGATCAAAGGAAAAAGAAAGGCATTGATGGGCACAAAAATATTTATTGCAACACTTTTCATTTTTGGAAGCAAAGAACTGGACATTTGGATGCCTACCAATTAGAATGGTTGAACAAGTTATTGTATTATGAATGCAATGAAATATTATTGCGCTTTAAGAAATTATGAAAGATATTATTTCAGAAAATTGTGGGAAGATTTGTATGAACTGACAGAGAGAAGTAAAAAGACCCAGGAAGATAATTTGTATAACAGTAACAAAAATAAAAAAACAACTTTAAGACTTAATTCTTATCAAAACATTGGCCAACCATGACTCTAAAAGACTAGTGATGAAGCATTTTTCCCATCTCTTGGCAATAAAGTGATATATACAAGATGCAAAAAGATATTTCTTTTTGGACAAGGTTACTTTATGAATTAATTTTAATTGCCTGTGCATTATTTTGTTGCAAAGATTTTACTTTTATAAATGGAAAGAGGAGTTGGGAGATAGGGAGAATTAGTAATAGTAATACTAAAAGAGAAAAAGGCTATTGAAGCTTTTTTTTTTAATGTAGAGGACAGAGGAGAAAGAAATTCAGAAAGAAGCACTGACAAGCAGGATAGTTTTGAAAATAATGTAGTGAATTTATCATATACTGTTGAAAAAGGAAGTTTTATGAACAGAATTTCGCAATTTCATATATAATCCTCTCTTAGTTTCTCTATTGGTGTTTAAGTTGAAAAGTTTGGTTTAAGTTTGAAGTAAAAAAAAAGGTTAAAAAATACACAAATGATTCTGAAAGGATTAAATTATTAATATACTTCACACTAAGGATTAGCTTCTACTAGCAGAAGGAACTCTACCCTAGGGCAGCTTGAGAGCATTATAGAGAACATGAGTCGATGAAGAATGGAGTGAAGAAATGAAGAACAATCATGCCAACTTTGCTTTACCATCTTGTCTTCTATCTTTGATAATAAACTCAGAGAGAGTCAGGACTATATAGTTGATGGAAGGGGAAAAAAATCTCATAAATTTAAAAATCATTTATTAATTCTTTTGCAATAAAACAAAGTAGGGTAGATTTTGAACTTTACCACGTCTTGGATTCACTTTGTATAAACACCTTAGCATCCACTCTTGGCGAGTTAGCTGAATGTTTGCAATAACAATCTGAGGACTAATTCTGTAGCCATAAAAGAGGCTTTTAGTGTTTCCAGGTTGAGAATCTGACCCAGGGATTTAAAGGTTAGAAGAGATTTAGAAAGAGTAATATCAAGAGACTTAGAGATGACAGAAAATTGGACATGAACTTGAGAGTACATATGGTGGCAAAGAACACCAGTGCTATTTTGGGCAGCAGGGAATGTGTCAGCTCAAAGTGCAAGGAATTGATAGTCTCTTTGACTATACAACTTTGGTAAAGCACATCTGGTTACTCAATTCTGTTTGAGATATTTTAGGATATGTGTGTGTGTGTTTGTATGTGTTGTATATATATGTGTGCAATTTCATGTTGACAGTGAGGTGTCAGGGGTTTGTAGAATGCAGCCCTCACCAAGCGCTCTATGAGAAAGCCTTCTAGACTGTGCCAACAGAGCTCTTGGATTCCAAGGAAAATTTCTGGGGCTCCACAGGTATATTCCATAATTGAATGTGTATGCGTGTATGACTGTATGTTAAAATACTTTGTTTAATATTTTAAATATTTAATTTAATATTTTCTTTGAAGATATGATTTGTGAACTTGGTTTCTTTCTCACGTATCTCAGAATCATACTTTTATTTTCATTCATTCTCATTCTCAACCATAATCAGGGACTAACCCAGAGAAAATTCAGAGTCGGGAGCAAGAGTGTCTTATTTGAGGAGCAGATGGAAGACCAATGTCACTGTATCACAGACTATGTGGAGAAGACTAAGGTATAATAAGACTGGAAAGGAGGAAGAGGCCAAGGTCTCTATCTATCAGGGGCTTTAAAAGGGAAACAAAAGATTTTATATTTGACCCTGGCGGCAGTAGGGAGCCACTGTAGTTGATTAAGTAGGGAAGTGAAAGGATCAGACCTATACCTTAGAAAAATCACTCAGGAGGCCCATCAAAAGCTTATTTTAGCAGTCCAGGCAAGAGGGAACGATGGCCTGTACCAGGGCAGTGACAATGTCAGAGGACAGAAGGGGGCATACATGAGAGGAATTGCAAAGGTAAAATTGAGAAATGTTGTGAAGGTAGAATTGAGAGGATTTGAAAATAGCTTGGAAATGGGCAGGAGAATGAGAGAGGGAATAGTGAAGGATGGCCCTTTGGTTGTGAGCACGGGTAACAGGGAAGATGGCGGTACTCTTGACAGTAACAGGGAAGTGAGAAAGATGGGTTGGGACTTGGAATGAAGTAATGAGTTCAATTCTGGACATACTGAGTTAAAAAAAAGTCTGTGGGACATCCTGTTCAAGATGTCCAATAGGTAGCTGATGAGATCATTTCTTTAGTTCTAGATCCTCTAAGGAGCTTTTCAGATTGAAATTCTACAATTCCATGGTTATGAATTCTAGAATGCTATAGAATGCTAGAATTTTGGAAAAATGATGCAGGAGGACAAAAGGACACTGGAAAGACAACCCAAAAAACCCAGCTGATACATATCTCACCTTAAGTTCTGCAAAGTGCTCATACATGATCTCATTTGATTCTCATGAAACCCTACAAGGTAAGTGCTATGGTTATTATTATCTTCAGCTGACAGCCAGTGAAACAGAAACTGAGAAGCCTTAAGTGCCTACTAGCTTTACACGGCTACATAGTGTTGGAGGTAAGGAACTTGCTCAAGTATATTACCAATAAGAACTAACATGTGGAGAGGGGTTTAAAAGGCATGATCCAGAAAACTCATGACCAGGAAGAGATGGCTGGGTTTATAGCAAGAGTGAAGACTACAAATGCCTAAGCTGAGTGCTACTGGGGTATCCAAAAAACATGAAAAGAATCCAAGGGGGGGGAGGTTAGCTAGGTGGTGCAAAGGATAAAGCAATCAGTCCTGGAATCAGGAGGACCTGAGTTCAGTTCTGACCTCAGACATTTACTAGCTGTGTGACCCTGGGCAAATCACTTAACCCTGATTGCCTCAAAAAAATCAATTCAAGGAAGGCCTTCCTCATGTTAGACAGATCCTCTGTTGAGGGTTCATGAAAAGGTATCCATAAGAATACCATAGGATGTGGAAGTATTTGGATTTGTCCTTGTTGAGGAAGGTCTTGCAAATATAAGATTGCACGTCCACCAAAATGTTAATTTCTTCTTGGTGACTTTGGCCCTGTATTATGGGATCATCTAGAGTTCACTTTCAATCACGATATTCCCTGTCCTTCTTGTCTTTGTATCATCTGAAAAAAAGAAAAAGTTAAGCACAGGATAATTTAAGATAAGCAAAGGATAATAGGATTTAGAAGTTGTCTGATCCAGTCCCTCCATTTTACAAATAAATAAACTAAGAGCCATCAAGGATAAGTGACTTTTCTAACATCCAAATCCAGGGCTCCTTTGAAGACACCATATTCATTTTCATCCAAATCATTGATAAAATATTGAGCTGGTAAAGAAAGAATTGAGAAAATTCATTTCCCTTCCTTCTTTGCAAAGGTCTATATGTCTATTATACACCATAAGATTTGGTTTATATGTTGCTTGCTTGCTTTTCTTCCCTTTCTTCTTTTAAAAGATTGTTTCAAGGGAAATATCAATGGGCAGGGGATGAGGTATGTATTCAGAACTGAAGGTGATATTAAAAAATAGTTCTTAAAAATCCCCTAAAATGTTGAGTTGGACAGGACCAAGGATGTAAAACTCTGTGGCACTCTAATAGAGAGATACCTCTAGATTGAAACTAACCAATTCACTGACTTTTTGTGCATGTTTGTTCGACCATTTGCAAATTTATTTAACTACACTATTATGCTGTTGTTCTGGACCTTCTTGTCCACACCAATATTGTGAGAGACTTTGTCAAGTAATTTCTTTAAATCAGGATAAGTTGTGTCTACAGCCTTCATGGAATAAGATAATCTTTGAAATCAACTCTGATCTAACAACCTAGAAAGTCTATCAAAAAAGAAAATGAAGTTGACTTGGGACATCTTGTTTTTTTAATGGATCCAGGGTAGCACCTAGTAATTATTACATTCTTTTCTGAATTTGGACAGGCATCATCTTACTAATCCATTCTAGAATTTTGCCAATAATTCATACCAGGTTTATCCATGTGTTGTTTCCAGAATCCATTCTCTTCTCCAGTTTCAAAACCCAGATAACATTTGTCCATCTACTGTCTCAGGTCCTAGGCATCTCTCTCTCCCATTCTCCATGATTTCCCAAAGATTTCAGAGTGGCTCTGAGATTACACCTCCCAGATTTTTCAGCACTGTGGGATATAAATCGTCTGGGCTTAGATGCTTAAATGAATTTTAAGTGATTACTCTCTTGTGAGTATTATTATAGTTGGAATATAGTTTTTGTAGTTGGAAGATACAAAGATAACATACACACAAAGATATAAACACAGACATACATATGCAGATAGAAAAATGGCCCCAGGCAAATAGATCCACACACATGCAAACTGTATGCAAACTGAAATACATATGCAAACTGAAATCTATGGTCGTCCATCTGTAAGTGGAGAAGGACTCAGTACTCTCTCTTTCTTCCCCATGTTCTTATCTATTCCTTTTTTCCCCACCTTTCAAGCACTATAAACCTTGACCACCACTCTTCGCTCTCATTTCTTCCTCCATTTCCATTTTTTAGGAGGACACAGGCTCCCAATGGAGCAGAAAGGATTATGGTTAGATTTCCCCTCAAGGATAAAGGACTGTCTTTCCTCTCCATCTCCCAACCCCCCATTTCCCCAAGTTTGGTAGGATTTTCTCTTCTTCTAGTATGTTTATAACCTCTATAAGACAGGTGCTTGAGAACTGCACTCTAGAATCTGCGTGGCTGGTCACTACTACTGGTACCATCCAGACTGGAGTCAAGAAGAGGGAGTGCACCCTTGGGTCCCATGTCTGGGACTTTTACAATGTTCAGAATGAAACCATCTTAACATTAGTGAACATTTGCCACAGCTATATTTCTTACATCCTTATTGCTTTTTGCTCATTGTGGAAAATGCAAATATACCAGTTCCAGTTCAGTTGTTCTTGTCAGTAGTTTCATCCTCAGCTTCTCCTCTGCTATTATTAGGGATGCTGTATGGTGCTGAATAAAGACCACTGAAGTCAGAATGAGAGGTCTGATCCTGACTTTGCCCCCTAGAACATAAGTTTCTTGAGAGCCGGAACTGTTTTCCGTTTCAGAGCTTAACAGAGGGTTTGGTGCATTTAACAAATGCTTGTTGGACAAGTTGTATGGTTAGACCTAAGTCATTATCCTCAGTTACCATCTCTAAAATAAAAGAGTTGGACTATATGAACTCTCAGATCTTTTCTAGCTTCTGAGCCTATGATTTAGCCAACCCAGTCCTTTTAAAATTGTTTCACACATAGAGGAGATTCAATCACAATACAAAGTTTCTTTGTGCCATATTTTCAAAAGCAAATTTCATATAAAGTCTTAACATTAACACTGAGAGTTTATAACAATTTGGGAAAGACAGCACAAAGTAGTGGAGGGAGGGCTAGCATCAGAGCTAGAAAGACCTGGGTTCAAGTCCTTCCTCTGACATTATTGACTCTGTGACTCTGGGTAGGTCACTTAATGTTTCTGGAACCCCAAGCAATGCTGAGATGGAGTTACAGAGGGCACCAATGTGTATGGGGAATTCCTTAACCAGAAGCTTGTTACATTGATGATATCATAGATCTGATAAAAAACAACAACAAAACCAACTTTCCAATAACATCCCTGAGATGCAGGAACTAAATGAATTAATGCAAAATTAGATTAGCAAAACAGGACACAAAATTTTGCTCAGTTACTTGATCTTCTCTTGGTTATCGGCTCAGAGGAACAACTCATAACAACTTGAATTTCAATAGTGCTTTGAGACTTACAAAGACTCTCCTTATAATAATATTATGAGGTGGGTGGCATGATATGAGCATTTCCATTTCACAGATGAGGAGATTGAGTCTAAAAAAAGTTAATTGACTTGCCATGCACTATCACTGCTAGTAAGTGCTAAAGTCAGGATTTAAAGTACCCCTACTCTGAGTCTGGGATTGGCTGCCCTAACCAGTAAGGCAGCTAATTCAAAACAGTGAATAATAAAAGAAATATATTGGATTCAGCATACATTATAAGCTTCCCCCTAGTTCTGGCAGAGTTAGCTTCCTAATTATATTTTCTTTCAGACCAATCACAAAATGAATTGACATTCCTGAGCCCACACCAGCTAGTGCTAAGGGATGGGGAGGTGACCCAGGAGTTGCTCAGGAGTGTGCCCAGAAAGACAATCTGTGATTCAATATTTGCTGCAGATAATTGAGAGTTGACGCAATTAGAGTTGGCTTGTATTGAGAAAGTTTTCCAAACTGTTCTCCCTTCTTGATCCTTTGTGTCTTTGAAGGCTGTTAAAAAAATGTTGTTAATGTTAGACCTTTGCTTTTTTAATTACTCTATTCCTCTATGGACAGTTTTGTTTTGGTTGTGTTTGGAGGGTTCTCTGTGAGTATTTGTGGATCAGTTATAAAGCACATACATGACCCTGGAGCCTGGGGAACACGACAATTGCTGAAAGTCTCAACCATTCTATTTTTACCCACTTTCACTTTAAGTGCAAATTGTTAGTGCTGGAATTCCCACAAAGGGTTTATATGAGCATACCCAGAGTTCTTCGAACTAGTTTCCACTTTCCTGGGTTCCCATGTAAGAAGCCACTCTTCTAGATTTTGCAGCCTCTCAATTGGTCTGGACAACCTACTTTATGTTTAGATGCTGAACACCTACAACAATTCTGTGATTCCAGCTCCACTGCTGGTGTGAAGATTTCTTCAATAATATATAACTCCGATCAGTAACTTGAAGAAGCTTGCGTTCAGTTTGGTTGGTCACCATCAATGCATGGTTTTGTACTGGAAAAACATTATTCTCAGGAACCATAGGACTTCATCTATCCCTTAAGAGAGTTCAATCTTTCCACCTTGAAGGAGTTAATTTTTCTCCCATGTGTGAGTTTGCTTTCCAGAAGCTTTAACTGGTTGCTGCCCCATGGAAGCCTGACAGTCACCTTCCTCTGACAGAGGCCTTTAATTGCAAAAACAGGCACTGCCACTAATCATGTGCATTAGCGAAAAACAATTAGTTTGGGCTTAGATGGAAGTGGGGGTTGGTCAATCAGTTGATCCAAGAAAAGATAGCATTGTGGTGCTTCTTTTTATATTCATCTATGACCCAGCATATCCGGACTATCTTGTTTGGCTTGTTTTTCCACTTCCACCATATATCTTACATGATTTGAAAACCAGACCAGAGCAGTTCCTTGCAACAGTGGTGTGGCAAGAGATTCTGTGGAGTGAAGACCATCCGTAAATGCTGAAATGCTTCAGGCCTGGGGACTGCACTCTGGAACCAGGCTGCCTTAATCAATCTAAAAGTTACTCTTCACTTTCTCAGCCTCACGTGCAAATAGATCTCCATGCTACCTGCCTGGTGCTTTACTATATACAGAGTATGGGAAACTAGGTTAAGAGAGATCTTGTCCATTTCTCTTCATCTCAATCAATCACTTTTTAAATGATCAACTATTAGGTGCCAGACCCTCTGCTAAGACCCAGGGATAAAAGAGCAAAGAAGAAAACAATATGTACTAGTAAGGAGCCTACATTCTACAGGGGCCAGTAATACGTGTAAAATTATATGCCAGCATTAGGGCAGCTAGGTGGTTCAGTGGATAAAATAGCAGGACTAGAATCAGGAAGACCTGAATTCAAATTTGGCTTCAGACACTAACTGTGTGACCCTGGACAAGTCACTTAACACTCTTTGCCCCAGGTCCTCATCTGTAAGATGAACTAGAGAAGGAAATGTCAAACCACTCCAACATCTTTCCCAAGAAAGCCCCACGTACTTCATGAGAATTGGACATGACTGAAATGACTGAGCAACAATGTAAGCAGCATAAACATAAAGTAAATATTATTTTGGCAATAATACGTAGAATGGACTGGGCTAGTAAAAGGAACTGAAGGCAGAGAGACCAGTTAGGCAGCTGTTACAATACTCTGGGTAAAAGGTGCTGAGGGCCTGGCCTGGGGCCTTCCTTTGAGTGCAGGGATGGGGTCACATTCAAGAGATGTCATGAAGGAAGAAACAGCGAGACGGGAGTGTGACATGAACGTGAGGTAGGAGTCAAGGAGAATGATGAAATTACAAACCTGAGACAATGGTGATGTCTTCAACAGAAATAGAGTTTTGGGAAGAGGGGAGAGTTAAAAGAAGGATAATTAGGACAGTTTGGGATGTGCTGAGTTTGAGATGTCTCTGGAAAATTCAGTTTGAAATGTTGGTGATATGGGACTGAAGCTTAGGGGAGAGACCAAGGCTGAGTAGATAGATAGATACGGGAGTCATCTGCATAGATATAATAATTAAATCTAAATGAGCTGATGAGGTTTCCAAGAGAAAGAGAGAAGTGAAACTAGAACAGATTCTTGAGGAACACCCACATTTAGAAAGTATACTGATAAGGGTCATTGTAAGTATGATTAGGGTGAGTATAAATATGATTATAATGACTCATCTCCACAGAACTTTGGAAACCTCTTCACCTTGGAAATTTTCTCTCCCCCAGGATTATTTCTTTTTCTTTTGGTGAGGTCATTGGAGTTAAGTGACTTGCCCAGGGTCACACAGCTAGTTAAGTGTCAAATGTCTGAGGGCAAATTTGAACTCAGGTCTTCCTGAATCCAGGACCAGTGATGCTCTATCTACTGTACCACCTAATTGCCCCTAGGGACTATTTCTTACATTAGAAGTATCCTCCCCACCCCTGATGCCTCTTACCGATTGGTTGATTCTTCCTAAAGCCTCCAATTTAAGGAGGCCCTGGCCAAAGGTATCTTCATCCCTCTCTATGCATCTCTGCTGATTCATCTCCACTATGGGCCTTTTTCTGACTCCCTTCTATGTATTAGCTTCCCCCACTAGAATGTAAGCTCCTTGAGGGGTAGGACTGTGTTTCTTTTTGCTTGCATTTCTGTTCCCAGCATTTTGTTTAGAGCCTGACATGTAATAAGCCCTTAATAAATGTTTGTTGACTACCTGTTGAGTGCCACTTAGGACCTATATGACCTTAAAACAAGTTAATCTCTCCTGGGTCTTATTTTTATAACTGTAAGATGAAAGTTTTGGACTGGATGGTTCCTTCCCAGTTCAAATATATTTCTAAGTTCAGTAGAAGCAGCCTGTTGCAAGAATCAATCAATACATTGGACTAGCAGTCAGGACCTGGGTTCCAGTTCTACCAGTAATTAGTTTATGACCTCAGATAGGACACAATCATCAGTCACAGTCTCAACTTCTTCCTCTACAAATTGGGGTGGGGGGCAGTATTTTAAGGAAAAAAACGTACTCTTTTACCCAGTATATATGCATTATTGGAAATATATCCTAAGGCACACACATACACACACATACATATATAAAATATCATAATAGTATATATATATGTACAGTTTACATATAGATATGTAATATGCCCTGTGGAAAAACTATGTTCCTAAACATTACAACATGTGAAAATTCAACAACTGAGAAATGATTGAATGGACTATGATGATCCATATTATGACAGATCATAATGCAATCAAGAATTACAGAGAAGAGAAAAAAATTAAATGGAAAAAAACTTAATCAGATCAGTATACATGATACCCCAACTGTGTAAGTGAAAATGATATACAGAAATATGTGTGTATATGCATGTGTGTGTGTGTGCATAGACACAGACACATACACATACTCTAGTCCCGAATGGACAAAGATAACGTATGTATACCCAGGGAAAAGAGTAATAATATGTTATCAAAATTCAACATATGAAAAATAGAACTCATTACCTTCCCCTGCCCCAAGCCAGCCCCTTTTCCTAATTTCCCTATTTTTCTCAAGACTACCACGATCCTTTCAGTTACCAAGCTTCTTTCTGGAACTCTCTTCTTTCTCTACACAGAACCATCTCCAGCCATCCTGATCTGTATCTTGCCATTGGAGCCAGATGGCTTTGGAGGAGAAAGTGAGGTCAGTGACCTTGCACAGCCCTTCCTCACTTAAATCCAATTCACTCACAAGTCATGGCATGATCTTCCTGATGTCATGGTCCTCTTCAAGAAAGAAGGACAAACAACAACACCTTTCTTTCTCTACATTATTTTTCTTGGTGATCTTATATGCTCTCCACTGCTGACTCATCTCCAGAGGACTTTCTTTACCATGGTCCTGCTCCTAGTACCTTCCTTCCTTTCACTAATCCATCTTTTCACCTTCTTTTTGCTTGTTGTCTTCCTTCATCAGAATGTAGCCTCCTTGAAGGTAGGAACTATCTTTCTTTCTACTTATCACTGGCAAGTTCTAAGTGCTTAATAAATGTTTCTTGACCCACTGGCTGACCATGTGTTCAATTCTCTCTAGGCAAACAACCACAAGATTATATGTATATATGTATGCATATGTATGTGTGTATGTATATGTGTGTGTATATATATGCATATATACATACATATATACATATACATAATACATATACCTTAGATATTTCAGCGGGATCCTTTTCTTTTTACTTTTATTTTTTGGAGGGGGGAAGGTAGGGCAATTGGGGTTAAGTGACTTGCCCAAGGTCACATGGCTAGGTGTTTTTTGTGTGTTAAGTGTCTGGGGCTGGATTTGAAATTAGGTCCTCCTGACTCTAGGGCTGGTACTCTATTTGCTGCGCCACTTAGCCACCCCCTGGGTTACTTTTCTGATCTCTCCAGTTATTAATACACAAAATTACTTTATATTTACTTGTTTCTGTATGTTATTTTTCTGAAGCAGAATGTAAGCTCCTTGAGGGCAGGGATATTTTTGTCTTTATATACCCAGTCCCTAGTGCATAGAAGTGCCTGGTACATAGAAATATTTTTTCCAAATTGAATAAATTGATAAATATTAATTTAGCTGGTTTTTATTAATATTTGAAATAAAGCTTCTAGCAAATTATTCTTTTAAAAATACAAAAACTAACCCCAACTATTCTTTTAAAAATACAATGAACCAGATGTTCTTTAATGATCCTTCTAACTTTAACATTCTATGAATTTGTAATTTTTGACTCCATCATCATGATTACTTATTGGTTTTAATTCCAGTTTGCTATCAGTGACAAATGAGATTGGTGTGTTCCTCTTTGCTAATGTATTCCAAGTGATTCAAGTTTGACTCATATAGTACCCAGATAAAAGAGTTCTATATTCCTCAGAAAGGAAATTTATTTTCATATTGTTATGACTTGGGGACAGGTGTTTTCTGCGTGTGCTCATACATTCAGGATTTTGCACCCTGAGAATTGAGTTACTTTCTTTTCTTAGTTTTTTACACCAGCCAGAAATGTGGAAGTTACATTTGACTAGAAGGTTTTTAAAAAATCCCTCATATCCCCCTTTTCATTCTAATTTCTTTAAAGGCCTTTTTTCTTCATGTCTAAATTTGTATTTCAGTTTTCACGTTAAGGAACTACTCTAGGGCAAGAACAACGTATTTCTTCAGCCAGAGAATGACCCATTCCTTGCCTTAGTGTTTAGGGGTGGCATTGGAGTAACCTATCAATACTGATTTGGATTCAACAAGCAGAGAGCAAGGGCAGGAAGTAAGGTGTTGTATGTTATTTTCAACAATAGGCTTTATCATTATGGATTGTGGCAGATAGGAAAGGATTGCTGATCTGATTGTTCTTGAAGTGTAGAAAATGTGTAGGTGCTTTTGGAATTGTCAGCTGCTGGCAGAGTACATTCCAGATGACCATTCCAGTAACTTTATTGGGTAACTTCACCCTAGGTAATTTTCTAGCTTTCTCCAGAAGACTCTGATGGAAAGAACAGATATGATGGGTTTTGTTTAATTTTGAGGTTTCCCAGCCTCTACCATAGTTTCATGTCTGAGGACGTACATGCATCTGAATATTCAAGAAGAAGTCTTTAAAACTTGAAATAGGACACAGTAGCCAAACCATTTCTTTGAGGGATGGAAGGTGTCCCCTACCTTCCACCTCTCAGATGAATTTCAAGTCAGCTTCATCCTGGAATGACAGATTTCCAGCTATCTGTTTCAAGGGATGACATTTCAATCTCCCTTGCAACTCTGAAAAATCCCTCTGGCATAAATAATTAGTCAGTGTGTGATGGAGAAGAACTGAAAAACCTGTTGAGGTTTCAAATCCTCTAACCCTTTGACTCTGCATTTCATATTCCATTGTTTCCTTGGGCAATCTGCCATTTTAAAAGCATGGAGAATATTTATGTCCAAGGAATTCACCTAAGTAAAATAATAATAATAATAACAATAATAAATAATATTAATTCACATTTCTATGGCACTCTATAGTGCATAAAATACATTCTTCTCAACAGTCTTGAATTGTAGGGTCTCCTTAGCTCAAATATCCTTAGCAATATCAGTCAAGTTAGCAAGCATATTGTAGTGGAAAGAGGACTGGGTTTGAAGTTAGAGATTGGGCTTCAGATACTATTTACCTGCTTGTTAAGACCCATTGAAATATTTTGGGGCCTCAGGGCCCACCTCTATTAAAATAAAATAATCTCCTAGCAATAAATCCAGTGATAATCCATTAATAAGCCTCTTGGTGATTGCTGTTGTTTTTTAAGCAAATCCACAGCATTTCCCCAAGTGCCCACTGTGTGCAAAATAATTTACTATTTACTGTACTATTTACTCAAAAAGAATGAATGAAAGTAACTTACAATTCAGTGACCCTCTTTGCCTCATAAGAAATTGTTTTTAAATATGTGCTAGAATTTGCTTATGTTAGTTTGGGGGAGCTGATTGTTAAAATTTACATATGAGCATTTATACATCAGGATGAGAAAATTAGGGCTTTATTTATTGTTCTGATGATTATCTAGGCTTAAAGTGATGGGGAAAATATTAACAATGCAGATTCAATTTAAAAGTGTGTCCTGAAAAAAAAGTGTGTCCTGCATTCTTTTTTTTTTCCTGGAGAGCTGATTGTTAAATGTTTATAAGCACAAGTTCTTGTGCTATGCAATAGGAAAAATGTTAGTTGTGAACATTAAACAGAGAAGAACCATGTTCCCATATGGGTGAACTCTCATCTCTACCAAAAAATGAAAAGAAAGAGGAAAATAAAAAGAGTTAATTCAGACCCCGAGACCTTACTTTTGATTAAAGATACAGAAGATCATAGTGTTTCATTTATGCAGTATCAGGCTTTATGTTGTCTGAATGGTCTCTTTGTAACTTTTCCTAAATAAACAAAAAGTATTTGCATGCAAATGTATCCTGGCATATTATCTTGGTCTCAGATACAGTTAGTTTCCTATTCTGTACCATGCTTTGTATTTGGGGAAAAGCCCTTAAGACATCTGTCAGCTTTCATGAGCATATCTGGTTTTAGATCCTACCGTTAGGATATGAAGAACATTCCCTGGCAAATTATCTTTGTGAGTGACAGAACTGAATTTGCAATCATTCTCCTCCTCTTGCCTTTTTAATCATGAAGGCTAACCTTTGTTTCCTTTCTGTAACACATCTTTCTTCAAACTAGTTTTGGTCCCATTAGGGAGCCTTGTTAAGCTTAATGGAATGCTTATGTTCTTTAATGTAACTTAATTACCAAGCATCAAGACTTTTCAAATTGCAAAAAGGAAACATTTTGAAATTTATGGTGGGTCACTGACAGTATGAATTCCGGTATCATGGTGAGTCCAGTTGTCCACAATCATATCGTGAGGGTATGAGCCCCTACCCCAAAACCCATGCTGCCCCAGTCTGACTTTTTTCACAACTCTAGCCCAGTGGAGCCTTGGAGTCCTTCCTTGGAGGACCCTGTTATTAGAGGACCAATCTGCCATCAGCTGGTACAGATTATAACACATCAACATCCTATACAATTTTTATGTGTGTGTGTGTGTGTGAGTGTGTGTTTATGTGTGTATGTATGCATTTTAAATAAATCTTCAACAGTGTGTCCACCTGACATGCTGAAGGCCTTCCTCTGATTTGCCAATACCCCTACTGTCAGGACAATGGGAAAAGAACTGGGGGAAGGGGGTGATAGGAGCTGAGATGTGAGGAGGGTTTTCTTTCCTAAACTCTTTAAAGTGCTGGGAGGTAAGGGGGGGGAGAGACTAGGAAAGTGTCACAGAAATCCAGAAACGGGTGTCTATGAGAAAAGGGTATTCAATAGTGTCAAATGCAGGGATGAAGAATGAGAAAAAAAAGACCATCAGATTTCATTCTAGCTCCCAAATTAATTCAACCCTTTTTCCTACCTTCCAACATTATCTCTGTGCAAAGGTTCTCTTGCTGAATTTTTCCAAACAATCTAATGACCTGGGGTCATGGAGAAATGCTTCCACAACTTTATCTCATTTTTCTCATTGACAAGGTCCAGGTTCAACTGTTCTATTTTTTATTCCCTGAACACACCATATTCTTACCTAGAATACATTTCATGGGTTTCTCTGCTTATCTGAGTCTTATTCTTTCTTACTTTTTTGCTTTTTGGAGGGGGAAGACAGGGCAATTGGGGTTAAATAACTTGCCCAAGGTCACACGGCTAGTTTTGTGTTAACTGTCTGAGGCTGGATTTGAACTCAGGTCTTCCTGACTCCAGGGCCCATGCTCCATTATTTACTGCACCACTTAGCCTCCCCCTTATTCTTTCTTTAGGTTCCAATTCAATCATCACGTTTTCCATAAAGTAGAAGAAGGATAAGATCTAGGAACAATGAAAGTTGAAGAAAAGGGAAAAATAAAGTTGGTCCAGGGAAAATCTTCTTAGTAACCATAGAACTATAGAAAAATGGAAAGGGCTGTCTCAGAAGATAGTGGGATTCTCTTAGTTTCCCTTAAACACAGACTAGATGACAATGGTCAGCCATATTAGAGAGGAGATCCTTCTTTTCCCATAGACAGCCACTGAGGTCCCTTCCCACTCGGTCATTCTCTGATTCTCAGAAGCCTTCACGCATGGTGGCAGACCTCAGGCCAATGAATTCAGGACCATCTTGTAGAAAGAGCTTCAAGCTTAGACAAGAGACTCGGGTAAGAGCTGGCTCTACTTCTTCCTGGAGGGCTTGTATGAATCTTTTATACTTAGCACCTAGCGTAATTCTCTGCACCTATAACAGGTTCTCAAGAAATGTTTGCCATTAGGGAGGATGACTATGTGTAATGTTAATGAAATCAGAAGATCTTCCATGCCCCTTTCTATTGGCACCTACTAAAGGCACTTAGCACCTCAAAGGCTTAGCTCCTTACTTCCAGTGAGGCCTGGCCCCAGGGTGGTCAGGAGAAGCCACAGC
>CM053600.1:136811431-136822468 GCA_028646575.1 Pseudocheirus occidentalis
CATGTGGAGAGTTTGCTATATTTTGTGATCCAAAACTACACCAACATATTCATAACCATCATGGGTGTTGTGAATATCTCATTATTGATACACTATGTAACCCCTTAACTAGACCCCATCCTTCGAGTTTGGTATTGGTGGTATTAAGTGGTGATAGGGCCCTGGGACACTAAATAGTATAGGCTATGTTTTCTGTACTTTGGATGGTGTTAGCTAGCAGGAGGATAGGATTAGGTCAGTGAGGCTGTACCTGACTGGTTCAGTAGTCTCAGTCATGTCCAAGTCTTTATGACCAGGGTCTGGCTAGGAGTATGTCCATTCAGAGCACTTCAGAACAAGAGAGAAGCTGGACACCAGGGCAAGAGGAGATCCCAGATCCACAAGGGGACAGTACAACAGAAACAGGGGCCAAATGGCAGCTCTATTGCCTGCTATCAACTTCTGGTTAACAGATCCAGGGCAGACTGTGGAAGGACCCAGTGCCCATTAATGGTGCTCAAGGGAGGGAGTGGTAACTGACCTTAGGTGCTGTACCAAGAGACAAACAGTTCCAGAAACAAGCAGCAGCTGTGTGGCTCAGATTCCAGGAGCAGGGCAGGATCTCAGTTCCAACTGCAAGTCCAGCCTGAAGCGTTTAAAGGAATAACCAGGTAAGGAATCCCAGACAAAAGCAGAGGCTACAGTTCTGTCACACTGAACCAGAAGAGCTTCTCAGGTGGCAGACAGTGGCTGAATGTAGCAGAAAATGTACTGTTACTCAGATCCAAACCAGGTCATGAATTTGCAGAGCTCATGGAATAGCGGGGCAGTTATCATATTTTATAATCCTAGATCAGACCCCTTTGGGAGTACTAAAACTTGCAAGTCCCCAATTTGAGCTGTTCCAAAGGTCCTAAAATAACACAATATCTAATACTCCCAAGAAAGCAGCATAGGAGAAGCCCAGACCCTCCCCCAAGAAATGTACAGAGCACAGTCCTAACATTGTCTCAAATCAGGAAGCAAGTAGAGAGAATGAACAAACAAAAATAATCCCACCATAAAAAGCTATGTGGTGTCAGGGATAATCAAGACACAAAGCCAGAGGAAGAGAATGACTCCAAAACTCTACAAGCAAAACCTCAAAAGGAAAACATAGGTTGTGCACAAATTCAATGAGAATTCCTAGAAAAGATGAAGTGAGAGGTTTTTTTTATTTAAAATGATTTTTGATAAATGAAATAAGAGAAGTAAGGGGAAAATGGAAAATACATGAGAACTATGGGAGTAGGGATTGGAAAGCTATTAGAATAACTTGGCACAGAGGTAAAAAAAAAAAAAACAAACTTTTGCCAAGCAACAAATTCCCTGAAAATAAGAACATACTAAATAGGAGTCAATAATATGTCACTACAAGAAACATTAAAACAAAGTCAAAAGACAATGATAAGTTACTTGCATTCTAAAGTGGGGAGGTATATATGTGTTCCCTGAGAACTCTTTCATCATCAGGGTTCATCGAGGGAATCTAATTAGACAAAAGTCCAGGAGTGGTCTTGATCTTAAGAAAAGAATGGAAAGACAAGGGAAGAGGAATACACTAAGGGAGAAAGGGACAAGAAAGGAAGATTAGGGAAAATTATCTCACATGAAAATATACAATTAGAAGTTTGTATAGACAAACAAGGAAGAGACAGCAAGAAGCCACAGTGTTCGAACAGCATTTTGTCTGAATTAGTCAAAAGAGAGAAGAATACACACACACACACACACACACACACACACACACACACACAGACTGTTAGGTAGAGAAAAAACCATTTCACTCAACAGAGAAAGAGGAATAAAAGGGTAAAAGAGAGAAAGGAAAATTAGAAGTGATTAAAAGATTATTCTCAAACAAAACAAACTTTTAAGAATGGATAAAAATATTTATAGCTCTTTTTGAGATGCCAAAGAATTCTAATCTAATTAGAATCTAATGGTATATTCAAAAATTGGAGGATTGCTGAACAAGTTATGGTATATAAATGTGATGAAATACTATTGTTCTATAAGAACTATAAAGGGGGTGGTTTCAGAGAAATCTGGGAAGATTTGTATGAACTGATGAAGAGTGAAGTGAACAGAACCAGGAAAACAATATAGCAAAGAAGAACAACTTTAAAAGAATTAGAGACTCTGATCAGAGTAATGACCAAATGTAATTCCAAAGGACTAATGGTGAAACATGCTACCCATCTCCTGATAGAGAGGTGAAGGACTCATAGTTCAGAATGAGACATAAATTTTTTTTGGACATGGTCAATAGGGAAATTTGTTTTGCTTACAATACATATTTGTAACAGAGCTTTTGATTTTCATTCTCATTGGTGGGGGTGGAAAGTTAAGGGGAGAGAAAAGGGAAAGAAGGTAAATTTTTACTAATTTAAATATAAATATGCTTATGTGTGTGCATTATATATGCATACATATAATTTCCCAAAAAATACACATGAAATGGCACCAGCATTTCCTGGGAATGTTTCTGATGATCAGTGGAATGTTTGAAAATTGAGAGACTTTAGTAACTTTGCTCATTCTGAAAACAATCTTCTGTAGACCCACCAAATAATTTCTAATCTAAATATAGCAACAATAGACAAGATCTACTCTCTAAATGTCAAAGATTGTAAATGTAAAATGTAAAAAATGTTTTCTTTTGTAGGGGGTAACTAGGTGGTGCACTGGATAGATAGCTGGACCTGGAGTCAGAAAAACTCATCTTCCTGAGTTCAAATCTGGTCTCAGATACTTACTAGCTGTGTGACCCTGGGCAAGTCACTTAACCCTGTTTGCCTCAGTTTCCTCATCTGTAAAATAATCTGGAGAAGGAAATGGCAAACCACTCCAGTATCTTTGCCAAGAAAACCCCAAATGGGATCAAGAGGAGTTGGACACAACTGAAAATGACTGAACATGAGTACATTTCAAAGAGAGTCTGAAATTGAGTGTGTATTTTTTTCAAAAAAGAATGACAAATGTCTGTTCTATCCACAATTCCTCTGCTGACTCTTCTCCTTACACAGGGCACACAGTGTCGAGTGTTCATTCTTTCCACCATTTAGGAAAGTCACTCAAAATTATAATAAATGCAAGGCAATTCTGTGAAACAGGAGGAATAAGGTCATTTTTTGTAGCCACTGCTACTATCCTTCCAGAGGCCCTTGCCTGGATTATTACAGTATCTTTCCAAAACATCTCTATTCTCTCCTCTGTTAAAGCTTCCATACCACAGTCAGAATAATTTTTCTTTTCATGAAGATCTTGTATCAGTCCTCTGCTCAAAAGGCTTGGGTGATTCCCTGAAGGCAGTGAGGTGGGGTATTGGATATAGTGCTGGACAGAAAATTACAGGCTTAGTTTAGGGAGACCTGAGTTCCAATTTGACCTCAGACACTTATTAGTTATGTGATCCTGGGCAAGGTATTTAAACTTTGTCTGCCTCAGTTTCCTCAACTGTAAAACAGGAATAATAATAGTACCTACCTCCCAGGGTTGTTGTGAGGATCAAATGAGATGTTTTTGTGAAGTGGGTAGCACAGCACCTCGCACATGGTAGCCACCATATAAATGCTCATTTATTTACGTGTTTGTTTATTAATTATTGCATAAAACTCATACTCTTCTGCCTGGCATTCAATGTTCTGCACAATCTGAAGACCTCTACCTCTTTCTTTTTTAATTTTACTTATTTATTGGTTTGTTTTTAGTTTTCAACATTCACTTCTGTATGATTTTGGGTTCTAAAGTTTTTCTTCTTCCCTCCTGTCACCCCTCCCCAAGACAGCATGCAATCTGATATAAGCTATACATGCACAATCATAGTAAACATATTTCCAAATTAACCATGTTGTAAAGAAGAATTAGAACCAAAGGGGAAAACTATGAGAAAGAAGAAACCAAAAAAAGGGAAAATACCATGCTTTGATCTGCATTCAGGCTTCATAGTTCTTTCTCTGGATGTGTATAGTATTTTCCACCACGAATCTTTCTGAATTGTCTTTGGTCCTTGTATTGCTGAGAAGAGCTAAGTCTATCAGAGCTTATTATTGCATAACATTGGTGTTACTGTGTACGGTGTTGTCCTGGTTCTGCTCACTTCACTCCACATCAGTTCATGTAAGTCCTTCCAGGTTTTTCTGCAATCCACCTGCTTATCATTTCTTATCACACGATAGTATTCTAATCCATTCATATACCACAACTTGTTCAGCCATTCCCCGATTGATGGGCATCCTGTCAATTTCCAATTCTTTGCCACCTCTCCCCCTTTCTAGAATTTTTCATATCATACCCCTCCAATTAGTCTATAATTCAGCCAGACTATAAAATGCTCATTCCCCTCTCAGTTCTACTCCTGTCTACATGTCTCAGCTTTTGTCTCTCCCTAGAACTCCCCTAAGTGCCTAGGGACTCCTCCCCATGGAATATCCCTCCACCATGCTGGTCTTCTCTCATTGGTATGTTCTTCATGAGGCCCCTATTTTGGGGGAGTGAAAAAGACCAACCACAGTCTTCACTACCCTTCTCCTGACTCTGCTTCTTACTTTCCTGACTTGAACACCATGCCCCGACACAGGTACCTTCCTGCTCCATCACCCCCTCCTCCTTTTAGCTAGCTCCTTTTTGTATAATGTCTTCCCCCATTAGAATGAAAGCCTTAAAGTCTTGCTTTTTGCTTGTATTATTTCACCCAGCACTTAGTATAATGCTTGGCACATGGTAAATGTTTAATAAATACTTGTAGGCTCACCTCCAAATTAAGCTTGTGCTTTTCTGTCTCTGTGACTTCAGTCTTACTGTTCTCTATCCCTGGGATGTCCTCACTCCCTCTTCTCACCTGCAAAATTCCTGCTTATCCTTTAAGGCCCAGATTAAATGCCTGCTCTTATGAGTTGTTAATCATACTTCCCTCATCCCCTTTGGAACTTTAACCTCAAAGGTTGGTTTTCACATTTTATATTGTTTTATAATTATGCATCATTTAACTAAATGGTACTAGAATGTGAACTTAATGAAGGCAGGGACCATGTCTCATCTAAACTTTACATTTCCTTTTACCCCTAATAATAAGTGTTTGTTGAATTGAGTTCTTAGAGCAATATAGAATACATCATATAACTGAGCACTGGAAAGGATTTTGGAGAACATCTGATCCAGAAATGGCAACCTGCAGCTGCATTGTCATAGTAACACCTCTGAGTGCAACTCAACCAGATTTAAATGTAGATGGGAAATACTTAGTAAAATAAATAAAATAGAATATAGATAATATTAACAAGTGACTTTCTAAGTCAATAGATCCTTATATTTGATTTAGTGGTCCCATTTTTATTTGAATTTGGCATCATTGATCTGGCCCAATTCCCTCCCAAATGTGTGGGGGGTTTTTTGTTTGTTTTTTTTACAAGTGAGTAAATTGAGGGCCAGTACACCAGGTAACTTGACCAAGATCACATAGGTAGTAAGCAGCAGAGCCAGGTTTCAAATCCAGGTCCTCTGCCACAAACACACACTCTTGCTACTATTTCCCGCTGCCTCTTAATCTATGTCCATGACCCTGAATATGTTCCCTCCCATGGCTCCAGCCTGACAGGTCATAAGGGATCTCTAAGCCTTCCTCTCAGGGATCTGGAATGTGGCAAGTCAACTGGAATGGAAGTAGCTAAAGCCTGGTTCTGACCTTGAGTCACTGTAACTTGAGAAGTTTGGACAAGTTGTTTGCCACAACAGTGCCTGGAGTAAGGGAGACCTCCTCTCCTTTTCTATGGTCCCTGACAAGTCAGAAAAAAATCCATCTGATTTCTTGTGGCATTTGTGCTGTTGAGGCAAACCACAGAATCTCCTGCAGCCGTCCCAACACTGTGTCTAATTCTGTTGAAGCTGTTGGCCGCATAGTGTTCTGCATTGTTCTCACTAATTATATATTGTTGTTTTCAAATGGTCTTCCCCTCTAATCGTGTTTATTTTTTAGAGTGGAAAATAGCCAGCCCCATTCTATCCATGTGCAAGTCATTATTCTCAATTTCTGCATTTTCACTATATTAGATTTTTATTGAATTTTATTGCTTCTCTGAAACAAACGGCACAGAATATAAACAAGATGTCATTTCTGTGGAAACCAGTTTACAAATTAAAATCTGTGGAAACATTGCTGGTACATTCTACTGTGCTTAGAGCTTAACTGAAGATGTTTTGAAGAAATTCAGAGATAAATTTTATGGCCTTCAGATTTATAGGCCTTGGAAATGTAATTTAGAGTCATTCCTAGGAATGAATGGACATCTGGTATCATTATTTTTGTTTTGCTATATGATTATTTTATTTTAAATTTCCAGAGCATAAGAAGATTTATATATGAATGGATGTAAAGTATAGTGAGACAACAAGGAAGACAATATATAAACAGGCTAGAATAATATAAAGGAAAAGAACCATAAGCCAATTCAGATAGAATGTTGTGAAATGATAATGACCGAGGTTGGTCCCAAGGAATTCACTTCTTTGCAGACGGTTCCGCTTTCCATTGGCAAATACAGCACAGAAGATATTGCCTGTGAGTTGGGATGTCGTCAAAGAGAAGGTGGTAGTGGCTCATTTCCTTTATTACTCTTTTAAATGTAGGTGTTCTAAAGCAACATCTAAAAACATAAAAGCTCTAGAGCCCATAGTGCTAAAATCTGCGTTTCCCCCTACTTCCTCCCCTTAATCCTCACCCAAGAAGGAGCTTTCCTCATGCATCAAAGTGGACAGTAGACAATCTTGGACAAACAGGCTGTGGTCTGCCCACTCACTTTCCATCGGCTGATGCTGTTTCTAACATCTTAGGATCACTTAACTTTGTAAGAAGAAATGGAGTATTCTGAATTGTTTGCTGACTGTTTTCCATATTCGGCGTGTCAGTTGTCATTGTGCAATTGTAGTGGTGATGCTGCTTCTATTAGTGTGCCTGGTTGCATTAGGAGCTGTCTCCAGCTGTTGCCATGCTGTTATTCTGGCTGCAGCTGTTGTGATAGGGAAACTGAGGGGCTAGAGGAATTGAGCTGTCATTCTGTAGAAAGTCTCTCTCCTACTGAAGCAAACTACCTGCTCTCGTTCTTTTCCATGTTTGGTTTTGTTTCTTCTTTCCCATAGTTCACTCCATTGGTTAAAACTGTACTATACAACCAGACAAATGTCCAATGCGAAAGTATTTGCAGATTCTATGCTTGATTGCATGCCGCCATGGGGGAGGGAGGGAAGGGAGAGGGAAGGGAGAAAATTTGAAACTCAAGGGACTGTGGAACTGAATCTTTTAAACTAAAAGTAAATAAACAAATCAATTTAAAATTTGAAAAAGGGGGAAAAAAAGAAAGTATCTCTCTTGAGAACTGAGATATCTATGACAAATGAGGATCTGTGGCTTCCCTACTGCTTGGAGTATATGAACTCTGTGAAGAATGCCCACCAGTAAAACTCCTAGTAAAATACGGGTTTGACCTACTTCTTAAGGACCTCCAAATGCCCAACCAGGGTGAAACAATCTATGTAGAATACCATTCAATTCACCTAAATTGCTAGGGGCTCTGTGTTCAAGTGTGAGATGAGCTACAGGGTCTTTGTGATGTGATTAGGATCTCTGATGGGTAAAGCCCGCACAGATTGGACAAATCACTCCTGTTGATGTTTCTGCATGTTCAGAAGTAACATGTTCTTCAAGAGATGTTTCCACATAAACAATTTTTCCACAATAGGGACAAGTAAAAGACTGTGACTGCTCTACTGGGAGAACTTCTCCACCATGATACAAATGGAAATCTAACCTTGTTAGTGTACCCTTGTTAATATAGTATGCATTGTATATATGATTTGTCAATGTTGCGCCACTCTCATAACAAAATGCACAAAGATCATGGTCATTTCAACTAACACTTGTATCTTAGACCTTGAAAATTTCCTTTTAAACATGTATCACAACTGACACCTTCATGTTGGGCATCCTAGTTCAGACAGTGACAAGGTGGCCCCCCTGGACTCCAGCTACATGCAGACACCCACAGGTGCCCCCAATGCTACCCACACCAATGCATTCGTCTGACCACAGAGTTAGTGGGCAAACAGAGATAGAGAATACTTTGCATGGCACTTGGAGAGCAGGAAAAGCAGCTCCCCCTGGGGGTGCTCTCTACCTCTATCTTGTCTCTGGCCCATCCCAGAACCACCGCTAGGAGTTTCCTCCCATTTTGCTTTTTTTCTTTTGTGCCATCTGTTTGATTCACATTCCTTCTGATGAGATTGATGATCACCAGGCCTGATCACCTTTCCTATTAGTTTCTCCAGAGATCTTCCTGGTCTTACCAAATGCCCTGCTTTTATCCCTGAATTCCCCTATTTTCATTTTGATTACCTATATAACCTAAGGACTTCTGGGTCTTTTAGGGTTTCTGGGCCTTTCTTTCTACCCTACTACTCTATTTTCTTTACATTTTGTCTCCCACAATTAGAATGTGATTAACTTTGTAGTGGAGACTGTCTTGATTTACACATTTTGCACAGTCTTGGTACAAGTATATGCCTAGTAAATGGCTTGTTGTTAATTCATTCACTCATCCATTCTTTCTATAATGTCAGATTTTAAAATGATTGTTAAGTTTTCCTGCACTGGATTCTCCCCCCTACCCCTTTTTTTGGTTCTTTGTCATAAGCAATGACTTTCTAGGAGAGAGAATGGGGAAGTATATATTGGGAACTGTAGGTAATAATACAAAACCAAAAAAAATTAAAAAATATGAGCATGCGATAGGAAGGGCACAGCTTCCTCTGCAGTTCAGTTTTCTAGGTTTTTAATTGGTTGGTAGAATCAATATGGATACTACTGCTCTGGTTTGATAGAAGGGAAGGCTTCATTGAAATCCTCAATGGTCATCTGTGCACATGGAATTATGCTCTAGTTCTCTTCCAGCTGTTTGTCAGATTTCAAAATCTGAGCCTTAGAAACACACCTTAGTAGCACCCACCATTTTGGAATCTTCCTGTTTGTCATCCACTATAGCACTAAATCAGCCCCCTGGCACAGGACCTTGATCTTCTCAGGCTCATCTACCAGGATGTCCTTAGTCACATTTGCACTGTAGAAAGATTGGAGAGAGATTCATTATAGTATTTCAGGGCACAAACCCTGAAAACAAATAGTTTTGGTATTGGAAGGGTTTTTTTTTACTTTTTGTTTGTTGGTTAAGTATTATTATCATCACTAGTAGTGCTTTAAGGTTTGCAAAACAATTAATATAATCTCATTTTACTCATATAATAACCCTCAGAGATAAGTGCTATTATTATCCCCATTTTACAAATGAGGAATGTGTTGCAGACAGAGACTGACTTCCTCAAGGTCACACAGCTAGCAAGTTTCTGAGACAAATTCAAAATCAAATCTTCCTGAGTCCAGGTCCAGCACTCCCTCATTGTCTTATGTGGAAGTGGAGGCAATCCAGCAGTACCAGTAACAATACTAAAAGAGAAGTTTGTAGAATCCAGTAACAGATATTCTTTTTTTTTTAGTGTCAGATATTCTTGAGTCATCATGATTATAGATTGTCAAGACAGCCCAGATTGTGATAGCAGAGAAAGGCTAGGCTGGATCCCATAACAGGAAAATCAATACCAGCAAAATTTCAGATCATCAGGTAGTCAAGATAGTTTCAGCACCAAGGGGAGCTCCTAGTGAGCTCTTGCATCAGTGGGTTTTTCCTGATCGAGGTCTTTATTTTGGGGCAGCTCTTGGGGCTTCTCATTTGGCCCCATTCATTCATTCATTCATTCATTCATTCAACATTCAACATTCAACTCATACAACATTCAACAAATATTTTAGAGCCTAGAGTTTCCCATTGGGGGGGTGGGGAGTTAAGGGGAGAGAAAAGGGAGAGAAGGTATTGGATCAAACTCCCTTGGCAGTGAAAGGTCTTAAAGTGCTTAGAACATACTCCATTTTCCTAGTAGTAGAGAATCCTTATCTTCCACTCATGTCTAAAAGTTCATTGAAAAAAATAATTTTTTTTAGTTGATTGACATCATCCAGATGGATTACAGGTTCAGCTGTTGGGGAAAGATCTGATAAGTTTTGGAGGATCAGACCTTGGGATGGGCAGTTCCCAGTAGAGGAAACTTAAGTTACTTCATCATCAGACTCTTATTCTTGGTGGCCCAGTCAACCTTCTAGTCAGGGATGGACAATGTCATTGGCAAGGATCCTTACTTGTGAAATGGATTATTGTTGAAAACCTCATCTATTTTTGCTGGGGATAGACCTGTGATCTTATCAGGGTAAGAAACTCCTTTTGTGGGGGGGCGGAGCCAAGATGGCAGCATAGAAGCAGCAAAGCACCACAGCTCCCACACAAACACGCTAAAAAACTCATAAAATGGGACGCTAAACAGATTTTCAAGCTCCAAAACTCTCCAAAAGACAGAAAGCACATCTGTTGCCACAGGCAGCGCAGCAAGCAGGGCTCTTCGCAGCAGTCTGGGACCCGTGGCCAAAACCCCGGCCAGGTCAAGCCCTGGGGTATCGGGCAGGAACCGAGGCTGTAGGAGAGCAGATCGGCTGCACTGGAGGCACAATTACCAAATCTATCAGGCCAGAAGAAAAAAAGGCTAAGAGAAAGGTCAGTGGATTCTGCTAACTGGGGAGGAGAAGAGCGGGTCCGGCCAAACTGCTCCCAGGGCAAGGAGGCAGCTGGAGGCGGCTGTAGCAGCAGGAATGTCTGAGAGCCTCAGCGGCCCCCACTGCTTCAGAGCCCTCGGCCTGCAGATAGCAGGAGGGCTGACACGATCCATCAGGGCCAAGGGTTCTTGCATTGAGTGGCCTGGATCTGGATCGTGGTCTTGAGTGGTGGTCCTGGGGTGCACTTTCAGTGAGTCAAGGCTGGGAGGTGGGGCTTCAGCACCCCACTAAGAGCTCCGGCAGCTGTGAGGGCCCCAGCGATTGGGGACAGAGCTTTCCCCCTCCAGGAAGCAGAGTTCCACAGAGCTAAA
>CM053600.1:136822968-136880139 GCA_028646575.1 Pseudocheirus occidentalis
TGTTGGAGGAGGGCATAAAAGGGAACAGATTGTGGGAAGGGCCTTACATTGGGATCAATATTCTGGGCTGGGGGGTAGGGGCAAAAAGGGGAGAAAATCTGTAACTCAAAACCTTGTGGAAATGAATGATGTAACCAAGAAAATAAATTAAAATTAAAAAAAAAAAAGAAACTCCTTTTGTGAAACTCCCTCTACAGATATAGATAGGTAAATCTACCATCATTGTACTTTTAGGAGGCTATCTAGAGTACACTGAGTAAGTAACTTGCCCATAGTCACATAACTGGTATGGGTCAAATCTTGAAACTATTGTCTTCCTGACTCTAGAGCCAGCCTTTTATCCACTCTACTGTCCTGTCTCTCTTTAAAAAAATAAAAACAAGCAAATAAAAAACCCAATTCACAAGTCAAAATGCACCTACCACAGCAGATGAAGAATTCCCAGCTCTTTCATGGCTGTATTCCTCCTTAGACTTGATGTGGCTGTCCCTGAATCCCATATCTTCCTCCTTCCAATGCCTCAACCTCCAAATCTGAATTGGGGAGAGATCAAGGGAATTTCCAAAAGACTCTGTATATGTGATTCATTTCCCTCAGCTTAATGGCAGTGAAAATGGCCCTGAATTGTACTTTCAATTTCTGAGCTGTAATATTTGCCAGTGATATAACCCAGACTCTTTGGATCTTACTCAAAAGGAAACTTCAGCCATTAACTAAGATTAAGTGATTCATCGAGGTTACACCAAAAGTCAGGGATAAAAAACGAATTAGAATGCAGAGCCCCTAAAGACTAGGGATTAAAAAAAAAGATTTGATGAGACAAACAGAATATGTAACTTCCAAGGCTTAGTTCCTCTTCCTCTAGGACTGTAAAGCCCTGTGATTCATTAGTTCTGGTGTTAGAAGTTAAGAATTAATTTGGAGCCTCTACAATGTATTAAAGTGTTAATCCATACAGCATTCATGCTAAGTAGTTCAGAGTACCTAAAAAAGAAGTAGTCATGCCTTACTTGGATTTGGGCAAGGCCGCTCAGCCTGCTAATGGTAGAGTCAGGAGACTTTCATAAAACGGTCTTAAAGACTGTACTCATTTTGATTTCTTGCTTGCAATAAATTATGCAATTAAAAGAACATCACAAATTGGACAGCAAAAAAGTAGCGTAACAACACAGTGTTCCTATTCATACAGTCAGTTGTTTTGCATTCCTGATGAACTGGCAACTGCCACCCCATACTCATCGACATCAGAGTGGTACCCATTAGTTGTAGGCTTGGAAAGCACATTTTAAATCCTGCAGTGAAATGTTTTTGGCAGACAGTCTTAGTCAGTTATTATTAACAACACAACTAAAACAATCCCCACATCAATTCTGATTCTCAAGGGGGTCCCTGGAAGAAATGTTGGAGGCTAGAGTTCAAGTACTTTTGCAGAAATAAATCCTGTCTTCAAATCACTCACAAACTTTTAAATAGCCTTTGTATTTTAAGTAAGTAAAGTAGTACTTGATGATGCCTTTTCTGGCCTCCTCTTGCATCTTTCATTAATGTGAATTTTTTGGAGGCAATGGCTGAACCATGACTTAACCTCCCAGGGACTCTCTCAATTGCAAAGGTCTCTTTTAAAGAATCCCACAAGAATACAGCCAACTCCCAATTATCTCTGCTAATGGGCAATTGTAATCACATAGATGAATTTAGTTTTCAGATCATTTCCAAGCCTCATTTAGTGAATATTTTCCTCTTCCTACTCCATCAGCCTTGTGACAAACTACAAAATTCACCGATTTGGATTTCAACCTTCGTTCATACCCTTTGATTGGTGTAGTGATGAAAAGGGAAGTAGTCGATATCTAAGCAACAAGAGGGACAAAGAGAAAAACAAGGTTCTGGGGAAACCCACAAAATAATCCATCCTTGAATAATTGCTTGCTGAAGTAAACACTTAGTAGTTCGCATTCCAGAATGAGCAGATCAGAAAGTTTTCCCTAGCTGTTGGATTGATGGAAGCAAAAAGACATGATTCTTGGTTTCCCTGATGTGCAAAGATTTAGATTTGGGGTTATCTTATGGGAATGATCATCATTGCTGATAACTTCCAATAACTGGGTATGATGTTCAGTCTTGGACTTCCCCAGGCCATTTCTACAATTTCCCCTGATCCACTTCACTTGTGCTTTCAGTGAGGATAAAATCGCTTTCACCTTTTCTCCTCAGGAAGGAAATGTTTGTCATCTCCAGAACAGAAACTTGAGAGAGCTAATGGCGTTGCCACAAGTACAACTGGATGAATTCTTGAAAGAACTCAGTGCACATTCTTTTTGTACAATCAAGCCTTGTCTTCATGGTTGTGAAAATCCTTAGAATAGTGTTTATGTTTGGAGTAAATACCTGATTTAATCTGAAAAGTGCAGATTTATCTCAACTGTGGGCACTATATATTTGACTCATGGCACTGACTTGTGTCCGCCTTAATCAAGTTAACTTATTTTTTTGGTGCCTCCATTATTACGTAAGTAACAGAGATGAACTATTTATTTCTCTGAGAAAAAAGGTTTTCCTTACTTTGAGACCATTGGAAAAGGAAAATGTACAAGATGTGTCAGCAGATGTGTCAGTGGATTTGTGATCTCATCAATGTGGGCATTCTCCCAAGTGATGCAGATTGCAACTTCATAATATGTAGCTCCTGTTCGCATCATTGCATAAATCCTCCACAGGGCTTCCACCAGTATCCTCGAGGCCTTAGTCTAGATCTTTTCAGATTGTGTGGGTACCAAGGGAGCACAAAGCTATCTGTTAGCTATCTTCTACATGACTCTCAATACGTGACTAACCCACATCCTTTAATGGTTATGACTGTCATTGATTCCACTTTTTCCCTGAGTCTCTTGTGCAACTCTTCATTGGTAAGATGCTGCAGTCTGATCATTCCCATTAGATGTCTGTCAATCACCCCTTGCTGGAGATTGTGGTTTCCTGTCCATTGCAGCCATTTATCATCATTGGAAGACTATTGACTTTAAAGATTCGGGGTTTTGTTTCAGGATAAAGTTAGGGGCTCATTAAAAGCACCTTATAGTTGCCCAGTTGCAATCTGTGCTGCTTTCTGCCTTCTTTTCAATTCTGGGTCTAGTTTATTTCCCATCTGCAATGTCTTCCCAAGAACCAGACAATTAGGGTTACATACCCTACTGTACAATAAGCATTCTCTGATTGATTAGATTTTTCCTCTGTGGACTTTTGTTATTGTTGATCAGTCATTTCAGTTGTGATCAACTCTTTGTGATCCCATTTGGGGTTTTCTTGGCAAAGATACTGGAGAAGTTTGCCATTTCCTTCTCTAGCCCATTTCACAAATGAGGAAACTGAAGCAAACAGGGTTAAGTGATTCGCCCAGGGTTACATAGCTAATAACTGTCTGAGGCTAGATTTGAACTCAGGAAGCTGTCTTCCTGACTCCAACCTATCCTATCCACTGGTGCACCTAGTTATCCCAATTCAGTCATTTTTGGGCTATATTTCCAAGTTGTTTTCCAGAATAAGTAGACCAATTGATACCTGTACCAACAGTACATTAATGTGTCTATTTTCTGCAGTTGTATTCTTTGTGTTTTAGACACAAGTTTGCCAGAAACACTTTTTATGCATTTAACATTATTTTAAATCTAAGCATTTCTAGCTTGGTGAGAAAAATATCCAAACTGGCATAATTCCTCTATGTCCTCAGATATATCTCTCTATTCCAAGATAATCTGCGATATCATTTATAGGAATCTTTAAAAAGAAAAAAGGTTATAATATATTAAAATAGTGTTAGGTTAATATGCCAGAACAATCAATACTCAATTTCTTTTTTAACCACTCCCCTCAGGAACTACAAAATTCTTCTCCCGGCAATCAATATCTCTATCATATCTGAATGGAGAAGGGTGGGTCATGAACTTCAGGGTTATGATAAAGAAGACAAGTATCATAATAAGACAAAATATATTCTGTGTTCAAAGTTTAATTTCCAACTTTAATATACTTCAACACATCTAGAAAGGGTTTTTAATCTAGAGAAATACTTATTAATATTTCTAAATTAAGCTAAAAAATTGGTTTTAAAATTTGATTTAAATATTTAAATATGATTCAACAGATTCTACAGGAAATGAATCAGTTCCTCTCATTTTATGTCTGTGTACTCATGGGTCACTGGAGGAGGAGCTTACATACAGAGTACCACCAGTTACATTACTGTTTATCAATGGCCTAAAAATTATGTGATCCATAGTCCTCCCTCCCTCAAGTAGATGTGTAAATTCTCTAGAGGATTTCATTTTTCTAAGGACACAGTTTTTCAGCTTGCAGTCAACTTTCCAATAACTCATTAGAATTCAGTCTCTAAAGAAGATGTTGTCACAATGTTTTTAAATACTTTCTCTCTAACCATAGACAAAAGGAGTGGATGGTAGGAGGTCAACTGGAAACAAAAGGTCATAGATATTGATTTGGTTCTCTAGGCAGAAAATAATTAACTGCACCTGCAGCAGTGGCATTGTGTACCAAGAAAGCTATTATTCAATTTGGGATTTTCTCAAGCTTCCCCCCTCTACCTTGTCATCAGGATCTGATCTTCTTTTTCAAAAGCATTTATCTTTGGCTTTTCTAAGCACCATACCATGATGCTCCTTTATGTGAAGTACTGTTATTTATAAACTTTAGTTTCTCCTGTTCATGGCCTTACCTGCTATTTAGGACTAGGGAGCCAGTTAGCAAGAAAGTATTCTGCTCCTTCCCTCTGTAGAGTATCCATCTATGGGTCATTGTTTGTCTCTGCCTACCAGGCTGGGCTGGAATTTTCACTACTACTTTGAGGGTGAATACAATCTAGAACAATTCACTCCATTCACAGTTGTCAAGGTAGACAGACTATTGTCTTTCAAAATAGTATTTTCATAAAGAGAACAAATCAGTATTTGACCATCCCTCTAGATCTGTTTGAAAATGTTGTTTTGCAAATAATTATGGTCAAATTTTAAAGTGAGGAGGGAGAACAGATATAAATATATCATACAGTTGTTTTCAGTCACATCTGGCATATTCAAACAGATCTAGAGGGATGGTCAAATGATACAATCGAAAGAGCTCTGAGATTTATGGAAACTAAGTTTGGATAATGACTCTGCTGTGTAATACCTGTGTGAACTTGGGTCTAAGCCTCAGCACCCTTATCTATAAAACAAGGAGGCTGAACCAGATGACTCATATTTTCCCTTCTTTCTCTAGAGTTATGATAATAATAATGAACTCAAATTGCTCCTCTGGGCCAGGGGATGTGAACTACCTGAGTTCAGAGAACATAGAGGAGATTCTTTGAGAATCTCTGTCCAGCAACCTACTTGTCCATCTCCTCCAAATGTCTGTGTCTATTGCTGTTGCATTGTTTCTTCATGATCCAATGGACCATAGCACCTTCTATCTTCCGCTATCTCTCAAAGTCTGTCTGAGTTCATGTTGGTTGTTTCCATGACACTATCTACCCATCTCATCCTCCTTTTTCCTTTTCCTTTCAATCTTTCCCAACACCAGGGTCTTTTCCAACAAGTCCCATCTTCTCAGTAGGTGGCCAATAAGCTTCAGTTTCAGTATTTGACCTTTCATTGACTAGCCTGAATTAATTTCTTTAAATATTGACTGATTTGCTCTCCTTGCTTTCCAAGGGCCTCTCAAAAGTTCTCCAGCACTACAATTTGAAAGCATCATTTGCTGCTCTCAGCTTTCCTTATAGTCCCAACTCTCACAGACTTACATTGTTACTGGAAAAACCATAGCTTCAGTCATATAAACCTTTGTCAGCAAAGTGATGCCTCTGTTGTTTTTTTTTTTGTATGCTGTCCAGATTTGCTATAGCTTTCCTTCCAAGGAGCAAGTGTCTTTTAATTTCTTGACTGCAGTCACTGTCTGCAGTGATCTTTGAGTCTAAGAATATAAAACCTGACACTGCTTCCCTTTCTTCTCCCATTGCCAGGAAGTGATGGGACCAGTTTCCAAGATCTTAGTGGTTTTATTTTTTTTCTGTTAAGCTTCAAGCCAGATTTTCCACTTTCTTTCTTTACTGTCATCAAGAGGCTTCTAAATTCCTCTTCATTGTTTACCATCAGAGCAACATCGTCTGCATATCTGAGATTGTTGATATTTCTCCTAGCAGTCTTAATTCCGTGTTTTGATGAATCCAGCCTGGTATTTCACATAATGTACTCTGCATTTAAATTAAATAAATAAAGTGACAATATACACCCTTGTACTTTTTTGTTTCCAATATTACACCAATCAGTTGTTCCATGTTTAGTTCTAACTGTTGCTTGGTGGTCCACTTAAAGGTTCCTTAGGAGACAGGTACGATGATCTGGCACTCTCATCTCTGAGTTCTTGCCATGTTTTGTTGTGATCCACCTAATCAAAGGCTTTAGTGTAGTCAATGAAATGGAGAGGGTGTTTTTCTGCCTGTGTCTACATAGCACAGAATGTCCAGGTGGCAAGTGAAAAATTCAATCCAGATGTCCCTTGAGATCTGACAATGTGGAGATAACATGTATGGATGGCTGACAACTTCATTTTTCTCCTTTTACCTTTTGCATAGATACAACTTAAGTGTCTCCTAGAGATGATCTGAGAGGGAGAACAGTGACCATGACTCCCTCTCAGAAGCATTAGCCTTTGTTCAACAAGTAGCATGTCAGCTTTTCGAACTTTTGGCACTTCTCTGCTCTTGCAAAACAAAGAAAGTCATTTTCCCTTGTGCTCCCTGATCATAGAAACCTCTAAAAGACTTGCAGCCGCTCTTTGCAGGAACGTACTCCATTGTTCACAAAGTCTGGAGAAATTTTTTTAAATTTCTTCAGCTTCTCCTTGAAGCAACTGAATCCAAAAGAGGGTGAGGCATATTACGTGTGTATTATGGGAACATGATAACAGTAACAATCAGGAAAAGAGAGCAGAGTGTTTCATATATGTGCCCTCTTCAACGTTATTAAATCCAGACCACATGAAAGCCAACATTATTATCCAATCTTTCAATGAAAAGAAAATGTTTTAGAGGAATATAATTCTAAGCTATTTTAAAGGTTCAGGAGGGATTTTGAAAAAAGAAAATTCATCACACTTTGCTCTTTTGAGGAAAGAAACACAGTTAGTAACTGATGCAGTCAGTATACATAAACATATACATGTGTATAAGTGCCTATACACACACACATACATATATATGTGTACTCCAAACTATTTTAATTCTAAGCTATTTTAAAGACTCAAAAAGGATTTTGGAAAAAGAAAATTCACCACACCTTACTCTCTTGAAGAAATACAGTTAATAACTGATCCAATCAGTATATGTGTGTGTGTGTGTGTGTGTGTGTGTGTGTGTATATATATATATATATATATATATCCCATATATACGCGCGCGCGCGTGTGTGTGTGTGTGTGTGTGTGTGTGTGTACAACACGGCATTATAGATAGAGGTCTATTCTCATGTCAGCAAGACTGTGGTTATCCTGACACTGGCATATTCTGGCTGTATGACCCTGTCTCTTTAAACATAGAGTGTACTATATACATTAGTGGAGAGGGTTTTCTGGGGAGTCTTTACACTCAAGAAATCATAGCTATGGCTCAAAGTAAAGGCAAAATGATACTATTCTGGCAGTCCAGATAAAAGATTTTAATGTAGGTTCTTAGGTATAGCTCACAGGGCTTCTCACACTGCCTCCCGGCCCCCAGTTAGCTACCCTTGGACTTAGGTGTTTTAAGGGTTGGTATCCTCTCCAAACATTATAACTTAGGAACACCAGTGATAGATTTCATTTTTAGCAGTCAGCCATAGAACACAGTTCATATAAAAGGCATTTTGCACTAAACCCCTGCCCCCAAACCTTGAATTCATTTCCTATAAATCCATATACATTCTGTAAATTTGTATAATGATTATATGTGGGATATCTGTGTGTGCGTGTGTATGTGTGTGTAAAACCTATGTGGCTACCAGGGTCCTCATGTGAAAGGAACATGAATGATGAGGATATATAACATGGGGGTGGCTTATATTTCCTATGATAAACTGATATACTGATACCATTGTGCTGCTTTTTGCTGTATTTGGTACCCCACAGGTTATTATACCTTGTTTGTTTTCCATTTCAACAAACCAGGAGTGGCTTTCTAGTCTAACTGGCTATAAATCCCTTAAAGCACATTCACTAAGTGTGCTGTGGTCGTGGCTTTTTCATCACTCTTCTGGTCATCCCCACTATCTATGTGGGGAAGAGGAGGGATGCTGTGGAGAATAATCCAGTCTTCCACGGCTCACATTGTTGTGCTGAAAGAGGAGAGTGAGACCCCAAGTGCAAATTTTGGAAGTGGATTTTGTTTAGTGTGAGCTGCTCAGGCCTTGCCCAAATCAAAACAGGCCTGACCAAGGGGAAATCACTGATATATAAAGGCATCCCCCTTATATATAACCATCCTTTACATATACATATATATACATCCCCCTTTATATAACCATCCTAATGGTCAGGGATTGTATAAGCAGAATTTTACAGTAGGATTGGCTAGTACACATTTTCATTTTTGCACAGGGGTGAGTGGGAGTGAGGGGGAACCCTTGAGGCCCTTCAGCCAACTAATCTACTTCCATGAAGAAATAAGAAGAAGATGGCTGACTAGGGCAGAATGGGGGGAGGGGAAGGGATCAGGGGAGCCAGACCAAGGCCAAGTACAACAACATGAAGTGCTCAGAGCCACCTACAGTTCAGTTCCCAGGGCGGCTACGTGGCACAGTGAATAGAGCACCAGCCCTGGAGTCGGGAGGATATGAGTTCAAATCCGGCCTCAGACACTTGACATATTTATTAGCTGTGTGACTTTGGGCAAGTCACTTAACCCCAGTTGCCCTCCAAAAAACGAACAAACAATATAGTTCAGTTCCCTAGCTTCTCCCTAGGAAAGAAAGGAGGACCATTGTGCTCCTTGGCCAATAGCTATGAATCTGGCTTCCCTGATGTGTCAAGTGAAGGTTATCCTCAATCAGTATTCTCAGCCAATAGCTATTAAGCTTACTTCAGGCTTCTCTCAGCCAATGGCTATGATGATCTCTTCAGCCCATCCAAGCTACACCAGGGATCCATTAATCAATAAATATTTATTAAGTGCCTATTGTGTGGAAGGCACTGTGCTATGCACTGGGGATACAAAAAGGGGCAGAGACAGTCCCGGCCCTCAAAGAGCTTACAATCTAATAGGAAGAAGTAAAGTCTATGTTAAGAGCAACTCTGCCCTTTGATCTCTTCTTAGAATTCTTCTGTTAACAGCTTTTCTTCTCCCCATTTATCTCTTTTCTGCTGTGTTGCTCTTTTCTTGACTTGATGCTCACTGCTATGATCTCTCAATTGTTATTCCTTTTTTGGTCTGAATCCCCTTTGAAGATTAATCATGCCCTGCACCTCCCCCTGGGTAAATCTCCTCAGGGCTCCATTTTCCCAATAAAATACAGTGATACTGTAGTAAAAAAAAAAAATTAATCTCCCCCCCTCTTCCTTGCTGCCCCATTCTCCTTCTCCCAGCATCCACTTGTTCTATACAGACAAGAACAGTAACTGCCAAGTTGGATAGAGAATGTTCCAAGACCATTCTATGCAAATAGTAACTGCCTGACCCGCTAGAGAATTCTGACAGGCACTGACCTTTCTCCCACTGTCCCCAGCACCAAGTCTCAGCCTCATCTCTTTCTAACTTTCTATATAGGTAACATTGAGCCCAGATGCAATTATTCTCTGTAAATCCTGTATGGCTGAAGAAGAGAGCAGGTTAATGAAAATGATGGTCCTGTCACCCAGAAAAAGACTATTTACAAATGGTATTACTCTAGTCACTGCACCAAAATAGCCCTATCCCCCGAGACAGCCCCGTTATCATGAATATTTATTGTCATACTAAAAACTTATTAATCACGTGCAGTATATTTGGCTCCGTACCAAACCCATCAAAGATAAGGCATGCCAAGAAGATGGACATTGTTGACATTTTGATGGCGGATTTTCTTTTATAGAGTGTCATAGGCTGGGATGATTATAGGTTATGTTACTTTTTCCTTAGAGAAATGACTTTTTCTCCTTCCTTATTATACCTCAAGTTGTCCTTGAATTGGGCTTTGAACAAGGAGAAGGATATTTGCTTATTGGCTGGGAAATGGGATGTTGTTATTCATAATGACATTGCCCAAAATTTCCCCTGGAGATCCAGGGTCTGGTGCCAGAACTGACAAATCAATAGACTACGCCAAGAACTTGAGGGATGTGTTAAAGGATAGGCATTTCTGGAGTTACCTGAGGAACCCCTGATGGCATCTGGCTTTTCCTAGGTCTATCCTATTTGGATGTGGACTCCAAGCATTATTCCTACATAGTATGTCTCATATTTAATTTGAGCTTGGCATGTGCATAATAGAAATACTTAAAATGCAAAACGGCCAGGCAGTTTAAAGATCATCTAACTCCAGGCCCGGATGCTCTATTTATGTATTCGTTGTTTCTAATTCTGATCTGTGCATCATTGTCATCTCTGTTTCCATTCCCACTGTTGTTGTTCAGTTGTTTCAGTTCTGTCTGACTCTTCATGACCCCATTTTTTTCTTGGCAAAGGTGCTGGAGTGGTTTGCCTTTTCCTTCTGCAGCTCATTTTACAGATGAGGAAACTGAGGCAAAGTGACTTGCCTAGAGTCAGAGAGGAAGTGTCGGAAGCCAGATATGAACTCAGGAAGATAAGTCTTCCTGATCGCAGTCCCAGCACTCTATTCACTATGCCACTTAGATGCAGGGGGACCCCCCATTCCCTATTTGGGAATGTAAACAACTAGAGAATTGAGATGAGGTTGATCCAGACAGCTTTTTAAAAACTAGTTCAAAGCAACTGAAGGAAGGGGATTACAAATACGATTAACAAATATCTGATGATGATGCCAATGATAACCAAGATATAGAGGGGCTTAGAGACTGGGCTCATGAGGATCATTTGAAGGAACCTGGAATGTTTAATTTGGAAAAGAAAAGACTGAAGAAGGGGCATGATAGGTATCTTCAGGGCTAGCACAGGGCAGAATGAGGAACAATAGACAGAAGTTACTAAGAGCCAGATTTAACATCTATGTCCTAACAATTAGAGCTTTCCAAAATGGAAATTGATTACTTCTTTATTAGAAGTCTTGGAACAGAGGCTGGTTAACAGGAGGGTATTCTTGTTCAGGTATGATTTAAATTAGGTCACCCCTGGGGTTCCTTCTAACTCTGAGATTCCATAATTTGTTGTAATGCCATAATGGCATTATAATCCACAGAAGGTTAGAATAGGTGGAGATGGACTTCTGGACAAGATGGTTGACTTAATAAGAAGCACCCTACCCAACTCCCACCAACCTACTCCAGCAGAAACCCTTCAAGTTCACAACAAACTGGATAATGATCAATAAATCTGATTTGAAAGTGACTTCTTCTACCCAAGAACTACACAAAAAGTTGTTCAGAATCCCATAGAAAATAGGAAAGGGGCTTTCTTTTCCAGGAAAGCAGTCACTATCCCTACCAGAGACAGGACAAGTATAGATTGTAAGTCACAGTGTCCAAAGGTACCAAGAGCAGAGGGCTCCCCTATAATATTCATAGAGATGGAGACCTTGGAAGCACAAAAAGTAGTAGTCAGGGACCACCAACCAGTTTGGTACCAAGCAATGCAGTGCCACAGTTAAGACCTGGACAACTGAGATCCAAGGGCTATGAAGTCCCTAACACTCTGACTTGAGACATTAAAGAAAACCTTGAAGATTCAATATTGTGAACTGCAAAAGTCTAGGAATCTGAACCTGTGCAGATGGAAATCAGGACAGGAAGCGATGGAACTCAGGGTATGACCAAACAGGACTAACCACACTGCTCCAAAACCCAGTAGGAGACAGAGGCCAATTCTGGTATGAAGCCCCAAATTCATGAACTAAAGCTAGAGAAATAGTAAGTCAAAGAAAATAACAAACAGCAATAAAACATTACTGCAAATCTAGAGATTCCAGAAAAGAAAAAAAGAACTATATAACAATTGCTTGGGGCGGCTAGGAGGGGCAGTGCATAGAGCACTGGCTCTGGAGTCAGGAGGACCTGACAAATTCAGCCTCAGATACTTGACACACTTATGTGACTTTGGGCAAGTCACTTAACCCCAATTGCCCTCCAAAACAGAAAAAAAAACCAACAACAACCAAAAAAAACACAATTGTTAACAGAGGTTCAAGTAATTCCACAAGAACTATATGAATTCCTATAATGAATGAAGTAAGAGATTTAAAAATGAAATAAAAGCTCTTGTAGTCACTACACACATAGTGACCTGTGATTTGGGTTTGGGCACAACATTGGAATGAATTCAAAGGCAAATGTGTTAAGGGAAAATGATAAACTTTGAATAACAGACTCCCTGAAAACTAGAATGTACTAAACAGAAATCAATGACTCCATGAGACAGCAAGAAATGTTAGGAAAAAATGAAAAGTTTGAAAAATAGAGAAAATGTAAGATATCTAATATCAAAAACAACTGACCAAGAAAGTAGACCAAGGAGAAATGATTTAAGAATCACTGGACTCCCTGAAAAAAAGGAAAAAAAATGAAGCCTGGTCACTATGTCACTGTATTTCAGGAACTCATAAATATAAACTGGCCAGATCTATTAGAACTAGAGGAAAAAGTTTAGGATAGGATCTACAGACCACCTCCTGAAAGAAAACCCTAAAGGGAGAAATTCCAGGAATATTGTAGCCAAAGTCAAACTCCCATTTCAAAGAATACATATTTCATCTTCATGCAAAAAGGAGCTCAGGTCAGTACCAAGGAACTATAGACAGTATCACATAAGACCTAACACTTTCTACTAAAAATAAGAGATTTAGGAAAACAGGATTTGGAAAGTCAAAATAGATAGGCTTACAACAACCAAAAATAACTTACTCTACTAAGTTAAGTATAATCTAAGTGGGGAGGGGGGGAAGAGCAGAGAGAATGGCTCTTTAATGAAATAAAGGACTTTATTTCTGATGAAAAGACTACAGATGAATAGGAACTCAAAATACAAATAAATGAGTTTAGAGAAAACTAGAAAAGTTTAACTGAGCAGTTGGAAGGACCAACATTATAATATGGGGGGAGAAGAAACAGTGTCTCTTTATAACCTTCATGTCCTCAAGTAGAATTGAGGGAGTTAAATAAGAAAAAAAAGAAATCCTGGTGGAGATTTAGATCTGTTCTCTGAGCAATGGAAGAGTAGAAAGAGAAAGGATAGTAACAGGAACAGACTAATGTAGAAATGAGAAAGAAAGGGAGTAGAAAGAGGTACTAGTAATAATGATGCTCCCCAAAAAGGAAGAAGAAAAGGCTATTGAAACACCTTTTTAATGCAAAAGACAACAGAAGAAGTTTCAAAAAGAAGCACAGACAAGCAGGACCGTTTTGAAAGGGAGATTCATGGTTTTGTACTGAACTCTTTTTTGTATTCTCTCCCTCCTTTCTAATTGCTCTGAGGCCCAGCCTCAACCAGGCTCTGTCTGCTCCACCCTTCAGCAAACTCCCACCACAGGCTCCCTGTGATTACATTAGGCCTATTAAGGGGAAGGGAAGATCTTCAAATTACCATTACCATTATACCTCCACACTCCCAAACCTGTTACCCTTTTTGTGAACCTGTTAAAACAGAATTAGAGTTTTACATATGCCCAACTTCATTCTGGGGCACTATTGGCCTCAGAATCAAACCCAGAAAAGTTATAGAATTGCTCACCAGGGATCTCTGACTCACTAATGATGGTTTTAGGGGTTAAGAGTAAGTTAAGAATAAGGAGGACCCGAGCTGTAGTTTATTGGTCTAGGAGACTCCCCTTTACCAAAACAGACCACCACTCACTTATTCTGAGATATCTAGTCTTAAAGAATTGCTTGGGGACACTTAGAAGTCTTCTCAATTCCAAAACCAACCCTCAGTCCACTACACATCCACTACATGGTGTTGGATAATCACAAAATATAACAGACTCTCTATATAGACCTCAAGTCTGTTGGTGAATTAGGGGGGTTTCTACCCCAGGCATGTGAAGACTCCCTGAACAGAATGAGTGGATGAGAACAGCTTGTTCCAGTGGCCATGATGGCAGCTAAAGCAGGAGTGCTTAGAGCTTGGCAGGCAATGAAGACACCAAGGCCATCCACTGCATCCAAGGTCTTCACTAATCATTTTGACTTCTGTTTTGCCAAAGGACTTCAATGACTCTGGAAAAGAAAGTGAGGCTAATGACTTTATGCAATTCTGCCTCACTTAAATCCAATTCATATACAAGTCAATGATGTAATTCACACCCTATGATGTCACTGGTCCTCTTAGAAAACCAAAGACAAACAGCATAATGCATTGAATGATGCTGCTGAGAATGACAGGACAATTCAAAAAAGTCTCATCTAAATGGACCTGCTCTCTTTCTCACCCTCAAGAACACATCAATGATAAGCTGTATTCTGCAATTTCTGAACCTTTCACCACCTTCATTCAGCTAGCACATTTATTGATGTTCCATATAGATGTTACTAAGAAACATCATAGATACTCTGTATACTCTAGGAACTGAATAACTGAAATTAGGAAGACAGGATATATACACATGGATTGTTAAACAATAGTATAATCTAATAATACAGGAAATGTCGTAAGGTAGCATAGGATAAGTACCAATTAAAAAGTATGCAGGATCATACACTTAGTATTGGTAGGGACATTAGTGTTCATTCAGTTCAACCCCTTTCTTTTTACAGATGAACAAAACGAAAGGAACAGCAAATGCCAATGGTTATATAAGTTGTTAGTGGCAAGGTCAGTATCTGAATCTAGAGCTTCTGATTCCAAATCAAGGGAGGTAGTTTAGTAAAGTGGATATAGGACTGACCTTGGCCTTAGGAAGACCTGCCTCTAATGCATGTTGGCTCTGTGTCCACAGACAAACCACTTAACCTAAGAATGCCAGGAAGCACTATCTTGGTAAATATTTAACAACTGGCTCCCTGGGGAAAAACACACATGACACACTTTTAAGTTTAATCTTCAATATTAATATTTTTTCATTCCTTTCTTAAATCTAGATAGCCAGAAAGTACAAGAAATCAAGCCCTGATCTGTGACATTTGCCTATTTCTGATACATAAATTGTGACACCAAAAATTTAACTACCATCTTTCATAAGGCAGATTGAGGTGGCTCCAGCATCCCTGTCCAGGCAACTCACTCAGATTATAAATTAGACCTAAATTGCCAATATGTATGGATGGAAGGAGTTACTGCATGTGGAATTATTATCTCTCATGAAATCACAAATCAAGACCAAAAACAAAAAAGAGCTACAGATAACAAGTGTTATGAATTTGTAAGAAGTAAAAATAAATCATCAGTGGCCAGCATACACTTTGAACATTCATGTTACTTAAACCTAAGTAACAATAATCTTCTCTACACAATGAATAAAAGAATGAATTTAGAATCAAAATGTGAACATTACAATGCCTTTTAGCTTCAAACAGAAAAATGTGGAAAATAAGACTAAATCTTTTATCAGATTTCTCTTTCTTACCCTGCCCACCCCTATCACCATTCAATAAGTAATTGAATCCAACCTTGAAAAGAAGTAACTTGATTTGAAAAAAAAAATCTATAATTTGTGGATGTAGAGAATCTCAATAGAAGGGGACTTGGGGTAATCTCTGTTTATCCCAACATCTCCTACAGAGACAGGTATGAATTAATATCACATTTTTGTCTTTAATAACCCTATGGAATTAATGTCCATTTCCTTTCCTATCTGGCTTAGAGAAGGCTGAAATACAGGACTACATCTCTGAAAGAATTTAAAAAAGAGAAAAAGGAAATAAAGAAGGGTTGAAGTTTTTCAGAAAACCCTGTCACAATTCTACTACTTAGCATTATGTTAACAAGGCTTAGGGAGTCCTATCCATTCATTAAAGTCTTCAACTTTTAAGAAGGTTGAGGATTGGACAGTTGGGTTGTAAGAGAAGTTGTTAGTATAAATACTGAAGTACTTGAAGATGATAAATGAGGGGACCAAGGTGAAAATCGGAAGACAGTGAACCAGGTGCTAAAGTCATTGAAAAGTTGTCAGTGACCTAGACATATGTAGATGATAACAACAAGGGTAGGGATGGGGATTGCATGGACTTGTTCTGTTCCTCTCCTGTTCCTGGCCCCGTGTATCAGCAAGCCCCCTAGCATACCCAGCATGGCTGCTAGCACAGGTTCTTAGATCTGTTTTCTAAAGGAAAGCAACTCAAAATGGGTTAACAATCCTACTTTAATCAATTAAACATATATCATTTACTTAGTTCAGGGGAAAAAGTCAGCACCCTGAACTTCAGAGAATACAAACAGAATACAAACAGAAGTTACAAGGAGATAAAGAAACAGATCAACAGATGGGCTTCCAGCCATCTGACCATTACATCCATACCTAGTTAGTTACCAGAGAGGGAAGCACCAACATTTGGGTTTTCAAAGCCTGGGGGCTCAATGGCTGCCCAGAGTCTCATCTGGCCAAATCACACAACTCTTTCCAAAGTGAGCCCCAAACTAAAAACTCACATCAGGGTATATATAGCCTTCTCTTGGATCAGAGCATATCTCAACCCTCTTGACTAACTGCCCAATCACAAACTAATAAGGTATGGGTGTTCCTGAAAAACAAGCTTCCCACCACAGGCTCCAAGTGACCACATTCAGCCTATTAGCGGGCAGAGTATATTTTCAAATCAGGTAAGGTTCTTAGAATCACTTAAGCCTATCAAAGGGCCAAGGGGCAGGGAAGATCTTCAGATTCCCATTACACCCTGGGAGTTGAGGGAAGTTGAAGAACTGGTCCCCAGTGGAGAAGGTTTGAAGGAAGAACCAGGTTTCACTTAGAGCAAGGAGGCAGAGGGAATGAGGACTGAAAAGTTTAAGAAGACAGAGGGGTTTGCTGCCAAGAGAGCAGGAATTCCAAAAGACACAATGAGATAAGCTAAGGAATAGATGGTTAGAATAATTCCAATGGGGAGTACAGAGCTACGTTGAAATAATATGGAGAGGTTGTTTCTAAGGTGAAGAAGGAAAATAAAGGAGAAGGGAAAGAAAATAGGCATTTATATGGTTACTATTTGCAAGGTACTGCACTAGGTGCCTTTTATATATATATATCATCTCATTTTATTCTCACAACAACTCTACAAGGTAGGTTCTATTATCCCCAATTTACAATTTAAGAGACTGAGACAGAGGTTAAGTGATTTACCCAGGGTCACACAGCTAATATGTGTCTGAGGTCAAATTTGAACTCAGGTCTTTCTGATATCAGACTAAGCACTCTCTCCTCTGTGTCACCAGCTGCCACTAAGATAAGGCTGGATGGTCAGAACTGAGGAGGCGTTATGACAGCAGGCAGACGAGTTTGACATGCTTCACTGGGAAAAGTTAACCAATAGAGAATCTGGAGAGTGGGAGGGACAGTGAAAGGGATATATTTGGGGAAAAAAATTGCACTTAAAAATATGATAATATTACTCTCCCTCCCCATTCCATTGTACATTTCTTTGGAGCCAATTGTACTATTCTGTTGCTGTATTCCACCATGAGATGTGGGATCATAAATTCTGAAATGGAAAGGACTTTGGAAATCATCCTCTTTAGCCCCCACATTTTATGAATGAAGAAACTGAGGCCCAGAGAAGTTAAATGATCTCTTACAGGTCATGCAGGTGGCAAAGCTGCAATTCTAAACCAGATCCTCAGCTGCCAAGTCTGTTTCCATTGTACCATACTATGTCTCATCTCAGCAGGTATTGGTGGCACCCATAAGATTATATTATGTCACTACATGAGACCTTGCCTGATCCCTCCAGCTGCCAGTGGCTCTCTTCCACTTAAAAATTATCTTGCCTTTGCTTTGTGTGTATGTGAAAAATATACATATTCTGTATACCAGTGGTTCTCAACCTTCGTAATGCCACGATCCTTTAATACAGTTCCTCATGTTGTAGTGACCCCCAACCATAAAATTATTTTCATTGCTACTTCATAACTGTAATTTTGCTTCTGTTGTGAATTGTAATGTAAATATCTGATATGCAGGATGTATTTAAATTGGACATAACCCACAGTTTGAGAACCACTGGTGTATACACATACACATGTGTATACACATGTATACAGATGATGCAAATATATAATGCATGTATATATACTTATATATGTGGACATATATACATGCATACATACTTATATCATTTCCCTCAATAGGATGTAAACTTCTTGAAGGAAAAAGACTTTTTGATTTTTGTTGTATCCCAGTACCTACAACAGTTCCTAACACCTAGTGTGTACTTGATAAATACTTAGATATTAATACACTTAAAAAATTAAAATACTTAAATAAATAAATACATGCATGCTGATTTAATGATGAAGCAAAAATCTCAAATTTACTTTGCTTATTTTTTTCATGGCTGTAGAGACATGAGATTGTAAGTATTGATTTTGCCCTTTAATGTTATTTTTTCTTTAAAATTATTAGACACCTTCTCCATTATAGTTTTTTTTCCTGTGTCATATTTGTTATCCTTCATAGTACCTGGTTTTGCCATTTTATCCCAGTATACATCTTCTTCCTGCCTTTCTCCTTCCCCAGCTCAAATTCTAGTTTAAAACTTGTTTGGTCAGGTTGACAGTTCTGCCAAATACATTCTCCCTGGTCTTTATGGGATGTCCTTCAACTCTTGCGAATATCTGTCTCATGCTTCTGGTATTTTAAGCTATAGTCCAGAAAACAGAATCATATTTTTTTCAATACTACCTGATGAACTGTTCATTTCTCCTATTTCCCTTTCTCTTCTTATGTTACAAAATTCATCTGGAAATAGAGATGAAAATACCACCTGTGTACCCTACTATAATTTGAAAAACATTAGATATATATACATTCCACTTCTTTGTGACTACCAAGGTTCCCTTGTGAATCAGTACAAGTGGGTTTGATGAGGCTTGGCAGGCTTTCCATCATATCTTGGAAACGCATTCAGGAAAAAAGTATCTCTCTCATTTGGAGAACTCATCTCTTCTCTTGGCTTCAGCTATTGTTATTATACTGACAGATCCCAAATCTTTTCCTTCAATCCTGACATCTCACTGAAACTTTAATTTTGTATCTCTACTTACCCCAAAGACATTTGTACTTGCCATCATATCAAACGTGTCTAAAGCCTGAAATTATCTTCCTTTCAATTAGATTCTTTCATATTTCCTTGTCTTTATGAATGGAATTATGATGTTCCAACTCACCCTAGCTCAAAGCCGGATGCATCTGTGACTTCTAACTCTATATATTGAATTGGTACAAATAATAAGCACAAGAACCATTCCCCAATAAAACAATAATCAAAAGATATGAATAAGTAGGGTTTTGTCTTAATGTATATGCTTTTAAAATAATTATCATATATGGTTTTTTATTACAAGCATGTGTTTTCCCTCCCTCTTGCTCTTGTAACAAACAGGCAGTTTTTGAAAGAAGAAATGCAAGCTACAAATGACAATTTGAAAGAATACTCTAAATCACTACTGATAAAATCGCAAATTAAAATATCCCTGATATTTTACCTCACTGACACATATCAGACTCACAAGAAGACAAAAGAAGACACAGATATTTACTGTTGGATAAGACTGGATGAAGACAGGTATAGGAATGCACTGTCAATTGGTCCAAACATTTGCAATCATACTTTTTTAAAAATCCACTATACCACATGACATACCCCTTGACTCAGTGATGCCACTACTGGGAATATACTGAAAGAAGATGTAAGGCAGAAGGAAGGATCCTAATAATATCTACATATGTAAAAATATTTATTGTAGTACTTTTTGTAATACAAAGAACTAGAAGGAAAGTGGGAATTCATTGGTTTGGGGAATGACTGACCAAATTGTTATATAAAAAAGTAATGTATGTTATTATATCCTAAAAAAATTATGAATAGGAAGAATTCAGAGAAACATGGAAAGACTTGTGAGAACTGACGAAGAGTGAAGTAAGCAGAACCAGGAGAATGACCTGCAAGAATGCCTCCATGATGTAAAGGATATCAATATTGAGAAACTTCAGACCTCTGATCAATTTGATGTCCAATCATAACTTCCAAGGACTGAAAGTGATACCTGTTGGCAGAGAGGAGCTAGAACATAAGAACAGAAGGAAGCAGTCATTCTTAGATATGGCCGATGTGTTTATTTGTTTTTACTTAACTGCACATATTTGTTCCAGGGGAAAAGCCTGAGATCATTGGGAAATGACTGTAATGTAAAAAAATAAAAATAAAACACCCCATCAATGAAACATTAAAAAAAACCAATACTCCCTTTATCCCCTCAATAGCAAAATCATATCTATTCTTTCTTTGAAATATTTCTTAAAGGCATTGCTTTCTTTCTATCATCACTGTTGCAAACCTGGTCTAGATCTACTTCTCAAGTCATAAATGAATGCACTGGGTCCTTGATCCATCCAATTCATCTTGAGCAGCACAACCACAGAATGCCACAATTTGAGAGCTGAAAGAGGCTTTATGAGTCATCTGGTCCAAACTATGTACTACAGAAGAAACTCCCCACTATAATATACCCAACAAGGGTCACCCGGCCTCTACTTGAAAACCTCCAAAGAGAGACAATCCATCCCCTTTAGAGACAGCTCATTCCATTTCTGTATTGTTGGGAAGTTTTTACTGACGTAGAGCCTCAGTTTACCTCAGTTTCAAAGTTTAACTTCTACCCATTGCTACTGGCTCAGTTGCCTAAAGCTAATACCTCATTCATATGGCAGCCTTCACATATTGTCACGTCCCACCTGAGCCTTTTTTTCCTCCAGGCTAAGTATACCTAGATCTTTCCACCAAATTTCATATAGTATGAACTCAAGGTCTATTGCCATCTTGGCTGCTCTCTTCTGGACATCCTTTAGCTTATCAATGTCCTTTAACTGTGACTCCCAGAACTGAACACAGTAGTGTTGATGCACCCAGAGTACTCTGATCCTATCACCTCCCTGCTCTTGCTCCTCTAGATGTACCCCAAGGTTCTATTAGCTTTCTTGGGGACAATATCACATTGTTGACTCATATTGAGCTTGTGGTTCACTAACACCTCCAGATCATTTTCAGAACAACTGTTATCTAATCATGCCTCTACCATCTTTTACTTTTGAAACTGATTTTTTAAAAAACTTAGATGTAAGATGACACTTAGTTTATTGGATTTCATTTTATTAGATTGAATCCAATGGCCTGGCCAGATGAGGTTTTTCTGGATCCTGACCTCGTTATTCTGTATGGTAGCTATCCCTTCCAGCTATGTGTGATTTGTAGTATGATGATCATGTCATCTAACCCTTCAAGAAAATCATTAATAAAAATGATTAGGCCTAGCATCAATCTTTGGTGTACTCCACTGCAGGCCTCCTGCCACTGTGACATGAAACTATTAAGAATTACTCTTTGAGGACCCACATGTACAAAAATATTTATAGCAGCTCTTTTTGTGGTGGCAAAGAACTGGAAATTGAGGGGATTCCCATCAGTTGGGGAATGGCTAAACAAGTGATGTATGAATGTAATGGAATACTGTTGTGTTCTAAGAAATGATGAGGAAGCAGATTTCAGAAAACCTGGAAAGACTTAGATGAACTGATGCTGAGTGAAGTGAGCAGAACTTCAGGAGAACAATGTACACAGTAACAGCAACATTGTGCAATGATTAACTTTGATAGATTTGACTCTTCTCAGCAATACAATGCTTTTAGACAATTCCAAAAGACTCAAGGAAAATGCTATCCACATCCAGAGAAAAACTATGGAGTCTGAATATAGATTGAAGCATACTATTTTCACCTTTTTTGTTGTTTTTTTCCTTTCCCTTGGTTTTCCCCTTTTGTTCTGATTCTTCTTTTACAGCATGATTAATGTGGAAATATGTTTAATATGACTGTACCTTTTAATTTGATGCAAGTTTGATATAATAACCTGCATCAGATTACTTACCATTTTGGGGAAGGTGGAAAGGGGGGAGGGAGGGAAAAAAAGTTTGTAATTCAATCTTATAAAAATGAACACTGAAAACTTTCTTTACATGTAATTGGAAAAAGTAATGTAAAAATAAGAATAAATAAATAAATAATAAATTGTATAAAATAATATAAATAAATTATATGAAAATAAATAGAAATAATGGGGGGGTTACTTTTTAAGTCAAGCCATCCAAGTTTGGAATCCATGTAATGCTGGTGTTGTCCAATCCACATTTCTTGATCTTCTCCACAAAAGTAGCATGAAATATTTTACAAAAACTTTGCTAAAATCTAGGTAAATTATACCCACAACATTTTCCATGTCTAGTGATCCTATCAAAAAAAGGAAATTAAGTTAGTCTAGCATGGCATGTTCTGAATGAGGCCATGCCAGCTCTTCATAAGCATCGTTTCCTATCCTGGATGTTTACCAACTGTCTCTTTAATCATCCATTCTAGAATATTTTCAAGAATCAGACTTGTTAGCCTACAGTTTACAGATACTATTACCTTTCTTTTTTAAAAAATCAAAGCATTTGGACCCTTTCCCCTAAGATGGCTCTGACGGTAAAGAAGGAGGCTGTTGTTACCCCCCAAGACAGAATTCAAGTCCAAAACCTTGAAGACCAAGAAGGCAGTGTTGAAAGGTGTCCACAGACACAAAAAAGATCTGAACATCCCCTACCTTCTGGTGATCCAAGACACTAAGGCTTCAGAGGCAGCCCAAACACCCTTGGAAAAATGCCCCTCAGAGAAACAAGCTTTATCATTATGTCATAATTAAGTTTCCCTTGACCACTGAGTCCGCTATGAAGAAGACTGAGGACAATAACACTCTGGTCTTAACTGTGGATGTCAAGGCCAACAAGCATCAGATCAAGTAGGCAGTAAAGAAGCCATATGACAGTGACATGGCCAAGGTCAACACGCTGATCCAGCCTGATGGAGAGAAGAGGGGCTCTGTCCAACTTACTCTAGACTACGATGCTTTAAATGTCAGCAAAATTGGAATCATTTAGATTGTGTCCAGCTATACCACTCCACCTACAATAAAAAGTTTTCCAGGGGCAGTTAGATGGCACAGTGAATAAAGCAACAGTCCTAGAGTCAGGAGGACCTGAGTTCAAATATGGCCTCAGACACTTGACACACTTACTAGCCAAGCCACTTAACCTCAATTGCCCTGCCTTCCCCCCTCCAAAAAGAAATAACAATAAAAAGTTTTCCAGTACAAAAAAAATAAAATCAATGCATTTGTCTTTTTCCAATCTTATTGGTACCTTTCCCATTTTTTCATGATCTTTCAAAGTTCATTGACTGTGACTCAGCAACCACACAAAAATTCTTTCAAAATCCTAGGAAGCAGTTCAACTGAGCCAGATTAGTTATATTGGAATAATTGTAATTTTAAAAAGTGTTCACTATGTCATTTCCTTCTTTAATACCCACTTCAATACCTAGAGCAGGAATTCTTAACCTTTTTTTTTTTACAACATGGACCTCTTTCACAGCCTGGTAAAATCTTTGGACCCCTTCTTCAAATAGTATTTTAATATTCACTAAGTAAAATATATAAGATTAAAAAGAAACCAATTATGTTGAAATATAGTTATCAAGTAAAAATAAAGTTTAAGAACCCCAGGTTAAGGTTGATCTCCTGGCCTAGGAAATAAAGCACAAACCACTGAACCTGGCATTCACTGAACTCTGTGGTCTTTCCTACACTGCAGGAAGAAGACTGGCCACACAGTAAATACTTGCACATCTCTGAAACAATAGCCAAGACAACATGGGAAGATGTCAGCCTGAGCCTGGTAAGGCAGCTGAATAGGTTCCCAGGAGATAATAGGAGCTGAGCTCAGTCCTGTAGATTAGTGTGCAGGGCAGCTGATGAGAGAGCAGTGAAAACAGGGAAAATGCAGGAAGACCAAAATGTAGGTAGAAGTAGAATTACAAGGGAGATAACCAGATTGGGAAATGGGAAACAGAGTGAGGAGAGCCACATAGTCCATACAGTATGACAGGTTCAATTTTAGCTAAACTTGACCTTTTTAAACTGGGGTCATGTGGCTGTGCTCATCCCCCTAACCTGTAGGTTTCAATAGTCTGTAACTATAGTCAGAGCCAGCTCTGAAACTTCATAATTTCATCTCTAGCTGTCTTTTAGGTCATATATCCCATTCATTTCTAACCCAAACCTCTGTTGTAATCAGGCCAAACTCCTTATAATCTTTTGTATGTCCCTACTGTGGAACAGTCTCCCCAAAGCTCCCCTTGATTCAATTCCTATGTATTCTTCAAGGCCCAGCTCCAACCCTCCTTCCTTTATAACTACACCAGTCTATAACAATTTATCCTTGTTCTGAACTTAATGGTCTTTACCCTCATTGTGTGGATCCTTCTTTCTTCCACTATCTAAGTAACTATCCCAGGTTCTAAACACTTTGTCAAATCCCCTCCCTAGCAACACTTTTCACTTTTCACTTTATTAGTTCCCAACTTTACCACGTAGTCTAACGATGGTTCCCAACAAAAGTTTTTTTAATTAAATAGCATTACAAATAAAGTAAATACAGAATATTCTTCCCCAAACCTTAAATTAGCTCTTCCACAAATACTTACACATCCAGTACAATGAACAGACTTTTTATAGGAATTATGTGGGATATCCACATGTGAGAGAATGCCCACACAGAAAACATGCGACCTGTACATGTGCAGATAAAAATCATGCCTCTAATGCCACAAAGATGATGTCTTAGACTAATGTCATCATGCTTCTTTATGCTAGGCAACCCTGTGGATCACTTCCAGGACATCTCTTCACTCTACCTTCACATCCAGCCATTTTTAGTGTCATCCAATATCCTGAAACAATGTCCCATCACAGTTCTTTAATCAGCTGTTTTAGCTATCTCTCTAGTCCATTGGGGGTGGAAGAAGGAGATATGCTGTGGTTAATAAGCCTCTCTCCTAAAGAACAGAGGCTACAATTCTTTAAGACTGTCCTTTCAGTCTCCTTTCAACTATATAGTCTCCCTCAACTATAGTCTTTATCTGAGGTGCTGTCTTCAGAAACACCTGCAACTCAATCCTCCATCTACTGGAGGAGGTAAAATTAGTAAATCCTCCTTCTACCCACTATTCCCTGCAGGAACTTCCCTACAGTTTTCAATCAGTATTCTCAGTCAATAACTAGGAAATTTGCTTCAGCATTCTCAGGCAGGCATCCCAGACAATTGTTACAAAAATTTATGTAGGCTTCCAGCCATCTTTTTCAACCATTGACTTTGAAGTTCTCACCCAGACTGCATAAGAAAGCACAGATATTTTAGAATTCTTTTGCTAACCTCTCCTCTGAATTTATTTTAACTTTCTCATCTGCTGTCTCCACTAGATCTTTCAGTTCAGCTGTCACCTACCAGAGTCAGAAACCTATCTTAGTTTTTAGGATTTACTATACTCCCCAGATGAAATAAATTTCACATTCATATACCACAACTTGTTCAACCATTCCCCAATTGATGGGCATCCTCTCAACTTCCAATCAATTGGGAATGACTGAACAAGTTGTGGTATATGAAGGCAATGCAATATTATTGTTCCATAAGAAATGATGAGCAGGTGAACGTCAGAAAAACCTGGAAAGAACTACATGAACTGATGCTGAGTGAAGTGAGCAGAACTTGAAGAACATTGTACACAGTAACAGCAACATTGTGTGATGAACGACTTTGATAGACTTAGCTCTTCTTAGTAATGCAAGACTCTAAGACAGCTCCAGAAGGCTCATGATGGAAAATGCTCTACATCCACATCCAGAGAAAAAGCTATGGAATCTGAATGCAGATCGAAGCATACTATTTGTTCCCTCTTTTGTTGTTTTTTCTTCTTTCTCGTGGTTTTTCCCACTGGTTCTAATTCTTCTTTACAACATGACTAATATGAAAATATGCTTAATATGAATGTGTATATGTGTGTATATACATATATACACACATATACACATAGACATATACATACACACATATATCCTATATCAGATTGTATACCATCTTGGGGAGGGGGAATGGAAGGTAGGGGGAATGGAAGGTAGGGGGAGAAAATTTAGGACTCAACATCTTATGGAAGTGAATGTTGAAAACTTAAAAACAAATACTTCTTCATTTTAAGAACTTGACAAATATCAAGAAACATGAATATTTCCATAAATAAAGGACCAAAAAAGAGGAAAAATAAATAAACAAATAAATATCTCCAGGGCTCAACTTCTTTAAAGAAACTGGAAGACAGTCTGATAAAGAAACTGTTTTAATTTCACCCCAACTGCTCCTCTGTTCTTTTGGGGATTTTTGGTTTGTTTTTGCTTTTTGGAGAGGGGAAGGCAGGGGAGTTGGGCTTAAGTGACTTGCCCAAGGTCACACAGCTAGTTTTGTGTTTGAGTGTCTGAGGATGGATTTGAACTCAGGTCCTCCTTACTCCAGGGCCGGTGCTCTATTCACTGTGTTACCTATTTGTCCCAGCTCCTCTGTTCTATGTTAGATAGCAAAAACTGGGCTGGTTAGAGAATTCTGAAAGGCTGTTGAACTCTGTACCACTTTCCCCAGCAACACATCAGAGAATGATCTTTCTACACATTTGTTGTTTTGTATTGTCATTTTGTATTTCATTCATGAATCTTTGATCTTCTCAACAAGACTAAACTCTTTGAGAGCTTTCTTTATAGCTATAGTTCCTTGCACAGCTATGAGCAGAGAAGTAGACACTCAGTATCTGATTGTCTAATGCATGAACTAATGAATGAATAAACTCTATTGTCTTTTTTTACACTGTATTGTTGTATCTGGCAAGGCTGCAGAGCTTTCAAGGAAAGGAAAAGGCTACATCCTCAGTGGTTTTAACAATTACATTTTGGAGATAATACCTTCATATTGTCCAATAAAGAATTCCATCCTTGATAGGCAGCATTATGGCAGATGGTAGTGGGCCATACATTTTGTAATAAGCAAGAACTTAGACAGCCCTTCATATTACAAATGTTTATGGGCATGTAGGTATTTATCTAATTTTCCTACATGTAGGTTCAGCCTTATTAGTAGACATTATGTAAAGGTAGTGGTCTATTCCACTTAAAAGCAATTACCTTTACACATGAGAATACTTCTTGATTAAATCAATCAAACAGAAGTTGGTGTGAAAAGGGTCCTTATTGCTCCTTGAATCAAAGACATTTTAGTCAGGCACAACAGAAAGTCTGCTTCAACTGAATGAAGGAATTTAGTCACACTCTGAAGAACTTGTAAAAAACTAGAAGCTGCATCATAAGGTGTTAAAAGAAGATTTTCAAAAACAGTAAGGCATATACAATCACATCACACTCACTGCAAAATGTGATTATTAATAGTAATGTCTTAGTGACAACAAAGGTTTTTTGTACTATTAATAAATAAAATTTTAAAATACATTACCTGTTTTATTCTTAAATATCCTTTTTATGGGCTTTATATTATATACAATATATTCTTACATTAGAACATTTGTATAATTTCTAAAGAAATATACGTATATTGCATGTTTACTGATAGATTTACATGTTCAAAATTTTGGACGCCTCTATTTAGGGAATTCTTATTCCTACTAATGTAAGATCTACAACTGTCCTGCAATTTATAGTCTTACAGAGTTGCCTGGAGGCACTGAGAGATTAAGTGATTTGCTTAGCTCAGTCGTCAAAGTGACCTTCCTAAAGTGTAGATCTGGCCATGTTATCCCCCTCTGCTCAGCAAACTCGAAGGGTTCCCTATCACCTCAAAGATCACATTATATAATCTATATCGTATGCTAAGCCCCTCATATCCTGTCCCCTTCCTCAGTTTTCCTACTCCTTGCACCACCACCATCCAATGACGCTAACAAAACATTCTGTCTCCTGACTCTGGCTGGCCTTTTTGTCAGTTGTTCCCCCATGCCTGGAATTCTCTGGCTCCCAGATTCTGTGATTTCCTTCAAGTGCCCCTGAAATTCCTCCTTCTGCGAGAAGACTTTCCTGAAACCTTTGACACTAGTACCTTATCCCTGTTGATTATCTTCTATTTATAGTGTGTGAAAGTACATATGTGTGTGTATAGATATATAGAACATATATATCTGTACATAGCTACATATATATACATATATATGTAAAATGTCTGATTGCATGTTGTCTCCCCCATTAGACTGTGAGCTCTTTGAAGGTGAGAACTGCTTTTTTTTACCTTTTTTTATGTTTCTAGCACTTACCACAATACCTGGAACACAGGAGATGCTTAATAAATGTTTGTTGACTAACTGACAGACATTGCTACTATGTGCCTGAAGTAGCACTTGAACTCAGCTCCAGTGTATATTCTCTATCCTCTGCATGCTATAAGACATACATAAAACGTACATGAGATAGATACACAGTACTATCATAGGGAAGGAGAAGTCCCAACTAGGGAAATCAGGAAAGGACTCTGCCAACTAGCAGTCCTTGAGCTGAGCCTTGAAGGAATGTAAGGGTTCCCAGGAGCAGAGATAAGGGGGAAAGAGCATTCCAGGCTTTGAAGGACAGTGCAAAGGCATAGAAATGGATATAATGCTAGGTACTGGGAGTAGCAATTAGACCTGTTTGGCTGGAATGTGGACAGAATGAGGAGGGATAATGTATAACCAGCCTGGAAAGATAGATTGGAACCAGATTGCAAAGGGCTTTAAATGTTCAAGAGGGGAGTCTGGATTTTGTTCTAGGGCACCAAAACACCTTGATAACATGAATTCTGGGCTTTACAAGCCATCAGACCCGTGTTTTATAAGCAATTATCATTTATCACTTTCACAGTCATACTCATACAGATCTCTATGGACACAATGAAAATTCTGCTGTTGTTTTTCCGGACTACCTATTAACTGATAACATCAAAAGTAATTTGAATTTCTGTGGAATGCTGTTTATGAGTTTCCAAACTTCTTAAAGGCATTAGGCCTCTGACATATACAGCAATTACATAGTAAAGTGAAAAAATACTAACTGTTTCTCCATTAATTAAAATCAGCAAAAACAGATTTTATTACAGGAAATTATTTTTCAAGCAGAGTAAGGCAATGTGGAAGCATAACCATCTTCCCATCAACAACCGTTCGAAGTTGATATCAAATGGAGAGCTGTCTAGTTCACCTGAGAAAAGTCCATCGTCCACCATGGCCATCCTCATTGCCAATGTTACTGTTGCCATTTTGGATACATTTGTTGAATGCCTTCTACATCTCTTCCCCAAAATGTACAAGTCACTGAAATAGCTGCTGTGAGATTTATGTCGTTTGGATTCTATATAGTCTGTTTTACAATATTTATGACCTGGTTTATAACCAATAGGGAATTTTTCTGTGGGGGTTGCATATTCTATTTCTATACTTTTATGTTTTATATTTCTATAATAATGTGATAGATGAGAGTATTTCATGTAGGAACTAAACAACTAGAGAAGCTTCAGGTTTATCATTTTTGAAGAGCTGACCCAAATGCAGTTCCCAACACTGCATTTTTTTCTAGTTTTTTATAAAGAAAGAAAGGGCAAAGAGAAAAATGTGTTAGCTGAAGAAAGGCCCTCTGAGAGCAATGTTTTAATCATACTTCTCTGTCTTCTTTCATTTTTGTGACCTCTTATCCACAGTCCCTCAGCATTATATGCCACAATTCTATGTTTTAGATAATGTAATCAATGACCCAGGGACCTCAATTCTAGGTTTACCCAGATCAGATTCAGTCTTGGGGGACTGCCCCTAAATTAAATCTCCTTGGCTTGTTTTACCCTTTACCCAGCATTTTCTCTGGGAATATCAGGGTCCCCAATTTTGGTGTAAACACTCATGATAACAATACCTGTCAGATGTAGGACAACCTTTATTTCATTCCACCAAAAAAGTAAAATAATACAAAGGAATTTCATAGTAGTTCATAAAATTCTCCACTTTCCAGTGAGTAGAATCTTCTTCCACATGGTTGTATGCCAGTGGTGTGCTGGTAAATGTTTAACAATCAACTCATCCCTCCCCCCCAAAAAAATTTGTGCTAGACACATTTAAATTTAATCTACATTACTGAATTTTTCATCACTTTAAGCTGAGACAATCAGCAAAAGAAAAAATCAAGCCCTGATTTGTTTCATTTACAGATTCCCAAGATATAAATGTTCACGCTGAAAATTTAACAATAAGCTTTCCTGAACTGGCACAAGCTTGCTCTGGTGTTTCCCTGACATCTACTGACCTTTAGCCTTCAAGTCCCACACTGAAAGTTGTTGGAAAGAAACTGAGCATTAACACAGGACCACTTTTGATTGCTAGTTTTCTTTTTTTTTTTTATTAAATTATTTATTTTTAGTTTTCAACAATAACTTCCATAAGCTTTAAATTTTCTCTCCCTCCCTCCACAAGACAGCTTGCAATCTGATATGGGCTCTACACATACATTCCTATTAAACACATTTCTACATTAGTCATGTTGCATAGAAGAATTATAATAAATGGGAAAAATCATGAGAAAGAAAAAAACAACAAAATAAAACAAAACAAAAAAGAAAATATTCTGCTTCATTCTGCATTCTGACTCCATAGTTGTTTCTCTGTATGTGCCTGGCGTTTTCCATCATGTGTTGTTTGGAATTATTTTATGTCCTTGCATTACTGAGAAAGGTTAAGTTTATCAAAATCAGTCCTCACACACTGAGGCTGTTACTGTGTAAAATGTTCTCCTGGTTCTGCTCCCCTCACTCAGGATCAGTTCATATGAGTCTTTGCAGCTTTCTCTAAAGTCCTCCTGTTCATCATTTCTTATAGCACAATAGTATTCCATTACATTCATATACCACAACTAGTTTAGTCATTCCCCAATTGATGGGCATCCCATCGATTTCCAGTTCTTGGCCACCACAAAAAGAGTTAAAGTAAATGTTTTTGTAAATGTGGGTCCTTTTCCCATTTGTATTATCTTTTTGGGATACAGCCCTAGAATACTTGTTTTCTTCTTTTGCATATTACAAAATGTGTTAAAATCACACATAAATATTGGGTAACAGATAAGGATACACTACCAAAGAAAGCTGAGCATCAACAACTAGAGGTCAGACTTTAGTGCATTATTATCCATTATCACTAGAATGAGAAAATCAAAGTTCCAAAGGACCAGACAGTCATGTGCCTAGGGGGCTTCAAGCATGTACTTGACACCAATGATTAAGCATGAAAATTATATAGAAGAGCACATTTTAAAGCCAAGGCTGTAGCCTTCAGTAGCACCAATAGTTTGCTGCGATACACTAACTTCCAACTTTTTTTTTTACATGTTTGCAGAAGTTACTCAGAAATTGAGTAGCATTCAAGTGGCAATTCTACTAACGGATAATATATTTGATTGATTAATGATGACATTTAACATCTGAGTTGGGTGGAAAGCAAAAGACAAATCAAAGTGGGGAAGGGCAACAAGAGGACAGGATCCAGCACTAAGAAGCAACTCACTTCAGACACAAAGATCAATGTACCATACCATCAAAGAATGAATTTATTCTTCATTTCTGTTAATAATGGGTGAACTAAAAAAAGTAGAAAGTCAACCATGTCAGGCTATTAGGTGATTTAATTGTTTTGGGGGCAATGATTTTGAGGCAGAAGAAGTTATTTTTACATTTGCTGGAAAGTGTTGTGCCAAAAAAGAATGTATCAATAAATTTAAAGTAAATATAGCACATTTCCTGGCTGTGGGGCTGCTCTCCCAACTCCAACTTGGACTGTTAGGTAGGGTTTCCAGAAGATGGCTGCTACTTCTCTCAGGGTTCTAGAAGATCCTTTGGGACTAAGGAGGGTTCTCTATTATCCTAGTTTATAAGCATTCTCTGCTGTGGGGTCACCATTGATTATCAGTTGATATCAGCTAGTCAGCTATTACATAATTAATGTTTAAAAATTGATATTTATTAAGGTGGTATATAGTAAGAACATTTGGTACAAAACACATACACACCCCTCCCCAAACAAGGGCACATTGTCCCACATACATATGCAGAATTCAAGGGAAAGTGGGCTCAATCTTTTTTTTCTTTTTGGAAGGGAGAAGGCAGGGCAATTGGGGTTAAGCAACTTGCCCAAGGTCACACAGCTAGTAAAGTGTTACGTGGGTGATGTCGGATTTGAACTCAGGTCCTCTTGACTCCAGGGCTGGTACTCTATCCACCACACCACCTAGCCACTCCATTGGTTTAACCTTAAAGGATATATGACAAAGGAGACATCTCTCAGTTCTGGGAATCCTCTCACTTTTCACTCATGAGGCTTTCCTTAGGTATAAAAAGAATTGGACTCCTTGTAGAGTTTGAGTCTGCCTTTCCCTGGGGCGATGAGGGGAGGGGGATCTAGTTTTCCTCTTTTTGTTTTGGGTTCTCAATGCAAATAATTCTATAAGCTGACACAGTTCTAGGATGTCTATGAGAAGTCCAAAAATTTTCCAATCTTAAGAAATTCATAAGGTTATCTTTTACTTAAGGTGAAGGAAGGAAATAGAGAATTTTCTCTACATTTCCTTCCCCTCTTTCCCCAATCCCCAAGCAATTCTTTTTCAGGGACTTGGTTAGACTGTTCTCACTATTGGGCTGGTTTCAAACCATCTTGTTTATTTTGACCAAGAACCATAAGATTTGACCAAGTTTCTTCATCTAATTTCAGCATACTTCCTATTTAGCCATTTCATCCAATGACTTTCATCCCTTTCAGATTGCTTAAGAACTTTTCACACTTAATTTAATGCTCTTGATTGATTGGTTCAATAAAAGTGTTCCCACCATATTAAGGTAGTTACTTTAAGTGAAATGGGGTGATAGGTTGTTTGATTCAATCAACTTCCACCCTTACACAAATAAACAACAAACAAGAGGGAGAGAGTCCACTTGATTAGAGAAGCCTACTAGAGCCTTTTGGAAAAAAAAGAACAGAATGAAATACACATGGGTAGAGACACAGAACATCCCATGAGAACCAGTGACCACCGATTCTAACCCTACATGTATGAATGAGAAAGTGCCTTGTATTGTTCCATGCTCATGGCATGTGCTTAAAAAGCCTTTAGTAATCCTGTTTTTGCAATATTTTAATTGTTCTCATGCAGGGTTTCCTCAAATGCATTTGATTCCTAAATATTTTTTCCTAAAGCAAACTGTGTGTGTTTTACATTTATTCTCCACAGGGTGCTATGTAATGGGCCACAGTGCCCCATGTAGTGCTTTATACACAGTGGGTATTCAATGACTATTGTTCAGTAACTGTGGTTGATTAATTGATTAGCTGATGACTAGGTTTGATTTCCTCAGTTCTGTTCCCTTCCATCTTTGGCTTTCTGTAGTGTCTCTTAGCACTCTCTCTTTAATTGAGAGGAAAAGTAATAATAATTCATGCTTATACAGCACTTCATATAGGTCATCTAATTCTATCCTTACAACAGCCCCATGATGCAGGTAGCACAACAGGAGAAAGGCAAGGCTCAGAGTAACCTACCAGAGGACACAAAGCTAGTGAAGTGTCACAACTGGGATTTGAACCCAGGTATTACCTGATTTACTCAACACTCTTTCCACAATATCATGTCACTTATAGAACTAATTGAGGCCAATCCTTCCTACAGTAGACTTTTGGCTGTGGAGGCACAATAGTATATTGTAGCTCAAATTCTACCTCTAACCCTTTAACTAACTACATAACAACGAGCCAATCATTTCACTTCCCTGTGCCTCAATGTCCACACCTATAAAATAAAGTATGAACTGGACAGCTTCCGAAGTCATTGCTTCTAACTTTGAATGCAACATCTTATCATCTTCTATGCATTACATCATACTTGAAATCGCCAATCTTCATAGCGTTTTTAAAAATATTAAATAAATGTTTTGTACCCAAAGGTTTAAAAGATGTCTCTACCTGAGAATAAAGAACATTGGAAAAAGAGCTCAAGAAGGAGCGAATTCACCTTGAAACACAGACTAAAAGACAATCAATCTTTCTCCCTCCACCAAAAAGAAAAAAAAATCATATTCAACTTACGTTACTTAAGTGCATCAAAAAGTAATTAAAACATTTGCAGTTGGCAGAATTCAATGATACAATTTACTAATCTGGTATGGAATTAAGATTTGATGGAATCTTCAAGGAAGAACTGGAAATAAGGCAATAACAACATTGACTTATATTACCAGTGATGAGGTAAGGGTGTCAAGTGGAAATATGCATGGAAGTTATAGTGTGCTCCTAAAACATAACTAGAAAGAGAAGTCGAGTTTATGAAGAATTCACTTTTATCCTTTCCAACCCCCTGCCTACCATCCTGTAACTGCCCTCTTTCTGATTTCATTCTGTTCTTTCTGCAGTAGCATATCAAGATGAATATCCATGTTATTGTTGCTAGGATTAATGAGTAGTAGGGATTAGCAAACAGGAATCTGCAAGCTAGGATTCTGAGACAAAAAACTTCAGAGGCAATATTTTCAAAGTGAAATTCAATATTTTAGGATAATATTGGAGAGGGTTCTGACCTTGTACAGTGTCTACAGTTGTCCTGAACTATGGGATAAAGAGGGATGAGGTTTTATATATGTCTCAAGGTCCTCTGATTTTATTTCCCTTTGAGTTCAACCCCTGATAATGTATGTATGTGTGTATAGATATGCACATATATACATGTGTATATATACATATATGTATGTGTATCCAGACACACATACATATACATCTGTATATATACATATACATACATACATATGCACATACACATATATGTGTGTGTATATATGATTTTAGAACAGAGATCAGTTGCCAAAGAAATTTATGGTCAGGAAAATATTCTTAGTCTAATAGATCTTATGGTTCCTTATCCCAATTCACACTTGCATTGTCAAGTTGGGTCCTGCTAAGGCCAGATACATTTACTCCTTGATGGTAGGAATTGGAGGCATGTTTAAAATGATATTGTTAGTGTCAGACCTGGAGACAGGAAGATCTGAGTTCAAATCTAGCCCCAGACACTAGACACATACTAGTTGTGTGAACCTGGGCAAGTCACTTCGCCCCAGTTGCCTTGCAAAAATAAAATAAAATAAAATAAAATAAAGATATTGTCTCAGGCTCCCATTATGGTGTGTTCCCCCAATATCAATCAGCAAATAATATTTCTAATATTATCACCACACTATCATTTTAACCAGTTGATATCTCCTAGGTGTCATGGTAAGCATTTAACTAGATTTTTTTTTTTTGCTTTTTGGAGGGGAGAGGGCAATTGGGGTTAAGTGACTTGCCCAAGGTCACACAGTAAGTGTTAAGTGTCTGAGGTTGGATTTGAACTCAGGTCCTCCTAACTCCAGGGCCAGTGCTCTATTCACTGCCCCACCTAGCCACCCCAGTTAATTAGATTTTACAAAGGAATACTTCCAAAGAGGCTATAGCAAAAAACAGAAGTACAAATATACCTCCCCAAACCGGGATCACAATTTCCTCTCTACCACCTTGGTCCCAGGAGAGTGTAAAATAAAATTTAAAGTGGGTGGTATGAAGCATATGTCCTACCAGGTTCTCTTGTGTGTGAGTTACTCCCTTGAGGCAGATTGCATTGTCGTGGCTACCATTTTGCCAGACTGAAGAGTTTGCTCCTTAGAACTACCCTAGCATACTGAGTTTGGCTATGGGCAAACCCTGGTATGGGTCACTGGAAGTCAGCTTCCTCAATATTTTGAAGTCCCACAAAACCTTGTCCCAAAGAAAAGAAGACTCTAATAGGAGATGATTCACATTACTGTCCTCAGGGACAGTAGCCATTTACCTCCAGAGATATATAACAAAGGCCCTAGGAGACATGCACTCACTATGTGACTTGGTCCAGGGGAAGGTAGGTACCTTCAGCTCTCTAGAGCTCACACGGTGAATACTTGGTCTCCTAGAGGCTTCATTGTATGTCACTGGAAGGAGAGAACTCCCCTACTCTTCTTTTTTTCTTTTTGGAGGGGGGAAGGCAGGGCAATTGGGGTTAAGTGACTTACCCAAGGTCACATGGCTAGTAGCAAATGTTAAATATCTGAGATCTATTTGAACTCAGGTCCTCCTGACTCCAGATCTGATACTCTATTCACTGTGCCACCTAGTCGCCCCCTCCCCTACTCTTAAGTAAGACAGTATGGTATAGGAAAATGAATCCCTACAAGACATGTGTTGCCCTAGAAAAAAAACACAAATTAGTATTATCTGTACTGTATTTTAAAATTTTATTTTGTTAAACATTTCACAATTAGATTTTAATCTGGTTCTGGCACACTCAGGAGTCTGCAGCAAGTTTGATGCCCCAGGAGGGAAATGGAGTGAAGAGTGAGAAGATGAGAGTTTTCTCCTGACTACTTCTAGGAACCTTATGAACTGGGGCATGCAACTCACTTAACCTCCCTAGCTATTTCTTCATCTGTAAAACGAGGGATTTGGACAATACCACCACTGAGGTCTCTTCCAACTCTTGATCTATGACCCATGGTTAACTTGTTTCTCTAGAACTAATTTTTATTTTTATCATTCATCTAACAAAATTTAATTGATATTTCTTGTCTTTATATTGTCTAAATTTCCCTTGTATTGCTTCTCCAACCCATTCACAGAGTCATTGTAACAATGATTTTAGGAGGACGAGAAGAGTAAGAGGAGGAAGAAAGCAGAAACAACAACATTCAGGACATTTGATCAACACATTCAAAAAAATCTAACATTATCATGACACCTCTACCACCATACAAACGTACACACACATACAGCCCATTACAATGGAGCAGGAGGAACAAGTTTCTGACATTTCTCAAGTCTCTTCTTTGGGGCCAGTCTTGTTCTTTGTAATTTTGCAGCTTTCATTTTTCTATTATTTTGTGGTTGTTGTTCATGTCATTTATATCAATGTAATCCTGGTGTGTATTTTTTCTTGGTTCTTTTTGCATCCGTTTATGTAGCTCTTTCCCATGTTCCTCTGTCTTCATCATACTCATCATTTCTTACAGCATAGTTCTTTCATGTGCCAAAATTTATTTAGCCACAATCTCAGTTTTCTTATCTGTAAAATGAAGGGCTTGGCCTGGATGATCTTGAAGGTGACTTTATGATCCAAATCCTGTGACTGCAGGATCCTACCTTTATTGTTGATGTCGATGCTGTTGAGTATCCTTCTCCTATCCCTCCTACTGTTCAGGGGAACTGCTTCTATCTATTGAGCCTTCAGCTCTCTTCTCTTCCGCCTTGGAATGACAGCATCCTGGAGACTGCTCTTCTGATTGTCGAGTTCCTCACTGGGACTGCCGTTTCTTGAGGGATCCCAGGTTTAGCCTCCACATCAGCAAACCTTTCCAACTCATGAGAATAAAGACCATCTTGTTTCCTTATATTTGTATTCCAGTGCCTAGCAAACAGTAAAATATTTAATTTATGCTCTATTTATCTGCCAAAGTATTTACGTCTCTACCTGTCTGTGAATATCTAATTATCAATTTTTTTCTTGATAAGGCTTCTTCCTTTAATAGCCTATTAAACTCAGTACCTATAGACTGTTTAGGCTGCTGCAGCTCTTGCTCAATGACAGTAGCATTCTTATGAATCTACTTCATGTTTCCTAAGGTTTTAATTTCTTTAGTACAGGAGGTGGAAAACTCTTCCCAGCACTACTAAAATTACCCTTCTCTTGTCTGGAAGAAAAATAAACCTAGTCCTGCACCTTTTTGAGGGGCGAGGGAGTTTTATAATTTTTCTGATTTAATTTTCTAATATTGGGCTATTTAAATTTTATATTTCTGATGTTATTGATCTAAGTATTTTATAGTTTTGTAAATATTCATCTATCTTGTTTAAATGATAAAATTTAGTATATAATTGGGCAAAATAGTTTAAAATAATTTCTTCATTTCATCATTTGTGAATTCTCTTTTAAAATTTTAATATTAACCCCAACTACCCTCCAAAAAAAAAAACAAACCAAAAAAACTAAAATTTTAATATTGATAATTTGGCTTTCTTCTTTTTTAAAACTAACAAGCAGATTTTTTTTTAAAGAACTGCCTATTCATATGTTTTTTTTAATCAACTCAGTGGGGGGATTGCTAAATTTTTTATATATCTTTGATTTTCAGAATTTCTATTTTTGTATTTAGCTGATTGAATTTTTTGTTGTTGTTGTTGCTGTTTTGTTCTTTTAGTTGCAGTCCGCTTCACTGGTCTATTCTTTATCTTTTGTTGATGAAAATGCTTAAAGATATAATTTTTCTTCTAAGAACTGGGCTCTATTTGGGCCTATGGCCCAAATATATTGGTATGCCATCTCATTGTTGTCATTTTCTTTGATAAAATTATTTGTAGCATCTATGATTTCTTGACAAGATGCACTTATTTAGGATCTAGGTACTACATAACAAACATTGTACCAAGCTCTGAGGATACAAAGGCAAAATTGAAGACCCTGCCCATCAGGAGCTTACATTTTATTGAGGGGAAACAAACTATACACAGACAATTTAATGGTGTGATGAGGGGGGAGGGACCATCGTATGAGGCTGCGTATATGATTGGTGAGCTTGCTTCAGAAAATTTGTGATGGCATTACAGAAAGGGCCTGGCTTACTGTATGGTCAAGAAAAGGCTTTTTGATTGGTTGCAAAGTATCTACAAAGGTCTTAAACAGATTTTATCTTTCTTTTCCTTCTTGCTAACAATAAACATAATAATTAAGATTAATAATGAACATTTATATGGTGCTTTAAGTTTGTCAAAAAGCAGGGGCAGCTAGGTGGTGCAATGAATAGAGCACTGGCCCTAGAGTCAGGATGTCCTGAGTTCAAATCCAGCCTCAGATACTTAATACATACTAGCTGTATGACCTTGGGCAAGTCACTTAATCCCAATTGCCCTGCCTTCCCCCCTCCAGAAAAAAAAATTTGGCAAAAAGCTCTCTATATGTTATCTCATTTGATCCTCACAACAACCCTGGGAGGTAGGTGCTCTTGTCATCTTCATTTTACAACTGGGGAAACTGAGGCAAATGGAAATGATTTGCCCAGGGTCACGAAGCTTGTAATTGACCAACACGAGATTTAAATTCAAATCTTTTGGGCCACAAATTCCACCAGCTATCCACTTCCATGCTACAAGGTTAAAGACACCGTTCCTAGAGGGCCAATGGTGGCAGATGTGTTCTGGAGTCAGGTAGTATGAGCTGATTGTTAACTTTTCAGTGCAAGACTTTATACCTGGGAAATCAGCAAATGCCACAAAATCAGGGCTTATTTTATTTTGTTTATTGTCTAGACTTGAGGAAGTGATGGGGGGAGGGAAATGTTAATAATGCTGAGTAAACTTTAAAATGTGTCTTGGGTAAACACACTATATTCGTGGGGAGTGGGGAGTCTGTTGTTAAATATTTATCACACATCCCTGGATGTGGAGGAATTAACTTGGTGGTGTAAAATCATGTTTATTTGTTGGTTGGTGATTGTCCTTCATTCTTTTTTTTTTTTTTTTTCTTTTTGGAGGGCAGTTGGGGTTAAGTGACTTGCCCAAGGTCACATGGCTAGTTTTTTGTGTTAAGTGTCTGAGGCCAGATTTGAACTCAGGTACTCCTGACTCCAGGGCCGGTGCTCTATTCACTGCGCCACCTAGCCGCCCCTGTCCTTCATTCTTGAAGAGGACCAAACTGGCATCACTATGTTGGAGTCAAAGTAGAGTGTGTCTGATTATGAATAATCAGACCAATAAGGGCTCAGAAGGCTCTACCACAGGTTGGATACAAATAGTCCACATGAACATTTGGGAGGGGGGATGCTCTAAATTTGTGCATCTCACATTTCTTTTGAACCACTGCAATTCTGCTTTGTTCATAGAACATAGCAGTTCTTTTGATGAAGGCACACCATGCTGGGTGGTCCTATGCCAGTGTCTCCTATGTCACACAATAGATTCCGGGTGTTTCAGAGAGACCTTGAGATGTCCTTGTATTGATTTTTCTGACCTCCTGAGTCTCTTGCCTGAGTTCTCTGTAAAACACTCTCTTAGGCAAACATCTATTTGGCATTCAAACAATGTGACCAGCCCATCAGTGTTGTGCTCTCTGCAGTAGAGTTTGCATTCTTGGCAGGTCAGCTTGAGAAAGGACCTCAGTGTCTGGTATCTTATCTTGCCCCAAAATCTTCCTTAGACAATTCAAATGGAAGTGATTCATTTTCCTGGCATGGTGTTGGTATGCTATCCAGGTTTCACAGGCATAAAACAATGAGGTCAGCACAATGGCTTTGTAGACCTTCAATATGGGAGGCAGTCTAATAACTCTTCATTCCCATATTTTCCTTCAGAGCCTCCCAAACATTGAGCTAGCTGGCAATGTGTGTATCAACCTAATCGTCTATGTGTACATCCCTAGAAAGTATACTGATGAGATAAATGAGCTTATCCACTGCATTTGAACTTTTTCCGTTTGCTATAAACAAAGATTCCATGTATGAATGATGTGCAGTCTGGTGGAGAACCTCTGTTTTCTTGGTGTTAACTGTTAAACCAAAATTAGCACAAGCAGCAGAGAATTGATCCATAATTTGTTAAATCTCAGTCTCAGAGCCTGCATTGAATGCACAATCATTTGTGAACAAAAAAAATCATGCACCAACTCTCCCTCCACTCTAGTCTTGGCTTGTAGCATTTTCAAGTTAAATAATTTAGCATCAGTGAGGTAGCTTACTTTGATGCTGTTTTCATCCTTGTTGAAGGTGTCCAACAGGATTACTGAAAACGTCATGCTAACAAGCATGGGAGTAAGCATACAGCCCTGTTGCACTCCATTAGTGACTAGGAAAGTAAGAGAACATTGTCCATTTTCCAGAACCCAGGTAAGCATGCTGCCATGAAACTCATGTGTAATACTGATGAACTTCTCCAGACCACATTTTGCCATACTTTTCCACAAGCCCTCATGACTGAGAGTATCAAAGGCAGATCAACAAATACTGGGTACAGACCTCTATTTTTCTGGCATTTCTCCTGGAGTTGTCAGGCAGCAAACACCATACCAACCATTCCTAAGTCCTTTCTGAAGTCACACCTGGTTCTCAGGTAGATGAACATCTTCTAGGTGATAAATCAGCCTATTAAGAAGGAATCTTGCCAGCAATGACTAAGAGAGAGCACCTGTGGTTGCCATAAGACAGTCTATTTCCCTTTCCTTTAGAGAGATGGGCAATGGAGTTATCCTTGAACTCCCTTTTGCCATATAACTCTCAAAATTTCATTCAGTTTTGGTACAAGCAGTGGACCCCCTGCCTCGTAAATCTCAGTTGGAATAGAATCAGTACCAGGCAGTTTGCCACATGAAAGGAGCCTAATGGTATTCAACCCCTTTTCTTAGCTTGGAAGTTTGGCTAGAGCAGGATTCACTTCAACTTGAGGTGCACGGACAATGACTTTAGCATGCTGAGAATGATATGGAAGTGTTTAGCCCATCTCTCCAGGATCATGTCCATATCGCTAATCAGTGTGGCTCCATCAGCACTGACTGAATGCTTTGGCCCATAAGTTACCTTCAGGGCATCAAAAGAGTGATTTAGATTGTTCCTATCAGTATAAAACTGAATTTCGTTTGTCTTCTTACTGAGCCAAGAATCCTGCATCTCTCTAAGGTTCACTTCACTTTACTTTTGATGGAGTTAAATGCCACCTTCTTAGAGATGGATGAACTATCCTACTGGTAATCCCTGTGGAGTTCTCATTGTTTGTTTAGCAGTTTCTAAATTTTCCCATAATTTTCATCAAACCAGTCTTGCTGTTTGCAAAGTATTCTGACACAGAGGAGTAAATGTGGAGCTATATACCAAATCTCTGAAAGCTACCCACTTCTTTTCTGCTTGACTGTCACCAGTTGTGTATTAACTCAGCTTTTCCTTCAAGTCAGAGAAGCACTCTAATCTGTTGACATTAAGTTTTCTGATAGCCATCTTGCCTTGGGGTTGCCACTTTTGTTGAATATGAATATATAGCTTGGAGAGGATACATTTATGATACATTCAGTACTCTGTGCCACACATTGTCTCCATCACTCTCACATCCTGTCTTCTACTTACATGTATTAAATGCCAATATTTGCCACAAGGGTACACACACAAGGTTTTATTGACAGTATTGGTGATGAAAAGGTCATGAGATGCACTAGTCTTTAGTAGTAAGTGATCATTGCTTCTGCCATTTCTGACTCCATTCCTCCCAAGGACTCCCTGCTATGTCTGATAGTTGGTGCCTATTCTCTAGCATTAAAATCATCCAGAATTATAAGCTTGTCCTTTTTTTGGCACATTGTTGAGGGACTTCAGTTCTTCATAAAATTCTTCTTTGATCTCCTCAGGGCTCATCATGGTGGGAGCATACACACTGATGATGGTCGCATGGCACTTTCCTGCAAGTGACAATCACATTGTCATGAGCCTGCCATGAACTCCTTTTGGGAGCCATACAAGCTTGTTGACTAGGTTAGTTTTGATTGCAAAACCTACACCAGTTTCACAGCTCTCTGCTTCACTACAGCTACTCCAGAAAAGCATACACAGCTCCAACTTTGGAAAATTGATCTTCATTTGCTAGCCTGGTTTCATTCAGGGCTGCTATTTGGATATGACACCTACCAAGTTCTCTCACAAGAGTCGTTTGTCTTTCACATCTCCTGAGTTTCATGTTGCTCATAAATGTGTGCACAGTCCATATACCAATCATGAGTGGAATCATCTTCACAAAAGTTTTCATAGTTTTTTGTGTATTTCAGCCACGTGGTGGGATCCCTGACTACCAGGTAGGTTGGCCAAGGTTGGATGAAACAGATGATTTTTAGGGCACCATTTCCAGCCCCTTCCTCACACAAGGAAGTGAACAGTGTAGTCCTTCAAAAAGGCTGCTCAGATATCCAGGGGGCTGCTGAAACCCAGTGCTGCTTCAGTCTAGTAAGAAGACAACCTTATGGCTTGGGCCACCTGTTATGACAACAGCTCCTACTGTACCTGCACAAGCTACTTCATCACTTGCCTATTGCCACAGGACTTTGAGGTAGGTAAAAATGGAAACTGGTATGGGTAATGTTTTTTGACTTGAGAGTAAATTGGATTTGAGTAAGGCAGAATTGCATAATCTTTGGCCTTGCTTCTCTCTGCCAGAGTCATTGAAGTCCAGTGGCTTTCTTGGGATAAGAATTTCTAGAGTCTATAAATGTACAAGTTGGGGATTATCCTGGATAAATAGTATACTCTTTGCATTTGTGAGTGCCCAAAGGAGAAAATCTCCACCTGAGACTTTTGTTACTGTATACCCCTCAAACTGGAGACAGTCCTTTCATTCCCTGGGGCAATTGGGCTCAAACACCATTGCTAATACTAAATTCACTTCTAGGTGCAATGTGGTCCACAGACAAATTACTCCATTGTTTATAAGGCATAGTGCCTTGATTCTAAGGCTGGATCAAGCAGGTCACTCCTCAGGCCTCAGGGTTAGTTCTTTCATGGATCTAGCTGCTGGATCTTTGGTGGCTCTTCTGACCTTTCAAGGTCTTCCAAGATTCTGTAACAAAGAAGAGAAGACACAAACAGTAGGTGAGCCTATCCCGAGTGGCCTAGTGGGGTGAAGAGCACACCATCCCATCAGCCCTTATGAGGTCAGAGAGTTGTTCTTATACCTATAGCCATCACGATGGGAAAGAAATAAGTTCTATCAGACCCTTCCATTTTTTATGAATTGTCTTGTACTTTGAGAAGCAGAAGCATCAAAATGCAGGCTGTCAAAAATGGGCTCTCATTGACCAGTTCCCTTCCTCTCCCCCATTAAAACAAAAATCGTATTTTGGTATAGGGAGAGAACATTAGTGACCTGGGAACCAACATGGGTTCCCCATAGGATGTGCACCTTAAATCGAGTTTTGGAGGAAATTATTGGTCTCTTGAGAAAGAGATAAGGAGGGAGAGCATCCAGCCATAGGAGACCACCTTTGTAAATGTACAATGACAGCAGGCAATAGATGGAAAATTCTAGAAGAAATAAAGGTTTCTGTCACTATGTTCTATTCAAAGTCGTGTATGGAGAAACACAAATAAGATGGCTTGGCTCAAAGCATGTGAAGGAGAATAATATATGATAAGGTTAGAAAGACAGACTGTAGCCAGGCTGTGAAGGGATTTTAAAGTCAAATAGAGGAGTTTCTATTTTATCCTAGAGACAAAAACAAGGAAGGAAAAGGGAAAGGGAAAAAAAGGGAAGATGGGATTTTTAAAATAAGGGCAAAAATAGAGAAGAAAAAGAGAGGTAAAGTAAATGGCAAGGAATGAAGACAAGCATCAATAAATACAGGAATTAATATGTTATTCCAGTCTATATAATAGTTGAGAAGCAGTGTGCCATAGAGGAAAGGAAACCAGCACTTGATTCAGAAAGATTCAAGTCTCCTACTGACACATATTAGCTAAGTAACCATTACTTAGCATCCCTGTGCCCCAGGCAAATAAGAGTATAAATTAAAACTGAGTTGTCAACCTCACCACCAATCGCATTAATGGAAGGAGTTTCCACACTGGGAGACCCCCCCAACAAATAAACAAACAAATGAATAAATTAATATACATGTGCAAAATTTTTTCCATACAAAGTAGTAAGCTCCAGTTCTATTTTAAACAATATTTTATTTTTTCCCAATTACATGTCAAGGCAATTTTTAGCATTCATTTTTACAAGGTTTTGAGTTCCAAATTTTTCTCCCTCCTTCCATCCATCCCCTCACCTCTGCTGAAAATGGTAGGCAATTTGACATAGGTTACACATGTACTATCACATAAAACATATTTCCATATTAGTCATAGTTGTGAAAGAAGAAACAGATAAAAAACATGAAAAAGAATAAATTAAGTGAAAATAATATGTTTCAATCTGCATTCAGAGTCCATCAGTTCTTTATCTGGATGTGGATAGGCTTTTCCTTTGTGAGTCCTTTGTACTTGTCTTGGATCATAGTGTTAAATGGAATTTCTCTTTCTATCTTTTGCTGCTAGGCAAGAGTTAGTATCATATAGTTATTATATATAGTTAGTATTATATAGAAATGACAATGATTTATGTAGGCTTATTTTATATCCTGCAATTTTGCTAAAGTTGTCAATTATTTCAAGCAGCTTTTTAGTTGATTCTCTAGGTTTCTCTAAGTATACCATCATATTATCTGCAAAGAGTGATAGCTTTGTTTCCTCATTATGTATTCTAACTCCTTAAATTTCTTTTTTATCACCTCTTATTACTATAGCTGACATTTTGAGTACTATATCAAATAATACTGGTGATAATAGACATCTTTGTTTATCCTTGTTTAATGGACATCCCTGATCTTATTGGAAAGACTTTTAACTTATCCCCATTACAGATAATGCTTGCTTATGGTTTTAGATAGATGCTGTTTTTCATTTTAAGGAATGCTCCCTTTATTCCTGTGCTTTTTATTGTTTTTAATAGGAATGGGTGCTGTATTTTGTCAAAAGCTTTTTCAGCATTTATCAGGGTAATTGTATGATTTTTGCTGGTTTTGTTATTGATGTGGTCAATTATGTTGATAGTTTCCCTAATATTGAACCAACTTTGCATTCCTAATATAAGTCTCACCTGGTCATTCTGTATAATCCTTATGATACATTGCTGTAATCATCTTGCTAGTATTTTGTTCATTAGGGAAATTAGTCTGTAATTTTTCTTTCTTATATTAGCTCTTCCTGGTTTAGTTATCAGCACCATATTTTTTGTCATAAAAGGAGTTTGTTAGGACTCTTCATCTATTTTTGCAAATAGTTTATATAGTATTGAAATTAATTGTTCTTTAAACTTTAGTAGAATTCACTTGTAAACCCATCTGACCCTGGGGATTTTTTCTTAGGAAGTTCATTAGTGGTTTATTCAATTTATTTTTCTGAGATGAAGTTATTTAGGCATTCTACTTCCAGATCTGTTCATTTGGATAGCTTATATTTTTGTAAACATTCATTGGTTTCACTCACATTGTCAGATTTATTGGCATATAATTGGGCAAAATATTTCCTAATGATTGTTTTAATTTCCTCTTCATTGGTGGTTATTTAATCCTTTTCATTTTTGATACTAGATATATTTGATACTATATGCATATATATTTATACACACACACACATACACACACACACACACACATATATATATATATATAAAATCAAATTAACCAATGGCTTATCTATCTTATTGGTTTTTCTATAAAACCAGCTTCTCAATTTATCTATTAGTTCAATAGTTTTGTTTTGTTTTTTACTTTCAGTCTTATTAAGCTCACCTTTGATTTTTCAGGATTTCCAATCTAGTGCTCATTGGGGGTTTTTTAATTTGTTCTTTTTCTAGTTTTTTTTAGTTGCATGCCCAATTCATTAATCTGTTCTTTTTCTATTTTGTTATGTAAGAATTTGGAGAAATAAACTTTCCCCTAAATACTGCTTTGGCTGCATCCCATAAATATTTTATGTTCTCTCACTGTTGTCATTCTGTTTAATGAAATTATTGACTGTTTCTGTGATTTGTTCTTTGACTTGTTTATTCTTTAGGATTAGATTTTTTTCCAATTAATTTTTAATCTATCTTTCCACTGCCCTTTGCTAAATGTAATTTTATTGCATTATAATATGAGAAGAATACATTTAATATCTCTTCCTTTCTACATTTGCTTTTAAGATCTTTATGCCCTAATACAGGGTCAATTTTTGTGCAGATACCATGTGCTGCTGAGCAAAAGGCATATTCTTTTCTGTTCCCATTCAGTTTTCTCCAAAGGTCTGTCATATCTAACATTTTTAATACTCTATTTACCTCTTTAGCTTCTTTCTTGTTTAATTTTGGTTGGATTTATCAAGTTCTGAGAGGGGACAGTTGAGGTCCTCCACTAATACAATTTTGCTGTTTTTTTCTTGTAACCTACTTAACTTCTGCTTTAAGAATTTGGATGCAGGGGCAGGTAGGTGGTGCAATGAATAGAGCACCAGCCCTGGAGTCAAGAAGACCTGAGTTCAAATCAGGTCTCAGACACTTAACACAAAAATTAGCTGTGTGACCTTGGGCAAGTCCCTTAACCCCAATTGCCTAACAAAAAGCAAAAAAACCCAAAGAATTTGGATTGTATATCATTTGGTGCACATATGTTTAGTATTGATATTGTTTCATTGTCTATGGTACCTTTTAGCAAGATGCAGTTTCTTTCTTTATCTTTTTTAATTAGGTCAATTTTTGCTTTTACTTTGTCTAAGATCAGGATTGTTACCCTTGCTTTTTTTTTTTTGCTTCAGTTGCAGCATAGTAGATTTTGCTCCAGCACCTTACGTTTACTCTATGTGTGTCTTTCTATTTCAAATGTGCTTCTTATAAACAACATATTGTATGGTTCTGGTTTTTGATCCACTCTGCTTTCATCTTCCATTTAATGAAAGAGTTTCATTTCATTCACATTCTCAGTCATAATCACTGTGTATTTCCCTCTATCCTATTTTATTTCCTTTCCCTCCTCACCAGGGTTTTGCTTCTATCTACCACCTCCCCTGATCTGCCTTCCCTTCTTTCAGTACCTCCCCCCTTACTTAATCTCCTCCCCTTCTACCTCCCTGATGGGTAAGATAAAGTTCTATAATCAACTGATTGTGTATATTTTTCTCTCTTTGAACAAATACTGCTGAAAGTAAGCTTCAAGCAATGGCCATTGCCTACCTTCCCATCTTACCCCTCCACTGTAATAGGTCTTGCCTCTTTATGTGAAATAATCTACCCCATTCTACCCCTCCCTTCCTTCTGCACCTAGTATATCCTTCTTTCTCATCCCTTAATTATTTTTTATGTCATTCCCTCAAATTCATCTTACACCCATACCCTATGTCTATGTATATTCCTTGTAGCTGTACTATTAATGATACAATTTTTTAAAATTATAAGTATCTTCCCATCTAGGGATGTAAACAGTTTAGCTCTATTGAATCCCTTATGCTTTCTTTTTCCCTTTTTATCTGTTTATGTTTCTCTTGGGTCTCAATATTAGAGATCAGATTTTTGGTTTAATTCTGATCTTCTCCTTGAAATCCTTCTGTTTTATTGAATGAACATTTTCCCCTTTAGGTAGTATGCTTAATTTTGCCAGGTAAGTAATTCTAGGTGTAGTCCTAGCTCCTTTGCATTTTGAAATATCGTGTTCCATGATCTCTAGCCTTTGAATGTTGCAGCTGCTAAATTCTGTGTAATCCTGATTGTGTCTTCCCAATACTTGAATCATTTCTTTCTGGTCACTTGCAGTATATTTTTTCCTTGAGCTGATAGTTCTGAAATTTGCTATAATGTTCCTTGGAGTTTTTTCTTTGGGATCTCTTTCCTGAAGTAATCAGTGGATTCTTTCAATGCTTATTTTGCCCTCTGGTCCTGGGATATCAGGGTAGTTTTCCTTGATGATGTCTTCAAAGATGCTGTCCAGGTTCTCCTTTTGATTATGGCTTTCAGGTACTTCAATGATTCTGACATTGTCTCTCCTGGATCTATTTTCCAGGTCAGTTGTTTTTTCCATGAGGTATTTTACATTTTTTACATTTACATATTTACATTTTTCCTATTTTTTCATTCTTTTCAATTTGATGGATTGATTTTTGATATCTCATAGAGACATTAGCTTCCGCTTGTCCAATTCTAACTTTTAAGGAGTTGTTTTCCTCAATTAGTGTTTGTACTTTCTTTTCCATTTGGCCAATTGTTCTTTTTAAGCAGCATTTTATTCAGTGGATTTTTGTATCTTCTTTTCCATTTGACCAGTTCTACCTTTTAAGCAGTTTTTTTTTTGTTTTTCCAAATTGCTGATTCTTTTTTCATAATTCTCTTGCATCACTCTCATTTCCTTTCCCCATTTTTCTTCTAACTCTCTTGTGCGATTTTTTTAAGCTCCTTTTTGAGCTCTTCCATGAGTTCTTGCTGGGCCTGATACCACTTCCTATTTTTCTTTGGGGTTTTACCCATAGGTATTTTGATGTTGTTGTCTTTGTCTGCATTTGTATCTTGATGGTGTAACCTGTTACCAGGACAACTTTCTATGGTCAGATTCTTTTCTGTTGTTGTTGTTTGCTCATCTTTTTTGGCCTTTTCCCTTTCTTTTAAATTTTAACTCTGTTTCCATGATGGAAGGAGTACTGTCTCAGGCTTCTTGTGCCAGGAACTGCAAGCCCTGGCTGTTTACCTGGTGTTGCACTGATGTTGCCCTGAGGCCCACAGGGGACCCTTGTATCTGGTGCTATACTGAGGGAGTAGGAGAGGGTTGCTGGTGCTGCTGGAGGCTGTAGGGGTCTGGCAGCTTATCTAGTGCTGAGCTGGGGTCCTAGTGCTGGTGTCTGGCATGTGCTAAGGACAGTGGGGTTTTTTTGTGTTTCTTTAGGCTGCCTGTTTGCCCAGGACTATGCTGAAGCACTTGGCACTTCTCAGAGTTGGAATCTGGTGGTGTCCCTGGCTATGCTGAGGCATGTAGAGGGTTCTGGTATTGGCCTGCTCCACTGCACTGGGGCTCCTGATCTACAGCTGGTTTGCGGAGGTGGGGCTTGCTGCTAGCTTGCTGGAATGCTTCCTGTCATGAACTGTGTTCCCATTTTACCTGAGTTACACAGACCTTTCTTGCCAATCTTTCAAGTTTCTTAGGTTCAAAGATTGTTTGACTCCATCTTTTTGCTAATTCTGCTGTTCTAGGATTTGTTTGGAGATGCTGTTTTATGGTCTTGGGGAGATGAATATGGAAGAGTTACAGTGATTTACTACTTACTCCACCATCTTGGCTCCCAGAAGTGTAAGCTGCAATTTTAAAAGAGAAAATGGCTATTAAAGTTGGAAAATGTTTGCATTTATTCTGAATTCAGTTGTTGAATTTTTTTATCTAAATGGGATCATTTTCAGAGAATTAAAATGATTTACTTTTCCTTTGGCTGAGATTATAAATATTTACATATTTTAAAAACTTGAAATAGTTTTATAAGAGGTGGATGGCTTCCAGCAGCTGATTGCCTAGGTGACCAAAATAGCATAATAAATAAAATTTTCAGGAGAGTTCAAGATGATTATACACATACTAGAATAAAATGCATGATTTAATCAATGATACATAACTAGTATGAGTGGTGGACACACACATTATAGCACCTTATACCTTACATACAAGACATATGGATACCTACTCACTCTTCAGGCTATCTTGCTTACTAGAATATGTTCCCATAATACCATCGGATCTAGGTTTCTAGAGGAAGACCATCACCACTTTGTTATAGTCAAATCCTCTCAAGGTCCCAGGGATAATCTATTATGGGAGAATATAATCCCCTTATTTACCACTTTTTCTCCTGTGTCCCAAATGAAATTCTTCTAATTGCACAAAACCAGGCCCTCACAATAATGACACTCTTAGATCTTAAACATAGTTAATTACTTAACAGTTGGGCAAAAAATCAAAAGAAATAATAATTGTATTACTCATAATAGCAAAATAAATGAAAGAACAAACAAATTTTCATAATGTACAAATAAATCTGAGTGATATTATTCCATGAATGCACTCGGTATGAGGGATGGGGGCAGGTGGGATGCAGATATAAACCTAGCAAGGAAATATATAAAAGGAAACTCATGGGCCGTGTGCTCAGGGCAACACAGAGATCTGCAACCGTGTCATCTTTCTGACTCAGGAACATTTCATAGAAATTCCTTGATGAACATAACATCTATATTGAACAGCTCCTTCACTAGTAAGCTGGTTGATGTTTAGCACAGCAACATGCTGTGCTTGACTAACACCATCCAGGGGACGATGTCTCAGCCAAACTAGGTGATGGTACTGGGTGACTTCTCTGATTCTCTGCTTCCAAGCTGTTCCTAAACTCAGCTGGATTTACTCATTAACAACAACTAATGTTCATCGCTTTCATCTTCAAGCTTCATCTGTCTTTCTAGCTCTTTTACTTTTCTGAGTTCAGGTTCTGAATTCTCTCTGCAAATGATCCTGCCTTACTTCATGGTGAGCAACCAATTTTTCATTTTCTGTTTATGATCAGATAAATTACATTTCATCTCATAATCCTAAAGTAGTTCTGTTGTTCTTATCTTTCACATTCAAAAGGCTTCAGAACCCCAACTCATTTGTCTTAAGATACTGAGCAAGGCTCTTAACTCAGCAATAAACTACTCCATGTAAAAGGGCAGTGCCTTAAAGAAAAACTACCTTACAGTCATAAGAGCAAAAAAACAAAAATGAAGGTGTTGAAAAACTACACATGCAACCTGGTAAGCTATCATTATCATGTCTTTAAACAAATGCCAAAGTGATCTGCTGAAAGCCCTTCCAGGAATGGGCACGATGACCATGACTGTGCATGTTAATAACTATTCCAACTCCCTTCTTTTTTCTTAGCTTTTTTTTTCTTTCTTCACCATCAAAGAGGGTACCACCAACCAGGAGAATTTCCCAGCTTTGGCAATTTCCAACTTGGATCAATTCCAAGTTGGATCAATTCTATGTGAGTGGATGACAAGAAAAGATAGGAGAGAAAACCAGAAAATCTGGCTCATTCAGGAACTCTTCTAAGAATTTTGCTCTGACCCCAGACCAGGGATATCAAAGTCTTAATTTAAAATAAAAAAACAGAATAAAAATAAATGAATGTAAATTAGTTAAAGAAAATTTAAAAACAACAACAGCAATAACCTGGGAGCTCAGAGATAGGGCTGTTTGACTTTCTAGTCTTCATAATTAGAGGATCACAGTATATTAGGGCAATAGCACATACCTGATGTTATCTCTGCTCCTTGAAGGAGTACCTTTATGTTATGTAACCCAAAAAAGCAGATATGTTCCATATGACTACTGCAGCTATTGTGTAGGAGGGACAATGGGGACAAAAACCCTCACTGGCTTTAGGGTCATAGAATCTATGTTCAAAACCTACCTATCCCTCTCTAGGTCTCATTTGTAAAATGAAAAGTGCTATACCTCTGAGGTTCCTTCTTATCCTATCATTTTATTTACAAACATTAAGATGAAATCTCATATGTTAAGGATTTGGACTTTTAAAATATTTTCCTTAGTCCTTTGTGCCAGGCTATGTTTTCACCATCAGCAGGTAGGTGCTATTTTATAATATTTTGTACCAGATACAAAATAAATTCTATATCCTGACAATTCAGGTGAGTAAGCACAGGCTATAGGAAACTAAGTCAATTGCCTTTTCAGATGTGGTAATGAGGCATCTAAGAACTTCATGAGCATAATTTGTCTCAACTTTAGCCAAGAGCTCTATTCCAAGGATACCAGGAGAGCCTGGGGCTGGATTTGGAGAAGAATATAATACAGTGAACAAACAGCTTACAGGCATTGTAACTTAATAGGCTGTTCCCTCTGAAATCTTTATGTTTGTCTATCATGAGAAATGACATTGTTTTCTTCTAAGTGTGGGAAAATTTAGCTGAGTGGAAATTCACCTGAGTCACTGTATTCAGTGACCGGAATAGTTCAGTGACCCTTCACAACAATAGAACTGGCAAATCTGTGGTGGTTCTTGGCCTTGACTATAATTGCCTTATTGAAAAATGACTGGGATGGTCTTTTCATGAAATGACTCTTTAATACTTGATGAATGAACCGCTTTCTCAGGCATACAGTCACATCAGTTATGCCTCTGATCTGGTCACCTGGGATAGATTTTAAGGATACTTTTCAGGATGGCCAAATAGAACCGCATGACCGCCATTTCTCCCAGAAAGCAGCAGAATTACTAAAACCCACACAATTAAGAGGAAAACAAAAGAATGTGCACATATATGCGACCCTCTCCTCTCTCCTTTTCACCTAAGGCGTAGCTATAACCTAGAAAAACAACACAGTTTAGTGGATAAAACTAGAGGGGCAAAGTGCTTTGAAAACATGCATTCTGGAGTCTTTACCAAACCTTAGGGAGCTAATGGATCAATACAATAATCCTAGAAAAGTCAGAATATATAAATGAGGAAATTGAGATAAAAAGATGCCAAATAATTTGCCCAATAAATTATTAGCACAGTGGATAGAATGCTAGACTTGCAGTCAGGAAGCCCTGAGTTCAGATTCCATCTCAGATACTCACTAGCTGTGTAACTCTGGACAAGTCACTTAACCTCTCTGTCTGCCTCAGTTGTTTCATCTATAAAATGTGGTGCTCTTACTAGACAGCACCTTGTTGTTGTTGTTCAGTGATTTGTCAGTCGTGGCTGACTCTTTGTGACCCCACTTTTCTTGGCAAAGATACTGGAGTGGTTTGTCATGTCCTGTTCCAGGTCATTTTATGGATAATGAAATAGGCAAACAGGTTTTGTTGTGGGGATCAAATGAGATGAAATATGTACAGGATTTCATAACTTTAATTCACTTATATAAATGTTAGCTGCTATTATTATTATTATTATTATTATTATTATTACTAAATAGTATATTGTCCGCTAATGCAAACCAGCTTTAGAACTAGCTGTGCCCAGTCCTCTAATGACAGGTATGGCCTCAGGTAAATGATGGTGTGGGGGAATGGAGGAAGTGAATAACATCTTTAGGGGCTGGGATGAGATAAATGAAGCAATTTTAAGACAAAGAGGCAGCCTGGTGGAATAAATGCTTGAACTAGAGTCAAGAGAGACCTAGGTTGAACCCTTCCATTGATACTAGCTCTGTGAACATTGACAAATCACTTAACCTCCTAAAACTCAGTTTTCTCCCCTATAAAATGAAGATAATAATCCCTTACAGTACCCGCCCTATGGAGTTCTGAAATGAGATACTGTATGCAAAGTGCTTTGCAAACTTGGAAGTTCTAGAGCAGTGGTTCTCAACCTGTGGCTTATGTTCAATTTGTAACAATGAAAATACATCCTACACATATGATAGATTCGTAACAGTAGCAAAATTACAGTTATGAAGCAGCAACGATAATAATTTGTGTTCAACATGAGGAACTGTATTAAAGGGTCATGGTAAAAAGTTACTGAGTTCTTAAGTTCTCAACTTAGGAAAGTTAATAACTACTGTTCTAGAGGAATGTCTACTATTTAGATAGGAGAAAGAATAAATGACACTCAATAGAGTTTTAATATAATATAATACATGCATAATACATATTTTAATATGTAAGGAAAACAACTTATGTGCCTTGCCAAATTTTAACAACAGAATTTTCATGCCTTAAGGAGAAGAATCTTGTCACGTGTGCTTTTTTTAAATAAAATTTTAACTTTCAGAATTATGAACAAAGGAGGTATATGAGTACAAAGAGTTTTAATGGTGGTTTGAGCTACTGGGATTGCCATTAGACTTTGTCACTTCTGACAGCTTTATTATGACTTGAAGTAAAAGCTCTTAATCTGAGCTATGTGAACTTATTTTTAAATGTTTCAATAACTGTGCCCAAAGGGCTATAAAACTGTGCGTACCCTTTGACCCAACAATACCACTTCTAGGTCTGTATACCAAAGAGATCATAAAAGCAGGAAAAGGACTCACATGTACAAAAATATTTCTAGCAGTTCTTTTTGTGGTGGCCAAGAATTGGACACTGAGGGGATATCCATCAATTGGGGAATGGCTGAGTAAGTTGTTGTATATGAATGTAATGGAATAGTATTGTGCTATTAGAAATGATGGGCAGGCAGACCTCAGAAAAACCTGGAAAGATTTATATGAACTGATGCTGAGTGAAATGAGCAGAACCAGGGGAATATTGTACCCAATAACAGCCACATTGTGTGATGACTAACTTTGACAGACTTAGCTCTTCTCAGCAATGCAAGGGTCTAAGACAACTCCGAAAAACTCATGATAGAAAATGCCATCCACATCCAGAAAAAAGAAATTTTGAATATGAATGCAGATGGAAGCATACTATTTGCTCTCCTTTTCTTTCATTGTTTTGTTTTGTTTCTTCTTTCTTTTGGTTCCTTACATCAATTCTAATTCTTCTTTACATCACAACTACTGTGAAAATATGTTTAATATGAATGTATAAGTAGAGCCTATACCAGATTACATGCAATCTTGGGGAGGGGAAGAAAATTTAAAACTCAAAATCTTGTGGAAGTGAATGTTGAAAACTAAAAATAAATTAATTATATATACAAAAAGGAAATAGCTAAAAAAAAAGTTTCAATAACTATTTTGTCACAATTAGCAAAGTGCCTGACATATAGTAGGTACTTAATAAATATTTGTTGGTTGATTCATTTTTAATCCTCCGCATTTTAGTTTATGCATTTAAAAACATTATTCTGGGAAGGGGTCTGTAGGCTTCACCAGACTGATTGCCAAAGGATTTCGGGACAGATAAAAAGGTTAAGAATCCATGATGGAAAGGAAGAAATAAAGGGAAAGTTTGAGTATTTGCATATGTTGGTGATGAATTTGTGATTTCACAAATTTGGGTGCTTCCTCTAGTTATACTAATTGGAACCGATCCTTTCTTGTCCATCTTGTGAAACTCTTTTCCACTAAATCCTATACAGGATATCCATTCAGCATTCTGGGAGCCTTACTCTAGTTTGCATAACGTTTCATGAGAACCACGCGGCATGAAGGCTGCCCGTTGGTTACTCCTATCTCTTACTACATGACTCCCCTACCTTTTTGCCACTCAAAATCTGTTTTTAGGGGGTCTATTGTGAACCTTCCTTTGAACGGTTCTCCACTGGCATTGTGTTCTGCTGGCTTGCTCATATTACCACAGGTTTCTCCATTCATTGCCCTGTGGGTCATACTCCCATTTAATTCTTCTGAGACTATAATGTTCCATCATTCACAGCCACTGAATATCTTTCAGCTCAGTAGGATACAAAATTCATTTGCATATTCTACTTAATTGGGAAATGCTGCAAATACTCAAGGGGACAGAGAGACAACAGTGTGATGGGATGGAGGCATAGAGTTGGTGATGCTTACTTCTATCTTCTTGCAAAAATGGGTGTTTGTATTTGTCATCTCTACCTGCTCCCGAGACAAACTCCCACTTTACTTTCAAGTCTATCACTCAATTTCAGTTCCTGTAGTTAAAACTCATCCTAAGAAAAAAGTGTTGTTGTTTAGTTGTTTTTCAGTCATTTCTGACTCTTTGTGACCCCATTTGGGATTTTCTTGGCAAAGATATTGGAAAGGCTTGCGATTTCCTTCTCCAGTTCATTTTACAGATGAGGAAACTGAGGCAAACGGGGTCAAGCGACTTGGTAACATAGCTAATGAGTGTCTGAGATCAGATTTAATTCAGAAAGACTGAGTCTTCCTCATTCCAAGCCTAGCACTCTACCCACTGCGCCACCTATCTGCCCCCAAAATGATAGTTGATGGATGTTGTTGTTCAGTCCTGTCTGACTACTTCTTGGTAAAGTTTTGTGTGTGTCCCCATTTTACACATAAGGAACGGTGGCAAATAAGGGTTAAGTGACTTGCCCATGGTCACATAGCTAGTAAGTGTCCAAGGTCAGATCAGAACTCAGGTATTCCTGGTCCCAGGCCCAGAGTGTTATCTACTGTACCACCTAGCTGTCCAAAAAGTATGATCATTGTTTGGTCATGTCTGACTCTGTAAGCCTGCAGACTACAGGCATCCATGGAGCTCTCATGGCAAAGGTACTGGAGTGGTTTGCCTTTTCCTTTTCCAGAATGTCACTAGTAAGTGTCTAAGGCTGGATTAGAACACAGATCTTTCCAACTTCAGGGCCAGCACTCTATCCACTGAGCTACATAGGTGCTTTCTTGCCCAAAGAGAGGTTAGTCACTATCAAAAGACTTTGAGAGTCATTTGAA
>CM053600.1:136880639-136901079 GCA_028646575.1 Pseudocheirus occidentalis
CCTCTCTTCCTTCCTTCCTTCCTCCCTTCCTTTCTTCCTTCCTTCCTTCCTTCCTTCCTTCCTTCCTTCCTTCCTTCCTTCCTTTCCTTTTTTGGCAATCAGGGTTAAGTGATTTGCCCAGGGTCACACAACTAATAAGTATCTGAGGTTCTCATGACTCTAGTCTAGCACTGGTTGCTCTATCCACTGCACCACCTAGCCACCCTGCTGACTCTCTTTGATAGCACAGTAACTCTTGCAGTGACACAATTCTTCCTTATGTCTGACTTTAATCTCTCCCATTCCAGTTTAGGGCAACTAGGTGGAATAGAGCATAGAGCAACCAGCCCTGGAGTCAAGAAAACAGAGTTCAAATCTGGCCTCATACACTTATCAGCTGTGTGACTCTGGGTAAGTCACTTAACCCTGTTTGCCTCAGTTTCCTCATTTGTAAAATAAGCTGGAGAAGGAAATGGCAAACCACTTCAGTATCTTTGCTAAGAAAACCCCAAATGGGGTCATGAAGAGTCTTGTTATGGTTGAAACTACTTAATAACAAAAAGTTCTAATTTAAACCCATAATCATTGTTCCATCTTTAATGGAGAAGAGTTTGTCATAATCTTTTCAATTATAACATTAAAAGCTGGGAGGGGCTTAAATGATTGTCTAGCCCAACTCCTTCCATTTACATTTGAGGGAACTAAGCCGGAGAAGAAAAGAAATAACTGGTCCAAGCTCACGCATATGAAAAATGAGCCAGGTCCTCTAAATTCAGATCCTTGACTTTTGTAATATATGTCCCATTCTACTCATACGCTTGAGTTGTAAGCAGTTGGGATTTATCCTCAGTTACATTCATGGGGTTAGGGGTTCACTCCCCCAAAAAGGTTATTCCCTTGTTTTCTCATAGTGCATTCAGTTCTTGGCTAAATATAGGAAAGAGAGAAGGAAAATAAAAAGTAGGGAAAATGGGAAGTAAGAATAAAAGGTGAACTCCTCGAAAAGCAAGAACATGACAAAAGAAGGGCAATTAGCCCTCTACCTGTTCTCACTTCAAGATGATTGACCCTGATTTCACCTCCTTCCCCATGCTAATCTAATTTATCTTTGACTACAGCTAATGCTAGAACCACAAATGCTTCCTTGCTGTGATAACATTTCTGCCTTTATTCAAGAAGACTGTATCTTGGGGTTAAATCCATTATTCTGAACTTTGGAATGAAGTCCAACATCCAGTAAATAGCTCTGTTCCTCCCTATTGCCTCTTATTAGGGCAAAAATCCATTCAGAGTAAACTGGAGAGAAGCCCCCAGGGGAAAAGGGAAGGGGGAGGGGAATTGGTTCATGGAAAATTTTTATGTAATCCTGGGGGGTGTGGGTGTAACCCAGGAGTCCCTTTCTAGAGAAGGCCATGTACAGAATTTACTTAACCCCTTTATTCCTATTTCCCTCATTTTCCTCCCTAGTTCTCTATTTTCTCCATTTCATAGGATTATAGATTATAAAAACTTAGATGTAGCCTTATCCAGACTTCTTATTTCACAGTTGAGTAAATTAATGACTCAGAAAAGTTAAGTGACTTGCTCAAGGACACACAGCTAATCGAGTATTTGAGGAAGGATTTGAACCTACTGTATTTTGCCACATTATCCTCACAGACTTTATGACAAATGTTTGCAAAATGTGGCGTGTGACCATTATGTGAAGCTTTTAAAAGAGCTGTGCTGGTATTCCTTAAAAATCATCTATTGCTAAATTATCTTTGGTGCAAAATTAGGATGCATGGAATACTCATGAATATATGTTAAAACTGGGAAGATGAAGTTTTACCATATCACATGACTTACTCATGGCAGCTTTGCCTCCCGCCCACTCCCTTTAAGCCTAATAATACCGTTAGTACTGCACCGTTCTAAATAAACCACAAAAGTAGGCTTTCGGAAATACACTGACAATGCGTGTGGGCTCACAATTCTCAAGAGAGAGATGCGTATCCATATGTCACTGGCGAACACAGCGCTGTTCTGTTTACCTTTTAAGTGATGTGAGGAACAGAATTATACCAGGCGACAATTACACGATGGAAGGTTATAAACCAATTTTAGACTAAAAAAAAAAAAAAGCAAACAAACCAGAGTGCAGCGATTATGCCACGAAATACGGTATCTTCTCTATGTATATATCTGTCCTTTTCGAGCCCAGGACTCTTAGCTGCTGCACCACCGTCTCTTCTCCTGCCCATTTCTTTTCTGTCTTCTTTTCCTCTTTTTTACTTTTAATAGCAAACTTTCCTTTGAAGGCTTTGGATGAGACAGGAGCTGCAGACAATTGTTAGGCTTGTACAATAATTATAACAACAACAATTGTAACAACAATGAATCTACCCTTCTCTAGCATTTGTAGCGCCCTTAGCGTAGTGCTCAGCACATAGCAATAATGTGCTGTTATTAATATAATACATATTTACATACAAAATAGAAACTGATATGAATGCTTGCTCCATCAATAACTATCAGATAGGACTTTAAGGTTTACAGAGAGCTTTACAAGCATCTCCTTTTATTCTTACAACAACCGTGTGAGGTAGGTGATTGTTATTACCAATTTTCAGTTGCTCACTCATGTCTGACTCTTCATGACCCCATTTGGGGTTTTCTTGGCAAAGATACTGGAGTGGTTTGTCATGTGCTTCTCCAGCTCATTTTACAGCTGACGAAACTGAGGAAATCAGGTGAAGTGACTTGCCTAGAGTCATACAGCTAGTAAGTATCTGAGACTGGATTTGAATTCACAAAAATGAGTCTTCCTGGCTTCAGACCCAGCTCTCTATCCACTTCACCAGGTAGCTGCCTAATCCTACCCTACATAAGAGAAAAGTGAGGTACACAGAGGTTCAGTGACTTGCCCAAGGTCACACAGCTAGTAAGTCTCTAAGGCTGAATTTGAACTCAGGTCCAAGGTTTGAACTCTAGGTCCAGGGTTCTCTTTACTTTGTGTGCTAACTACCATAACACTTCTACTGTGTAACCTAGAACTTCCTGAGTAAGCCTAAAAAAACCAATCAAAGGAGGTTGGGTGGAAGAAGAAATGATTTTGTTCTTATTGAAAACTATAAGAAAATTCTTGAGGTGACTAGGTGCAGCAGTGAATAGAGGACCTGCCCTGGAGTCAGGAAGACAGACACTTAACACTTACTAGCCATGTGACTTTGGGCAAGTCACTTAACCCCAATCGCCCTGCTGTCCAAAAAGCAAAAAAAAAAAAAAAAAAAAAGAAAATTCTTGTTTGAAAACATTTTCTCTCTCTTTCTCCTATCTCTGTGTCTCTATCTCTCTCCCTCTTTCCCTTTCTCTCAATTTTTCTTTTCTTTCTTTTGCTTTTTCTCTCTTTCCCTGTGTGTATAAGTATACATATACATATAGACACATACACACTTTACCCTGCCCTTTTTCTACAAAAGATGTCCTTACTAAATCCAATCATTCCAAGTGCCTAAGTCATTCCCTGGTGATAAACTGGGCTCCTGGAGGAGGCCTACAGACTCTTCCTACAGACTCTTCCAGGTCACCAAGGAAAGCTATAGTGCAAAGGTCAACAAGAAAGGCTGCCCCACAGATGGAACTCAGGTCAAACTGCAGAGCTGAACATCCCATAGCCAAGTCTTCAGTGTCCTCCCTCCACACTGTGGCTTGGCTGTCTTCCCAGCCCTGAGCTCAACATTTTGGCCCAGATATAGGTCAGACAAGCATCCTGGCCTCAGACTAGAGCCAGTACCCCTACACTAGCATACATGGAGACGTTTCTAATGGAGATACATGGAGATCTGGCTAATCACCTCCTCTCTGTTCTGAAATCTTCATTATTTGGTCCCAAAAGGAGGTGACAAAGCTGTTCGAACTCTGTGCTCACTTCTTTTTTTTCTAATTAATTAATTAATTTTTAGTTTCCAACATTCATTTCTGTAAGATTTTGAATTTCAAATTTTCTCCATCTCCCTCCCTTTCCCCCTGCCCAAGATGGCGTGCAATCTGATATAGGCTCTATTTATGCATTCATATTCAACATTTTCATATTCTGTGCTTGCTTCTAAAAGTTACATTTTAGAAAGGCCATTGTTCTTGGAGAGAGAGAGAAAATGTGTGTGTGTGTGTGTTCAGATGTGGTTTGGACCAGATGACCCTTGTACCTTTCAGTCAAATTCTGTGGTTCTGAGAGCTGTGAACAGTGTGGTCATGTCCCTGCCTCTAAGCCAAATCTCAAACTGAAGGACAGGGTACAAGCCAGCTTCCATGTTGCCCATCAACCATGTGGACTATGTATGATTTTAGAATTATGAGAGACTTTAGGAGTCCAAGCTGGTGATGGTAACTTCTACCTCACCAGACCCACCTTCCCTTAAATGGCTAGCTCCAAAGTTGGGGTCCTAGGATCACAGATTAACGACCAGAAGAGGGTGTTAGAGGTGATCCATTTTACAGTCGAAGACACAGGGCTAAAGAGAGTCAATAATGCTTGAAGTCACATGGGCAGTAAATGGAAGGAACAGGATTGGAACCTGGGTCCTCAGATTCCAAAGGTAGCCCTCTTTCCGTTTCATCCCTTTACTTTCTGGAGTGGGGACTGGGATCAAGGTAAGGGTGACCTTAGCAGAGTAAGACCAAGGATACTGACCCTCTGTGTGAAATCTTAGTGTTAATGAAAATATCGGTCCTTCACTAGACCATGGTCCTGAAAGAGTTCATATGACTCAATGCAGTATTAGGTCTGGGCCTGAGGAGATCCCTCACCTCAATGTCACCTCAGCTGAAGACTCCATCTGACTCCTTAGAATCCAATCCCTAGTTCATACTGGAATAATTTACAGGCCCCTCTGCCCATCAGGACAGGGAATAAATAGTCTTCTGGGCTTTCCTGGCTACCAAAGACAAGCAGGCCTCTCCCTGGTGGTGTAGATACCCATATATATGTAGGCAGGGATATGACCACACTGTTCACAGCTCTCAGAACCACAGAATTTGATTGAAAAGTACAAGGGTCATCTAGTCCAAACCACATCTGAACACACACACACATTTTCTCTCTCTCTCCAAGAACAATGTCCTTTCTAAAATGTAACTTTTAGAAGCAAGCACAGAATGTGAAAAAGTTTAATATGAATGCATAAATAGAGACTAAACTTCCATGAACACGTCTTTTGAAGACTCCCTCTGAAGCACACTGCAGATGAGGGTCTAACCACATAGAAAGAGTTGCTTTAAAGAGGAAAAACTGGTCTTGTTGAACAGCATCAACTCAGAGGTACTATGGAAATGCTTAAAACTTAGTACAGTGCCTAGCATGTAGTAAGTGATTAATAAATGCTTAAAAATGCAAATCATTCTTTAGTATGCATTTTCATTCATGTCAAAAAAGCACTGGACTTGGAGTTAAAAGTCAATAGATTTTAACTCTGATTCTGACACTTACTAGCAGTATAGGAATAATAATAATAAATTATAGCTGTTAAATTAGCTATACAGGGTATCCCTAAAGTCTGGACACACAGGAAATCTCGTTAACTATGCATATTTGCAAAAAATGAAATGAATGAAATTTTCAGCAACATTTTATTTAATTACCATAAGTGAAATTCCATAGGAAGACATAGGAGACCTCATTAATTCAAGTTAAATTAGTCTCATTAATATGGAAAATAATCCCCAATACCTAACAAAAGCTTTTATTCCATAGGAAATTGTCACGGTTAAAATGTATGCTAATTAAATAAAATATTGTTGGAAATTTCATTTCATTTCATTTCTTGAAAATATCCATAGTTAATGACACTTCCCATGTGTCCAGACTTTAGGGACACCCCGTATATTCCATACCATAGTTATATTAGCTACATTAGAATGATTGGCTAATAATATAGTATTTACTGTGTACAGCCAGGCACTGTGCTGCCTCCCAATGAGGAACTTCTCTACTTAACAGATCAGAAGCTTTTCTCCAGTTTATAAGCTTAGCAAATTGCCCAGTCACACAGCCACTATATGTCAGAAGAAGGACTTGAATCCAGTTCTTTCTAAAAGATGGCTAGCCGGCCTTAGAGGATAGCATGCCAGACTTGTAGTTGGCATGCCTGAGTTTGAATTTTGCCTCAAGTACTGTGTGACCTTGGGCAAGTCACTTAACTTGGACTCAGTTTCCTCATCTGTAAAATGGAGATGATACTAATTCCTTTCAGGGTTGTTGTGAGGACGACATCATTTATAGAGTTAATCTCTCTATAAAGTATTTGGGGAGCAAGTAGCCTTATAAATGTTACCCACTGTTGTTACTTTTGACTCTGGGGCTAGCTCTCTGACTATAAACATCATGCTTTCTCTCTGCATTCTTATCTGGAAAAAAAAAGAATCTGTCAAGCATAAAAGCCAGAGTGATGTTGTAACTTGCTCCATATATGAATTGAAAAATATATGCTGGTTTAGTGATGAGAAGAGACCAAGAAATAATATGATACACCAGTAAAAGCCTGTTGAAAAGGGGTTAGGGATATAAGAGTTAATGCTGGCAGCAGGTCTTTCAAAAATGTCTTCTTGAAAAAGGGAGAATAAAGTCAAGTACAAAAAGATTTTTTTAAAGATGAAATTGATAATGCTCTCCCCTCCACATGACTGATGATTTAAAATCTGTCTTTAATAAAGGGAAGGAAATAAGAGTAACAGGGGCAGGGGGAGTCACGAAGACCTCACAAGCAGCAAGTGGGGTAACATTTGGAGATTTTAAATATCGGTAGCAGAGACTGAAATGTATTCCAGACAAACTACTGTGCTGTATTTATATTTACAATTCTCTGAAAAAACAAGTTTTTCTTCACAATCAGGCCCCCTGGAATGCACGTTGGCCTCCCCTACTGATATTCAAATTTTCCAAGGCTTCATTCACTAGCCTCTTCGTTAATCTGGGGTCACCCAGATGCCCATGGGGTAGAAGAGGGGAAGGGAAGGAACTGGTAGGGATGAGCGAGGGTACTGAGCAGAGGTACCACCACTGGAATTTGGGGTGGGCTTTTTTTCCTAAGGAGATTAAATACACAATCACTGACCCTCTTGGGAAAAAGTTGATTGTTGGCATTAAATATTCACATCTCTTAGTCTTTGTAGAAATAGCCAATAGACATTATTTGTCTTAGTAAGGCCTGCTATTGAGAGCCACGTGGCATTTTTCCTGTAAGTCGATTTCAAATTGACTTGAATGAGAGAATAATAGAAATTGAGTGATTCCCAGTGAAGGGATCTCAACAAAATGAAGTCAGTCGGAGGGTGACATGGACTGAATGTGTTGGAGCATGGGGGTGGCGGGGCAGGGGGAGAAAGAAGAACTTTTGGACAAATTAAAAACTAAATTGGAAGAGAAAATGAAGTAAACTGATGATGATAAATTGAAGTTAGGGGAAAAAAAGAGGTAAGAATAATGCAAGTGGTCACAAAGTGCAGATCAAGTCAGATTAAAAAATAGCAAGATTAAATCTAAGGGAGAGCAGGGGGAAGGAAGCTGAAGCAAACGTTCAGAAGAGAAAAAAGGAAACTGTAAAAGACCCGAGGGGATGATGGACAAAGAGCTACATGGGAGTTTGTACAGCGATAGGGACCAAAGGAGGAAGATTCTGAGTTTCAGCTGGAGAAGAATCATAGTGTTGAACTCAGTTTGTGTCATTTTGTTAGTCAAAAGAAATAGAGACATTCAAGGAAAAGTCACAAAATAAACTAACATCAATGAGGGGAATATAAGGAAATAATGAGTGAGCAAGCACAAGTAGAGTCTGTGGGAGGTTGGCTAAGTGTTGAAGAAATTTAGGATAAGAATTATCCTTTTTTTCTTTTCTTTATATAAATTTTAGAGGCAACTAGAGTTAAGTGACTTATCCAGGGTCATACAGCTAGTGTCTGAAGCCAGATTTGAACTCAGGTCCTCCTGACTCCAGGGTCAGTGCTCTATCTATTATGTTACCAAGCTGTCCCAGAATTATCCTTTTCAAAAATAGAAAAAGTGGGAGAATTATTATTTTTTCTAATTAAAACACATGAAATTCAAAATTTCAGGGTGGAAATGAGAAGATATTTCCTCATTACAGAAGAATTTCTTAAAAGAAGGAATTAAGGGGGCAGCTAGATGACAAAATGAATAGAGCACTTGTCGTGGAGTCAAGAGGACTTGAGTTCAAATCTGGCCTCAAATACTTGACGTACTTACTAGCTGTGTGACCTTGGACAAGTCACTTAACTCCGATTGCCTTGCCTTTCCCCCTCCAAAAAAAAGAGAGAGAAGGAATTAAATTTTTCACTTTCCACTTAAAGATATGGGGCTTTCATGCTAGAAGGTGGGTCATTGAAGGCAGACTATGTCAAACTCTTGGGTTAACTAGAGACTAATATTCAAGCTGTGAGTTGCATTTCTACTATGTCATATTAGCTATCTTTACATTTTTTTTTAGTATTAAAATCTTTTAAAAATCTTTAAAAGTTTTAGCAACAAAAATCTTAAAATTAAAAATTAAAATCTTTCAGTCTTAAAAAGTTTAGTAATAGGGGCGGCTAGGTGGCGCAGGGAATAGAGCACAGGCCCTGGAGTCAGGAGGACCTGAGTTCAAATTCGGCCTCAGACACTTACCACAAAGCTAGCCGTGTAACCTTGGGCACTTAACCCCAAACGCCCTGCCTTCCCCTCCCCAAAAAGCAAAAAAAAAAAAACTTAAAATCTTTAAAAAATTAGCAATAAAAATTTTAAATTTTTTAGTAATAAAATCTAAAAATCTTTTTAAAAAAGTAATAAAATAAAAAATAAATCTAAAAATTTCACAATAGAATCTTAAAAATAAAAATCATACGGGGATGCTACAACACGTCAGTAAGTGACAGAAAAGGATCCTTTGGTTAATAACACTGGATAATAATAATAATAATAATAAAGAGCATTTTTATAGCACTTGAAGGTTTGCAAAGCACTTTACAAATATTATATTATTTTCTCTTTACGACAATCATGTGAGATGGGTGTTACTATTATCCCCATTTTACAGACAAAGAAACTGAGATAGAAAAAGGGTGACTTGCCCAGTATCATATAGCTAACTAGTAATTGTCAGAGGCTAGATATGAATTCAAGTCTTCTTGATTCTAGCCCAGATCTCTATCCACCGCACCACTTGCCTGCTGCGTCACTGGATGTTACGTTTCCCCCTTTTTTTTTCTTTTTGCTTTTAAAGGGGGGAAGGCAGAGCAATTGGGGTTAAGTGACTTGCCCAAGGTCACATGTCTAGTAAGCGTTAAGTGTCTGAGGCCAGATTTGAACTCAGGTCTTCCTGACTCCAGAGTGATCTATTCACTGCACCACCTAGCTGCCTGCCCCTATTTCCTATTTTCTTTAACAAGAAGTATTTATTTTTCCTTTTAAACAGTGAACTAGAAAAGAGATCCTCCAAATGACCATCTCACCAAATTAAAGTAAGAATTAACACACACTTTAAAACAAAAACCTGGCAATGTTTGCTCATGTTTCTAATATAATTATAAATCTTCCAAAGGAATTCAACATCAATCAGTTAGATATTTGTCTCTTAAGCCAAAGGGAATACTGCTTTTTCCACCATCAGTGGCCCACCAGGGTCATACTTTTGCTCCTGTCCCAAACATGGCCCATTTGCATCAAAATCACTATTGTCTTATTTAGGGATTTCAATGTTCTGTTTTGTTTTCTGTTGTCTTTTGAAGCAGCATTACAGCATAAGGTACTGATCAAAATGATTTTGTGTTCTGCCTTAATTGGGTTTTAGATGTCTTTGAATTGCAATGCTGTCCTAGGTCTTAGGGTACAGACAGAACACACCCATCAGGAAGAGGCCAGTTCTAAGTGACTAGACAGGTGGCAGGGTGGATATGAACATTCTGTAGGGACAAGGAATTAGGGTCACAAAGTTAACTGCCAAAGCAAAGAGTATTCAAATGCATTCAGTACAAGGGGAACAGACACTTCTGAGGTCCAGAAGATTTGTACAAGAGGAAGGAGCTGCCCAGGCAGGGATGGATCCAAAGGCACATGGAGCATGGGAAGAAGGTTAAGTAGAAGGGAGATGGGGAGGCAGGCCATGCCCAGCCCTAGTGGGCAGGTGGTGTGCTCACAAGGAGCCCAACAGGACTGTCATAGGAGACAGAGGCTGCTTATTTGTTGCTTTGGTTTTATACACACTAGGTCAGAAATGTGCACTCTGCCATGCGGTATGTGGCAGAGACACATTAGTTGTTGATTATAACACATGGTACAGGTAGAGGGTAGATTTAACTGTTCTAACAAGAAGGGTACAACTCATTCTGAGAATAGAGAATTGAATAGGTTAGAATTCCAAGCTGGTGGCCATTGACTGGGGCAGAAAGGGTACAGTAGGCCGCTGGTCTTAAAATCGACACACCTGGGTTCAAAGCTTGGCTATATTGAAAGTCTTCCAGGGCTTCCTTTGAACTAAAGGTTAAATCCCATGACTTCTGCCCATATCAGATGTTAAGTAAAAGACTGAATTTCTTCCGCTAGATGGATGGCAAAATGAATGGCCAAGCCACTCAGTTCCACAGTGAGTACCACTACAGGAAATCCAGGTCCAAGAGCACAGAGGTGGGACCTTTAGTCATAGGAGAGACAGAGCTACCCAAAATGCTACCAGACGAAAAGAGGAAGCCTGGCACTTTCTACTACACAGCTGTGTCCTTTAGTTTAAGGTACAGTTACATCATTTTAATTATGGTCATTGTGGACAGACTGGAATGGACCCTATAGTTTGGTTGCCATGGAAATTTGTAAAAGGAGAAAGTAGTTTAGTCCCTTATGCCACTGAGATGTCAAAAACAAAAACAAAAACATGCTTTAAAAGTGCTTTAGTGGGGGACAACCAGGAACAATAATTCCAAAGTTAAAGAACTGCTTGTGAAATCTGCCCAAGAAACGCATGCTCATCAGAAATCTGGATTGGAGGTAGAGGCTGAGTGAGTCATCTCTGATTTCTTCCTGTTTTTCCTGAGGACCTCAGGTGCAAGTTTGGTGCTGAAATAAGGACCTTACAACTCACCAAGCTCAGGGGCTACAGAGATAAAAGGCCCTTCTTACCTATTCTCCAATAAATATGATCATATTACATATTCCCCTCCTTGATTTTTTTCCCCTTCACCCTTTAGAACATCTCTGGGCTTCATTCTTGCTCAAGCTGCTGATGCAGAAAATATAATTTATCTTCAGGTCAACTAACAAAAGTATATTTTCAAAGGCTTTTATGACTGTGGAAAGCGGCTAGAGACGGCAGTTTTAACCCAAACACGCCTCGGATTGCGTAGACCTGCCTAGGCTTTTTAGTTTATCCTGGAGATGGGAAATAGACATAATATGGATGGTTCTCTGAAACACTGGATCATGAGGGGGAAAAATAATACGGTCTAAGGGCCGGAGAGAACCACATAAAATAGTCAATTTTAAACTGAAAAAGTTCACATTATAATGATTTTAATTCCTATGCATTGGTGGAATTTTTTTTTCTTTTTGGAGGGGGGAAGGCAGGGCAATTGGGTTAAAGTGACTTGCCCAAGGTCACACGACTAGTTTTGTATTAAGTGTGTGAGGTCACATTTGAACTCAGATCCTTCTGACTCCAGGGCTGGTTGCTCTATTCACTGCGCCACCCAGCTACCGGCATTGGTTGAATTTAAGACAGAATTTTAAAAATTCAATTTTTTCTAATAATCTACCTCTTCTTTGAAGGAAATAATTCTTTCCAATGACAATAAGAGGAAGTCAGATCTCCTCTATGATATACCGGACCAGAGGCGTACAAAAGAGCCCTGCTTACAGCACTGCCTCGTGACACTTCAGAGTACGGCCCAAATGAGACAAATGTAATTGGGAAACGTTTAGCAGAGTAAATAAAACTACAACAAAACATAGATAACATTAATAGGTGGTTTTCTTCATCAATATGCGGTTCTTGCTCTCTGGTTCGGTTTGAGTTGGACGCTATTCTCCAGTGTCTCCATCTCTCAGATTATAGGAGTGGCAGCAAAGACACAGATCATGGACAGGACTGGTTCTTTTGCCAAATGGCACCCCCAGCAAGGGGTTCAAGGATGGGCTGCGGGATCGAGGTGAAGCCATTTCTGCTTCAGTTACTTCACCAGCCTTCTCCCCCTTGACTTCTCTTTCCCCACCACTGTCTACTATTTCCTGTATTTCAGTGGGAAGATGAGACATGAAGGCATCGGTTCTAGACACTAGAGATTATTCAATCTGATGCTCTTACCTGAGCCATCTACTCAACCTTGTCTTTTTTGGTGGGGAGGGAGTAAGGCAGGGCAATTAGGGTTAAGTGACTTGCCCAAGGTCACACAGCTACTAAGCATGTCTAGTGTCTGAGGTTGGATTTGAACTCAGGTCCTCCTGACTCCAGGGCGGGTGCTCTATTCACTGTGCCACCTAGCTGCCCCTGCTACTCAACCTTGATAAACTTGAAGCTGACTCAAGGGTCAGAAGAGGCTGATGCGCAGCTATAGGTAAACTACAGGAATTCTTGTAGGGACACATGGAAAGTGTATAGGAACAACAACAGCTGTAACAGGACAACAGCTGTAACCCAACCGCACACAGCCTGCTGTGAGGAATTCCTGGTTAAGTTCAGCTTCTGCCCTGACGACTTCCCTCTACCTCTAAGGGAAGGAAATGCCTTCTTCTTCTTCTTTTTAAGAGGAGTACTATTTGCTGTTCATTTTTTTTTTCAGTTGTGTTCAGCCCTTCATGACCCCGTGTGGGGTTTTCTTGGCACAGATACTGGAGTGGTTTGCCATTTTCTTCTCCAGCTCATTTTACAGAGGAGGAAACTGAGGCAAACAGGATGAAGTGACTTTCCCAGGGTCACAAAGCTAGTAAGTGTCTGAAGTCAGATTTGAACTCAGGAAGATGAGTTCTCCTGCGCTCTATTCATTGTGCTACTCAGCGACCGTTAAATCTCTTAAATCCGTATGAATATGCTGAGCCTGGGATCCAATAACATTGGATAACAATAAGGGGTTCCCTTACTGATTGTAACCAAATCAGATGGTGCTCCCAACTCTCCTTCAACCCTCATAGACAGAAAGGATTTACTGTCCATAGGATTTGCTCAGAGACTGCAAATCTTCTGAAGCGCATAGAAACAGGACTAATCCTTTGTAGTTTAGACCTCAGAGGGTTAGGCAATGCATAGACATTTTGAACTACGCATCTGGTAGGCATCTTGAATTCAACAAATACAAAACAGAACTCATTATCTTTCCTAGAGGCCGTGAGGTGGGACAACGGATATAGTGTTATGCCTGGAGTTAGGAAAACCTGAGTTCAACTCCATCTTCAAACAGTTATTAGCTGTGTGACCCTGGGCAAGTCACTTAACCCTTTTTACCTTGCTTTCCTCATCTGTAAAATGAGCCTGAGAAGGAAATGGCAAACCACTGTAGTATCTTTGCCAAGAAAACCCCAAATGGGGTCATGAAGAGACAGACACAACTGAACAAAAATAAAATCCTCTATTGGGCATTTGAAGCTTTTCACAGCTTGCTCCTTTCTACCTTCTAAATTTTGTTACACATTCCTCCCCTCCATGAACTCCACAGGCAATTAATCACCCAACAAGCATTTATTAAGCACCTACTGTATACTAGGCACTGGGAATACAGATAGAAAAGACTGAAACAATCCCTGCTCTCAAGAACTGAAATTCTCACAGAGGAGAGAATCAGTACACATCTAAATATACATATATTACCATCACCTAAATCCAAACAAATAGAAAAGAAGTTAAATGTAGGTGGTCTGGCCATACTGACCTTTCTGTTCCTCCTCTGCCTGCTCCATGTCTTGGTCTGCCATGCCTGGAGTACTCTGATGCCCCAATCTACCTTTTGGAATCCTTGATTTCTGGTAAGACTCAGCTCAGGCATCACCTTCCACATGAAGACTTTCCAAATCCCCCAAGGGGCTAGATCTAAGCTTGAAGGCTACTCCGGGACACAGAGGTGGGGAACCTGCAGCCTCTAGGCCTTCTAGGTCCTTGGATGTGGCCTGAGTCCAAGGTTTACCAAGCAAATCCTTTTATTAAGGGGATTCGTTCTGTGAAGGTTGGATTCAATCAAAGGGCAGCACTACAGGGCCACAGTGACCTTGAGACTGCACATTTACCACTCCTGTATCTGGGTCAGTCTGGTATACATCTATATTTACGTACATGTTTTTGTCAGCTCCTGTTAGATTATAAACCCTGGAGGACAGGGACCATTTTGGGTTTTCCTTGGTATCACCAGTACTTAGTAAGTCCTTGGCATGTGGTAAACACTTAATAAGAACTTGTTGATCAATTAATGAGTAAAAGAAAGGAATGGGATCCTAAATATGACAGAGGTTATGAAATTTATGAGGAATCCTGACCCAGTCCTCATTTGTCATTCCTGGCTTCCACAGAACAATGAGTTAGTTACTCTCACAATCATCAGCCCTGCATTTTCTATGCCTATCCACATTCAGACCCCTGATTTCCCTCGCAATTGCATTTTGCTTCCTATTGAAGTGCCTGGTAGGGGGTGGGGATAAAGAGGGAAGGATGCGGCCACCCCAGCCTCCAGGGGTGATCAAATGCTTCTGACCCTGTCCCATCTCCGTCTCTGGGAATATAAAACCATGGGAAAGCAAAGCCTCTGCTCTAGGAGCAATTAGAAAATTAAATTTAATTCATACTAAAATGTAAATTACTGATACTGACATTTCCTGAAATCAGGCTTTGAGAGAAGAAAGAACAGATACTAAGAGCAAACAAAATGAAAGGAGAAAGGGTTAGAAGAGGCACAAAAATCTGCCCAGGTGGCCAAAGACAAAGATCTGTTTCTGGGCATTACCCTTCTTTCTCTATCCAAGTCAAAATTACTGTATATTAATTTATTTCAAAAAACCATTTATCATAGAGTCTATCTGACTACTAAAGAGACTACTAAAATATTCTTTCCGTGTCCTGGTATTATTTTAAAGAGATAACCAGAAATATGGGAAATAGCACTGATCGGGGTTTGTGCACCAACCCTGCTCCTAATTAGTTCTGAGATCCTGGGCACCTACCATGTTCCAGCCACAGTGCTAAACCCTGGGGATACAACAAAAGTACTAGATTAAAATGTAATTTGGAAGTAATTAACAAAATAAATAAAAATATGATATTAATGTGTGGTTTTCTAAGGCAATATGTAGCCCACAAGGATCCTTAAATACAGTTTAGTGACTCCTGTTTCTTTTTGAATTTGCTTCCCCTGGACTAGATAATCTCAAAGATTTCAGTCAGCCTGACTATACAATAATTCAGTATCTTAACGTATCCGTGATTTATACAATATGGCAGCTCCTTCCAATGGTACAGAATATAATATAACCATACCTCCTTCTTCCATGCAGTTCTTGTGCATATTTTCCCATCACTTCTCCGTCAGGGCCACAGTTCACTAGTGGTCTTCCTCTAGGTCAAAGGATCTTAATCTGGGGTCCATAAACTTTTTTTAATGTCAGTAACCATAATTCAATATAGTTGGTTTCCTTGGTAATCCCGTCCCTCAATACTTTCAAAGTTTGTTACCTCCATAATGGATTTTCCCTGGTTCTACTACTCTGTCTTCTGTGATGTCATTTCTTCATTCTCATTCAGTACATTAGGGGCCGATGTTAAAGTCCAAATATAGTGTTTACACTGTCATTAGTAAAGAAAAAAAATATGTCCTAGAAATGCTGTCAGATCTGATCCATTTTCATCTATTTGTTGACTTCCAATTCTGTTTCATCTTTCTTTGAATGATCTGCCTTAATTTGGGTCTCCCATCAAGCTTTCTGCAAAATCATCTTTTCTCTCCAATGCTTCTCACCATTTGATAAAGTAAAATGGCCTTCTTTTTATAATCAACCAATTATTTTTGTAATGTTTGGTGAATGAGTTTATATTCTAACACTGTGCTTCTTTTGGATGTGTAATCTGAGATTACCTTTTTTGTGGTCTTTTGTTTTTTTTTTTATTGTGAGTGCTGTAAAGTTCTCAGATGACTGTGGTCCAATGCTGACCAAACCTCCTTTAAAATTAAGTTGCTTATTGATGCTGGACATATAATAAAGCTCCATTCTTTAGCCTTTGCTCACCTCTCCAAAGATAATCTGTAAGGCATTCTTCCATTTAGTGGCAACCTCTCTGTATCTTCTGATTTCATTTAGGATAAGAATATCAGTGTGAACACATTTCAGTTCTTCTAATAGTGTACCAATTCACTAATCATTAGGCAAAGATCTTGAGTACCAACAATTAAATTAATACTATGAGATCCTTAGTTTCCTTTCCTTCTACTTTGCTACCATCACTATAAAAACAGAAGACTGAGCACAATGGAGAATGTCTTTTTTTTCTTTTTCTTTTTTTTATGAGGTACCAAGGTCAAAGAATTATTTTACAGCTTATTCAGATAAAAATGGTTTTCTGACTGTTGGCTGCCCCATTACATACTGGCATCAAAGGACTAGAGTCTTTAGCGAATGTTGAACTTGGCCTTTTGGGGAATATTTGAAGGACTTTCTGTCTCTGAAAGAATTTAGAATTATAGATCTAAGTTTGGAAGGAATGTCAAAGGTCATCGAGTCCAGTTCCCTTACTTCATAAACAAGAAAACTGAAGCTTTCAGGGGGGTTAAGTAACTTGTCCAAGAGGACAGGGGAGTGGACAGAGCTCTGGGCCTAGAGTCAGCAAGATCTAACTTAAATCTGATCTCACACACCTACTAGCTGCATGACCCTGGGCAAGTCGCTTAACTTCTGTTGGCTTTGGTTTCCTCAACTATAAAATGATAATAACAACAGCTCCTACATCCCTGGGTTGTGGTGAGGATCAAATGAGTTGATATTCTTAAGGAGCTGAATGCAGTTCCTAGCATACAGTAGACACCGTACACACATACATGTGTCTATATATAGATGTGTATGTGTGTGTGTCTGTGTATTTTTGTTCAGTTATGTTTCAGTCCATGCCCGACTCATCATGACCCCATTTGGGGTTTTCTTGGCAGATACTGGGGGGGGAGTTGTGCCATTTCCTTCTCCAGCTCATTTTTACAGATGAGGAAACTGAGGCAAACGGGGAAGTGACTTGCCCAGGGGTCACACAGCTCATAAGTATCTGAGGCCAGATTTGAACTCACAAAGATGAGAGTCTTCCTGACTTTGGGCCCAGCACTCTGTGCACTATGGCACCACCTGGCGCTCTCTCTCTATCCCTCTCTCCTCTTTCCTCTCTCTCTCTCTCTCTCTCTCTCTCTTTCTCTTCTCCCTCTCCCCCACATACATTTATGTATATACATGTGCATACATACATACATATATATACATATATGTGTGTCTGCATGTGTGTGTATATGAATCATGCTCTCTCCAGTATCAGAAGAAGACAGTGATCCGTCTTCTAAGAGCCAAAACAGGACAAGGGTTTATTGGGAGAGGCGAGCTTAGATTCAACTATTTTAGAACCCTCTGACAACATGAGTCTCAGCTCCTGGTCTTGTAGAAGGAACCTTTGCATTGTCAAATGACATGCCCAGAGGTGGAGTTTCCAGGAATCTTACTGCCTGCCATTGGCACCAACAAGGGAATGTACAACATTATAGAAAGAACTGACCTGAATGTTATATGTTGCAGTTCCTGGATTTTATGAGAACAAACAAAGGAAATAGGATGATGGGAAGATGTCATTTATGCTTTCTGTAAATATTCGATTAGTGCTGTTCCAGGCTTGATCTCTATCTAGAAGCCAGTAGAAGCCTCATTTTATTTCCAAGCGAGATTCTGTAAAACGTGCCCCATCACCAGGTCAGCTGGTCTAGAGAGAAACCCTTTGCCTTGCGAGCCTCACAGGCCTGTGAAGTTGGTGGTAAGAGGCATGAAGATCCCTGCTTTACATCTGAGGGAACAGCCTCTGACAGTTGAGGTACATGCTCATGGCCACATAGTAAGTCTCAGAGGCAGGATTGGGAAACCGAGCCTAGTTCACATCATTTATCCTTCACCTCGCTCCTCCATTTCAGGGAAAGATCTATTGATATGGTTCAGTTACCATAGATTTCAGGGAAACAGGAGAGAAATTTCAGTCAGGAAGATTTATTATGGTTTGTCTCAATACCATACCTTCAGGAAAGGCAGTTCTCTTCTGGGTTCTGCATATGTGGCCACACCATGGAGAGACGGCAGGAGCAGACAGCTGGGTGGTACAGTGGGGAGAGTGCTGAACTCAAGGAGTCCTGAGTTCAAATCCAGTTTCAGACACTTACTGGCTAAATGACCCTAAGCAAGTCACAACCTCTCTGCCTCACTTTCCTTTTATATAAAGTAAGGATAACAATAATAGCTCCCTATTTTGCAAACCTCAAAGTGCTATGTAAATGCTATTGTTCAGTCATTTGTGTCTGACTCTTTGTGACCCCATTGGGAGTTTTCTTTCTTTTTTATTTTTATATTTAGCATTTTTGTTTGTTTGTATTGCTTTTTGGAGGGGGGAGGGCAGGGCAATTGGGGTTAAGTGACTTGTCCAAGGTCACACGGCTAGTAAGTGTTAAGGGTCTGAGGCTGAATTTGAACTCAGGTCCTCCCAGCTCCAGGGCTGGTGTTATATTCACTGTACCACCTAGCCACCCCTTGGGGTTTTCTTAACAAAGATAGTAGAGTGGTTTGCCATTTCCTTCTCCGGATCATTTTACAGATGAAGAAACAGAAGCAAATAGGATTACAGTGACTCGCCCGGTGCCATACAACTAATAAATGTCTGAGACCAAATTTGAACTCGGGTCTTCCTGAATCCAGGCCTGGGACTCTATCTACACGGCAAATAGCTGCCCCTGTAAATGCCAGCTACTATCATTATATAATGAAAGGAGCGCTGGACCCAATGTCAGAAAGACCTAAAGTCACTTAAATTCTCCGGGCCTCGCCGCTCTCACCTGGAAAAGGAGAGAGTAGGAAGAGATGGCTTCTGATCTACTGTGTGATCCTATGGGTCCTGCCTTACTTGCTGTGTGTCCCTGGACAAGTCACTGAACAACTGCTCGCCTCAACTTCCTCATAAAAACTGAACCAACCTCACAGAGTCCGTGAGAATAAAGGAGAAACTATCTGTAAAGCTCTTTGTAGACTTTATTAGCTATGTAAATTTTAGTTATTATTATTAATTGTTATTAAGAGGTACTGTGGCAAATGGAGCTGGCCAAGTTTTACAGGTCATGATGAATGTGTATACAGAGCAGAGGCAAAGCCTTAGTCTCCAAACCTAAGGCGTTTACATAGCAGTCCATCCCCAAAACATTGCCCTCCTCTGGGTAATTATAGGACCACACATCTAAAACTGGGACACCAGGAGCCACCCAGTCTAACCCCCTCTTTTTACAAAAGAGCAAATTAAGATTCAGAAAGATTGGGACTTCCCCAAAGTCACAGAAGGAGGATTTGAGGCAGAATTCAAACCCAGACTCCCTTTCTCTACAGCTGATACTCTTTCCCCTGTACCAAGAATGTGTTAATAAGTGCCACAATGCTTCCCTAGGCTTTTGCCTAAAAGCAAACCTATTTTGTAAGACAAGGTAGAGGATAATCCAGTTCAAAATTAACAGTCTCATTTTGATACAAAGAAAACCCTATCTCCAAAAGTCTGTGATCCATAAAATTAGAAAAAAGTCATCTCCAGCTCATATTACAGATGAAGAAACTGAGACAAACAGGGTTAAGTGACTTGCCCAAGGTCACACAGATAGTGTTTGAGACCAAATTTGACTCCAGAGTCATTGCTCTGTCCACTGAGAAACCTAGCTGTCCCAAAGCATCATATATACCTATCAGCTATTTTCTTTGTGGTGGGGTTGTTACAGTAAAAAATATGAATTTATGTGTACATACATATATGAATGTATACATATGTATACATATAAAACACAGATCGACAGATAGATGGGTAGATAGATAGACATAGATAGGCAGGCAGGCAGACAGACAGATAGATGGGTAGACAGACAGACAGACAGAGATGGGGAGATAGATAGACATAGATAGACAGACAGACAGACAGACAGATAGATGGGTAGACAGACAGACAGACAGAGATAGGGAGATAGAAAGCTTGTGTATGTATGTTATTGGGTTTAACGAAGTCCACAAGATAAAGTATCTCAACCATATTCTCCCTCTAGTTGTAACTTAATGACAATTTCTCAAAAACTTAAATAAAAATCAGAATTCCATTTAGTTACCACAATAGATAGCTTCTCATTATTTTATTGATTGCAAAAAATAAAGAAATAATTTGCATTTTTCAGAGTTAGGAAAAATAACTTTAACCTGGGCTTGAATTCTTTTCAATCC
>CM053600.1:136901579-136937066 GCA_028646575.1 Pseudocheirus occidentalis
CAGTGAATAGAGCACTGGCTCTGAAGTCAGGAGGACCTGAGTTCAAATCCGGCCTCAGACACTTAGCACAAAACTAGCGGTGTGACCTCGGGCAAGTCACTTAACCCCAATTGCTCAGCCTTCCCCCATCCAAAAAGCAGCAAAAAAAAAAAAAAAAGAAAAGAAAAAGAAAAACACACACACACACACAGAGCAAACAAACCACTAAACCAACCAGGGAATATCTGTGCATGTATTACGCAATCCCACCAGGAAGGACTAATTCAGGCATGCTCTCTCTGATACACAAATCTACATGGATATGAATATAAAGATATACTATATAGAAACACATTTTATGCAGATATATTAGATTCATATATACATATGTATGCATGTATTACTTTTATTTAAACCATGACAATACATGCACCATAAATAAAGTTTTTCAGCTTGATAAGAAGCTTTGTGGACAGTGGATCACTAGTGGATAGTGTGAGCTTAAGAGTCAGAAGAACTGCATTTAAATCTCACAGCCATGTGACCCTGGGCCAGTCATTTAACCTCCTAACCTCAGTTTTCTCATCTATAATATGGGGTAAATAATAGCCCCTACTCCTCCGGGTTTTTGTGAAGAGCATATAAGATAATAAGTGTGAAGTGCTTTGAAAACCTTAGAAGCATTCAGTAATTATGGAATAACAGCTACTATCATTATTTTCTCCTCAATCTATTAAATATCTCATATTACTAATGTAAAGAAATGTAAAGTAATGCTATGGAAATTGTATTGGGTCCGAAGAACTGGATCCTCCTCTTGGCTTTCCCCCTAACTCTGCGTATGACTCCGCATATGACCTTGAACAGATGGTTTCATCTCTTTCTTCTTCTTTTTTTTTTTTTTTTGCTCTTTGGAGGGGGGAAGGCAAGGCAATTGGGGTTAAGTGACTTGCCAAAGGTCACACAGCTAGTAAGTGTTAAGTGTCTGAGGCTGGATTTGAACTCAGTTCCTCCTGACTCCAGGGTCAGTGCTCTATTCATTGCGCCATCTAGCCACCCCAGGGTTCCATCTCTGAATTCATAAAATAAGGAGCTGGACAAGATGACATTCTTTCCAGCACTAAAATCTGTCATAATTTTCTTATTTTTAAAATAGTGTCACTGTTTACTGTGACACTAGGTCAGAGAAGTGAAGCTTTCCATACAGGCTTCTAGTGCTAACACAGGCTTAGCCCACTCTTTAGAGATGCTTTGCTTCCTATGACAACTTCATTGCCAGATCCCTCTGTCCAGGGTTAAGTGCTTAACGCCTTCTTCAAAGTCTCCTGGGCAGATCCCCAAGCTAATACTGAGGAAGGATCCGAAGACAGTAATAGGCCCTTTGAGAAACGCCCTGTCTCCTCAGCAAGCCTGTGTTGCAGACAGTACAAGTAATATTTTTCCATTTTGCAGATAGAGAAACTGAAGCCCTGATAGGTAAGGTTATACAACCAGGAAGTATCAAGGCTAGAAATGCCTAACACAAGTTCAGTTAAATAAATGTATATGTGTCAGGTCCTGAATGTGATGGCTGTTTTCTAGGGCACAGCGAAAGAGTCCATGCATGAGATTTGCAGGAAAAATATCCACAGAAGATCATAGTGAATTAACACTGTATACTTATGCCTAATACCCAGCTTCCTCTGGGTAGCAAAAAACTCTATAACTAAGGTCTGGGAAGAGATGTTAATGCCTGTCATCTAAGCCTCCCATTTGATCAGCTCTTCTCTTCCTTCAAACTCTATCTCAGAAAGGCTGCATAGGATCAGAGTTCGAAAGACTCTGAGAGATCATCCCCATTCTATAGATGAGAAAGCTGAGGATCAGAAAGATTAGGTGGTTTGGCCAACTTTCCATTAATTGTGAAGTAGCAGAGCTAGGGTTTTAACCAAGTTCCTATGACTCCAAGTAAAGTAGGATTTTTTCCTCCTTTAAGAAACCCACCCTCTGGGGTGGCTAGGTGGTGCAGTGAATAGAGTACTGGCCCTGGAGTCAGGAGGACCTGAGTTCAAATCCGGCCTCAGACACTTAACATTTACTAGCTGTGTGACCTTGGGCAAGTCACTTAACCCCAACTGCTCTGAAGGAAGAAAAGAAGGAAGGAAGGAAGGAAGGAAGGAAGAAGAAGAGGAAGAGGAAGAAGAAGAAGAAGAAACCCACCCTCTAGCTAGATGTTGTTCCAATGAAAAACATGGAGAAAATGAATAGAGGCCTGGACTTGGCATAAGGAAGCTGTTCAGTTGTGTCTGATTCTTCACAACCGCATTTAGGGTTTTCTTGGCAAAGATGCTGGAATGGTTTTACAGATGAGGAAACTGAGGCAAACAGGGTTGGGTCATACAGCTAGTAAGTGTCTGAGGCTATATTTGAACTCAGGAAGATGAGGCTTCCTGACTCCAACCCTGGTGCTCCAAGCACTATGGTACCATCTGAGTTCAAATCCTACATCAGACATTTGCTAACCACAGTGACCCTGGGCAAGTCACTGACCATCTTTAGCCTTACCTTCCTTATACTTTCCATATATAACTATACACACACACACACACACAAATAAATATATATATTTATGTAGTGTCTACATATGTGTGTGTTTATATACATAAATATGCACATATAAATATATGGAAGGATATTATAGATGTATTTATATACATAAATGCATATATAAATATTAATTAACACATATATAAACACACATGTATAAATATAGACATATATACACATAAATGTGGGGGAAGGTGAAGAGAAAGGGGAGAGGGAAGGGGAAGGGGAAGGGGAAGGGGAAGGGGTAGGGGAAGGGGAAGGGGAAGGGGTAGAGATACACACACATACATGGTCATGGGCTATTTTAATCCCTTTCTCCTTAAGTCTCTAAGACCACTGTCAGACTGCTTCCATCAACCTGCCTACAGCAGCTAAGGTAATTAAAGCTCTGGGTCTAGAGTGAGAAAGTCTGGAGTTCAGATCCAGCCTCAGATGCTTACTGGCTATGTGATCCTAGGCAAGTTACTTAAACTCTATTTGCCTCAGTTCCCTCAACTGTGGAGTGGGTATCATAGCACCTACCTCCCACTGTTATTGTGAAGCTCCAATGAAAGAATACTTGTGAAGTTCCTGGCATTTACTAGTAGGCGCCTAATAAATGCTTGTTTCTTTCCTTCTTGTGTACTTCGTCATGAAGCTGATAGGTACTATGACTATCTGAGCATGTCTCCCACCTCCTACTAGATGGTGAGTTAGTTGAGGTCAGGCTCTGTGCTAAATATTGTATTTTACTATGTGTTTCATCCGTGTTCGCTGACTTGGGTTATTTAACAACCACCTAGGTGGGTTTGGAGTGAGGGATAAATGGAGAAGACGCATCTTTCCCAAGCATTAATTTCTTAGCAGTGACCTCTGACAGGTCCGTGTTACTTTTTCTTTATTTCTCCCTTTGTTTTTGGTATATAACACTTCTCTTCTGGAGAGATCTGTATGGACAGGGCACTCACAATTTTGTACATGGAATAGTTAATGCTTGTAAATCTGGGAAATTCAAGGAAAAACAGGAAGGGGAGGCTGCTATATGAGGATTTTCTCCCCTTTATTGATCTGTGATTTTATCAGTGTAAAGAATTCCCAGTGTGGAGATTGTCTCCATAGATACATATCCAGCATTTGATCTGTTATTTATAGTTATATGGGCTAGCACTGAAATGTTAAATCTCTTACCTACGGTCCCAAAGCTGTTCATTATCAGAGGAAGGACTGGAACCTGGGTCTTTGTCTTTTCAGATCTCACACTTGATTTCCTTGTGTAAATGAAACCCAGGCAGGAGAATCCAAGTCCCAAGCCCAACCAACCCTATTTAAACTCATAGATCATAGAATTTAGAATGAGGAAGGTCCTTAGATATCATATAATCTAACTCCTTCATTTTCCAGAGAATAAAACCTAATCCCAGAGAGTTAAAGTGACTTGCCCAATGTTACATAGATTGGTAATAAATTGGGGAGCTGGGATTTGAACCCCCATTTTTCTCTCCGAATCTGTTTCTCTTTCTATTATATCCTGTCTTGTGGATGGATTTTCAAAATGCTTTTACTTTTGTCTAGATGTCAATCCCTCAATCAGCAGTTTTCCCCCACGTTTGAGATGTGCCTCTAAAATAAGGGAAAAGACTGTCATGTGTGGATTGGGAGACTGATCTCCTGACCTGACAGTTCCATTTCTTCGCAAAAAGACAAGGGGGGGGGCCAAAAAAGCTGGTCAGCCTGAGTGTAAATTATCCTTTAGAGCTTTACAAATGAATGTACTCTATTAAAACTTGAGAAAACCCAATCTTGTTGATTTCCCCCACAGCTCTCGAGTCAGGTATCTAGGCAGGCACCCTAAATTCCCAAGACAATCTCTCTCTCTCTCTCTGATTACATCCCTAGGGAAGGTTATTGACTCTCTTGACTTCTCTTGCTGTCTACAGAGGTAACAAGATTTGGGGAATTAAAATTTTCATCTAGGGCCCCATTTACCTCAGCCTATAACCCCTAGAGGTACCAGCTATCAACTTGCCAAGGTACTTCACTGAATCTGTTCCCTGGCATTTGCCCCAATTAATTGTCAGTGACATATATCAGGGTACCAATTAAAAGGCTCTCACAGTACTGCACATTTATCAGTGCTATCAGCACATGACACATTTCTGCAATTCTGTCCAGGAGTCCCAGGCATCTGTGGTAGAGAAGGAGAGAACGGGAAGGGAGAGAGGGAGGGAAGGAATATAAAATATAGAAATAAAAAAGTATAGAAAAAGGAAGGGTAGAGGAGAGAAAGGAAGGAAGGAAGAAAGAAAGGAGAGAGAAGGAGAGAGGGAGGAAGAAAGGAGAGAGAAGGAGGGGGAGAGAGCGGGGGGGGGAGAGGGAAAAGGGGGGGAAAGGGGGAGAAAGAAAGAGGAGGAAAGAGGGAGAGGGGGAGAGAGTCTTTTAAGATCATAGATCTTGATGAAGAACATCTTGGCCAGGGGTTATTAACCTTTTTTGTGTGTTACGGATCCTTTAGATAGTTGGTCTGGTAAAATCCATAGAACTCTTCTCAGAATACTGTTTTTATATGCCTAAAATAAGATACATAGGAGTACCAAGGAAACCAATTACACTGAAATGCAGTCATCAAGATATTTTTAAAATTAGACCCCAATGAATAATCCCTGATTCAGTCCAGCCTCCAAATTCAATAGATAACCACCTGAGAAATCAAGCAGGAAGCCCAAAGTTATGGAATCGATGAGGAGCAGGGCTAGAATTTGAACCCAGGTCCTCCACTGAGAAATCTAATGCACTTTGCATTGTACAAGTTTATGATATAACACAACATATCTAATTAATGGGTCTGCAATTCATAATAATTTGAATATGCCATGGAGGAGTGGGGAAGTACATTTCATACAGGGTTTTACCACCTTTATTGCTAGACTTTCCTCGTTCCTTCTAATATATTCTAATATATATATATATATATATATATATATACACATCTATCTATCTATCTATCTATCTATCTATCTATCTATCTATCTATCTATCTAGTTGCCATGTAACAATGAAAGTAAAATAACTCCAAGGGTACATAAAAGATACAGGCTTTGGGCAGCAATTAGAAGTGGAACTTTGCTTTTAGGTCTGAATTTCAAAAAATTTTTTTTTCCTTGAACTGGAATTTCCTGACAGGTTTTTCCTCTGACCTTTGGTTGCTGATTTAAAGTTGAATTTGTATTTAGTAGTCATGCCCAGCGGTCCTAGGAGGACAGGAACTTTTAAAATAACTCAATGAATCCATCCAGATGGGATATCAGTCTTTCCCGAGGTGTTTCTCAAGTCCTCCCTAGCTCCTCAGATGAAAGAGCTTTATAGCTGTGTCTAAACAGCACCAAACTGGTAATCTGCTAACATCTGGTGAATTTGATCGAAATAACAACTGTATCATGGAAAACCATTAGAGTATCTAAGTTCATATAGTAAGTACAGCATATCCAAAGAGAATAATACTTGAGAGTTTACCCCCACCCCATTCCCCATTTCCTATGCTAGCCCCTATTCACTATCTAAGAGAAGTCTGTTTTAACTGAATGCCATGAGGTACAGAGCCTGGTGAGAAAGTGTGGAGGTGGAGGGCCCCAGGCCACTAACCATTCTGTACAACGGAATCGGAATCTCATCAATCACGGTTAGGTTCTAAGCCAGATAGTCACAATTACTTTTAAATTGCTCATAGGGTACAGGGCAATGTGTTTAACCAGTTATAATTGGAAAGGGTCTAGGGTCTGTTTAAAATATATAAGAACAAACAAATCTAAGGTGGTTATTACAAAAACTATTGAATGTAAATTTTTTTTTTCACAACTCCCAGCTAAGCTATTGATCTGGGAAAAGGCAAGAACCAAGACTTCTTTCTATTCAACTGGAAGAAAACACAAAAAGGTAAAAACTTAGCAAGCAGGAAAATTGATGATTAGAAGAAAAAAGGCTCTTAAAAAGATTTCACATAGAAATATGTTTATATTAGAGGGTGAGCACACCACCAAATAATTGTTTCCCTCTTCCTGATTCGCCTTGAAGCAAGAGAAGACTCAGGGAAGTCCAAGGGAACAACAGAGGTCTGTTAGCTGATCAGGAATGCTAGTAAGGATAACTGAAGTTCTCCCTTTCATTAGTATGAGCAGTCTAAGAAGAATGGATAGTAGAGCCCAGGTGGTGGTGGTGAAGAGAAGGTCTATCTAGAGTCACACTCAAGACAGGAAAATGCCCACATTATAAAAGAAACCGAGACTGAATGAGAAAACCAAAATCTTCAGGGCATCCATCTCAAATTCATTCTGAGACCACCCCTTCTACCTCCTACTTCTACAGGTACAAGGATGTCTGCCTTCTCAAAGTTCTCCAGAAGCTTGACTCCCAAAGTGTTCTTGCTGAAATCTCCCTCTTGGATATACAGAAACCCAGAGGGGTCCAACTATTTCAACCAATCCCAAGACCTTCTGATGCCATCCAATGGCTCAAACACTTTACTTTCTCCCAAACTATGCAACCAGGTTTTTTTGACCTATTTTATGCTCCAGATAGATGGATTCAGGGGGAAGAAAGAGGAAGGAGGTTTTAGGACTTGTCCACACCCATTTTACACATTTAACTGAACAATTCTACAAATCAAAGAGTCATTCTCATGGAATCTAGAAAGCCAGGTATAGAACATCTTGTTAAGAACACTAAGTAGGTTTGGGATGTGGGGCATACCCCTCTTCTACTCTCAAGTAGACTGAAGAGGTGAGATTATGCAAAGAGCACAGGGAGATTCCCTTTTTTAAAGTCTTCTCTACATGTCTGGCCAATTAGACATTCACTAACCTGTTCTTGGGTAAGGGTGCTACCAAATTCAGGGAGGATTAAGTCTAGGGGTATGCAGGAGCAGACTCCTAATGGTGAGAGCCCAACTGTTAAATTTTCAATTGAGTATTTACATCTCAGAAACTGGTGAATTATACAAATGAGAGCTTGATTTATTGCTTTGTTGATCAGATTAAGCTTAAAATGATGAAAAAATGTTAATTATGCAGATTTAACTTAAAAGTCTATCATGGTATATTTTTAAAAAATTATTTATGGCATAGCTGGCTGTTACACTTTCACCAGCACAATCTGACTATTGATCATCCATTCTTTAATGTTGATTTCTTTAAGCATATCGACACCTAACTGGGCTCTGTATTTTCAAACCTAAGGAATTCCAGTGTGGCAGAATGGAGTAGGGGAAGGAGAGAAGGGAAAAGAAGAAAGAGAAAAGTGATACCTGCCAACATGTGTGTCAGAATTGTATTCTTCAATAACTCTTTTTTCCTTTTGGCATATCCTTTCTGTTATCCCTGTTATCCTTCACAACTGATTGACTGTATCTTATTTTATGCATATAAACGTAGTATTCTGAGAAGAGGTCTAGAAGCTTTACCAGACTGTTTAAAGGGTCTATGACACACACACAAAGGTTACGAACCCCTGGCCTCTCATATAGACTGGGATCATAAATTTAAAGCTAGGTAACCTAATTGGACTAACTGATAGAGATAATCTAATCCAGAGTTCATCTGGGAATTAAAAGAGATCATCAGAGAAACTACATTATGCTAGAAGGTGCCATTGACAATGAAGTAATATAAAAAAATGTTTATAGCAAGTTTCTTTAATAAAGACCTGTATTAGCAAGCACCCTAGCATACCCAGGATGGCCTGCTAGCACAGCTTCTTTGATCTAATTTTCCAAAGGAAAGACAGCTTCAAAAGGATCAACAATCTTATTTTAATTACCGACAAGTAGAAAGAAGTGAGTATCCAAGAAAAAATTCAATAGACAGGGTTCCAACTGTCTAAACAAAATAATACAACCACTCACCACCAGACTGGGAGAGCACCAACATCTGAGTAGTCATCAGCCTTTTAACAAATGACTACCCTGAGTCTAGTCCAGGGAATCAAAAGGTCCTTCTCATGAGCAAGCCCCCAAAGCAAAATGCCAATGTCCCAAGAATATACAACAAAGACAGCCTCTGATTAACTCACAGTCAGAAGGCAAGAAACCTAAGTGACTCAGCACAGCTGTGAATTATCAGGATTCAAAGGAGATTAATCCTCCAGATGTTTACAATTTAGCCTGAGCCAAGAAAACTGAACTCCAGAAAAAAACCCAACAATGATAACAACAACAAATCCCAATTTGCTTATGCAAGTCATCATTTCTCAAATATATACTGAGTACAGAGCTGATTCAAATTTATAAAAATAGGAGCCATTCCCCACTTGATAAATAGTCAAAGGATATAAAGAGGTGGTTTTTAGAAGAAAGCAAAGCTATCTAGCAATGGTCATGTGAAAAATGCTTTAAATCACTGTTGATTAGAGAAATGCAAATTCAAACAACTCTGAGGTATCACCTTATACCTTTTAGAAAGGACACATGCTGGAAGGGATAAGGGGAAAAATAGGTACACTATTGAACTGCTACCATTTAGAAGAGCAATTTGGAAGTATGCTCAAAGGGCTATAAACTGTGCACATCCTTTTGGTCCAACAATACCACTACTAAGTCTGTATGCAAAAGTGACCAAAGGAAAAGGAAAAGGACCTATATGTACAAAAGTATTTATAGCAACTCTTTTTATGCTGGCAAAAATTGGAAATTGACAGGGGTGCTCATCAATTGGGAGATTGCTGAACAAATGATGGCATATGGTTGTGATGAAATATTATTGTGCCAAAAGAAATGACTGGGGTGGTGGGCATGCAAGACCTACACGAACTGATGAAAAGTGAAGTGAGAACTAGGACAATGTGCACACTAAGAGCAGTGCTGTAATGATGATCAACTATGAAAGACTTGGCTACTCTGATCAATAAAATGATCTGAGCCAATTCCAAAGGACTCATGAAAAAAGCTATCCACTTCCAGAGAGAGAGAGAACCGATGCACTCTGAGTGCAAATCGAAGTATAATTTTCTTACCTTGTTTTCCTTGCTTTTTAAAAAATGTGGCTAATATTGAAATATGAATTGACATGTATAATTGATATATTGTTTGCCTTCTCAGTAGATTTCACAAGAAATCAAAATCTAAAAAGGGAAGGCATGTCAAAAATAAATAACAAATTAAAATATTTAAAAAATAAAATTAATAAACTCACTATATATACTTCAATGTAATTGGTAAAACTTTGATATTTATTTTATTTATGTTATATTGTATATTGTATTAAAAAAAATATTCTAAGGAGAGGTCCACAGGTTTCATCAGATTTCCACTGGAGTCCACTACAAAAAAAAAGTTAAGAACCCATGTTCTACTCCAACCCCCGAATTTTTTTTTGCTTTTTTTTTGGAGGGGGGAAGGCAAGGCAAGTGGGATTAAGTGACTTTCCCAAGGTCACACAGCTAGTAACTGTTAAGTGTCTGAGGCCAGATTTTAACTCAGATCCTCTTGACTCCAGAATTGATGCTCTATTCACTGCACCACCTAGCCTCCTCAACCCCTGAATTTTTACAGATGAGGCACCTGGAAGCTAGAAAGGTTAAGTGACTTGTCTTACGTCATTGAATTTGTACCAAGATCTTTTGGCTCCAAATCCATTCATCTTTCCATTATACCAGACTGTCTTGCTCTTTATAAATTTACAAAAAGACATTCAAATTAGCTAAAATAATAATTGTGGATAAAGTGACTACATAATTACTTTAAATTTACTATGGAACCTGAATCATCTTATCTTGAAATAGAAGAAAGGAGAACGCTCAAGAGCCATAGGATTCAATACCTTGAATTTTTACAGTGTAAGTACTCTTGTTGCAAATTGCATCCCTCTACACATAATCCATTTCATGAATTGTTGTGGTTTTAAAAAAAAACAATAATTCATTCCCTCCTGGCCTACATTCTGATAATCAGCTTTTCTTCTCTTAGCAAAAGAGGTCTTCTAATGATATGAATAATTTGTTTCTACTTCTTGAAACCTCTGTAATCTGGTAGAACATTCCAGAACAGGTGGTCTACAAGCATAACTTTTGGGATCACCAAAAGTGTGACTCCCATGAGTTTGCCATACTCCATGGGTGTTCCATAGTATGCAGAGTTGGCTATTATGTGGTTAATCTTCTCAAGCTCCAAAATGAGGTGTGGGGATGAAGGTAAGAACAGTCAAGTGGGCTTCTCCTAGAACAGAACACTCTTCTCTCTTCTTAAGCTCTGATGCTTTACTTTTTGAGCAACGTAGAAGAGCATCCCAGAAGATTTGCATGAAGTGATGCAACGTCAACTGAGCAGAGCTAGGAAGACCATTTCCTCAGTAACACTAATATTGAAAAGAAAATCATCTGGGAAAGAAATAGTAACTCTGATCAACACCCATCACAATTCAAAAGAACTCATGAAAAAAAAAAACTTTCAACCTCCTGTCCAACCAATAAGGGACTCAGAGTACAGATTGAAGTATATTGTTTTTCTTCTTTCTTCTTTTTCTTCCTTTTTTTTTTTTTGGAACATGGCTGATGCAGAAATTTGTTTTGCATAACCCTGTATTTGTAATAAGTTTTATATTTCTTATCTTCTCCATGGGTGGGAGGGAGGGTAGAAGAAAGGGAGAGAATTTGGAAATGAAAATATGATAAAATTGAATTATAAGAAAATAAATAACATAAAAAATAAATTGAAAGAAGTGGAGGAAGAAGGAAGAGGAAGAAAAGGAAGAGGAGGAAGATGGGAGATTCTAAGCAGCAGCCTGAAGACTCTGTGTCCGCATCTCCTTTTGGCTTTTCAAGAGTTGTAGCTGCAGCACCAGCAAATATTTTGCAACCTCAGAGTATCCTCTAGGACATAGCAAAAGCTTTGAGTTTCTATGGTTCAGTAACTGCTACCTGGGACCTTCTTATGTTGAATTCATAGAGGTAGGGAGAAGAGGAAAGGAGCTCAGCCTCTAGTGTTCTTTATCCTATCACTTGCTAGCTACCCCATCAATCAGAATCAGGCAGCATCTGCAACAATATAATAACCAGTTCAAATCTATATCGGCTATCTTGATACTGATGAAAAACTACACCAGCCAGTGGCATTGGTGAAAGGCAGAGGAAGTGGTTTCCTCTCCTATTTTTTATTTTAAAATGTGCCCAACTAATTCAAATCCCCCCAAAAGAACTCCGTTTAATAGCCAATAGCCATCTGGAGTGTTTGCTAAAAGGTCCCAATTCTAGTCTAAATTTAAGAATAAACTTGATTTTGAAGAGAAAATGTAGGAGTGAAATGAAAAAGGAGACTTTCTCCCCGGGTTGTTCCTTGGCGTCATTTTCTTAAGAAAAAGTCTAGGTACTAACTCTAATAAAACCCTGGTTTTATTCATTATCACCAGTATCAATGTCATCAGTAGCATCAAAAAGCACCTACTAAGGATCCTATTGCTTGTGGTATTTTGTGAGGTGCTGTTAGGGAATGGTTTTCTGCCCTGTGTGAGTTTCCAAACTAAAAGAAATTGTACTATCATAGGTAAGCTATTAAAAACAGGGAACTGAAAAGGCATCATATAGTTAATTAATAAATAATAAATTATTGTCAATTGATAAATTCAGAGAAACAAGAGCCATGGTGCTGAGTAGAATTTCCCATATTCAGTAGGAAAGACATCAGTAAGTAGGCAAATACATATAGCTTATGGGAAAGGGAACAACATTTAATAAGCACCTACTACATGTTAGACTCTATGCTAAGCACTTTACAAATTTCTCATTTTGTCTTCACAACAACACTCAGAGGAGAGTACTCTTCTTATCCCCATTTTACAGTTCAGAAAACTGAGGCAGATAGCTATTAACTGATTTGCCCACAGTCACGCAACTAGTATGTGTCTGGAGTCAAATTTGAACTCGGGTCTTCCTGATCCCAGGCCCAGCAAGCAGCTTCTTCATTGTGCCACCTATCTGGTAACTTTCCTTTCAGGGAAAGACTGAAAAATTCAGGAGCTCCTGTAGGACTCAATAACCTGTTTATTCTCTGGGCTTAAATCCTTCTCCCAAAAATGGAAATAATAGTGAGTGTTGGGTGGGCAGAGCCTCGGCGGCTTATAAATAAGTTGGAATGTGTTAGCTGAGTACTAAGAAAAGAGTTATACCCCAGGGGAGAAATGCCAGGCCAGCATCAGAAGATCTAGCCAAGGGCCTTGCACACAGTAGGTGCTCAGTAAATATTTGCTAAAGAAATGAATAAGATATGGGGGGGGGGGGGCGGAGATTCACATTAACATGGGGTAGAGAGGGAGAGGAGCCAAACCAAATCCCCAGACCCGGGGACCTTTCCAAATTTCAGGGTCCATCCCACTCAAGTATTGCTACTTTATCCTTTCTTACTCTAGGAATGGATTTCAGACTCTCTACCTAGATTGGCATGGAGAAAGCTTAGCTCAGTGGGAACTGAAAGTTTTCCACTGGGTTCAGAACATTTCCTCTGTTATCTGATCTTCTCTTTACCTTCCTGGTATTGCCACAAACCAGTTTGAGCTGCCTCTTGTTGCCACACCAAGACAAAGGAACATGGGATTAAATCTGAGACAATGGAGAAACCAGACCCCAATCAAGGGTGAGGTCAGTCTTCTGAGATCCTAAATTTCCCCCCTGAGGAGGGAAGTGTAGAGGGCCTCAGGATAGTGGTTGGACAGGCCAGAACTGAGAATTCCCCCTATGTAGGAGGCAGACTCAGATTTCCTGACACCCCAGTCTCCTGATTCCAGTAGGAATCTGGACAAGCCACAGAACCTTAGTGTTGCTTCATTTCTATAATCAGGATGACTTTCTTTACAAATGTCCCAACCCCCTACCCTTTAACCAATAAATCATTGTAAAGTAAGTGAAGGGAAAGCAGGACTAAATTATGGCTAAGGAAAAAGTTGAACTTGGTGAGATCAACCCTAGAGGCCAGAGTTTGGGCAGAGAGAAGTAAAAAGATTCTAATGGTGGAATTAGCAAGTTGAACTTGTAAAGCAATTGGAATTCAAACAATTTATTAACTCCAATTAGCATTTCCCCTTTTCTCCCAAACATTTCATTTCATGAATCATTTTTCCTTTCTCTAATAAAATTAGAAGATACTTTGGAAGAGGAAAAAGAGGATCATGTGTTCTTTTTCTTTTTTATTGATGCTTTTGTTTTTATATCCCATCAGTTTCTAAATCTATCCTTCTCCTTACTTACCCAATAAGCAATCCCTTTTAGCAAAAATTTTTAAAGGAGAAAAAAAGGCAGTTCAGAAAACCAAGCAACCTTTTGACCATTTCTGACAATATATGCAATAGTCTAAACCCGTGGTCTCCCACCTTTCCAGTGAAGAGAGTGAGGTGTGTTTTCTTAACTCTTTTTTCAAGGCCTAAGTTGGTCATTATAATGATTACTTCAGTTTTGGTTTATTGATCTTTCTCCTTACAGTGCAATATTCATAAAAGAGGTAAATAAATAGGGATAAATACAGTATTATGAGGGCATGGCCAATGGCATCTCCATTCACAGATAACGCATTCTGAGAAAGCCCACATGAAAGAGTCTGAGGCACTTGCTTCTGAAAAAGTGTGATGACATGTGATAGAAAGACCCTACTACCTGATCTGGAGCATGTATAGATATTGTGTAATTGGGTCCAGTCTGCTAACCAGGAGATGCATTCAAAGTCCAGTCAAAGCAAAGCTGTCTCTTTCTTCTCACCTGGTTGCATTATAGCAAAGAGAAAGCTACTATAAGCCTCAGGATGGGGAGAGGGCTCAGGCCCCCACCATCTAGGCTGACATGTGGTTCATGGCTCTGCTTACTTCTCCCTGTGTCCATTCATATAAGTTTTCCCAGGGTCCACATTAATTTTTCCCCTGATGGCATAATAACATTTCATTGTGTTAATGTACCACAGTTCATTTATCTGTTTCTCAGTCAATGGGTACCTACTATTCTTTGCCTTTTTTGTGTTTGTTCTTATATTGGGTGAAAGAGTATTGGATACCGTTACAACTAGAACTATCAGAAGTACGGCAGCTGAGATCCATGCCAGATTCTGTGACCAGGCATGAAAAGCAACCTGTTTGAGCCAGCATAGATCAAGGCAGACAAAAGGGAGAAATGCTGATTTATCCATAAGCTAGTCTGCATTTGGAAATGGATTTAGGAAAAGAATGTTTCTAGCAGCCACAATAAGTTTGAGTTCACTCTCCCCAAGGATTGCAGTGTTAAACACTGTCATGTGAGGGTGAAATCTTTGTAACTTCTGTTCTTGCTACATACTTTCAGGAAATATCCCTTTGCAAAAGCTAATTAATATTAATTGGTTAGATAGAACAGGTACTTGGCAGTAAATTTTAGGAAATCAGCTGAAATTGATACTGCTAAGTCCTCATAAGTCCAGGAAAAACAAATGGGCAAAAAAAATTTTTCTAATCTGAACAATGTGATACTCTAACAGTTACTGTCTATGTGATTATAGGAAAATCATTTCATCTGAGTCTCAGTTTTCTTATCTATAAATGGGGTCAATACTAATACTTATACTATCTGCCTCACAGGGTTGCTTTGACGAAAGTTCTATGGTTATATAGTTAAAGAACTATAAAGATTACTGCAGGGTCCTTGGGGCCTGAGGCACTTTCTTCCCTTCTCAGATCTGGACCCAGACACAAAGGACTGGATTCAGTCCTGAAGGAGACTGGTTTCTAATGATAAGGATGATTTCTTTCTTGAATTTTTTGGATATTGACGTCCTCTGCTCCGAGCCATGAAAATGGATAGGATGGTTAGCCTCATGGAGAAAATTACTTAAAGTTTAGGTTGGGTTCGTGTCTAAATATCACTCAAAAGGAGAAATAAAATGTATAATATAGACACTGTAGGATAGATACTTACTCCTGTGCAGAAAAGAAATACTTAGCACACCAAGACCCACAAGCATACATTGGCAGAAAAACTTAAACCTGTAGCAGCAGCAAATTCATAACGACTATTATGTTCTCCAAAGAGATTGACTTTTAACAGGAGAACGTAAAACAATCTGAGATACTGTTGGATAGACATTATTACATTTCACCTCATCTCTGCACAGTATACCTTAGGGTCTTTTTCTTCTACCAAACCAGGCCAGGGAGTGAAGCTAATCTTCCTGCTCATTTTCATCTTCTCCAAAAAGGGTACAGCTGCAGAACACTCCTTCAGTCAGACTGTGTTGACTCAGGGACCCAACACCTTTGTACCCCTCACTCTCAAAAGATTGTCTTCAAGACTAGATTCATGCATGTCAGGAACACAGTTCAGTTACTGCTCTTAGGAAAAAGAGAAGAGAAATAGAGAAGACAGTGTCAGTCTTACTCAATCCAACACATGTGTTTGAACTGCCCACTCAAAGCTCACCATTTCTGGTGAGGAGCCAGGAAGGGAGGCCCCTCCCCTAGCCCTCAGAGAAAGCTCAAGGAGGGAGAGCTATTGGCCACACATTGAATCAAAGCGAGAAAGCAGGCCAGGAGTTGTCTCTGCCTTTATACTGATGCAGCATCCTACCCCTGCTGTTGGGGGTGGGGTGGGAGTAGCAGGGGAGTTAAGCGGAACCAGAGGACCACCCAAGGTTTGCTATGTTAGACCCAAGTACCAAATCCTTTCAGCATTAAGTCACAAATTTCCCCAGAAGTGACCAGGGCACGGGCTTTGTACTCCATAGGATGTACTCTGGTCAGAATAGATTGGGGGCTTGCTGTTTACTTTACTCCCCCTCTCCCAGTTCATTCTTAAACTAAAAATGCAATATAAATGTGAGTTGTTTTTTTTTTATACAACCATTGCTAGTCTCCAAATTTTCTAAAATTAAAACGTGTGAGTAAGCTGTGACAGCAGAGGAGAAGAAAAAGAATAGAAAGCTAGAAGAAAATGGGGGGGGGCTAAGTATTTTTTTTTATCATAGTCCTGATTTGAAAAGAAAGACTAGCTTAGAGGGCTATCAGCAACAGTATTGTAACTAGAAGCTAGGGAAGGGTTGGGATGGGAAGATTCACTGTGTATGTAAGGTCTTTTCATGAAATCTATTGCTAAAAAACATGAGCTTCTAGTTGCTGCTTTAAAAATAATCCATCTTTGTAAGGGGGAAAAAGCCAACATAACCCACCACTAAACATTGTTGAATGATTCTGAGTTCATTTGTCTAAGTCTACTGTGTATTTGAATTTATAAGCAAGAGAGTTTTCCATTGAGTCATTGGGAGGTAACAGGGTTTTGGCCTATTATTTAAAATCCAATTTAAAGTCCCATCATTCAGGAGCCAAATGATCTTTTTTATGTAAAAGGATTTTTTAACAGAGTCATGCACATTATAATTAGAGGAGAGCTAGTGGATTGTTTGGATTACTGGTGCCATGGCTTCCCAAACTTGAAAAAAAGGCAAAACAACACAAAAAACTAAAAAAGAACGACTTGAGTTTGACTAATGATGGTGCTTGAAGAAAGAAGGGAGAGAATGAAAGTGTGCAGGCACATGCAAAGCTTTTCTGTAGAGGAAACCTTTTGTGGAGAAAACAGACCTCAAAAGAACAGTCAAGAGATTCAAGTGGGGAGCACTTGAACTGAAATTTTAAAAAATTAATTAATTTACTACTAGTTTTCAACATTCAGTTCCACAAATAAAATTTTTAGAAGTAGAAAAGCAAAGGGAGATAACCCCGCCCCACTCCCTCCCAGTTTTGCTGAAGTGATGGTGTCAGTGTCTGCTAAGTGGGTTGCAACTAAGACTTAACTGAGTGGTCTGCCTCTAGCATACATTCTGATGGTCTTGATCTCTTTCCTCTCTTGCTTATTCTTTTCATTGCTCATTCCCTTTTAACCGCCATATATTAATGTAAAAGGAATTTGTTCTTATTGGGAACTCCACTGGCCACAAGTCTTCAAAGAACTCAAAAAGGGCTTCCTTGTTGAGGATGGTCAATGAGGAGCTCAACTCCAGTGCAGACTCTGATTGGATGGGGATCTAGGCCCCACACTTGGTGAAAAAGCCAGGTATGAATTCTCAAAAAAAAGAGGCAGGCAAGTTAGCGTAAGGTAGAAAGAAGAGTATCCTTGAGGGAAATGGAAGGAAGAAATATGAGAAAGAAGGACATGGAGCCAAGAGGATGTCTTTAGCTTCATCTAACTCCAGGTGCTTGCCCTAGGTTTCCCTTCCATCATGTCCATCCTAGCCTATTAGACACTGAGGGGATGGCACCTTTTCAGGACAGTGAGGCAGTGGCACCGTCTGTTCTGGGAAGCAAAGATCACAGTCTCTTCTGGCTCAATGACCATTCCCATTCCAAGAACCACCACATGTGTAGGTTTCAGTGCTTTCCATTTCCAGCTCTGAGATGAAATACCTTTGTGGACCTTGAGATGCCACTGTCCATCAGACCTTAAGGTTCCTGTGTTCACTCAGTGGGCAAGTCAGTATACTCTGCCATTGCCTATCTTGGAACATTTTGTCATAAATACGGCACAAGGGGCTGGGACAAATGGCCACATGCCCTCCTTTCTTCTGGACTAGAGAGTTGAAAGGAGTCATTTGGGCGAACAAGTGGTAACAGTGTTTACTGGTTGGTTTTGATTCCTTGCCCTTTTACCTTGCATTCTACTTTAAGTGTCCCTTCACATTACTATGTGAAATTACTATGAGTTTTCCCATTTAGCCACCCTCCTTTGGACTAGATTCTGTCATACTCATGTCCTAGGAAGCGAATCATCTGGAAACTCATCATCCTGGGAGACTGCATCAACCCTGATACTCACACCTCATCAATGCCTTCAGTACTTTCTGCTCCTCTAATTGGAGAGCTGAGAGAAAGAGGAGCAAAGAGCTCCTCCATTTAATGAGGGCTCCCAGGCCAATCACCTCTTCCTTTCCTACCTGGCTGCTCTCCCACCAGGGACTTCCCTCACCTCACTTCTCAGCTCCTTTTGCATGTTGTTTGCCCTCATTAGATTGTGAGGTCCTTGAGGACAGGGACTATCTTTATTTTTCATATTTGGATCCGTAGCACTTAACACAGTGCCTGGCACACAGGGGGGCACAGTTTATTGGCTATTGACTACGATGATGTCATCTGTTTGCCTCTTGTTAGTCTGAGGAAGATTCACAGGACAGTAGGGGTGGTTATGGAGAGTCAACCCAGATAGATTCTAGGTCCCTGCATATAGGGCTGGCGTGCCACATGAATTGCCACCCTAGATTTCTTCTTTTTTCTTTCTCATTTTCTTTTTCACTTAAAAATATTTATTTTCCTCCTCTTGGGCCCCTGTATAAATTTAAAAAAAAAGAAAATACTCATAAGCAATAGACATAGTTAAGCAAAACAAAATTACCATATCCAAAAGTCCTTATCTCATATTTCATCTTGAATTCATCATCTGTCATATGGGGAGAGAGGCTGCCATCTGAGTGCCTCTGCCCGCCATGACAGAGACAGCAATAGATGCTTTCCTGTACTTTCCTGGTCTTTGTGACTTATTAGTTGTCTGACCTTGAGCACCCTGAGATTAATTGTAACTGTAAAATGAGAGGGTGGGACTGAGTGAAGGGCCCTTCCAGCTCTCCTGTTCCCTGACCTATGTGCCCTAAGTCGCTTGAGGCCTTTGTCTGCCCAGCCTAGACTGTTCTGTTTGAAAGGTGGGTGTGGAGAACAAAGTGTCCATGTACAGCTGTGTTCACAACAAACCAAGCCAAAAGCAGGTGGTTTCCATCATCACCACCTTCCCACAAAGCAAAAGTAGGTCCTTGGCACCCTGCTGTCCGACCCTTGTGTGCTCCCCAAGTCACGATTTCAGACAATCTCCCACCTTTCCCTTTGGAATGTACAAAATAAATGAATTTCTGGTAGAAATAAGGCCCTAAGCTTCGTGGCTTCTCCATATCACCCAGGAAAAAAGTCAGAAGAGCTAGAATTGTGTCTTTGAGGCAGCCTTGGGGCACAGAGGCCAGCAGGGAAGCCTAAAGTCAGATAAAATTCAAAATCCCTGCTCATTCTTAGATTTATGTCCTTCTGCCAACATCCATCCTCCTAATAATGAACTTGGTCATGGATGAAAAAAGCAACCCATTACTGACCATCAAGTTCCACGTCCAGGTGCTCTGTAAACTTCTACAGCAGTATGCAGGACAGGGAAAGTACAGATACCTAAATTACAGTTTAGAGGCAACCTTGAGGCACAGAGACCAGCTAGACCAGCTTCCATATTCTAATGCCTCTATGCTACAGATCAGAGATTCTTAATTTTTTTTTGTATCATGGACCCCTTTTGCAATCTAGTGAAGCTTATGAACCCCTTCTCACAAGAATTTTAAATATGCTTAAATAAAATAAAAATTCACAAATTACAAAGAAAACTAAAAGTGAGTAAAAATTGATGGCATTTATTTTCCCACTTAAATTCATCAAAATGCTAAAATCTATCCAAGGACCCCTTTGGGGGATCTGTAAACCCCAAGGGAAGAACCCCTGTTCTAGTCGAGAGTTTTTAGGAACAGACCATTGCCCTATCTCATCTCCCCTGGATAGATGCCAGTTTCTCCATAGAGCCTCTAGAAAAATACCCACTGGACCTGGAATTGGTGCAATCTTGAGATCAGAGTGAGACATTGCCCCAGTACAGACATAGGGGTCCACAAGGAGGTGTGACTCCATTTCTCAGAGGTTCTGCTTGGCACCTCTATTTTACGGTCCCATTGGCCTGCTTTGACTTACATCTGTCTAGGTTTTCCTCTGTTTGTGGTGACCTTTGGCTGGAAGCAGACTTTGAAATGTCCATTGAAGAGATTGACTTCTTGAATAATGTGTTCTGTAGGCCCAAGTAGACCAGGTCCCCTTTCTATCCATGTGGGGCCCAGCTGCATGGAAGCATTTGGCCTCAGATGCCTGCCTTGAAATATTCACCAACACATAATCAATTCAAGACCATTTCCTGATTTTTCTCCCACCTTCATGTGGTGAGATTTCCTGCCTTTACAGGACAGAAGGGGGCCTTCAGAGAGGTCTTGCCATTTTTGTGTAATTATTTCAATACTCCAAGGTCTGTACAGAGGCTGTAACTGCAACCTCCTTTCCAACAGAAGAAGAATCTCCCATTTTACAGTTGGGGCTACTGAGGGCCAGAGAGTAGAAGTAATTCTGACATGTAGTTCTCTAAAAAGAACTACGGTGCAAATTTTTAGATTCTGAAATTGTATGATATATATTTCAGCAAGGAAGTTCTGAAAAAATAAATTATCAGCCTCAAAAAATCACCACTGATGTGGGTATAGGGGAGGTAGGGAAGAGAACAAGCATTTATATCACACCTACTATGGGCCACACTGTATTTATTAAGCACTTTTTACAAATATTATCTCATTGACCTGAGCTCACTAACCATTCATAACCACATATGATATTTTATTCCATGTGTGTCCTTGTCGGTAGGGACGACTGTACCAAATACAATGTGCCTAAATACTGTAACACCTTATATGAGATCCATAAATGCTGGAAAGAGTTTAACCTCAACATCCACAGGAAAAAGGCCAGATGGTTGAGGAATGTCTCTCAGCTAATTCAATTCAATCAATTCAACAAAATATTAAGCACCTGCTATGTGCAAAGTACTGTGCAATAAGTAGAAGCCAGGCCTGGAGTCAAGAAGACCTGAGTTCACATCTGGCTTCAGACACTTGTCTACCTTTAAAGAGAGCTGTATATCCAATCCAATCCAATCAATATTTATTAAGAGCCTACGATATGCCTGGCACTATGCTAAGTGCTAGGGATGTCATTCTTGTAGCTGTGAGACCCTGGGCAAGTCACTTAACCCTGGTTGCCTCAGTTTCCTCATCTGTAAAATGATCCGGAGGAGGAAATAGCAAACCACTCAAGTTTCTTTACCAAGAAAACCCCAAATGGGCTCACTGAGAGTTGGACCAATTGAATAACAGGTGAATCTATCTCTTCAATATGTCTTCAAAAGGAAATTACATGGCTATTTGTGATACTGTATGGATTACTTTTCAATTAGAGATTTGATTATATAACCTCTGGGATTCACTTCTAACTTTGATTTCACGAGAAGAGCCTGGAAGAATCAGACCTTTGAACAAATCACAAAGAAAGTTTTATTCACTCATTCAACCAATTTTTTATGGAACCTACTGTGTGCAAGGCATTGTCCTAAGTGCTTGTTAGAGTGTACTGGCCAGAAGACAGCTCACCAAAAAATAGATCCATGTGAAAAGTTTCAAGCAAAAGTCACTCAAGCAAGGTAACCACAAAGATTATAAGGGGTTAATAGCATCCCATAGTATACAAAAATAAGAAATTCCACAGATAAACTGAGTGGTGAGAGCTCTGGCAGAACTGCAGTCTGAAAGGGCCAGATAGCCTGCCTCAAGAACTGTGAGCTACCCTGAAAGAAAGGTAGCGAGGTGGCACAGGGGATGGATAGACCACTGTGCCTTGAGTCAGAAAGACCTGAGTTCAAATTCGACTTTAAAGACCAGCTGTGTGACAATGGGCAAGTCATTTAGTCTCTGACTCGCTCAGTTTCCTCCTTTATGAAATTGGAATCAATCGGTAAACATTTATTAAATGCCTACTACGGGCCAGACACTGCTCTAAGCACTGAGGTTACAAGGGAGCTCACATGCATATCTCCTTTAAGGTCTACAAAGTACTTTTCTCATCACAGCCTTGTGAGGTAGATACTGCATGTATTAACACCTCCAATTTACTGAAGGATCCAAAGGTCGATTTCCCAAGGACATACTGTGCCTCATTAGGAAAATCAGATCTTGACTCTGGGTCTTCTGACCATAAGATGAGTGACTATTCTATCACAGTATAATATCTCTAGCTGGAAAGTTCCATGTAGGCTCCTGAAACCTGGTCTTTATCATAATTTTCCTGCTCCTTCTCATGCGCTTTGCACATAGTAGGTGCTCTTCCAGCTACTGGTTTTCTCCAGTTTATTTTGTGCATCCTTTGTTTGTACATAGGTATTTTTCTTGCTTGTTGTCTCCTCTATTGAACTGTGAGCTCCTTGAGGGCAGGGACTCTCTTCTGCTTTTCTTTGTATCCTTAATGTTTACCCATAGTAGGCACTTAATAAATATGCGATTTGCTCTTTTTTTTTTTGGAAGGGGAAAGACAGGGCAATTGGGGTTAAGTGACCTGCCCAAGGTCACACGGCTAGTAAGTATAAAGTGTCTGAGGCTGGATTTGAACTCAGGTGCTCCTGACTCCAGGGTCAGTGCTCTGTTCAGCTGTGCCAGCTAGTCGCCCCAAGGCTCTTAATAAATACCCTTTGACTGACCGAATCCATGTTTGCTGAATGGATGAAAGGCTTAGACAATAAATGTTACAATTCCATCATTTATTGCCACTAGGTGTTATGAAATATAATGAAGCATTAACATTTTTAATGAGATAGTCACAGGTATAAACCTTCCTTAAAATGGAGGAAAAACATCCAGGAGAAGGGAAAGAGTTATGTGGGAGAAGCTTTAAGAAATGGGTATTCTAGCCCTGTTCTTAATCAAGTGGGAAATGTGTGAGTAGAGGTCAAGCGGAAGATTGGAGGTTATTTCTTTCCACTTCCAGATTTGAGAACATAGAAATACAGTATTACTCCATCCCTTGCCTTCCTCCCACTGCCCAGCACAATTTTGCTGTGCTGTATCCAAATCAACTTGCTGCCCCTACACACCGTCAGTTGCTGCAGAAGACCAAACTGATATAAAACAATAACTTCCTCTCTATCCATAGGAAGGGCCAGAAGGATAGAATTTTTGGAAGGTGGAAAATCCCTATGTTCCCATTTTCCTTAGATTGACCAGTACATTGTTATATAATCTAATGATTTCCTTCTCCTGGGAATGGAGTGCCACTGTAAGCACATGGTAACCTCATCTAAGGACTGAGGTTTCACTGGGATTCAGCACCTGCTACCTTCCACAAGACAATACTCCGTCCTCCCCCGACCTCACTTTTCAGAATATAATAGAATTATTGAATCGTCAAATAAATAATACTTTACAGGTAACCATGATCCATGTACAAGTTCTGGCGTGTCCATAGGGAAAACTATGGCAATGGTTTGCCCTTAAAGGGTCCTGGACCCCTGGACATCCTTGCATATACTGTTGCCTGCTACTATTTGTTTTTGCATCCTGGGTGATCAAGTAGGGACTATGGCAACCCCCAAATCGCTTGGGACAGTAATAAAATTGCATAGTATAATTAGCAACCCATTTTCCCATCTTATACTCCAAGGTGACTGTATCCCCAACAATGAGTTAGTTCTGATAGAACAGAAATTAATTTATCCAGTTATATCTCATCTCCAACCCCCACAAAGTGTTTACTTTAAAATCTTTGTGAAGAATATTTTTTAGTGTCCAGAATCACCTGTGCACCTTCCCCTATGAAAATGCACGGGTCCCAAATGTTTGTCATTTTGTGAGTGGCCATTGTCTGCTCCTCAGAATTGCACTTTGTAAAGTTCTTTTCAACTCTGAAAATCCACATGATCTCATAAAATTTCTAAATAAATGATATCACCGCTAGACTTGGGCTTGATGGTGGTAGAGCCTTAGTAAATAGTCTCTAAATATACTCTCATGCCAGAATTCATATGCACTGCTTTGGGTCATGTTTATGTGTAAAATATTGTTTATTTGAGAATGCACTGATTCTTATTCTCAAAAAATAGAGGAGGAGGGGGCAGGACCAGAGTCATGTTTTATGAAAATAACAGCTCCTGAAATATCCATGAAACTTCATCACTTAGGTGAAGCTACCATGGACTTATGGTGACATTACATTCCTAAGAGAAGGAGGTAATTAGACTAATCTAACATAAGCATGAGGAAGACAGAGAAATATGGGGAAGATTTATATGAATCAATGCCCAGTGAAGTAAACAGAGCCAGAAAACCAATATATATCATGTCTACAACGTGACCACTGTCAAAACTCCTTTTTCCATCTTCTGCTGAGTACTCCCTTATTTTCATCCCCTTCAAACCGACCACCCCTGACATCCCACTCTAAAGTTATCCAACCTTCCATTGTGATCTCTGGAATGCCTGTTCCATAGATAACAAATTGGTTTTCATCTTACACTCTTTGTTCCTCACTTCCTCTTATCTTTTTTAACTCATTGGGACCTGGCTCTGTTCTGATGACACAATTTCAATACATCTTGTACTTTCACTCATTCCCCCCCATCCCCAACTCATTGACTGTAGTAGGGGAGTTGGAATATTCCTTGCCCCACCGCCCACCCCATGGTCACTTTCATGGTTTCCCTCTGCCATCATCATTCAGTAACTTCTCTTTTAATGTTTATTCCATCCATATTCATCAATCATTCAAGATTTTGGTGGCTATTGTCTACTGATCTCCGAAGGTCTACACACCTCTCCTTCCTTCCCCAATGAGGTCAGTATCTGGCTCAGTCTTTCCTTCCTCTCCAACTTCTGCCCTCATACTACAGGACTCAGGCATATATATATATATATATTAATATGCCCTCAAACACCCTAACCTTCTAATTCTTCAGCTTCTCACTTCCCATGCTCTACTCCTCCACCCTGCCACAATGACATACAGAGATGGTCATGCCTTTGATCTTACCATAACCCACAAGTGATCTGTATCCATGTTCATAAACCCTGAAATTCCTTTATCTGATCATTACCTATTGTCATTCCACCTCTCCCAATTCCAAACTCCTTGCAACACCTATTATTTGTCCTCACTGTGTGTGACCCCAGCCTCTCCACTCCTCAGTTCTTTTCCAAAACATCATACCTGCACTGGCTACTCCTTCCTCTCTTCCTCCCTTCCTTCCTTCCTTCCTTCCTTCCTTCCTTCCTTCCTTCCTTCCTCCCTCCCTCCCTCCCTCCCTCCTCCCTCCCTCCCTTCCTTCCTTTCTTCCTCCCTTCCTTTCTTCCTTCCTTCCCTCTTCCTTCCTTCCTTCCCTTCTTCCTTCCTTCCCTCCTTCCTTCCCTCTTTCCCTCCTTCCTTTCCTCCTTCCTTTTTTCCCTCCCTCTCTATGTCCACAAAGGGTATCATACCCTTACCTGTAGGTGCTCTGCCCAAAGGGAATATAAATTTTGATCTCTGAAACCATTTTTCATAAGGACTAGCCTTAACCCCAAATCACTGAACAAGATTCCCCTAGAACAAGTCTCCCCTCCCCCTATTCTTGCCTTCTCCCTTTTGAGTATTACCCCCCCATTAGATTGTAAGCTCTTTGAGGGCAGGAATTGTCTCTTTTTATTAATTGTATCCCCAGAACTTAGCATAGTGCCCAGCACGTAGTAGGCTCTTCAGTAGGTTCAGTCATTTTTAGTTGTGTGCAATTCTTCCTGAACCCATTTGGGGTTTTCTTGGCAGAGATACCGGAGTGGTTTGTGCCATTTCCTTCTTCAGCTCATTTTACAGATTAGGAAACTGAGGCAAACAGGGTTAAGTCACTTACCCAGGGTCATAGAACTACAACAGTAGCAACATCCCCAGCACTTAGCACATAGTAGGCTCTTAATAAATGTTTGTTAGATTGGATTGGACAGGTAGCTTTCTTTTAAGGTACGCAAAGTACTTTCTCCCTAGGCAACTAAAGCATCTCACCCAGAGTCAAGAAAACATGAGTTCAAATCCTGCCTCAAACACTTAGTAGCTGTACAACCCTACACAAGTCACCTAACCTTTCTCAGCCTCAGTTTCTTCATCTGAAGAATGGGAATAGAAACAGCATCTATCTCACAGGGCTGTCGTGAGGACCAAATGAGATCGATAAAGCATTTTACAAACCTTAAAGCCCTATATAAATGCTGTTCTTATGTGTCATTATTCACAACAATGCTTGGCCCAGGAGTCCAGTAAACCCATCCACGTCATTGCTCATGGTCATAATATCTGATGCAGCAACATTCCCAAGCAGCTCTAGCTGTGATGTAACAACACCTTGAGACTCTTCGTTTCTCTAGGAATTAGACCTCATGATCTTTTCTTCCTGGGCTTGGTCGTGCCGCCATATTGCCTTAAATTTTCCATTCTAGGTGACAAGGCTCTTAGATGTTTTTTTTTTTTCAGAAACGCAAAGAAAGTTTTAAGCGGCTCTTTTTCCCTGTTTCCTTGTTACCTGAAGTCTTAATCCTCAATTTGTGACATTATAATCCTCTCCGGTGGCAACTAATTGTACTGTCCCAAACAAAGGATTAGAATTTTAGTGAGGAATAAAGCAGCAGAACAGAACAGCTTCTAAGCCACAGAGAACTTTTTTCCATGTAAATGTCTTTAGGAAGTTTAAAAACACAAGGGAATAAAAAGAAAAAAATTCTATTTATTTCTAGATTGCTAATACATGGTAACAGCTAGCTGGCCACCTGGGGCTTCAAGGTTTGGAGAATGTTTTGTGCATATTATTGTATTTTTGCCTCTCACAATAACCTTGGGGGGTAGGTATTATTGTTACCATTTTACAGATTAAGAAACTGATGCAGAAAGAAGTTAAGTGACTTGCCCAGGATCTTAACAGGTATCTGAGGCTGCATTTTAAGTCAGGTCTTGCCTGACTCTGGATCTAACGCTCTATTCACTGTATCATCTAGCTTCTTGTAGGTAGTACAGATGAGTCAGTGAAGATGTTCATTATGACTAGCCCAGCCTAGTTCCATCAGGCTGCTGCTGTTCTCTGGCCATGCTTCTGGGCAGCCAGAGGCACCACAGGGCCTGGAGTATTGGACCTAGAGTCGGTAAAATCTGAGTTCAAGTCCAGTCTCAGATATGTAGCAGCTGTGTCCTCAGGTGAGCCTCTGACTCTGTTTCCTCAACTCTAAACAGGGATAATAATAATTCCCACTTCCTAGGGTTGTTGTGGGGATCAAAAGGGATCATATATATAAAGCTCTTGGTGCAGCAGGTGCCTAATCAATGCTCCTGCCTTTCCCTTCCCCTTTGACCTCCTAACAGTGGCCCCTCCTCGAGCCTCAGGGCTTCCTAATCATATCTATCTTGTTCCTTCCCCGAGTCCTTGGCTTCCCCTTCTAGCACCGAGAACAGCACTCAGATCCACACTCTCGTTCCTGGAGAGTACATGTCAGTCAGTCACCATCCTTGACCAGAGCACCCCTCCTTGGCCATCACTCCTCTCTCTACGTTGTCTTCTGGGATTGCAACATAAATCCCAGGAAAACAGGGAGCATCTGACTTTTTCTATTTTTATCCCTAGCTACTAGCAGAGGACCTGGTCCATATTAAGTATTTAATAAATTTTCATTCATTAATTCTTCCCTCTTTACTTCCTCCCTTTTTCCCCTCTCTCTCTTCCTTCCTTTCTTCTTTCTTCTTTTCTCACCTTTTCCTTTCCTTTCTTCCTTCTTTCCTTTCTTTTTCTTTCTTCCTTCTCTCTTCTTTCTTCCCTCCTTTTCTTTCTTCCTGCTTTCCTCCCTACCTTTCTTTCTCTTTCTCTTCTTTCTTTTCTCCCTCCCTCCTTCTCTTTTCTTCCTTTCATTCTCTCTCTTCCTTTCTCCTTTCTTCTTTCCTCCCTTCCTCCTTTTCCCTTTCTTTTCCTTCCTTCCTTTTCCCCTTTCTCTTCTTTCTTCCTTTCTAATGTTTTCCTTTCTTCCTTCTCCCTTCTTCCCTCCCCTTTCTTTCTTTCCTTCTTTCTTTTTCTTCCTTCTCTTTCTTCCTGCCTTCCTTCCTACCTTTCTTTCTCTTTTTCTCTCCTTCCTTTTTTCCTCCCTCCCTCCTTCTTTCCTCCTTCCTTTCTTTTTCCTTCTTCCTTGTTTCCTCCCTCCTTTTCTTTTTCTTTCCTTCCTCCCTCCCTCCCTTCCTTCCTTCCTTCTTTCTATCCTTCCTTCTTTCCTTCTTTCCTTCCTTCCTTCCTTCCTTCCTTCCTTCCTTCCTTCTTTCCTTCCTTCCTTCCTTCCTTCCTTCTTTCCTTCCTTCCTTCCTTCCTTCCTTCCTTCCTTCCTTCCTTCCTTTGTAATTTTAGCTCTTTTTCCTACTGGAAATAACAGTGGTTTTGAAGACAGAATCACACGTATACCACCTGTGTGACTTTGGGCAAGTCACTTCTCAGAATATCAGTTTCTTACCTTTAATTAGCATGTGATAAGTGCCTACTGTATGCTAGGAACTGTGCAAAGTGCTAAGGATACCAAAAAAAAAAAAGGCAAAATATAAAATGTCCCAGTCCTCAAAGAGCTCACATTGTTATGGAGGGGACCTCACTGGAACAGCAACATCTGTACAGAGTTGATGGAATGTTATGTTCCTTTGCCTCTCTCGGGCTTCGACTCCTTGTTATTCTGCATAAAGGACAGACAGAGAAAACATAACATAAACCAAACCATTGCTCTTGGAGCCAGAAGAAATATCTTCTTGCCCTGCCTCAGGTGGTTGTTGGCTTCACGTGGGGCTCCATGCAGTGGAAGAGGCACTGAAGGGCAGGGTGAAGAGCTCCAGACTAGGGTTTAAACAGAAGCAGCGGAGGGAGATGCCCCCTTTGGGGAAGCAGGTAATTTGTTTCACTTCTGCAGAGTTCAATGAGGGCAAAGAGGGAGGGGATGGTCAGGGAAGACTTTGTTACATGAGTCAATTAAATTAAAAATAAATGATCAACCTGAATGAGAATGCCTAGTGAATAAATGATGGCTCTTCCAGGGCTATCTTGCTGCAAGAGTCACAGCTCTGGACCAGAGCTGAGCTAGAAGATAGAGCCATCATGGTGTGTGTGCAGTGGATAGAGTACCCAGGCAGGAGTCAGGAAGACTATCTTCCTGAGTTCAAATCCAGCCTCAGACACTTATTAGCTATGTGACCCTGGGCAAGTCACTTAACCATGTTTGCCTCAGTTTCCTCCATTTCTCCAAACAAGCTAGAGAAGGAAATGGAAAACCACTCCAGTATCTTTGCCAAGAAAACCTCAAATGGGGTCATCAAGAGTCAGATATTACTGAAAGATGACTGAATGACAACAGTATTGGGGAGAAGAAGGAAAGGTCTCAACCATTGGTGGGTCAACATTATGTTGATATGGGTCAATAAGCAAAAGAAAGGGCAACTTTGGGTCAAATACACCAACTACACAATCAGGGCCCAGTGATAGGTACTACATGACTCAAATGAAAAGAAGATAGTGTTGAAATGCAAGCTCTGAGCTTTGCATCGATGAGTGACCCACAGGAGCAGGTATGCTAGTTCTCTTGGGCAAGACCTTTCCATCTCTGAAGAGAATTTAATCATAAAGTACCTTCCCCCTACCCCTGTCCCTACCCTCAGTATGGCCGAACTTCATGTTCCACGAGGAATCAAAGGCAGAGGGAAAATTAAAACCTCTTAGCAGTCAATTCTGAGACCATTGATCTGCCCCACTTAAGAGAAATCCAAACTAATTCCATTTTATTTCAAGGGGACCAGGAAAGGTCTCCTGTAGGAAGGGGCACCTGGGCTACTCACCATCTTTTATTTTTTTTAGCTTTTTGGAGGGGGCAAGGCAAGGTCATTGAGGTTGAGTGACTTACCCAAGGTCACATGGCTAGTAAGTATTAAGTGTCTGAGGCTGGATTTGAACTCAGCTCCTCCTGACTCCAGGGCTGGTGCTCTATTCACTGAGCCATGTCACTCATTCTCTTTAAAGGAAGCTGTGTTTTCTGTGAACTGGAAATGAATAGGGAAAGAATTTGGAGAATGGAGGACAGTTTGTACAAAGGTATGGAGGGAGTAGACTGCATGTTATGCATGGAGAAAGGCAAATTTGACTGGAAGGTAGATGAGGGAGCAGGATTCAGGGAGTAATCTGAGATCAGCCTGGAAAGATGAGCTGGAACCAGATTGTGAAGGGTTTTAAATGCCCAGCTATTGGCAGGTCAAGTGTTCAAGGTGACTGGGGAGTCTTACTTTGATAAATTGGATTCCACTTCCAAACAGGCACAAACTCATTCAAAGTCCACTTCTATCACTTTTCTTAACTATTTTTATCCCTCAAAGTGGCAAATGGATAAAGAGTATAGTTGAGATAGAACTAAAAAAAAATAATAAACCCAATTCTTCTCTCCCCAGACCCTAGGTAGAAGTCAACACAAGCCTAAGATCAAAGACTCAGAGCTAGCAGGTCATCCAATCCAATTCCTTTATTTTTTTATAGGAAGAAACTGAGATCTAGGGAAAATCAATGACTTACCGAGGGTCACACAAAGGTGACAGGTTAAATGAAGCACCTCATTGTCAGCTCCTCTGACTTTAGGAACAATGCTCTTTCCACAGTACTACGCTGCCAGCATGGGCAGAGAAAGTATGCTTTATTACATCTAGTTTTATAAGGAAAATTGAGCCAACCTCCCAGTACCAGCCCAGGCTCCACCAGGGTCTCTTCTTTGCAGGAATTCTCAAGGGACTAAATAGCAAGGCAAGATTCTTGCTTTCTGGTTATTCTGGAGGGGTCACCTGCAAGCCCAAGGGATAAAATACAACTGCCTTTCTCTGCCCTTACCTTGGAAATCACTTAATTTATTTTCTTTCCTAATAACCCATGTGCATGAGTCCTTTGTTCAGCTAGAGCAGCAGCCTTGTAAATCCCTAGCCCTCTCCAATGGCAGAAAAATAAACATTGGCTCTGTTCAGGAACTATTTAAGGAGAGAGAGAAAATGTCTACCTGGTTTTGTTCATTTGGGGAGGTTATTTTATGAGAGACTGTATATTTGTGGAAATATAAATGAGAATCCCTAGACCTCCCAGTCTCCCTCTAGTGAATTCCAAACTCTAGCTAGCATTCTTCCCCTTTGGGTCTGCATGGATTAGAGGACATCACCCGGACCACCTTATCTACATAATAGACATAATTACTACTATCAGTATGAATGACAAAAACACTGTCATTAAAAATGTTGCATAATCTTGGTTGGTTTTTGTCTATGAGAGAATTAAGATAATTTTCTTCCCCCTTAAAAGAATTCAGCTGGATTGGTTTTCTTTCCCTCCCCGCCCATGTCTTGGCCCAGGCCCACTCCCACACTCATGCCAGTCCCCCCTCCCCCTTTCCCCATCCCAGTACAATCTCATCGCTCTGTCTTCTAACTCCACATGCTATTCCTATACCCAAATTCCCACTCACTTCACCCCAGCCACCCTCCATCCCTCTGGCCCAGAGCTGACCCTCATTGTAATACGTGTGAGCCTCCATCTTCCATTCCCTTGTTAATAATTTATGATTGAAGAGGAAGGAAGGAAGAGGAGAGGACAGATACTGCCTTTTTCTTCCTAGGAGCTAAATTGCCAATCAATCTCTTTAGGCATGACCCAAGTCCTTTTGTTGTCCTAGAGTTTTGTTGGAAAGAGTAGCACTCCCATAAGAGGGCCATCGATCCCCGACCCCCTTTGTCACATAGAGGTTTTCATTGCCCTGGTCCAATTGTCATGGATTCGGGTCCAGAAACCTATGTGGAGAAAGCAGCAGGTGAAATCAAGGTTTTTCAAGACTAAGAAGCTGCAGCTTTGAAAGAGCAGGGAGTCTGAATCAGGAAATAGCCAGCATATGTGTTAATAAAATAGCTAAAAGTAATTATAAAATTACCATTTAAAAGCCATAGGGGGAAAGCGGATTTAATAACATTTTCTTTGGACTTCCTCATATCCTCTTGTAAAGCCTTCAAAAATAATTATTTTGCAGTGAAAGGATATATTTTAATGGGTTCCCCCCCTCAATTCAGAGATTCTAAAGGAATAAGTTTTAATTCTGGGTCTCAAAAAAACTTTCAAAGGTGACTCCTTTATCGTTATTCATCGCAAACCTACAAGTCTTTTAATAAGAGGAGAGCCTTCCTTTTGAGGCCCCTCTGTCCACATGCCATCCCAATTTGGGGGCTATAATAGCCATGATTTAAATTTCTGATGCATGAGAACTCTATCGTGCCAAAAACCAAAAGCCCAAAGAGGTATTTGGGAGTGAATTAAAACCCAACAGGATATACTTCACTCGTGTCTGATGAATTCCTATCAGAAAAGTAACTAGGATTCAGCAATGGGCCTGGAGGAAGGACGAGTTGAGTTCAAAACCTGCCTTAGATACTTTCGAGCAGTGTGACTCTGGACAAATCACTTAATCCCCTAAGCCTCAGTTTCCCAGTGTTAGACGGAGGATGGTGATAGGCCCTACCTCCCAGAGTTATGACGATCAAAAGGCTTTGTAAACCTTGAAGTATTATAGAAAGGCTCACTATTGCTATTATTACTCATTTATGATACAAGTCAGTAATGTTCAGGAACTGCAGGTCTCTGAAGTTTTTTTTACATTGGGTTAAAAGAGAATGCCAGGTTTTCCCACTCCGTTATAGATCTGTCTCTAAATCTCTGTCCAGACATTCACAAAATGACAGAATCTCACACTTGGAAAGGGCAATGAAAGCCAGCCCGTCCAATCTGTATGGGAATTTCTGCTCTAAAATCATCTGTTGAAGCAGCCCTTTCTACCTGGGGCTAGTACCAATTATTAAGAAGCTCTCCCTTATACAGACCCTAAATCTGTCACTCTTTAGCCTTCGCCCACTATTTTAAAGTCTGCCTTTTCATCCTGTACAGATCTGATCTAGGCTCTTCCATAAATTTTCCTCCAAAGTTCATCCAAACAGGTTCATCCAATGTGTCACAGGTTTTCCTCTAAGTTAAAACACAAACAAAGCATTTTGTGGTTATTGGCACAACATCTGAGCTGTCCTTCTGTTAATCCTACAGCTCACCACCAGGTTAATCTTCCGAAAATATCCCTTTCATCATATCACCAGCCTGCTCAAAAGCCTTCAATAATAATAGCTGACATTTACACCTAACAGTAATAGCCGTACACATTTAATGGTTCTTCAACATGTGTAGGCAGGGATGTTCTGGAACCAACTCAAACCGGCTCTGGAGAACCCAATTGTTAAATTTTCAAGGGGCATTTTCACCTTAGAAATGAGCGAAAGTTACAAATCAGGGACTGATTTATTATTTTGCTGACTGTCTACTGGAGTGATTTGCACAACTCTCTAGTATAGCCAAATCAGAATAAAATATAATTATGAAACATTTTACAAAATAACTAAAAATATGATACAATATAGATTGTGCTCATTTGTGGTTTTCTAAGCCTATATATAGCCATTTTTATTTGAGTTTGATATCACTAGACTAGACTTTTGAAAGTGATCTAGAAAATGGTAGTATTATACCTTAAACTCAAAAGTATGTTCCACATACATTACTGTTTTCAGAGAGCTGATTGTTAAACATTTACCAGTATACTCTTGCCTATAGGATAAATTCCAAGCTGCTTAACCTGGACACAAAGCCCTCCTTAGTACTGATCTAAACTATCTTTACTACCTGATATTTGCTAACAGTAACCCTCCAGTCCAGCTAAGCTAGTTTACTTTCCTCTCTCAAATGTCTCCTCCATCCAACTGCCAAAATGATACTCCTAAAACATAATTTTTATGTGCCTGCCCTGCACAACAAACACCAATGTCTCTCTATGACGTCTACAATCAAATAAAACTCTTCTATTTGGCATTTAAAGACTATCACAAGCTTCTTCCCAGGTTCCCTTCTTTATATATTCTATGATTTAGCCAACCTGGCCCTCTTGTTTCTCATAAAAAATCTTCCATCTGCTGTCTTTTTTCCTTTTATCAATTATCCTCCACGCCTGGAATGTGAACTCTCCTTACTTCCACCTTTTCAAATCCTGAGTTTTCTTCCAAAATGAATCGTTTCCTAATGTCCCCAGTTATTAGCATCCCTTCCATGATATTACCTTAAATTTACTCTGCTTATGCATATACAGAGAAAAGCGGTGGTGCAATGAATAATATGGAGTGCTGACCTCAAAGCCGGACAGACCTCAGTTCAGATCCTGTCTCTGATAGATAGACCTGGACATGGACATGGATATAGACCTAGACAGACCTAGACCTATATAGGATGTGTGACCCTGGAAAGTCATTTAAACTCCCAATGTTCCGGGCATCTCTTTAAGAAAATAAATTGCAGAGAAGTAGTCAACTCCTGTTTGTAGGATCACTTTCTTAGCCAAGAGTCTCCTTTGCCAATGAAATTTCAGGTCTAGTCTCTGCCCCTCCATTTTGTCTGTACATATGTGTACATGTTTGTTTCCCCTTGATAGAATACAAGTTCCTTGAGGATTAGGATTGTTTTATTTTTGTCTCTGTATACCAGTGTTGGGCACATGGGAAACACCTAACAAATGCATGTTTCTTGATTGACTTTCAGGATCTTATGCATTCCCATCATGCTCTGTTTCCCATTTCCTCCCTATAGTTCAAGGTCCTCTTGATTCCCAGACCACTTCTACCCACACTGTCTAGCTCTCTCTTTGCCCTCTGACTGCTTCCACTCTTGCTCCTAGCTCTAATCATACCATTACTGGACTCTGGTCCATCTATCTTCACCACTCAGTTCAGGCTTAGAATATACTGTCTTTTCACTTTCTATAAGTGTCTGTCTTTTCTCAAGGCTAAGAAGTATTCTTATATCCGTTCATATTTCTCACAGTGCCTAATGTAGTGTTATAGATGTAAAAAGTGCTCAAAAATATCAACAAACTAAATGATGGTTCACAGCTCTCTGGAAGTTTCTTTATACATCTTGGAAATGAGATCTTTATCAGAAACTTGCTGCAAAGATGTTTATCTCCAGTTAATTGCTTTCCTTTGCATCTTTGCTTTACTGGATTTGTTTGTGCAAAAACTTTTAAAATTTTATGTAATCAGAATGAGCTATTTTATCTTCTATAATAAGAGTCATTTTTTGGGGGTGGCTAGATGGTGCAGTGGATAGAGCACCAGCCCTGGAGTCAGGAGGACCTGAGTTCAAGTCTGGCCTCAGACACTTAACACAAAAACTAGC
>CM053600.1:136937566-136965839 GCA_028646575.1 Pseudocheirus occidentalis
CTCTGGAACCATCCTTTTGTTAATTTCTTATTCTGCAATAATATTCTATTATATTTACTACCATATTTTGTCTTATCCATTTATCTTCTCTTGGGTCTCAGTTTCATCATCTGTAAAGTGAGAATATTGGACTAGATGGTCTTTAAAATAGAAATCCAGTTCTTTCCATTATTTCTTAGAAGGTAAGTTTTCCACTTTATAATAAATAAAAGTAGAAATTTTATAGTTTCCTTCTAGCACAAAATCACTGAGTGTATTTCTAAGAAAGGGTAATGTTCCTCCCCAGTTAAAGTAATCACAGAAGGGCCAGAAGTCCATTCTTGAGTATATAGACATCATTCTTCTCTTGTCCAAGGAATCATAATCCTTGAAACTGCTTCTGCCCTTCAGTGGCCATCTTTCTGTACCTATACTATACCATAGACACCTAAATAGCAAATTACGGCACTCTATATAAGTATGGCACAGTGCCTAGCTCGAATCTTGCCTTGATGTTAGCAAGACCTGGGTTGCAGATCAGTCTCTGAAAAATATTATCTGTGTGGATAGCAAGAAATCAGAACTTCTCAGAGTCTCAGGCAACTCTTAAAGATTATAATTTACAGATGAGTTGCTGGTCTTTATTAATGAATGAGGTTTCCATTCCAGGGGATCCACATGCACATAAAATCAAAGGTCCACATTCTCCCACCTACCCCTTGTATTCCCACAAAAAAAAAAACAACCCAACAAACCCTAGAAAAAAAAATAAAACAAAAAAAGTCCCCAAACCCTACAACCACAGAAAAGCAAAAAGCAAGGAAATAAATATGGACAACATAGACACATTAAGACAGTTAAGACAAATTAGTTCACTGCAGCTGTCATGCTATTGTAGAACTTTGCCTATGTAGCATGTATAAAATATTTACATTACTAAGAGCTGTTCACTTCTGCTAGGTCTTCAGAATGCTAGCTACATCAGTGATTAATGTGCTAAAGACAAAGTCATGCTGAAAAAATAAACATTTTTTATATTCTCCATGACTGGACTTATCCATGTAAAGAGTATACTCACTTCAGAAGGATAAGATATCTCCTTCCTAAACTAATAAAAGAAAGCTTGATGAAATAGTACCTCTGATGAGCTTAGTAAAAAAAGAAAAAAACAGGTTTCCTATTTCTCTGGTGCAGTTTCTGAATTAGAATGCATCTTTTTGATCAGCTGTTCTCTGTCTCCAATAAGGAGAAACTAAGAAGAAATTAGCTGAAGCAGCAGTAAGACAGATTTAAGTTAGGTGTAAGAAAATATTTCCTGAACCTTCGATATTGTGACTCGGAAACAGAGGTTATTGGACTTTGTTTTTAATCTTCATTTATCTTGAAATACTGTTGGTTTGGTCATGCCTAAAGGCAAGGCAGAAGGAAATGGCAAACCACTCCAGTATCTTTGCCAAGAAAACCCCATGGACAATACAATCCAAGGGCTCACAAAGAGTTGGACACAACTGAATGACTGAGCAGCAACAATAACCACAACACCAAGGCAAGGTGAATGGACTAGAAGTCTCAAAATCTCGTCCTATGATTTCATGATTTCCCTCTGAGCCCTTGATCAGCTTCCGAAGCTAGTCTCCCCTCTATGTGTAGGGCAGAGGTTCTTAACCTTTTTTAAAATTATTATTATGGACCCCTTTGGTGGTCTGATGAAACCTATGAACCCTTTTTCAGGAAAATTTTTAAAAGGTCATAATAGAAGGAAAGTCTCCCCCCACACCCCCACCCCCAGGTTAGAAGGCAGAGCAATCGCTGAAATGATGGCTTCAGGGCATTGTTGTCCATCAGCTTATTGGCGCGTGGCTGTTCAGAGTCTTAACATTTGTAACTGACAAAATTATAAATCAAATAACTGGGGCCTGGGAAGTACATTAATTGAGAAAACATACATAAAGCAGTTTACAGATCTAAAGGCACTACATAAATGCCAATTGTTGTTCTTGTTGTTGCTGCTGCTGTAGGACTATTGGGTTTAAATCTGATAGAAGACAACTTTCTTGAGTTTTACCTTCGTAAGGTAAGGATGAGTCAGTGACCACTAGGAGGCTCTGATTGAAGCGTGAGAAGTCAGAGAGAAGAAGCCATAGGAAGAGAAAGAAGAAACAGGAGAATAAGTTAAGTACGGGAAGACACAGGAAGCTGGGAACAGAAAACACAAGAGGCTTTCAGCTGCTTTGCTGGAAACTTGCTGATTAAAAAAAGAGACATTGCTTTATTGACTGATTTTTTAAAAGTATGGAAAAGCTGCCATAAGCACATTCGTAGAGTTGCTTCCTGCTGCTATATGAAGAATTATGTGGGCTCATTTCTTTCTAATGCCACTAACAGCCTGAAAGAGGAGAAAACTCTTAGGGTATCTATTTTGCCATTTTTGCATTAAGAATGAGAAATAGAAGGGGAAATGACAAGCTTTGCTGTGAGAACAGGCTTAGAATTGGTCAGAGAAAGTAGAATCCCCTGGTATTTTCAGATCCAAGGAGCCTGGCATTTCTTCAACTTAAAGGAACTGCTTGTTACTGAAAGAACATAACGTTTTTCTCAGCACCCTGTTAAGGATGGCTGTGAGCAAAAAGACTTGTCACTACTTCATTGGTTTGGCAGAAGAAAAGGAACAGCTTTTCCTAGTAGCACTGAGGACTAAAAAGAGACCAATTAGCAAAGAAGCAGTTTTGCATGGTGCAGATTATTTCTAAAGGGCCCAAGGACACCAAGGTCTGCAGTTCAGAATTTTAAGTTACCCTGGACATAAAGATTTCCTCACCTAAATATCTCTTTGTTCTATAACCATGTGCCACCTGATTGCCATGGACATTGAATGCATTGGCAAGAAAGTGTGACCCAGGTTTATGAGTGGATTGTGATGTTTTGATTATGCCCGATTTTGTCTTTTATTGAGTACATATAGTCTAATTCTAAAGTACAAAGAACAAATCATAGAAACAATCAATAATTTCATTAAGGAAAATGAATTTGTGGGATGCAACCACAGCAGTTCTTAGGGAAAATGTGTATCTCTAAACACTTAAATAAATAAAAGAAAGAAAGAACAGATCAACAAATTGGGCATGCAAAAAAAAAACCAACTTAGGAAAAGAGCAAATTAAAAATCTCCAGTTAAACACAAATAAATCCTGAAAATCAAAAGGGAGATTGATAAAATTGAAAGAATAAATAAAACTAGGATCTGATTTTATGAAAAAGCCAATAAAATAAACCATAGGGTATCTTGATTTTCAAAAAAGAAGAAAACCAAATTACTAGTCTCAGAAATGAAAAGGGTGAATGTATAACCAATAAAGATGAAGTTAATGCAATTTTTTAGGAGCTGTTTTGCACAACTATGTGTCAACAATCTGTTAATCTAAATGAAATAGATGAATATTTACAAAAATATAAATTATACATATTAACAGAAAAGGAAAGCAGGAAACTGGGGAAATTTTTTTACAGCAAGTTTCTCTGATAAAAGTCTTATTTCTCAAATATATAGGGAACTGAGCCAAATTTGTGGAAAATAGGAGCCATTGCCTAGTTGGTAAATTTTCAAAGGATGTAAACAGGCAGTTTTTGGAAAAAGAAAAAAGCTATCAGTAGTCATGTGCAAATCACTAATCATTAGAGAAATTCAATTTGAAACAACTCTGAGGTACCACCTCTCACCCATCAGACTGGTTGATATGAATGAAATACTAGTAGAGATGCTAGTAGTCAGGGCTAGAGGGAATGTGGGAAAATAAGTACACTAATGCTCCATTGCTGGAATTATAAACTGGTCTTACCATTTCAGAGAAAGAATTGGAACTGTGTCCAAATGGACTATCAATCTATACATGCCCTTTGACCCAGAAATATCACTAATGTGAATATACCCCAAAGAGACCAGAGAAAAAAGGAAAAACACCTATGTGTACAAAAACACATTGGTAGCAGGTCTTTTTGGGGTGGCAAAGAATTGGAAATTGAGGAAATACTCAGCAACTGAGGAATGGCTAAACAAATTGTAGTATATGATTGTGATGGAATACTATTGTGCTGTCAGAAATAATGAAATACGTGGTTTCAGAAAAATCTGGCAAGGTTTCTATGAACTGATACAAAGTGAAGTGAACAGAACTAAGAGAAAATTGTACACAGTAACAACAATAGTGTAACAACAGTCAACTGTGGAAAACTTATCTGCTCTGCTCAATACAATGATCCAGGACAATTCCAAAGGACTTACCATAAAAAAGGGTAGCTAGGTGGCACAGTGGATAGAGCACTGGCTCTGAAATTCAGAAGGACCTGAGTTCAAATTTGGCCTCAGAAATGTACTAGCTGTGTGACTCTGGGGAAAGCACTTAACAATGTTTGCTTCAGTTCCTCATCTATAAAATACGCTGGACCCAGAGCTGGAGAACGAGAGGGCAAATCACTCCAGTATCTTTGCCAGGAAACCCCAAATGGGGTCATGATTGAAGTGACTCATTAATAGCATGATGAAAAATGTTATCTATTTCCAGGGAGAGAATCGAAGAACTCTGAGTACAGATTGAAACATTTTCTTTCACTTTATATTTCTTGCTTTTTTTCCCCTTTTTCAATATGACTAATATGGAAATATGCTTTGCATAACTTCATATGTATAATGGGTATCATGTTTCTTGCCTTCTCAACGATAGCAGAAGAGTAAGAGAGAAGGAGATTATTTGGAACTGAAAGTAAAGATTTAAAAAAATTCTGAAGAGTTAGTGCTGTCATGGTGATTACTTTTGTGTAAATAGGAAGCCCACTATGATGGTGAATAGTAGAAATATATTCTTCCTACATTATCCCTTGGATAAGAAAGAGGAATTTCTGAATTGTTGCTGGGTAGTTTCCATCCTGAGAAAAATTTATAGATATACCAGCATAGTGATTGAGTTATCCAAGATATATAGAAAGCAGATAGATTTGCCACATCAGGTACTACACCTGCAGGCTACGCTGCCCACTTGACTGAATCTGTTAATATGCCCTGGCTGCACTAATGAAGGAACTTCTTGAAGACTGAAGGTTTAAGAAGCAGTCCTGACCAAAGGTGTAGAGGGGAGGAGCTGTGATTTGGAGTAGATGAAATGGAAGGAGAATTGATGGGACTGTGTGTCCATGGTGTTTCCAAACACAAGTGTCCCAGGAGAATCTTGACAAGATACTACAACAGATTGCTCTGAGTTATGCATCAAAGACATCTTTCCTATCAAGAAACAGATAGCATTGAACTCCTAAGATTTTTGTCATTGAGTCATGAGTATGGAAGTCACTGTATCTCTTCCCTAATATATTCCAGGATTTAGTGGGAATTAAGGAAGAATTATATTATAATTCCCCTATATATGCATTTGTGATTGGGAGGAAGAGAATTATTCTATTAATTTATTCTCTTTTATTATTTACATTTTGTGTCTTAATTAAATGCTGTACTATTGAATTTATGGCTTGCATGATCTGTGAATAGAGACTATTTCACTGATGAGTGCTGAAGTCCAAGATTCCCATAATTTATTATCAAAAATAGCCATAGTGAATATGAGGAAACTGTGGAGGGGCTCCAGAGTCAGAGTTCTCAAGGGGAATTCAGGCTCCAGTGTTATACATTATTTTTAAAAGAGAAAGATATCCAGATTGTCAGGATTACAACTAAAGGAAAGTTTCAGTATTACTGAAGCACACTCACTGTGTCAGGAGATGTTGAGTCCCGTCTCAAGCCTACCAGTGACTAGTTAGGGTTGTTATTGTGTGGCAAACTCAACCTGAGTCTTAATTTTCATTTCCATGAAATAGAATAATGATTGAACTACCTATCTCACAGAGGGGTTGTAACGACATGAGATAATACTGCATAAATGTTGAAACAGCAGGAGCTTATGGAGATGGTGAGGCAGTATGCTGTGGTTAAAAAAGTGGGGGAGCTGGCTTTGGAGTCAGGAAGACCCAGGTTCAAGTCTGACTTGTGATGACTAGAGGCTTTTTGTTTTTGGCTAAGTAACAACCTCAGGTAACTTTCTAAAACTCTAAGTGTAGAACAGTTGATAAATCACATTGGTGAAGGGAGTGGACACACTAGGAATTCTCTATTTTGATGAAATCATAGAATCGCAGATCTAGAGTTGGAAAGGACCATCCTCAGAGGCCATATGGTCCTTCCCCTCATTTTGCAAATTAGGCTTATAGAGGTTAAATAACTTGCTAGGGTCAATTGGTTTAGTTCAGCTCTCCTTCCCCCCAAAAAAGTTTGTATTTTTTTTTTTTTTGCTTTTTGGAAGGGGAAAGGCAGGGCAGTTGGGGTTAAATGACTTGCACAAGGTCACACGACTAGTAAGTGTTAAGTGTTTGAGGCCGAATTTGAACTCAAGTCCTCCTGACTCCAGTACTGATTCACTGTGTCACCTAGCCACCAGGTATTTTTATAGTTTTTTAACTACTTACAAAGTACTTTCCCTTTACGGCAACCATGTGTGGCAAGCAGCAGGACAAGTATTATTTCTATTTTACAGATTAATAAATTCATTCTGTTTCCTCATCTGTAAAATGAGCTGGAGAAGGAAATGGCAAACTGTAACAGCAGGCACCCTGGCACACCCAGGATGGCTTGCTATTACAGGTTCCTTGATCTGCTTTGCTAAAAGGAAAGACAGCTTTTAAAGGGGTCAGCAATCTTCTTTTAATTATGTTCAGGGGAAAGGTCAGCACCCTTAATGTGGTGAAAATACTAGTAGAGAAATTAGCACAAAGATCAACACCCAAGGCTCCAGCTGTCTGAACATAGCTACACACTTAACCTACATCACTGGATGGAGGCAGCACAGAAATCTGACTAGCTGGGGGGCTCTGAACAAACGGCCACTCAGAGTCGCCACCATAAAATCGAGAGATCCTTCCCATGAGCGAACCCCCAAAGCAAAACATCAACTTCTCAGAATATATAACAAAGACTTGGCATCTGATTGGCTGAGTGCTGAGGAGCTTGGAAATCCTCATATCCCAGCACTTAATTGGAAACTTCCTGTAGCCCAAAGCCTGATTAGCTCTGGGTCAGGACTCTATGTGCCTATTAATGGGCAGGGAAGATCTTCAAATTCCCCTAACATTAAGTCACCCCAGTGTCTTTGCAAAGAAAACCCCAAATGGGGTCATGAAGAGTCAGACATGACTGAAACAACTGGACAGCAACAAAGCTAAGACAGAGAGATGAAGTTACTTGCCCAGGGTTTCACAGCCAGGAAGTGTGGATGACCTAGGCTCCAGACATGGCTCCAAAGCAAGAGATCATAGTGAAAATGATGATAGCCTGCTTTTTCCTTCGGGATTCTAACGTGAGTCAAAAGAGAGAAGACAAGAGACTGGACCAAAGCTGGCTCCCCCTTAAGGCCCCTGCTGTTTGACTGACTGAAAGGTAGATAATTAGGTGGCTGTCTCACAACGGTATGTTCTGAATCTTAATACCGAAACACTGCATTCTTGCATAATGTTTTGGGCTTTCTGATGATTGGTATTTCTGCTTCAGTAAGTCTGCAATTGGATTTGAGAGATGTCCCTCACAGAATGACAAAGACTGGCATGACATACAGATACGGAATTGTACTGCTGCGGCATAGAAAACCTTGGTGGCTGTTGGGTTTTTGGCCAGTTCTGCCCTTGTCTGTCTCTGCTGATTAGGAGACAATAATAGGACAATGCTTTCGTTCTTTGGGAACCCCTGTTAATGAATTTCAGCAACGTCGGTCAAACAACTGTGGTCAGTTGGGTTGGCTTCTGCCATGACTGTCTCATTGTTTATAAACTAAGCCAATCCTTTTGGCAAAACTGAGGGAGAAGCCCTATCATTTAAATGTTGCTTGTGGATGCCATTTTTATTCCAAGGATCTCTACCCTGTGCTCTCTTTTTAAATGCTTGGCATAGGGGCAGGAGGCTTCAGGAACAGGCTCTAGTGCTTAAAAGCATCAAATTTGTTCACTGAATTTGAGGTGAGAACAATCAGCCTGACCATTATCAGAAACTGGAGACTTTTTCCATGCTTTGTTAAGATTAAGGAATTGCATGTTATTTTCCATGTGGTTCGGGGAATAAATGGAGTCACAGGAGGGAGATAAGAGAGACAGATAAACACTTTACAAAAGCTATGAAGAATGAAGTGGAATTTGGCAACAGGTTGGCAGTGGGCTGTGAAGAAAAGGGTAGATTTGCTGACAACCCCAGAGATTAGCAGCATTTCCAGAGACAGAATGTGGGGCAGAGACAATGAGATTTGTCTTCTCTAATAAAGATCTTCAGATATACAGTGCTGGGTGAGATGTCAGAGAATATAGGACCAGTTACCTGTAAAGCCAGATGCGTGTAAAAGACATGTTTAATTTTCAGAGAAATGAAAAACAATGAAAAGCACATTCTTTAATGGTTCCAATCCTAGAGGGTGGAAAGCAAGGAGAGAAATCATGTGTGCATACTATTTCCCCAGATCCATCCTTTTTACTTTGGTAGGAAATCAGAATATAGACAGACCAAGGTCTTCAAAAACTGCAAAATACTTGAGTTTGGTCCATACACATGCAGAATTGGTCATAACATAGAATTCCAATGCCTGCAAACAGCAGGAAATAGAATAGAATAATAATCCCTGGTACTTGTTTGACTCTTGTAAACAAGGCCAAACCTCCTAACTCCTTTAATGATTTAGGATCATGGGATCGTGGCTTTATACGGTTGGAAGGGACGTCAGAGATCATCAAGTACAATTCATTTTATAGATGAGGAAAACAGGCCCAGAGAGTTAAGTGACTTGCTCTAAATCACACAGGCACTAAGTAACTGAGTTAGATTTTTCCCAGGTCCTCTGACTTTAGGCACTTCTCCTCTGCCTCACGACTAAAGTCAAAGTACTATGATGGCTGTAGAATACATATATTCAGATTAATTATTTCTAACAAGGATCTCACTTGCCTCTGGAACCTCTCATTAATCCAGGTTCAGAGTTAAGCATTTGGTTTGAGCCCCCATCGGCGCCTTCTTTGCCAACAGACCAAAAGTTAAATGACAAAGCATTTAGTTTAGACAGAACAGGAAATTACATGAGAAAAATCAAGTGGCAGATCCATTCTCTACCTCCCCATAAATAAGAGTGACATCATTTCCCACACAGTGTAGGAAAAGAAGATAAATTCCCCAAGAATATCACATTTTTAGACTTGTGTCATGGTTAGAATACCTCCATCCATCTATGGATTTATCTATCCGCAATAGCCTATGTCTGTAGCTCATCATTGATTCACCAAAGGGAGGGAAGCTATCACACTAATTACTCGCCTATTTAAGGTTAAGTTAAAAAAAAACCTAGAGTAGTGGTTTTGAAACTTTTTGGTCTTAGGACCTATTTGGTCTTAAAAATTATCAAGGACCCCAAAGAGGTTTTGTCTAGGTGGGGTATAGCTACTTGATGTTTGTCATATTAGAAATGAAAACATCTTAGTATTAGTATGAAAATAGTTTTGACCTTGAAGATTCCCTAAAAGATGCTACACTGCGAAGTGCTATCCTAGAAGAAGGCCTTGTACACATTGTATGGGTTCCCAGAAATAGGAAGTTAAGGTTGGGTTGTGATCTGTATGTACCACTGGAGATACTATTTGTGTCAATGAGATCACGGATCAATCTAAGTGCTGAATTGTTGAATTATCCAAGACTGATGCCCCTGACAGGAAATTGTACTGTTAGCTATAATCCTGCCCTAATTCAATACTTTCTATTAATCATTCACTAATATTTAATGTCACTAATTCACTAATGTCTGCAATACAGAAAGTAAAACTCTTCTATAAGCCATCATCCAGCATTCAGCCTTTTACATTTCTGCTGCTCCTCTCCAGTAACAAGTAGGTTTTCTTAGTATTCCTTGACAAATGTGTATCCAAGCCACTTGTTCTCTAAACATGGGTTTTGATCAGTTGCTGCTCAGGCCATTGTCCCTACAGCAGATCCTGGCAGGACAGAGGAAAGTGTTTCCACAGTTAATTTCCACATGGAGAATCCAGGGAAGAAGGGGGAGTGGAAGGAACATTAATGAATTATATTCATTCAATACATTCCTGGGATGGACAAAGGTCAGTGTTAGCAACAGTTTTAATAAAAAGTACGGGGAGGGAAAATAGTATTTGGTCAACATGAATAATACGAATGCTAAAAACCTTGGGTATTTATGGAGAGGGACACCACTTCCCTTCTAGAAATGTTCTTCTAAGCAAGGGTCTTTCATCAGGGGTTTCTGGACAGATTTATGAGAGAGGGTTGTTTATAGGCTTGGATGAGAAAACAATTATGTCTTTATTTTCACTACCCTTTAATCGGAATTTAGCATTTCCTTCAATTATCTAAAAATGTTATTCAGAGAAGGGGTCCCTAGGTTTCATAGACTGTCATAGGGACCCATGACACAGGAAGGTTAAGGGCCATGTACTAAACTTTAAAAAATCTTAAAATAGTTTTAACATGTAATTGAGGGAAAAAATTATATATATATATATATATATATATATACACACACATATATATGTATATGTGTGTGTGTGTATATAATTTTTTTAAAGAGCCTTGTACTAAAGAGAAGTGACTTAACAAGGCCGCGTTAAATCAAGAGGAGTGAAAGGCCTTGCCTCTTTTTCAAAGACTTCAAGTTAGAACCTCAAGAGTTTGTAACTGCCAGGTCCCTGCTTGATTCAAAGGGCATTTATCTCAGGGTACACCTGTACTAGAGGGTGTGGCTACAGAACGAGGTCCGATACTGCCCCCCCTTTTCTTTAATGGGAAGTCTAAACAAGAAAGGCAAATATCTTTTGGACAGATAGTACAAAGTTAGATGCATATAAAACAGTATGTAGACTATAAACCCAACTACATGTTGCATGAAGGGAAAAGTGTTGGATTTGCCTGGACATGAATCTGAAGATAACTGGACATTTGTCCAGATCACTGGACCACACCCTTTGGGACTGGAGATGGAGAAGAAGATCCTTTAGAAAGGAAAAAAACAAAAACAAAAACAAGGAAACTAGGATTCTGCTCTGGCACAAACTTTGAGAATAGACACTTTTTTCCTTGGAGTCTACAGCTTCAGTTGAGTATCTCCCATCTTGGGGGTAACAAGATCCTTTGGAGGGGAGGTACAGAGGAATACGTCCTGGCATTGTGGTGGAACGCCAGTTCTGCTCATTATTTCACTCTCATATTTTACCATAGTCACTGTAATGCACAGTATCGTCATCCTAAGCTTGAGTTCTGCCCCCTAGCACTGCTGCCCCAGATGAGCTGGACTTGGGTTTCAGCGGCATTTGGACATTCCACAGGAGTTGCAGTGGTCAGAGAATGAGAGACTTCTTTAGTAGGTTCTCTTCAACTGTGCTTTATACATTTTTCCATTTGAGTCTTGGGCCATTGCTAAGGACACAGCTAAAGTCACCAGATGCAGAGTAGAAGACTCTTTGTTACTAAACCAAAGTACCAGGCTCAGCTTGGTTTAACTCAAACTCTCTACCTGGACTCAATCTTCTTCCCTGAGGCTCTGAACAAGAGGGTCAATGACTACCATAGTTGTAAGTAGTACAGGCATACCTCAGAGTTATCAAGGCTCTGGCTCCAGTCCACCACTATTAGCAAATATTGCAATAAAGTAAGGGATGTGAATTTTTCTGTTTCTTGGTTCATATAAAAGCTATGTTTATACTATACTGCAATCAATTAAGTGTGTGATAGTATATGTCCAAAAAAGCAAAGTACACTCTTTAATAAAAATATACCTTTTTTGCTAAAAAATGCTAACCAGCATCTGAGCCTTCAGCAAGTCATAATTTTTTGCTAGAGGAGGGTCTTGCCTCGATGTTGATGGCTGCCAACTGATTAGGGTGGTTGGTGGTTGATGAAGGCTGTGGCAATTCCATAAAATAAAACAATGATGAATGATGAAGTTTTCTGCATCAATTTACCCTTCCTTTCATGAAAATTCTCTCTGTAGTACACAATGCTGTTTGATAGGATTTTACCCATAGGAGACCTTCTTTCAAAACTGGAGTCAGTTGCCTCCAACCCTGCTGCTGTTTTGGCAACTAAGTTTATGTAATATCCTTCAATATTGTTGTGTCTCAGGGAATAGGGAGGAGAGGAAGAAAGAAGGGGGAATGACCGGTCAGTGGAACAGTTAGAACACAAACAACAATTTTTAAGTTACCACCATCTTATATGAGTGAAGTTCATGGTGCCCCCAATGACACTAATAACATCAAAGACCATTGATCACAGATTGCCATGACAGATATAATAATAATGGAAAATATTTGACCTGGGGACTCCAAAACCTGGCTATAACATTCCTAGGAGTTCTCTTTTGGGGATCTTTTTCAAGACGTGATTGGTTAATTCTTTTAAGTTCTATTTTGCCCTCAGGTCCTAAAATATCAGGGAAATTTTCCCGGAGAATTTCTTGAAGGATGCTTTCTAGGTTATTTTTTTGATCATGGCTTTCAGGTAGTCCAGTAATTTTTAAATTTTCTCTCCTGGATCTATTTTCCAGGTCAGTGGTTTTGTCAAGGAAATATTTCACATTGCCTTCTATTTTTTCATTTGTTTGGATCTGTTTAACAATATCTTGGTTTCCCATAGTCATTTGCTTCCATTTGCTCCACTCTAATTCTGAAGGAATTATTCTCTTCAGAAAACTTTTAAGATTCTTTTTCCATCTGGCAAATACGACTTTTTAAGGCATTCTTCTCCTCATTGGCTTTTTGGGCCTCTTTTTCCATTTGAGTTAATCTATTTTTAAGGTGTTATTTTCTTCAGTCAGTTTGTTGACTCTCTTTTCATGATTTTCTTGCATCATTCTCATTTCTCTTCCCAATTTTTCCTCCACTTCTCTTATTTGATTTTTAAAATCCTTCTTAAGCTGATTTATGGCTTGTAGGCGGTCTTCATGTTTCTGGAAAGCTTTTGGTGTGGGAGTTCTGACTGAGTTGTATTTTTCCCATTCCATGCTTTGATCCTTTTTGTCCCTAAAAAAAGGAATCTAAAGTTGCATTGCTGGATTTGCTTTGCTTCCTTTGCCTGCTCATGTTGCCAGTCAATTACTTGACTTTTGGGCTCAGTAGAACTCTGCTTCCAGAGGGGAAAGCTCTGTCCCAGATTGCTGGGGTTTTTGCAGCCACTGGAGCTATTAGGAGGTCACTGTCTCTGCAGCCCCCACCAGCTTTGGCTCACTGAAAACGCACCTCAGGACCACCACCCAAGATCATGATCGGGATCCAGGCCATTCAACGCAAGAGCACTTAGCCTCTGTATGATCACTTGGCCCCCCTGCAGTCTGCAGGCCAGGAGCTCTAAGGTGGCTATAGGGCCACCCCTTCTGCAACTTCCTTGCCCTGGAAGCAGTTTGGTCAGACCACTTTTCTCCCCCAAATTTAGCTGAGTTTCACTGACCTTTCACTTAGTCCTTGTTTTTTATGGCTTGATAATTCTAGAAACTGCCACAGCTAGAGCTGATCCACTCCCCTGAAGGCTCCAGAAGGCTTGTCCTGGCCACCTCAGGGCCAAGCCACAGTTTCAGGCTGGGCTGCTTTCAGCTCCCAGCATGCTGCAATGAGCCCTTCTTGCTGAGCTGCCTTCAGTGGGAGATGTGTTTTTCTCTATTTTTGTGAGTTTTGGAGCTCTAAAATTTGTTTAGAGTCGTATTTTATGGGTATTTGAGGTGCCTATGTGCGAGCTGCAGAACTTTGTTGCTGCTACGCCACTATCTTGGCTCCACCCCCCAAGAATATTTGAAATATCCCAAGAATTATCAAAATGTGACACAGAGACACAATGTAAGTGCATGCTATTGGAAAAATGGTTCCAGTAGATTTGCTTGATGCAGGGGTGCTATCAAACTCCAATTTCTTAAACAAAACAAAGTAAGCAGACAAACAAAACAATATGTGCAAAGTGCAAAAAAGCAAAAGGCAATCAGACAAGGGCTACCTGTACCAGGTGGTTGCTAATTTTTTAAGCACAATGGGGAAATTGGATCTCATAGAAGAACCTCGGTTCCTTTCACATAATCCCCTAAACAGATGGTTGGAGCTTTCAGGGACGTAGAATTCTGGTCCTGAGATGCTAAATGCTCTTACAAACAAAAGACTTCCAAGTCATTCACTGATGGAGTCCCTCATCAGAGGCTAACCAGGGACAGGTAGGGCTTTGCACACAGGTGTAGAAATTTAGCAGGTACAAACAGTACTTACACTCCTCCAGAAGGTAGAAACAACTGAACTTAGTACTGCGTTAACAATGATAATTAGTTAAAATAAGTACTACCAGATGGTAGGCTGCTCCATCTCAGGTTAGCTCTTCCTTAACGCCCTGTCCCTGTCCTGTTCCCTCCCCTGCAGCAACCTTATGGTGTCCCACCCATGGCAGAGGAGGATGTTTACCTATGATGCTACTGTACTAGGGTCTCTCTCCCTAGTCTCTCAGATGAGGGCATCCCAGGGTCTGACTAGTCCAGATCTCAACAAATTGATTTGGGGGTGCCTTAAAAATGCCTGGCTTTAACTGGCTATTTTGAGGTGCCTATCTTGGCCACCAGAATTGCCAGGCATAGCTCTGTCTCTCACCAATCCATTTCATTTATATCTTGTTCCATGATCTCATTTTCCCTTCCTGGCATAGTGACCACTGTGGAAATTTTCCAGAACTTATACAGCTTATCTCAGTTTGGCTTGGATTGAGCCTAGCATAAAGCAATTCCACCAGGATCTCTGCTTGTCATGGTGAAAAGAATGCACATTGAATATTCTTTTTTTTCCTCCTTTTTTTTGGAGGGGGGAAGGCAGTGTAATAGGGGTTAAATGACTTACCCAGGGTCACACAGCTAGTAAGTGTCTGAGGTCAAATTTGAACTCAGGAAGATGAGTCTTCCTGACTCTAGGCCTGGTGCTACTGTATCCACTGGCCACCTAGCTGCTCATAAAGAAGTAGGGTGGTTTGACCTATTTACTAGGTCCAAATAAATGACTGAGATTAACATTTCTGAATTTCCTGGGGCTTACAGATGCCTGTCATGATCAATTCCCTATGGATGTAGACCACGCTCAGGCTTCCTCTGTAAATATAGCTGAAATCTAATGCCTCACCAGCATCTACCTTAAAGGATAAAATCTAGAGCTGAGCTATTTATGACCTTAATAAGTTGGGGAAGAGCCAGGGGAAATGTCGAAGGCTGAAAACCACTTTGAATGCCTTGGCCAAGCTGTGCTAGGCCACAGCTTCAGGTTATCTTCTGTAAACCAATGAAAAGAGCTTCCAGCAATAAAGAAAAAAGTTGGGACTGGAAGGAATATTGTTTAGCAGGAAGACTGATGGTTAGGGGACAGGGTGTAGAGAACATTATTGGCTATATTTTGGGCCCTCCTATCTTAGAGTGAATGTCAATGGTAATTTTCTCTTTGGAACAGCGACCCTGAGGATCCTCCCCTCCCAACTTGTTTTTTTTTCTTTTTTTCTAATTAAAGGGATCATCCCTTCACTAACTTCTTAAAAAGGCATATTCACTGAATGGACATTACCCTACTCTAAGGGAGTACCTGAAGAGGCCTTAGTCCAGCGATTCTCAACCTGTGGGTTATGTTCAGTTTGTAACAATGAAAACACATTCTGCAGATCAGATATTTACATTACGATTCATAACAGTAGCAAAATTATAGTTACGAAGGAGCAACAAAAATAATTTTATGGTTGGGGGTCACCACAATGTGAGGAGCTGTATTAAAGGGTCCTGGCATTAGGAAGGTTGAGAACCCCTGCCTGAGCCTAACAACCACCACCAGAGCCTCCAGTTTTATGGAACTTGGTGTCTGTCATTTTTCCGTTGGGAATCACCATGTTTCTTACAACTAAATGGAAGTCCTCAGTAGACTGGGAGCTCTTTCTATATTCTTACTCCTAAGTTAGTGAATTCTTTAAGAAAGGAAGAGAAGGGAAGAGAAGATTGACTGGTTGTGAGTATTATTATCGAGCCAGAGACTTCATTTTTCTCAGGGGGGTCTTCTTATATCTCAGTTCTTATATCCTGCAAGTATCAAAGACTTGGAAGGGCCTTCTATCGGGAACAGTCTTTGCCTCTGCTCTGTGGGACAAACTGGGCAGTTTTTATTGGCATGCATTGGAGATTATTAAGTTGCTTATTCCTGGAAAGGAACAAATCAAATGAAAAGGCACAAATTGGAATTCAATTCAATATATACCTGTTAAGCACCTACTTTGTGCAGAATACTTGTATTTGAAACTAGGTGAGATCTGAAGACTAAATGAGATACAGTCCTTGCCCTCAGGAATCTTGCAGTCGTGTGTGTGTGTGTGTGTGTGTGTGTGTGTGTGTGTGTGTGTGTGTGTAAAGGAGGGGCTGTGATGGGGAAACCAAAGAACAACCCAAACAGAAACAGAACGCCATTCAGAAGTTTTAACTTAATATTTTACTTCACTTCAACTACCTTGCTGTAATATGTCACTCTTTGTCTATAGTTCTTTTTCTTTGTGTGTATGCAAAGAAAAGTGAAACTTATCTACAAATGGCTTGCAAGCCCACAGAAAAGATGAAATAAATATTGAATGAAGTCATCTACCTCCTATGCTTCCTCCCTTCCTTCCTTCCTTCCTTCCTTCCTTCTTTCCTTCCTTCTTTCCTTCTTTCCTTCCTTCCTTCCTTCCATTTTTCCTTCCTTCCTCCCTACCTTTCTTCCTTCCTCCCCACCTTTCTTCCTTCCTCACTTCCATTCTTTCTTTCTTTCTCTTTCTTTCCTTTCTTTTTCTTCTCTTCCATCCATCCTTCCTTCTTTCTTTTTAAAAATACATGTTTTATTGATGCTTTTCTCCATATATCATTCTCAATTCGCAGTGACTCCTTCCTTGTAATAAAGAAATAGTTAATCAAAACCAACTAACACATAGGTCATGTCTGAAAGTGTTTACCTCATTTTGCATCTATATTCCATCACTTATTTGCAAAAGCCAAGAGGTCAAGGTAGAAAGGATTTTAGAAACTAATTAAACTCCTTTCTTTTGTAGAGGAGGAATAGAGAAGCCCAGGAAGGAAGTGATTTACACAAATCAGGCCAGTACATATAGCAGAACTAAGATTCCATTTCACGTATTTTGATCTTCTTGTCATGAAGGATGGCTTTCACTGTTAGTTCCTTGAGTTCAACATCAGTCACTTCATTGATCCAAGCTTTTGCGTGTTTCAATATTGCTTCATTTTCTTTGGTTGTAAGTCACTGGATAGCTGGTTTTCCTGCTTCTTTTACTGCATCATCATGTTCCATTATGTTCACAGTTTTAGTCATCCCTCAATAACTGGGCACTCACTTGGTTTCCAGCTCCTTTCTACTATAAAAATTGCTATAAATTATTTTTGCACATATGTCTGACTTCTGACACTTAGCTCTGTGACCCTGGGCAAGCCACTTAACCTCTAAGTGTTCTAAGCAATTCTTTAAATCCATAAATTGCTGAGAAGATGCCAACTCACATTGAAAGGGGGAAGTTTCCTTATATAGGATTTCTCTGCACCAATGAAATCATAGGTGCAGTTCCTATCCCAACATATAGGAGCTTTCCTTCTGTCTTGGACCTCTTTGGGAATCTGGTTCTTATTTTTGGACCTTGAGCTTTCTGATTCCTGTTTTGAATATTGGGGGTACATATTATTTGTAGCAAAACCAACCCTAACCACTGAGAGGAACATCTCATTCCTGCTCAGTGGGAGAAGTGACAGTCAAAGTAAGGGAAAACTGTGTTTCTTTCCCCTGACACGACTCTTAATATAGATTTCTGCGTCTGGGATGATGAGGATGCCCTGGATCCTGCTCTCAGCACTGGGCCTTAGAATGTACAGCAGAGCTTTCAAGATTTTAGTCATCAGTAAACAGGATTATTATATACTCCGTCTCTACATACGTTCTCTGTTAAGCTGAGCAGCTAGAATTACTATGGATATAGCTTTTTCTTTGGAGATATGTAACAACACAAGATTTCAGTGAATCTTATGGATCAATATTTCTATAAACTGAGAAAAATATACCTTCTTAATAACTCCAGGAAGTCATTTTAAACAGACTCGGGATTATAACCAAGACCTCAGGCTGAAGTTTCTAGAGCCTAAAATGCTCCATTTTTTTTAAAGAAGTAGAAAAAAGGATATCTGTGCCTAACTTTGAGAGATGAGATCAATGCATACTTATGACTGCAGTAAGTGAAAAATGGCAGTCTCATGATCACTGTTTTAAATACCTCAAAGTCTCTCCCCTCCCACCCCCACCCCCTGCTTCTTCTTCTTTCCCCTGCCCAGGGCCAGCTCTTCAGAGTGCTTCTTAATTTGGAATTTCTAAGATGTGTCATATTCCAGCATATAAATAAACCTGTGTTTCAGGGAAACAATAGTGGTCACTGTCTGAAACAGAGGATTTGGTGACAATTAGTAATGGCTACTTCAGATGATGGGGAAATTGATTGAAGGGAGGAAAAGTTTAGCTCTTAAACAATAGATCACTCAACAGTGTTTAAATACACACACAAACACACACTCACACTCACTCTCACTCATACCCCACCCCAAATATTGTTCCTATCCACAGAAAAGAAAGTTATGTGTTTCTTGATGCAGAAAATGGTGACCACCCTGACAGGAGGGTTTCCCCATAAAAAGAGGGGTTGGGAGCCAGGGGGGCCACCTTTCAGTTCCCTACAAAAGGATGACATCCTGTTTCAAGGGATGTTCCCTGTGTAAGCTTCTTTCTGTGACTCACTGAACAACCTTGGCACCCAGCCTAGGAAGTTAGCTATGGGAACTGACATTGGCAGCCTGAGATCTGGGGCCTCTTGGTACCATTCTGGTGACAATGTTCAGTTCAATGAATTCTATGTAGTCGACCAAGCTGGGTCTATCCACCAGAGTGATAATGGGTACAACACATGGTATCCTCCTCGCCTCCTCCCATCTCCCACATCATTACGATGACAACCCAGTCTTTTATTATTGGTTCCAACTTGACTCTCTGATAATTGTTTTTGGCTGTAAGACTCATCCATGCAGAAGCCAGTTCTGAACTGTATTTACCAAATGATCTCTTTAACCAAAGTTGGAAAATTTGGTGGGGTTTTTTGTAATTTCTTTTCTGTATACATGATTTTCACCTGTTGTATTTAACCACCAGATTAGTCCAACCATAGTTTGCCTGCATACCTGTCTGTCTGCTGAATTCCTACTGCCCTTTCTGAGGTCACACAGCAGTCACTAGAACTCTACAATAGAGGGTTATAGTGCTGTCCTTGGGCTTCCAGTAGCCTTCACACGAAAGATTTGCAAGTTTGTTGGCATGGCAGCTGCCAGTGGTAGCCTGCCCTTGCCATGCTGACCAGACTGGCTGAGATGGGAAATACTTGGGTGTGAGAGCTGTCCCTAGCCTATACTAATGGAAGAGGCTCACCATGCAGGCACTGGTACCCTGGGTGGTAGAGGACCAACCCATCATCTGTCATGCTTTGTCCCTCCTGCTAATTCACTAAATACAATAGGCACCTCAGGTCACAACTCATAAATGAGAAATGTGGTGGTAAAACCAATCATGAGCTATGTAGTTCTGGACTGGATCCATTTGGGTGGGTGGGGCTATCCTCTGATAACTATGGGGGGAGGCAAGGCATATGAGGGGTATATGAGTATGCAAGAAGGAATAGAAACCTGGAATTCTGATACCACAATCACCCAAACACTTAAGAAGTTCTGAAAACCAACTTGATGAACCCAAAGTTCCCCAGGGTCATCGCCAATGGTAATAAGCTCCATGGAGGAAGTTCTGGGCTGTATTGGCCCAAACTCTAGGGCTTCAACTAAGCCTAGAACTGAGTCATGGGGATAAAACCTGTTATTACATTTAACAGAGAGGTAGTTCAGTGAATAGAGTGTTGGACCTGGAGTAGGTAAGGTTCTGAATTCAAATCCAGCCTCTGACACTACTAAGTATGTGACCCTGGGCAAGTCATTTAACCTCTCTCGGCCCCACTTTCCTCATCTATAAAATGAAGGTGGTAATAGCCCCTACTTCACAGGATTGTTGTGAGACTAACATCAAACTCTCTAATCTCTTGTTCATAGATTCTTGATGTATTTGTTTTTATAAATGTAACCCAGGTCCCAAAGCCCATTGGTATGGAACCCTCTTCTGGTGGATAGAGATAAACGTCTTTCACTGCCTCAGGGACAGAAAGGATTTGATAATAGGTAAGAGCTTCAGTTCTCAATCACTCTCCCCTTTGGAATCCTTGAAGGGAGAGTCTTCTCTGAGCTAGAGTAGGTTTCCAGCTTTGAGAAGATTAAAGAGACCAGCCCCACTATGGATTGCTGAAGGAAAAGACTGTGAAACCAGCCAAAGAAGATGTAAAGAAGATTCTCCCCTGGAGAACCCCAAAGGGGAACTCCCACTTGAAGAGTTCCCAAAGCTGTGACAGACTAAGACCTAAAGATCTCAAGTGATATACTAGAATAAATTGTTAAGCAAAACGTTTGTGAGCATTTAGAAAGAAACATAGTGATCTCCAGAAGCCAATATAGGTTTATTATAAACAATTCATATGAAAGTCACTTTATTTACTTTTTTGAAAGGATTATAGATTGATAAAGGAAGGGAATATCATAAAGTAGTTTATTTAGGTAATCTACCAAAATTTCAGCAGACATTTTACGAGCTGTTAGATCATAATATAATTAGGTAGATTTGTCACTGATTAAAGAAGTGCCTTCAAAGAATATTGATTATTGGATTCGCTTGTCCAAACTCAAAGGTGGCCGAGGTACAGACCCAGAAGCTGACTCTGAGGCAGTCAACTCAATCCAGGTTGAATTGATATCCCCAGAGCTAAATAGAAGTGACATGGCTGCGTTACAAGGACAAGAATGAAGTTATAGCAAGAATATGGTTCTATGGAGTCAGTGTGGTGGGACTGGTACCAGGTGAGGAATGCTACTGTAGGAAAATCACAAAGCAGCTCAGATGCTAGTAGGCTTTGACATAAGCCACACTGGATGGCTGGCAAAGGTTTATTTGTGTACATTGCCACTGTGTAGGTAGAGTCATGATGATATTCTAATCCTAGAATCCAGATTAGAATGTAGAAAAGTCCTTATAACAGTATATCTCAGGGTAATGGCCCAGTGTTTTCAACATTTTTATTGTTGACTTGGATAAAGACACAGAAGGCATATCTTAAAAACTTGCTGCTGAAATAAAACTCAACAGAAAAGCAAAGCCGTAAAATCAGCATTTTAAAGACTTGTAATAGGATGGAATGAGGTGTATTAGCCAAAATCAACAAGATATAATTTAATAAGGATAAATGGTAAAGTTTTGCATTTAGGTTAAACAAGGATGCTATCAGTCAATCAACTGATCAATTGTATACCTATAGGATAATGGATGCCTGACTTTGTAACAGTTCATGAAGAAAAAAAAAACACCTACAGGTTTCAGTGCACCAGACATGAGCCACTATATTGCTACTTAAAAAAAACCCTAATATAATCTTGGCTTGCATTAACAGAAAAATAATTTTCAGATCAAGGGAGATCCTTCACTGTCATTGTACACTGTGTTAGAACACATTTGGAGTAGTGTGTTCAGTTTGGGACACCACAGTAAAAAAAAAAACACCAAAAACACAAACCCCAAAAAACTTTGCCAAACTAGAGAATATCCAAAGGATGGCCAAGATGGTAAGAGTCCCAAGAAAAATAGGGGAACTGGGGATATTTAGTCATTGATAGAAATTAAGGGACCATATAAAAGCTGCCATCTGAAGGGCTGCCAAATGGAAGAGGACCAGGCGTTTTGCAAAATATGAGATAATACTAGAAGTATTCAAATAGAGACTAAAGGAGCACAAATGATGAGGTCAGAAGGAACTTAGAAACTACTGCTGAGGATTATGCAGTCTTGAGTGAGAGACTGAAGACTATAAGGGGATAGCTTATGTTTTCCTTGCTGCTTCTTGTGAGCAGGCAGAGGTACAAAAGGAAGAAATTAATTTGCGAACAAGTTCCTAAGAAGGGGATTTGAATTTCTGGACTAGACCTAAAATTATAGTTTAACAGACTTCTGTTCAGGGATGGAGTTTACCTAACAAAGACTGGTAAAACATATTTGCCTGGTGTTTTGCAAATCTAATCTATTTATTTTTAAGCAAAAAAGGTTTTAAAATAAAAAAGGATAGAGTAAGGGAAAAACTGCCTCATGTATGTCCAACAAGCTATTTATCATAGACTTGCAAAAATGAAGGGAAAATAGCAGATGAGCCACCCAATTGTTCACAGGAGACAGAATCCAAAAAGGCAGCCAAAAGTAAACCTATGAACTCAAATGTCTATGGAGATGAATGTTCAAACAAGATGGAAAATTTGACTAACAGGTATCACTGAGTCTTAGAAGGAGAAACCCATGACTGACACATAGATTTGGTATGGGTGTAAAAAAATGTAAAATGGTATGGATCTGAAAAAAATGTAGAAGGGGAGTGGGGACAAGGGACAATATGTTATGTTAAGATGATATTTGCAAAACTGAGGGACAAATCTTGGTAGCAAGTTTCTCAGATAAAGGTGTCATTTTCAAGATGTATATGGAACTGTTTAAAATTTATAAGAATAAGAGCCATTCCCCAATTGATAAAGATCTAAAGATATGAACAGGTAGTTTCTAAAAAAAAAAAACAACCACAATAAAGCCAACAGACTATATATTGCCATATGTAGATTTACACCAATTCACTGGTAATTAAAAAATTGAAACTAAAGTAATTAAGGGCCATTCCCCAATTGATAAAGATCTAAGGATATGAACAGGTAGTACTCAAGGGGAAAAAACAACAGGCTATTTATTGCCATATGTTAAGGTGAACCAATTCACTACTAGTTAGAAAACTGCAAACTACAGTAATTCTGGGATTCCAACTCACACTCATAATATTGGCAAAGATGCCCCCAAAAGGAAAATGTTAAATATTTAAGGAGCTGTGGGAAAACAGGCATATTTAGTTTATATTAGCAGGAGATAATCCTACTTGGTGTCTCTTATGATACCCATAATTTGAATCTTTTTTGTACAGTTTGCCCCAAGTCTCCCCACAGGATAAAAATCACAAGGAGGCAAAAGAAGGTTCAAAGAAAGCTAGAAAAAAAAGCTAGTCAAAAGGGGAGCTTGGGTGTTGAGGGTACTGAGCAGTCTGTGTTTCAGAAGCAATGGTAAGGGAGACAAATTTAGATCTGAGACCTGGTTCTGGCTCTAGTGAGCTGTGGGGCCTCCTGGTCTGGGCCTCTGTTTCTTCATTTGTAAAATGAAATGGTTGGACTAGGAACCTCTGATATTCCTTCCAATCCTGCACCCATGATGTCATGAGCATTCATTTGTCTGATTCATTTGTTCATTCATCAAATGTGAATACAAATAATTGTGCTGGACATCATGTGAGAGTTTGTATAAAAGTATGGTTCCACCTTCCCTCATAGAACTTTCAGCCTAATAGGGTCCTTAGACACAAACAATGAAAACCAGAATGCATAATAATTAATAATAAATGCATTGAAGAGTTGTGAAGCAAAAGTGAAGACTGAGGGGAAAATCATTCGTGCCTAGTATGATCATGCCTTAGCATCAGCTCCAGTCCCAGCACAGTTGTTGATTTTGTTAAACAATATGGCCATTTTATCTCTTAACTAAGCTCTGGGGAGATGTAGATGATATACCTGATGTGTGTGTGTGTGTGTGTATGTGTGTGTGTGTGAGAGAGAGAGAGAGACAGAGACAGAGACAGAGAGAGAGAGAGAGAGAGAGAGACAGAGACAGAGAGAGAGAGAGAGAGAAAGAGAGAGAGAGAAAGAGAGAGAGAGAGAAATTTACTAAGGGTCTACTCTGTGCCAAGCACTGTGCTAAGCTCTGGTAAAACAAATAAAAGCAAAAAGAAAGACAGCATCTGATCCCATTTGGGTTTTTTTGGGGGGGGCAAAGATATTGGGGTGGTTTGCCATTTCCTTCTCCAGCTCTTTTTACAGATGAGAAAACTGAGGCAAACAGAGTTAAGTGACTTGACTAGTGTCACATAGCTAGGAAGTGTCTGAGGCTAGATCCGATCTCAGGAAGATGAATCTTCCTAACTCCAGTCTTGATGCTCTATTCACTGTATCACCTAGATGTCTTACATTCTAATGGGGGAAAATTAAGTATAAGAAGGAGCTGAAAATGGGGAAGGAAAAGAAGATTCTGGTGTGGAGTTGGAGTAGTCCCGGTAGTCATGGGATTAGCAATATTTGAAGTGGGCATGACTGGCAGGGTACTTCCTCAAATGGAGTTTCCAGGCAGGAACTCACCAATTGGATTAGATCACAGAGGTGGGGAGCTTGTGTCTTCAAGGCCATATGTGGCTCTCTAGGTTCTCAAGTGTGGTTCTTTGACTGAATCCAAACTTCACAGAACAAATCCCTTTAATAAAAGGATTTATTCTGTAAAACTTGGACTCAGGCAAAAGGTTGCAACCAAGGACCTAGAAAGCCACATATGGCCTTGAGGCTGAAGGTTCCCCATCCCTTCTGGATTAGGACAATTCTTTATAGAACAGGTGAGGAAAGGCTGATGATTCCATAGAATACTTTATAAACACAAGTACATTTCTCCTGGGCAAATATCTTATTGATAGCCTCTGGCCTTGGGATTGGGCAAGGACAGGTTTAATTATTGCCAACTACTACCTGAGGAAGGAGAGACCATTTGGGAACCTGTGGGCACTTTTGCCATTTTACTGTAAACCAAAGCACAGGATAAATTCTGATAAACCAAACAAATATAAAATTCTTCCTAGAAATTCAAAGTGATAAGAAACAAGGTGATAAATGTCATAAATGAGTAGGGACTTCTACTAATATGAAGTCTTCAAGGTCAAGAGAGAGGACACCATCCAGTTGGTTTCTAAAAACATTCAATGTCCTGGTACTTCCCAACAACCCCATCTGTTGTTGGGAATGAACCAGCCTTGGACCCCATCCAGGAATTTATTGCCAGAAGGATCTGAAAGATTATCAGTCAATCAGTCAGTCAATCAACAAGCAAACAGAAACTTTGTTCAAATACCAAGTTTTCGTCTATACCATAGTTCTGCAATATGGATAGCATTATAATTGACATGTGTATAGTTCCCTAAAATTTGCAAAGCACTCCACATATATGATTTCACTTGAGCTTACACAGGTAGCTTACACATAAGGCTATCCTCATCTCCATTTTTCAGATAAAGAAACAGATTTAGAGTGGTTAAAAGGCTTGATGGCCACAAAATGATAGGCAAAGATTTGAACCTAGGTCTTCCCCATCTTAAGTCCAATACATTATTCTTTCTGTAATACTGCCCCTCCATTGTAACAAAACTGTCCATTTACTATCTAAGCTTGTGTCTCTGGAGACCTTTGGTTAGGGCAGCAAGGTGATCAGGTCTCGACTCAGAAAGACCTGAGTTCAAATCTGGTCTCAGATACATATCAGCCATGTGACCCTGGGCAAGTCACTTAACCCTGTTGGCCTCAGTTTCCTCACCTATAAAATAAGCTAGAGAAGGAAATGGCAAACAACTCTAGTATCTTTGCCAAGAAAACCCCAAATGGGGTCATGAAGAGTCAGACATGACTGAAACACTCAACAACAGGCCATTAGATGGGAATAAAATCTTACACTAAATGTAATCCCTGGGCATAGTCATTCAGGATCATTCAAAAAGCATGGCTGAGGGGCAAGAACCTGGCAGTCACAATTAGAAGACGTGGTATTTTGATTCTTGGATCCACCATTTATTAGCTGTGTGTCATTCAGCCAAGTCACTTAACCTCATATGACCTCTAGGTCCTCACCTAAAAAATGAGGATAATAATATCTGTATTGCCAGCTTCAGAGAGATAGAATGAAAAACACCTTTGTAACCTTTAGTATACAGTAGATTTTTAAAAAAATCTTTTAATAAAATGTTTCAAAGTTTCATTGGTATGTTTTATTTTATAAACATTATAAACATCTACAGGTTACTCCTACTTCATCAGCAATCTTTTGTAACAAAGTCCAAATAATAAATAAAAGTAATAATAGTGACCTCATCTGAAAATACACGTAGCACTCCACATCTCGAGCAGCTTCCCCACCTCAATTTAAAAAATTGTTTATTTTTAATAAACAGAAATCTATTTTCTCTTTCCTCTGTACCTCACTTTACTGGGAGGGGGAAGAGAAAAGAAAAACAAAATTCTTATAACAAATACGCTTAATTAAGCAAAGCAAATTCCCTTATTTGTTGAAGAATGTCTGCAGGTCTATCTGTCAATAGATGGATAGAATAGGTAGATAATAGATAATGTATATATGATAGATACAGATATAGATGAAAAACCCATCTAGTAGATACAAATATAGGAAAATCTGTCTATTTCTGTATCTATCATCCATTTATCTGTTTAAGCATCTATTTCTGTATCACGTTCTCTCTCTCTCTCTCCCCCTTTCTCTCTGTGTCTCTCTGTCTCTGTCTCTCTGTCTTTCTCTCTCTGTATATCTACACAGATATCTACCTATATGTCTATATCTGCATCTATCATTTATTTCATTTATTTACATGTATCTGGATAATCTCTTTTATCTCTACATATCTATATAAATGTCTATCTACATTTGAATCTATCAGCAATTTATCCGTATCTAACCATCTATCAGTCTGCATTCAGATATAGATATCTATATAATCAATCACATATTTGTCTATTATCTATCCATCTCTCCCTTTCCTCTCTCTCTCCCCTTCATTCTGCACCTTTCTCTGTCAGGAGGTAGATAACAGGTTTCTTAATTGGGTCTCTAGCGTCAGAGATGATTGTTATATTGGTCATAGTTCTTACAACTTTAAAAGTTGTTTATCTTTACTGTTTTGTTGTCTGCATTTTTCTCCTGGTTCTGCTCACTTCGTTCTTCATCAGTTTATAAAAATCCTCAAAACTGTTCATTTTTATCTGATTGATATTAGAGCTTAGATTGGTCCCCTGGTTCTGCTCACTTCACTCTGCATCAGCGCATTTAAATCTTCCCATATTTCTTTCCTCATTTCTTATAGCACCAGAGCATTCTGTACGTTTGTGTGCTGCAACCTATTTAGCCATTTCTCAATTGATGGACAGATGTCTCTTTAGTTTGCTTTTTTTTTTTTGCTACCATAAAAAAAGATGCTTTTGTACATAAAAGACATTTTTACAATTTTTTTGTTCTTTTCTGGGTATAAACCTAAAAGTGGTATAACAAGGTCAAAGGGTGCATGGATTTTAGTTGTGTGTGTTTGTTTATGTGTGTGAGTGTGTGTGTGTGTATGTGTAAAAAGTAGAATTAGTATCCAAAAGGGCTATACCTATTCAAGTTCCATCAAGAGTGAATCAAGGTGGGGCGGCTAGGTGGTGCAGTGAATAGAGCACCGGCCCTGGAATCAGGAGTACCTGAGTTCAAATCCGGCCTCAGACACTTAACACAAACACACACACACAAAAAAACTAGCCGTGTGACCTTGGGCAAGTCACTTAACCCCAACTGCCCTCCAAAAAGCAAAAAAAAAAAAAAAAAGTGTGAATCAAGGTGCTTGCCTTCCCACAGCCCCTCTAACAGGTATCCTTTTCCATTTTCACCATCTGTCAATGTGATGGGTATGAATTTCAGAATAACTTTAGTTTGTATCCTCTAATAAAGGGGACGAAATGAGAACTTACGTAGTGCCTACTATGTGCCAGGCATTGTGTGAAGCACTTTTATAAATATTAAATAATTTGATCCTCACAACAATCTTGTTATTATTACCCCCAATTTACAGAGGTTAAATATTAAGAGGTTAAGTGACTGGCCCAGGGTCATATAGCTGGTAAAGTGACATTTGCACTCAGCCTTCCCCAATCCCTCTTAATTCTAGGGCCTTCCTTCTGTCAATTATTTCTTATTTATCCTGTATACAGCTGCTTTGTGTATGTTTGTTTGCATGTTATCTCCCCGTTGGACTATAAATTTCTCGGGAGGCAGGGACTGACTGACTTTTGCCTTTTTTTTTTTTTTTTTGGTATCCCCAGAGCTCAGCACAGTACACAGTAAGTACTTAATA
>CM053600.1:136966339-137015021 GCA_028646575.1 Pseudocheirus occidentalis
AAAGAAAGAAAGAAAGAAAGAAAGAAAGAAAGAAAGAAAGAAAGAAAGAAAGAAAGAAAGAAAGAAAGAAAGAAAGAAAGAAAGAAAGAAAGAAAGAAAGAAAGAAAGAAAGAAAGAAAGAAAGAGGAAGGAAGGAAATAAATTGTAAAAAAAAAAAAAAGGATAACAGTCATTTGGTTTTTCTTGAAATATCCTGAAGATTTTTTAAACTATAAAGATTTCGTGGAGAAATATGCCTCCTAAGTGAGCAAATCTCAGAAAATTTTGAAATCAACTTAACATTAAAACTTGGAAAGCCATTTTCTATCACTTTTCACAGCCTTGACAGTGCTATAGGAACCAGCTGACAAGCCGTCCAGGAGCTCAGCCTTCATGGAAAAGGACAGCTTTGCTTCTCAGGATTTTCTTTAAGGATTTTTCCTACAGGCAAATGTCTCAAGATGCAAGCCAGATAACTGAGTATGGATAGCATACCATGTGTACCCACAAGGTAACATGTGGAAAGCCATTTTGACAAATCTATACTGGACAAACTGATGCTTTCCTTTTCCAGTTGGGAATGTTATGGATTTCTGAATTTGGTCATTAACCTGAAAGTTTTAAATATATATTTTGGAAGAAAAGAATAAATTAAAGCAACTTCCTACCATCTTTCTTTCTATATCTTACACTCCTCTCAAAACCTAATTTTTTAAAAAAACATCTTAAGTGTCTCATCCTTAAGAAAAGTGGATCACTGGTCTTTGAATAACAAAACAGTTCTTTATCAAATGCCTCTATATGCAAGAGACAGTGTTAAGTTCTATGGGAGATACAAAGAGTCATAAGATATAGTACCAGTCTTCTGAAAGCTTATGGCCTAGGAGGGGAGATGAGGGTATGAATTGTAAAACAGTTAATACAGAAAGATAATAATAGATAATACTATAAGACAGGGTAGAATGTGCAAGTGACTGGTAAAAAAAAATGACTTGAAAATTTAAGGAAGATTTCTTGACTGAGCTAAGCCTTGAAGGAAGGAGTACAACAAGAGTTTCTGCCTTCCATTCTTAAGAATATATTCAGGGTCAAACTGGAGCACTAATGCATTGTTGGTGGACTTGTGAACTGATCCAACCATTCTGAAAAGCAATTTGGAACTATGCTGAAAGGGCTATAAAGTTGTGCATACCCTTTGATTCAGCAAAACCACTACTAGGTCTGTATTACAGCACAATCATAAAAAAAAATGGAAAAGGACCCACAAGTACAAAAATATTTATAGCAGTTCATTTTGTGGTGGTAAAGAATTAGAAAATAAGGGGATACCCATCAATTGGGGAATGACTGAACAAGTTGTGACATATGAATGTAATGGAATACTATTGTGCTACAAGAAATGATGAGAAGGTAAATTTAAAAAAAACACGGAAAGACTTATATGAACTGATGCTGAGTGAAGTGAGCAGAACCAGGAGAACACTGTATGCAGTGACAACAATTTTGTGAGATGATCAGCTTTGATAGACTTAGCTCTTATCAGCAATGCAATGATCCAAGTCAGTTCCCAAAAACTCATGATGGAAAATGAGAAAGAAAAAGAACTATGGAGTTTGAATGTAGATTGCAGCACACTATTTTCTCACTTTTTTCCCTGTGGGGTTTTTCCTTTGTGTTGAGTCTTCTTTCACAACATGACTAATGTGAAAGTGTGTTTAATATGATTGTATGTGTATAACTTATATCCGACCGTTTGCCATCTTGGGGAGGGAGAAAAGAAATGAGGGACGGAGAAAAAAATTTGGAACTCAAAATCTTATAAAAGTAAATGTTGAAAACTAAAAGTAAATAAAGATAAGGGGAAAAAAGAATATCATAAGTGCCCCTCTCCAGGGAAATGGCTTCTGGTGGTTTCACAGTTCCATAGCGTCCAGTTTTCTTTCCTTTTGAAAAGGAGCTATCTTTTGCTTTCAGTTCTTTCCTCCGTCAGCATAATTACAAACAAATGCAACAAGCCATCAGCTGGGGTATCTGTCTGTCTTCTTGGCTGTCATCCAAAGAAACAAATCACACCACTTCCTGGGACTTTGATTTCTCCATATTTCTCCTTGATTGAATGCAAGTTTCTTGAAAGCAAGGACTGTTTCATTTTCTTCTTTGTATCTTCAGAACCTTAGCACAGTACCTATCATGTAGTAGGTGCTTAATACATGTTTCTTGATTGAGTGATTGATCTTCAAGACAGAAAAACTCTTGTGTCTTCCTTGGGATAGAGTATTTTTTTTTCTTGTAGGTTCTTCCCCCTGCCCTTTAATATTATCTTATTTTTTCCAATCACATGTAAAGATAGTTTTCAACATTCATTTCTGTAAAATTTCGAGTTCCAAATTTTTCCCTCTCTCTCTTCCCCCCTTCCCAAGACAGCAAGCAATGAGTTATAGGTTATATATGTACAATCATGTTAAACATAATTTCCACATTAGTCATGTTGTGGAAGAAAAATCAGAACACAGGGGAAAAAATCACAGGAAAGAAAAAACCAAAAGAAAAATGTGACTGGTAGAAAATGACTTGAAAATTCAAGGAAGATTTCTTGACTGAGCTAAGCCTTGAAGGAAGGAGTACAACAAGAGTCTCTGCCTTCCATTCTTAAGAATATATTCAGGGTCAAATTGGAACACTAAAGCATTGTTGGTAGAGTTGTGAAGTGATCCAACCATTCTGAAAAAAAAATAGTCTGTGTTGATTTGTATCCCATAGTTCTTTCTTGGGATGTGGTTAGCATTTTCCATCAGATAGAATATTTTTAAGTGTTTACTATGTGCCAGGTACTAAATACTAAGGGTGGAAAAACAAGCAAGATAGTCCCTTCCCCCAAGGAACTCACCTTCTAAATTTGACAGTGATGTAGGAACAAGAGAAGGGGAAGAAAAAAAAGAAATTTACATGATAATTGTATCACATATTTAAAAGGAATAACAAGTTGTACGTAATCGATTAGTAATTTCATGCATGTGCAATCTTTTTTTTATTGTACTATGTTATGGAAATACTTGTTTTATCCCATGAATTAAAATAAAATAACGTTTTTAAAAAGGATGGACATGGACTTGGAGCCGGTAGACCTTGATTCAAGTCCCAGCTACATCACTTTGTGTGCCCCTGAGCACGCCGCAACCTCCCTGAGCCTCAGTTTCCCCATTTGCAAAATGAGAATGAATTCACAGAGTTGCTGAGGGGAGGACACTTGGGAAATCTTATGGTTAAGGTTAAATGTGAGCTGTTATGGTGGAGAGCTAACTCTCTGGGCACAATAATAAAGATGGGCGTCTTAGAACAAGTCACCCACCTCCGTAGTAAATGAAATAACTCTCATGGTTACACCTGCAGAAAGTCTTCCCAGGGGCTTCTTCCTTAGGTCCTCTCCTTTCTGCGGGGTCACTCATAGTATTTTCTTCTTTGCTGTGCGGTTTGACTCTTTCATCATGTCAACTGCATTTGGTTGAGTTATTTATAGGCTAGAGAAGATCAAACTGTGATAAATTCAAACTGGGTCAAAATCCTCCCAGACTCTGCATCCCTTGTGCTTCAGTCTTTGCCACAGAGGTTTTTGATCTATTTGCTCTGAGTTACTACAATGGGACAAAACATCTTTTTTACCCCCATATCATACTCCCTTCTGACTCTCCTCCACACATTTTTTTTCTCGAAAAATGGAACTGTTGATGTTTCCTCCTTAAACACTGACCTCCATATATCACTTGGAGTGAGATGTGGGAGCATCTCCATAAATTTCTACCCCATTGATCCCAGTTCTTTATCTTTTTGCCTCTTAAATGTTCTCTCTTTAAAAATGAACTTAATAATAAACCCACATTTCAACATACAAACAAGAAAAAAAAAGAGGTTTGTATAATAATCTGTGAACCTCGGTTATGTGCAGGTTGAGGGGGATTTTGTGTTCTCTTATGAATTGTATTTTGTTATCTTCATCCTGGTTTTTTTCCACTGGCACATGGCAAAAACAATTCTAATATTACTTCCATGTGACAGGCTATTAGATATCACGGTAGGCAGGCATTCTGTCTTCCACACTTTGCAGAGGCTGTCCCTCGTAACTAGAATGCATTCACTTCTCACTTCTAAGTTTTAGAATAATTTTTGTTGTTGTTCAGTCATTTCAATTGTGTCCAACTCTTTGTGACCCCCCTTGGAGTTTTCTTGGCAAAGACACTGGAGTGATTTACCATTTCCTTCTTCACACATTTCATAGAAGAGTAAACTGAGTTAAACTGGGTGAAGTGACTTGACCAGGGTCAAACAGCTAGAAAGGCCAGATTTGAACTCAAGAAGATGAGTCTTCCTGACTCCAGGTCCAGCACTCTATGCACATGGTGCCACCTAGCCACCTTTGAAATCATTATTATCCTTCAAAGCTCAGCTCGGACATTACTCTCTGAGGTCTTTCCTGAACCTCTAAGTTGCTAATGGGACCCACTTACCTTGTTCTTATTTTGCACACACACACACACACACACACACACACACACACACACACACACACACACACGCGCGCGCTCCTCGAGAACAGGGACAATTTCATTTTTGTCTTTGTGGTTCCAGTATTTAACACAGTACCTGGTATACAATAACTGTTTTTTGATTGACTGACTGATTTACATGATTCTCAGCTCTAGCTTCAGAACTATGGAGTGTGAATTCTGTAGTTTCTAAAATAAATAATAAGAGAAAAATTAAAGAATTAAACAACAAAGCACAAAGTATAGTATGGTCTCATAAAGATGCATAGGAATGTGTATGTGTGTATATATATGTATGATTACAAATATCTATGTATATGTAAGCACATGTATGACTAAATATGTCTGTGTATATATGTCTATATATGCAAATGTGTGCATATCTATGTGTATGGGTATTTGCGCTTAATTACAGCCTCTTGGGGGGGAGACAGGAAGGGGGAAAAGAAGAAAAAAGTAAAAAGTGCACAGCAGAGAATAAAATAAAACTGACAAGGAAGTAAAGAAAAGATGGACAGTGCTGAACACAGTCTGCAGTATTTATTAGATAGGTTTTCTTGAAATGGACATTTATTGCTTTACATTTTGAATCTTCTTATGGTCTGCTGTGCACATGGAAATTTTTTTCTTTTGTATTTAAATTTTTTTCTTTTCTTATTTTGTATTTAAGTTTAAAAATTTTTTAAATTACAAAAAAAAGAAAGAAAAAATAGGGGCAGCTAGGTGGCACAGTGAACAGGGCACCAGCCCTGGAGTCAGGAGGACCTGAGTTGAAATCCAGCCTCAGGTACTTAACACTTACTAGCTGTGTGACCTTGGTCAAGTCACTTAATCCCAATTGCCTTGCCTTCCCCTCTCCCCCCCCCCCATGTATGAAAAAGCACAGAGAAAAGATAGAAAATCTAGTAAAAAAAAAAAAAGGCTCCACTGCCTTCATGTGCAGTTTTTATTTTGAATTGATAGAAATGTGGAATAGTGAATTTTTGCTATCTCCTTACTTTACATTAAGGGCTGTTTTGAGGCCCCCAGGGGCTTATATAAAAAAAGTACTTTGCAAATGATAAAGCACTATATAAAACTTATAGGATGTATATATAAATGCACTACATAATAAGGGTAGCTAGGTGGTACAATGGATAAAGTGCTGGGCCCAGAGTCAGGAAGACTCATCTTCCTGAGTTCAAATCTGGCCTCAGACCCTTACTAGCTGTGTGACCTTGGACAAGTCACTTAACCCTGTTTGCCTCAGTTTTCTCATCTGTAAAATGAACTGGAGAGCGAAATGGCAAACCACTCCAGTATCTTTGCCAAGAAAACCCCTAATGGGGTCCCAAAGAGTCAGACACAGCTGAAACAACTCAACAACAATGTACAAATGCCAACTGGTCGTAGCACTATAATACATAATGACGAAGGTTTCTTCCAGTTCTTAAGCTATCTGAGTCATCGGTAATGAGGAATAAGGCAGGAAAATATGATAGCGCATTTCTTGCTCTGTGGCTGAAAGCGTTGCGTCTTAAACCTTAGAGGCAGCATGGTATTGGGAAAAAATGTTGGCTTTGCTTAAAGTCAGGAAGATTTGGGTATAAGTGCCGTCTCTGACATTTACTATTACAAGAATGACGTAAAGAAGCATCCTTAACAATTTAAGTTGTACAAAATAGAATGGACTGTGTCAAGAAGCCATGGCTTCCCCCCTCCTTCCTCCCAAGCCAAATGACCAGGGGTTGCGTATGTTATAAAGGGATTTCTTGCTCGTGGATGGGTAGGACTGGATAGTCACGGATCACCCTCCTAATCATGCGGTTTTGTGATCTACCTGTGAATCGTGAGAAGCATTATTCCAAGATATTCAATTCATTCAAGGGCAGGCACTGCTATCTGCCTTATGAGGTAGACAGTGAAAAAAGGACAGGGACAAGAGATGGAGCATCCTGTGTGCCGAATAGGAAGAAGGTAAGTTTGGCTGGATCACAGAGTGTCCATCAAGGCTCAAAAGCTAGGTTGGGGCCAGCTTGGATAGGACTTTAAAAAGTTTGAGTGTATGTTTGATCCTAGAAGTAGTAGGAAGCCATTGGAGTTGACTGGGTAGAAGAACCAAATGGTTAATCCATATTTAAGGAAAATTTAGCCACAGTGTAGAGAAGGGGCTAGAGTCAGGAGAACCAATTAGGAGACCACTGCAATAATCTAGGAGTGAAGTGATAATGGCATCTGTGTGCATGGAGAGAGTGTATCCAATGTGGGAGATGTTGTGAAGGTAAAAATGGCAAGATTTGGCAACTGATCAGATATTTGGGATGAGGAAGACAGGATAGTCTATGATGATGCTAAGGTGACCATCCTGGGAGACTGGATGGATGAGGGAAAATTTTACAGAAATACAGAATCTACAGAAGTTTGGAAGAGGGAGAAAGATGATGACTTCCATTTTACAGGCATGTTGACTTTAAGATGTTTTGGGTATATATACTCTGAAATGCCCAATAAGTAATTAGTGATGAGTGACTGGAGCTCAGGGGAGAGACTGGGATTAAATATAGATACCTGGAAGTCATCTTCATAGAGATGACAGTTGAACCCAAGGGAAATGATGAGGTTGCTAATATTAAGTTTTCATGCTCTAGGACAAAATTCATAAAAATATCTCGAGTCTCTCTCAGAAGATCAAGCTACGTAAAGCCCCCGAGCCATATTTGGCTAGCTGGTTTTAAATTTGTATTAAATTGGTGTTTAAAGTACGAATATAGTAACAATAATAATAACCAATTTCTACGGCACTTTTACCAGGACCCTTCCCCTCAGTCACCCTGTAGAGTAGGAAGACTATAACTCTGGTGTAGCTAAGATGGACATGTCTATTCACTGAGTTTTTCAGCATTTATGACATCCTTTGAAATGCTTTCCTGGGGTTTTATTCACAATTCTTCATGATAAACCCAAATTCTCCCCACTCCCTTGCCATCTCCTTATGATATTTCCTCTTTTTGGATGGCCAATACCACTTCCTCCCCACTAGAATCTGAGACGCCTTCCCTGGGTTCCCTGGCTCCAGTAAGTGAGCTTGTGCCTTATCCTTCCAGGTCCTGGGCCTCCAAGCCACCAAAATCAGAATGACCCCTCCCAGGATTCTTTTCTGCACGTCCTCACCTCTTTATGTGCTTGTCTTCACTGATTAGAACATAAGCTTCTTGAGGGCAAGGATTCTCTTGCTTGCTTGTAATTTTATTCCCCAGGCTTAGCACAACGTCCAGTTCATTTTTGTTGCTGATCAGTTGTTCCGTTGTGTGCAATGCTCCTTGACTCTGGGGACCCTGCTTTACACTGAGGTTTTCTTGGCAAAGATACTGGAATGGTGTGTCATTTCCTTCTCCAGTGGATTAAGGCAAATAGAGCTTACAAGTGACTTGCCCATCTTCGCACAGCTATTGTGCGTCTGCAACCAGATTTGAACTCAGGTCTTTCTGACTCCAGGCCCACCATTCTATCCACTGAGCCACTTAGTTGCTTAGTTCATGATGAGAATTTAATAAATGCTTTCTCTGTCTCTTTCAGTTTTTGTGTCTGTCTGTCTCATCCCTCTCTTTTTCTGTGTCTGTGTCTCTTTGTCCCTGTCTCTGTATTTGTATCTGTCCCTTTGTCCATCTCTCTTTCTGTGTCTTTGTCCCTCTCTGTTTCTCTCTGTGTGTGTCTCCCTCCCTGTGTCTGTCCCTAGCACTTGCTCTCTCCCTATCCTTTTCTCCCTCCCCCCTCTATCCCTCCCTCCCTCTCCCTCCCTTCTCTTTCTCTTCCTCCCTCCCTCCCTCTTCCTCCCTCTCTGCTCTCTCTTCCTCCCTCCCTCTCTCCTCTCTTCCTCCCTCCCCTCTATCTCTGTCTCTCCCTCTCCCTCCCTCCGTCTGTCTCCTCTCTTCCCCTCTCTCCCTCTCTTCTCTCCTCTCTTTCTTCCTCCCTGTCTGTCTCTCTGGCCACAGTAGGCTAGCCACACTAGCCTCTTCCCCAAGCAAACATCTTCAAAACACTTTCCTAGACTTTTTAAAAGTACCACCCTCATTCCTTGGAAGGATGTTTCATCATCTTCTCCTTAGGGCTCAGGAAATCTGGTTTCTCCACAGCTCACAGGCTGAGCACGAGGTCCTAGAAGCCAACATCCCTCTCCACAAGTGCCCTATGAACCAAGGGGAGCCCAGGCCCAGAGCTGCCCTGGAAGCTGCTACCACCACCTGTCTGATGTCCTCTCTCTTGGGCAGCTCAGTTCAAAGCAGACTTTGTGCTATTGCAAAGAAGGCCTGGTGCTCTGTTACCTTAGCTTAGGAAACTGGAGGCCCACGCAGAGGCCCAACATTCATTATGGATGGACATGCCTGGTGTTTTTTAAACAAACGCTCAGCCTACATTACATTTCACTGGAGGCCCATTTCAGCTTTGCTCACCTCCTATTCAACTGTAGCGTAGAAAACTGCCTTGTTCCTGTCACTGGAGAGAGACCACGGATGATGAGAAACGGGGTCCTGATTTCCTACTAGGCCACAAGCTGCAGGCAAGCCTTTCCTCTGAGTGGACACTTTGGAGCCCATCTTAATTCTGAAGTTCCTGTTCTCATTTCCCTTTCCCTACCCACCCATCCTAGGGTCTCACAGTCCTCCCCCTCCCTCAGATCAAAAAGGTAACGGCTCTCCAGGGAGCTCATTGTGCGACCAGGGAGAAGCAGGGTTGCTGCAGGTTCATGCTGGCTAAGTGCAAATTGGTTCTGTCTGCTTCCAAGTTACATACTGATTAAGAATCAGCAGCTAGCCTACAGGACCCAGCAGGACAGGAAGGCAAGGGCATGGTCCTTGCCCTCAGGGAGGATGTGGTTAAAGGGGATAGTAGAGAAAAAGGAGAAACAGAGACAGAGAGAGAATGAGCTAGAGACACAGACAGGAGGAGGAGAGAAGAGAAAGAGACAGATATGAGAGAGCTAGAGGGACAGAGACAGACAGACAGAGAGAGGAGAGACAGAGAAACACAAGAGAGACACACATACAGAGACAGAGATGGAGATACAAAAGAAAGAGAGGGACAGAGAGACAGAAAGAGACAGATATGAGAGAGCTAGAGGGACAGAGAGACAGACAGACAGAGAGAGGAGAGACAGAAAGAGAAACACAAGAGAGACACACATACAGAGACAGAGATAGAGATACAAAAGAAAGAGAGGGACGGAGAGAGAGATAGAGACAGATAAGGAGATACTTCCTTTTTTCTTTCTTCCTTTCATTTTTCCTTCCCTTCTTCCTTCCTTTGTTTCTTTCTTTTTCTTCCTTTCTCTTTCTTTCCTTTCTTTCTCAGGACTTATGATTTCATTAGGATACGGAATTACTGATAAGGGACTTCCTCTTCACTATGGGTCAGTATCTCTCTGCAACTTAAAACTTTGTAGAATGACCTACAATTCTGATAGGTTAAGTGACTTGTTCAGGGTCACACAACTAGTATGTGTCAGAGACGGGACTTGAACCCAGGCCTTTCTGAAGCCTGCCTTCTATCAACTAACACAGACTGCCTCTCTAACCTCCCTCATTAAGAGCTTTATCCTTTTCAGAAGTAGTCGTATTTTCTCAGCTGCACTACAAAATGTGTTAAGGTTAGTTACCAGGGGTGGCTAGGTGGCGCAATGAATAGAGCACTGGCCCTGGAGTCAGAAGGAGGACCTAAGGTTAGTTAACAGTTACTATCCCCACTCCCCACTGGGGAAATCACTTTGGAATGTTCAAAAGTGACTTCTGCTTTCCTATTACTTTAAAATTAAAAGACAACGTTCTGCATAGAAGACAGCTTCACCCATGAAACCAGTGGTCCCGAAGGGGCAACTTGTATCATTTTTCCCCCTTTTCCTATCATTCTCTTCATCTCAAATTCCCTTGACATCATACCCTACTCTTGCCTCCTTTCCCCAGTCCTTGAGGGAGGGGTGGCCCTATTCCTTGCAAAGGCACACCCTTCCACATGGGCTTTGATACTCTCCTGTCTCCTCCAGAAGCTCATATCCACAGGAATTCCATAGCGTCTGATGATCATAAATCACTTTTCACATTTTTATCATGTGATTCTTACAACAACCCAAAAAGGAGGCAGGACAAGTATATTTTTGGTTGCTTTACATTTTTCATTGTTGTTTAGGATCAGTTATTCCGTTGGTGCAGAGAACCCCCTCTCCCAGCACAGAACTAAACCTTCTCTGCCACTTAGTCTTGGAATGTCCCCTGGGTCACTGTGAAGTTCACCAGCTTGCCCAGATCCATCCACACAGACAGTTTATTGTAGGAAAAACTTGAACTTTGCTATCCACTACACTGAACTAGTTTTATAACTCAGTGCTTTTCTAGATGAATTCACCAAAGTTCAGAAAAGTCGTAACTTCTTCAAACTCACAAAGCTACCAGGGAAACCCAGTTGGATGGGGACAAGACTTGAGCCTAGCTTTTCTGACTCCAAGTTCCGGGGTCCTTCCATTGTACTATGCTCTTAGAGCATAGAAAGCATTTCTCTTAGAGGGTACCATGAGCTATTTATGAAATACAATGCAAATTATGATAAAAGGCCAATAATCACTCAGAAACCTAAGAAAAGTCTTTTCTTTTGTCTATTACTCACATACTCCACATGACACAATGGATAGAAAATTGAACCTGTAGTTACAAAGACCAGTTCAAATTCCATCTCAGGCACTAACTAGGACCCTAGCCAATTCATTTAACCTCTGTCTGCCTCACCTTCCCCATCTGCAAAATGGAAAAATAATAATAGCACATACCTTTTAGGGTTGTTTTAAGGATCAAATGAGATATATAAAGTGCTTTGCAAATCCTAAAGCCTATTAATTTTGTTATTACTATTTATATTAATAATTATTATAAATTATTTCATAGGACTATTAATAAAATCCTGTTATTATTAGAAAGACCTCAATACAAAATTTTAAAATATCTAAGTTTTGCTAACAATGCTAATATGGCTGTGTAACCTCTAAAGAGCCCTGTTTTTGTTTCTGTTTTTCAGCTTTCCAAAGGCAATCACAACAGCTCACGAAAGGGGCACTGACAGTGCAGAAAACTTGTCACGTTGAGTAACAGAATCACAGAATTACAGAATCCTAGAAACTGAGGGCTGAAAGGTATTCTCACAATGTTGTTCTACTTCCTAACACGCTTCACCTGAGTCATTTGAATCATATCTTAAAAGTATTTTTTTAAGGACCTTCAGGAAATATGGTACCACCATATGCCCTTGGGAAACCAGCTCTAGCACTTAGCTGCTCTATCCAGATCTTCAGATCTAACTCAAATCCTTCCTGCTGCAGATCAGTGTGGAAGCTTCCACTCCTTAACCAGCAGCCTGAACACTGTGTTCCTGGAGGGAGGAAACAACAGAAATTTTTGAAGTTTGGCCAGTCTAGTAAGAGAGCTGCATTTCTTTAACACCACACAAAAAAGCCTTCTCCTTGTTGACACAAAGAACAGCTATTAATTCCCATGTGTCTAAGGCTGAGTCTATGCTGGGCACCTGTCCCATTTTCTTCACTGTTTGATCTTTTTTTTTTTCCTTCCTCCTTAAGAAAAAAGAAAACACATTGTACTTACAGGGTATCTATATTAGCCAAAGAGATTCAGTGTGTGATTCAAGTTCACGACAGCCAGTCATTCAAAGATTTGGACCTGGTTTCCATTTCAGCAAGCCAAATCTGGCTCTGAATCCATTCCTTATGTGGACATATGAAACAATGGCCACAAGATCTGGCTGGCCCAACCAGGGCTGTATCTAAAGTAGGCACAGACTGATAGACATCACTCTTATCAATGCATTCTGGGTAATACCACCTCCCACTGTCCCCCAGGCATGGTGAGTGGATTTGCCCGGCTTACTACGGGATTCATTTTTAATGGAGCCCACTTCCAGAAGCAACTGGAATTGACAGTGTTGCTCAAGAGATTACTTGGATCATATATACTTAAAATAGCCCAGCAGGACCATAACACCCCTGGGAGCTTTCTGTAAACAAGGTGGCTTCTCCACTGAGGCTGATTCTTAAAGCCAAAATTACAAAAAGAGGGAAGGAAAGAATCGTGGATCAGGTAAATTATGATGTGTTGGGTTCAACCAAGCCCCTCAATATCAGGACTGTTTTGGATTGGGAGAGGGGCTTAGAAAGCTACAGGTGTAATGCTTTGATAATTTAAATGTGGATTAGAATGGGAGACCACGGTACTAACACCTGTGATATTTTTACATTTTTCAATTCCATTTATTTGTCTCCCCATTTCTTTTTCATATAACCTCATAAAAGGGAAGATAGAGATGAGGAGACAGGGAGACAGAAAGACAGAGAAAAACAGATGAAGACAGAGAGATAGACAGAGAGAGAGAGAAAGAAAGAAAAGAGACACAGAGAGAGACAGAGAGAGACAGAGAAACAGAGAGACAGAGACAGTGAGACAGAGAGAGACAGAGACAGAGAGAGATTCCATTAGCACCCTGAGTCTTCTAAATCAGCAGGAGAAAGAAACATCCAACCCACACCCATCTGCATGTTCAAGCCCAGTTGGCTCCCTGTCCCAGAAAAGGGTATGGAACATTCAACCCAGTGCTGATATCCCATATGGGAATTTTCTTGCACCCAGTCAGTCACTTAGTCAACCATCATTTTATTTAGCGCCAGGCACCGTGTTAAGTGATGCTGATATAAAGAAAGGCAAAAACAGTCCCTGCCCTCAAGGAGCTTACATTCTAATGCAAGAGAGAAGATGTAAACAATTAGACATATACAAGATCTGTACAGAGTAGATGGAAGGTCATCCGAGAGTAAAAGTCAGCAGCATCGGGGGGAACCAGCTTCTCTCCTCCACTTTCTTAGTTAAAGCTTTCATTTTTTTCTAGCATTTTGTTGTTGTTTCAATTGTGTCCAACTCTTCCTGACCCCATTTGGGGTTTTCTTGGCAAAGATACTGGAGTGGTTTGCCATTTCATTCTCCAGCTCATTTTACAGATGAGGGAACTGAGACAAACAGGGTTCAGTGACTTGCTCAAGGTCATACAGCTAGTAAGTGTCTGAGGCCAAATTTGAACTCAGGTCTTCCTGAAAACAGGCCTGGCGCTCCATCTGCTGCCCCAACTAGCTGCCCTTGTGTCCTAGAAGCAGCCTAGTTTTCCTACCTCAAGCCTGTTTCTTCTCCAATATCTGTCCTCCCAAACAATCTTCCCAAAGCACTGCTGCTTTTTATGACTACTCCCTTATTAAAAAACCTTTCATGGCTCCCTATTGCCCACTGAATAAAATATAAACTTATGAGCTAGGTATTCAGTGCCATTTACATCTCTCCAGTCCACAGATTCAGAATCATCTCATGGTATTTCTTTTCAAGTACATTACATCCAGGCAAACAGCACTCTTCTTCATCCCTTCTTCTCATCTTCCTCTCTCCCATCTGTATGCTCATGCTGTCCCTTCCATGACTGGCTGAAATGGCCCCTTTCCTTTCTCCTATGTTGAAGTCCTCCTTCAATGCCCAAGTCAGATGGTCTTCTCCACTATCCACATCCACCTCCACGGGGAAAGTGGTCTCTTCCTCTTCAAATTGCTCTTGTTCTTTGCCTAACATTAATAAGCGCTCTCTGCACTGAGCCGACCCTCTCTTTTCTCACATTTGGACTTGTCCTGCCTTTCCCCGCTGCCCCCTGTTAGATTGTAGGTTCCTGGAGGGCATATGCCATCTTTAGATCTTCAGTGTCTCACATGGTAGCTGGTGCACATTAAGGCTTAATAAACATCTGTGGAATTGAATTGAGTTGAAGTTGGAATGTTTCTTACTCTGGAATCATGAGCAGTCTGTGTCTATTATTCAACATGAATAGGCTGTGGTCTCCAAGGTCTGGATTCTTGAAAATCTGCTAGATACAAAACCTTTATCAAACTGCTTAATGTCTTGGGGGAAGTGGGGTTAGGGGGGAAGATAAATTGGAACTCAAAATCTTTTTTAAAAATGTTTAAAATTGTATTTGCATGTAATTGGAAAAAAATAAAATACTTATTTTTTTAAAAAGCCATAACAGAAACTTCAAATGCTCTATTTTAAAAATATATATACTGTCATTTAATTCAAAAAATGCCTGGGGGGAAAAAAAAGAAAATGTGCCTAGTCTGTCCAGAGAGTCTGGCTTTGGGTACATCATGGGGCTAGGAGCAGGCTGGAACTAAAAGGGTTTTTGCATGACCTGTGAACTTGTGTTAACTCATGTTCCCCCGGTTCCCATTCTCAAAGGCACTCACTAATTCTTTCCCTATGAAATTCATATTCTATCTCAATTGTATTAGAAAATCTAGGGATGGAAATCATAGGTAAGTTAATGTTCTACAAGCCACTCAGTAGCTGATGCTTAACATGGGCATACTGAATAAAATTATAATGATTGCCATAAATAACACAGGTGATAGTCAGTGATGATAGTAACATACTATGGTAGTAACCTGCTGGTTACCTGGTCTCCCTGTTTCAAGTCTCTCCCCACATCGGTCCATACTCTCCTCATATGTCAAAATGACATATCACCCTTCTACTCAATAAATTCTGGTGACTCATTATTTATAAGATCAAATATAAAATCCTAACTTTTAAAATCTTTCCTAACTAAACCCCTTCCTACCTCTCCAGTTTTCTCATACTTCTCTTAGAGACATCTCCACCCCCAAAAGTTCTTAGGGATTATTTGTGCTTGACCTGTAGTAGAGCGTTCCATACTTCTATTGGTCTGATCGGCCACAGTTGATCACACTGTACTTGGACTCCAACATAATGATGTCATTTGGTCTTCTTTGAGAACAAAGGGCAACCAACCAACCAACTTCTCTCACCTCCATGTACTTTACAATCCAGTGACTCCAGTCATATATGGTATCTCCTGACTCCGTATGTTTTCACTAACTTCTCCCTGGGAGTGAGCTGGACAGTCCGAATGCCTCTGATAAGTATCTAGGAAATAGTGAAAAGACCTGAAGGAAGAAATCTGATGCATTGAGGATATTGGCTTTCAAGGATGTATGGTAGGGCTCTGCCTCCTGGCTTCTTAAAATCTCAGCTAAAATCCAAACTTTTGCAAGCAGTCTTTATTGGTCCTCCCTAATGCTACTGTGTTCCCTCTAAGACTACCTTCCAGCTATCCTGGATACACACACACACATCTTCTTTTTTTTTTTTTTTTTTTTTTTTTTTTTTTGCTTTTTGGAGGGGGGAAGGTAGGGTAATCGGGATTAAGTGACTTGCCTAAGGTCATGCTACTAGTTTTTGTGTTAAGTGTTTGAAGCCGTATTTGAACTCAGGTCCTCCTAACTCCAGGGCCAGTGCTCTATTCACTATGCCACCTAGCCAACCATATCCTGGATATATCTTGTAGGTACATACAGCTTGCATGCTGCATTCTCCAATGTGAATTTATGAGCAAAGACTGTTTTTTTTCCCCTTTTTTGCAGTGTGCAAATTCATAAATAATTGTTGGCTGATGGATATCCATTTCAAGGTACAGTGGTACCTTAACCCAAGTGAAAACATACATCAAAAAATTTTTGAAACTCCAATATGACATTGTCCATTATGTTCTGCCAGTTTTCCAGACCATCTTTTATTTATGCAGAAAGGTGGTTTGGCCTAAGAGAGAGGGAACTGGACCTATTACTAGCATCAGAAGGTCTGAATTCAAGTCCTGGTCCTGATACTTCCTAAATTATAGGACTCTGGGTAAGTTGTTTTGGTTTTCAAGTACTTTTAAAACTTGAAAGCACTGTATTTGTCATCTCATTAATCATTATTTAATACAGGCAGCATAATGTACTAGAAAAAGCTCTAGATTTGGAATTGGAGGACAACTCATGTTCAAATTCAGCGCGGCATTATATTTGTAACCTTGAAGAAGTAACGTGGTTGGATTTCATGGCCCCTTGAGTCTTTCCCAACTCTAACTCTATGATGCTATCATTATTATAACAGCACTTTAAGCCTACGATGGTCCAATCCTTATTTTTTTTGAGGAGGGAAGGCAGGGCAATTGGAGTTAAGTGACTTGGTCACTTACAAATGACAAGGTCACACAGCTAGTAAGTATGTCAAGTGTCTGAGGCTAGATTTGAACTCAGGTCCTTCTGATTCCTAGGCCAGTGTTCTTTTCATTGTGCCACCTAGCTGCCCCTATGGTCCAATCTTTCCATTGGCATAGATTCTAATCCATTCTCACCTTCCTCACTCGTTGCAGTTCTTGACATGTCCTTCCATACGTCTACCCAACATAACAGTCAATCTACCCAAAACATCAGAGACCTTCCAAATTTTTCAGCATTTCCGGGGCACCAATTGCAGCACTTGGGCTATTCAACTGTTAAGTCTCCGTCTCGCTGAATGACTGAATGATCCATCTCCTTCTCTGATCAACTAATTCCTTGATTATATATTTCCTACTATTTCTCGCATGCCAGTCATCATTAGGAATATGCCACTTTTCTATGTTCGGTTTTTGTTTATCTTTTCTCATTGTTCACTCCATTGGCTACAACACCTATACAACCAGACTATTGTACAATGTGAAAGAGTTTGCAGATCCTGTACATGATTGTATGCCACCATGGCGGGGGTGGGGGGTGGGGAGGAAGGGGAGAAAAATCTGAAACTCAAGTGATTCTGAAACTGAATCTTGTAAACTAAAAGTAAACAAATAAGTCAAAAAAAAAAAAGGAATATGCCACAGCCTGTTAGAGATGTAGCAAAGAGAAGAACAAAAGTCCATCTCCTGAATGAAGCCTTCTGGAATTTAGTAGAGAAGCACTGATTCATTATCACCAGCCCTGTTTCAGGAGAAGGTTTGCACACTTCCTATCTCAATGAAGGCTAATACATGGCAGTTCGGAGTTTGCAAACTTATAAATGGGGACATTCGGGGCGGGGGAGAGGGTGAGGTCAGGATTTTGAAGTGAGTCAAGGCCAGCAGTCTGAATAGCTGGTAATAACTTCAGTGTAGATAAGATATACAGGATGAAGAGCAGCAAGGCGGAAGAGATTGGGCAGGATGTGTTCTGGTCCCAGGACATCCTGTGGAAGTTACTTCTTGGAATATATACCAAATACCAGTTTCTCTCTTATCACTTGCGAAGCATAGAGTACAAAGTAAAAATTCTGATCAAGCTGTACTTGACCAGTATAAGTCCAACTTAATTTGGACTCTAAGTAAGTCTCCACAGTCATAAACATCTGAAATATCAGGATTACAGATGACACTGTACTCTCTCCATCGCCCACCTCACTCCACCCTATCCATATACTTCTGCCAGTATAGAAATTCTAGATGTAAAAGGTAAATTTGCTTCTGCCATTTGGGGAAAGTCAGCAAATTCAACCATCTTATTGTATGGCAAGGTTATAATAGGACCTGAATTCCACTAATCCCACCCCCATCCCCAAGGAGCAGAGCACAAAGTAACAAGGACAGAGACTTCAGGGGAGCATGGAATATAGATGAGGCAGGCAGCCATTGTACTATAGGGCTAACCCCATTAACTACTATAGGGACTCATGAATTTGTTTCTATTTACCAATTATTAGCCTTGCTCCTACAGTCCCCTCAGAGGTAAGTCACATGCCTCCTGTCACAAATTTCTTCTAGCCCCTGCCTACACTTGAGGTAATTTGCTTTACTGTCCAGGGAATGTCACAAGGGAATTACCTGTATTTTTCCATTCAGCCTTTCTACGGGGTCTAAAATCTCCTTTGTTCCCAGAGGCCCCAAGTTACTCAGAACATGGTCTGAGGGGGTTGACTGTCACTGGTGCATCTTAAATTGCTTTGTCTTTTAAAATAAAATTTATTTATATCTTTTATTTTCATTTTCACATCACAGACATTTGCAAAGACGTTGCTCCCCTCTCCCCTTGTTTTACCAGTAGGGCTTGCCATCTCTCTAGAATTGGAGATCAGGGGATACTCCTGACTCATGACTGATTGGGCTGTCAGCTTAGGGCTTGCTGTAGTTGCATCCATTAGTGAACAGACCCTTCAATACACCTTGATTCAGCCCAGAGCTATGCTTCTCATGAGTCTGAACACTGTATCTCTGCATTTCTCTCTGGTCCTCAATACACTGCAGCTTGAAGAAATGGTCTGTTACAATACAATCTACCGCATTTTTTAACAGAGTGAAAGCTTAATTCAAGCTCAAGTATTTTTCCTTTCTAGAAGACTCAAGGAAATGACAACCCACACAGACACTGCCTAGTCATACTCAGCTCTGCTTTAATTCAGGATTTTCTCATTTTCCCCATGCTTCTTTTTAAAAAACAGTATTTCTTAGGGATTTCATAGTTTATACTCATTAGTTTTTAAAATAACACCAGAGAACATCTTCTCCCTCCAAACAATAAAAGTATATTTTCTTGTCCCATTTCCCAGACGCCACCAAAAATAGTGTGCTAAGTTCTCACCTAATTTGAGCCCTGGTATTTTTAGCTATGATCCAGAAATCAGTTTTTAAAACCTTCCCCAATCTGGAAGTAAGAGGCAAGGAATTTGCAGCCCTCCAAAGGACAGATGACTTGCACTCAGTACTTTTCCCTTCATTCCCATCATAGTATGATCTCAGGAAACTCGATAAAATAATGCAACACCAACTGAAACACATTGTGTTTTAAAAAATTTTATTCAAAGGACAGATTTATTTCCACTTTCTCCACTAATACTTAACAGTAACACACTCTTCTGTAAACAATGATAACTGACAATCAGGCTAGTAAGTGTCTTTCTCTCCATTTGTAAGGAGACACTAAATACTAAGGGACTTGCTTCCCCAAGGCCACCAAAGATGTGGAGCAGAGCTCCCACAGTGAAACTGAGATGCAAAAGAGCCAAAGACTCCTTTGACTTGGAATTCAAAAAATATCAAAGATGGGTCATGCTGTATTTCTCTATTTCAGATTAGTTCAGGGAGCAGGGCCAGGCAATTGTCTCATGCTGGATCTGGACAAAGAAGCCGAGTAAAATTTTTAAAAGATTCTCAGTTGGCTGTTGCCACTACGCTGCCTTCTAAAGGCAACACACTTGTCCTTTAGTAGAGGTAAGTAAAAAGAAAGCACTACAGAGAAAAATAATGAAACATAAACGTCCCTTAGCTTTTTTTAGCAAAAAAGAATTACTGATCTTGGGATAAGGGGGTAGAAAGCACAAAGAAGAATGCCTCTGGCTACCTCTTTTTAAAAAATATATTTATTCATCAGTCCCTTACACTACCTTTTATAATCTCCTTCTTTTTGTTTTTATTTTTTGCTTTTTGGAGGGGGGAAAGGCAGGGCTATTGAGGTTAAGTGACTTGCCCAAGTCATTAGTGTTAAGTGTCTGAGGCCAGATTTGAACTTCGGTCCTCCTGACTCCAGGGCTGGTGCTCTATTCACTGCACCACCTAGCCTCCCCCTACAACTCCCTTATTGAGCAAATAAAAAGATTTAAAAAAAAATAAAGCCCTCAATATATGGCTGCAAAGTTGAGGAAAACAAATTCCCACATTGGCCGTGTCAGAAAGGTCCTATTTGCTTCTGAATTGCCTCTCTGTCAGGTGGATGTTGGGTTTTATCTTCATTCTTTTGGACTTTGAGTTTATCACCACACTGATGAATTCTAAAGCCTTTCAAAGTTGTTTTTCTCTTTCATGTTGTTATCATCAAAAAACTGTTCTCCTAGTTCTACTTACTTTGCCCTGAATCAGTTCAGAGTCTTTCCAGTTTCTTAAATTTATCATTTCTTAGGGCATATTAATATTCTATTACATTCTATTACTATTCCATATAAACAAATATTACTATTTGTTTATCCCATAGAATGTGCTCTCCAATAGAATACCTCCTTAATTTTCAATTTTTGGTGACCAAGAAAAGAGCTGTTATATGTACTTCTTAAAACTTTTCCTCGGGTTTTTATTTTGGCCTACATTTTCTTTTACAATATGACTAATATGGAGATGCTTTGCACATGTATATAATCTATGTCAAATTGTTTGCTTTTCTCAATGAGGCCTGTGGGGACAGAGGGAGAGAATGTGGAACTCGATTTTAAAAATCAATGCTGAAAATTGTTTTTATATGTAATGGGGGGAACAAAGAAAATACTAAATGAAAAAGAAAGAAAAGAACTACCATAAATGATTTTGTATGTATAGACCTTTTTCTTCTTTCTTTGATTTCTTTAGCGTGTAAGACTAGAAGTGATTGACATAACTGAGTTGGAGAATACACAATTTAGTGACTGTTTGGGAATATAGTTACAAATTGCTTCCCAAAATTGCTGGACCAACTTATAGCTCCACTAACAGTGCACTAATGTACCTGTTTTCCCATAATTCCTCCAACATTTGTCAATTTCTTTTTTTTATCATCTTTGATAGGTGTGAGGTGGAACTTCAAGTATGTTAATTTGCATTTATCTAATTATTAGTGACTTAGATCATTTTCCATATGATTGCTGATAACTTGGATTTCTTCCCTTGAAAAATTCCTGTTAACATCTTTTGATCATTTGTTTTAGAGAATGGCTCTTAAGTTTTATAAATCTGAACCAGTTCATTACAAATCTTAAGATACGAGACTTTTAAAAATGTGCTGCAAATGTTTTTCCCCAGTTACCTCTTTCTATTCTAATTTTTACTACTTTAGATTTCTTTATATAAAAGTTAAAATTTCATATAAACAAAATTTTTCATTTTATCTTGCTTGAGTCTCTCTCTCTATTCCTTGTTTAGTCAGGAATTCTTCCCCATCTAGCCCTAAAATGCAAGTTCCCCTTCATCCCTCCCATTTTTTATTATGTGAATTTTTATGTTTAGTTCATCTATACATTTAGTTTTTCTTGGTGTATGGTGTGAAGCATTTTGGACAGACTGCCATCTAGCTTCCTAGTAATTTATCAAATAATGAAATCTTCCCTCAGGAAATAGTTTATAAAAAACCACCCCCAGCACCCCCCCCCCCCACAAAACCACAACCAAAAACCAACCCCAAAAGCTATGTTAGTGTCACATGATGTTACTGTATTTGTTTGCTCCTGCATACTGTATATCTAATATGTTTCACTAATGGAGCTTTTTTTTTAACCATTACCAAATTATTACTTCTTTTTAGTATAATTTGAGAGCTGTTTCTGATAGATCCTCTTCTTTACCTACTTTTAATTTTCATCATTACCATTAAGATTCTTGACCTTTTGATCCTTCATATCAATTTCATTATCCTTTTGAGGGTTTAGACAACACTGAATAAGTAAATTGATTTACATAATATTGTTATTTTTATTATATTAGCTCAACCTACCCATGGGCAATTAATGCTTCTTCAATTATTTAGGTCCAAATTTCTATAGTTATACTGAATAATGAATCTTACACTCCCAAATATTTTATAGCTTCTGCATTTAATCTGAATGGAATTACTCTTTTTATATTTTATTAGTTATACATAGGAATCTGATAATTTATGTGTTTAGGTTATAAACTGTAATTTTGCTGAAGTTATTAGTTATTTCAATTATTTTTAGCTGACCCTCTAGTCAAGGTTCTCTAAGCACATTATCAAATCACCTTAAAAAAACAGCAATCTTTGGGGGTGGGGGGGGGTCATTGTTTATTCCTTCGTCTCCTTTTTTCTTATTGTTGCTAGCATTTTTAGCACTATGCTAGTAACAGTGGCAATGACAGACATCTTTATCTTACCTCTGATTCTACGAGGAAGGCCTTTAAGTTTTTTCCATTATATGTAATATTTGTTATTAGGTTTAAACAAACACTATTTCATATATTATGGAAAAATTCTAAGAATGAGTGGATCTAGGTTAATTTATCCATTCAATGGTATTTTTGCTTTCAATTGTTTTAATCTCTTTAATTCAGAACTTTAACTTTGTTACTTAGTTAAGGATTTTTTATTTGTTGCTGTTCAAATTTTTTAAAATTCCACGTTCAATTCAGTGATATGTTTTTTCTCTTTTACCAATAAAATTGTTTAGAAATGGAAAATCTTGGGGGGCAGCTAGGTGGCACAGCGAATAGAGCACCAGCTCTGGAGTCAGAAGGACTTGAATTCGGATCTGACCTCAGACACGTAACATAATGCTTACTAGTTGTGTGACCTTGGTCAAGTCACTTAACCCCAACTGCCCTGCCTTCTCCCTCCAAAAGAAAAAGAAATGGAAAATCTGCCTTCAACTGTTTTAACTATATCATTTTAAAATTTTAATTTGTAAGATTTTCTATTGCTTCTATAATTTATTCTTTGACCTACCACTTCTTTAGAATTTTATCTCATCTCCAATTTCTTAATTTATGCCATAAAGGTCCTTTAATATAATTTTATTGCATTACAATAATAAAAGATGTGTTTTGTATTTCTGCTTTTCTACATTTTTTTTGGTGTGATCTTCATGCTTCAATACATGGTCAATTTTTGGAAAGCTGCCATATACATGTGAAGGGCATTCCTTTTTATTCTTATTCAGTAATAGCCAGCAACCAAATCTTCTCTAACTTTTCTAAAGTTCTACTCACATTCTCAACTGTTTTTGTTTGTTTTTTGGAGGGGGGAAGGCAGGGCAATTGGGGTTACGTGACTTGACCAAGGTCACACACCTAGTAAGTGTGTCAAGTGTCTGAGGCTGAACTCAGGTCCTCCTGACTCCAGGGCTGGTACTCTATTCACTCACTGAGCAACCTAGCCACCCCTTCATTTTTAACTTCTTTACCTTATAGTTAGATCTGTCTACATCTGAAAGAGGTACATTAAGATTTCCCACTATTATCATTTTACTATTTCTCTATGGCATAGTATATATGCATATGATAGAAAGTACACATATATATTAAATATTGATGTTGAATCACAATCTACACATATATATATTAAATATTGATGTTGAATCACGATCTATGCCGCCTTTAAGCATTGAAGTGGTCAGGAACTAGTCAAGCAGAAATCTCAGGGACTCAAGACAGGAGTCAAGAGATCAGCCAGGAAACAGTTAAGTGATACTTTGTGATATTAGAAATCAGTGAGCTCAGTGTACCCAAAACTGAAACAGAGATCAGCAGACTCAGAGAACTCAGTAAACTCGGAGCAAAATCAATCACTTGAGAACAGGATCAATAGGAGTGATTACATGACTAAACCTGCATCCCCATGCCCAACCCCATATTCACTCTCCTGGCTTCTGTCATTAATCAATACTGAGGCCATCACATTCTCCTGGTCCCTATTTCACACTTCCTTGATAATAAAGAATAGATCCCTGTACCTGGATGTCATCTAGTTATAGCAATCAATTAATTATAGAAAAGTAATTGCTTACACCTGGATACCAATTAGTTTTGGTTAGATTGTATCTGGATATCAATTTAGTTTTGGTTACAGATTATACTTGGATGCTAATTTAGTTTTAGTTACTGATTATGTTGTTAGAAGCCCAAAATGGTATAAAAGACCCTGTACTTCTGTGTTACTCTGCTGTTCTCCTTTTTTTCATTGGCATTGAGACAGCCCAGGTGATAAATCAATTACTATTAGCTCCTTAAAACTTTTCATTCGGACTCTGTGGTCACTTTGTTAAAACTTGCCATTTCAGCATAAATTTCAGCATAATTCTCTGCTTTATTTACTGTAGCTTTATCTGAAATCATAGTAGCTACCCTTTCTTTTTTTGTTTAGTTGAAGCATGATGGATTTTGCTTGTGCTTCTCAGTTTAACTCTATATTAATTTTTGTGTATCAAGTGTGCTTCTTGTAAACACCACATTGTTAGATTTTGCTTTCTAGTCTGCTGTCCTCTTACATTTTATGGGTGAGTTCATCCATATTTATAGTTATGGCTTAATTATTTTATTTCCCTAAATTCTATTCTGTTGTACTTTTTCTTCCTTTTGTAATCAGCTGGAATTACAATTCCTAGAAGACCATGCTACTAGATCTCAAAATCTTTCCCTGATCACAGGGAAATTCTATGTGAATATTCAGTTAAAAACTAGAGAATCAAATACAATATTCCAGATGAAGTACGACAAACAAGAAAAGATTACAGAAGATATATCCTAGGGTCTCCCTAATTCCTGGAAGGTATGCCTCTCTTAATGCAAAGGCTGAATTAACTTTTTTGGTTGACACTTCACATTACTGACCCTTATCAGCTTATAGTACAATAAAACCCTCAGATTTTTTTTTCCAGAACTGTCATCTATCATCTCTCCCATGTTCTATTTGTGAAGCTGATTTTTAAAAATAAAATGTTACATTTATCCCTACTGAATTCCATCTTAGCAATTAAATTCACCCCAATTCTCTGGATAACTGTCATCTGGCATATTAGCTGTCCTTCCCAGCTGAGCACACCATCAGTGCCTTTATCCAAGTCATCAATTTTTGTAAGATTACAGGATCATGGATTTCGTTTGGGAAGCTACCTTGGATGCATTCTAGTCCAATCCCCCTATTTTAGAGATGAGGAACTAAAGCCCGGACATATTAAGCAATTTGTCTGAGAATACTCAAGGCTTAAATAGTAGTGTGGATCTGAACCAGTGCTCTGGCTCCAAATCTAGCACAAGGCTCTTTCTGCTTGCTGCTTCCTTATCCTTCCATATCCCTTCTCCTATTCAGAACCAAACTCCTAGAACAGGTATTTCTAGTCACTACCTTCATTTCAGAGCTAGTGAGATGGGGGTCTGGAGGAGCACTGGATATGGAGTCAGGAAGGCTTGAGTTCAAATCCTGCCTCAGGCACTCACTGGCTGTAGAACCCTGATTAAGTTACATCGCCTCAGTTTTCTCAACTGTAAAGTGGGGAATAATAGCACCTACTTCTCAAGGTTGTTAGGAAAATCAAATAAGATTATCTATAAAATGCTTCATAGACCTCAAAATACCATATAAACGCTGGCTAATATTATTCTTATTAAAGTGTTTCAAACCTTAAAGTGCCATGTAAATGTTAGTGATTATTATTACTGCCACAAACCTTAAAGTAATAGTGAATAATAAAAATGATGGCTAACATTTACATAATGCCTACGATGTGCCGGGTACTGTGCTGAGAACTTCAGAATGACCATCTCATTTGGTCCCCACAGCCCTTGGAGGTAGGTGCTGTTATTGTAACCCACAGACAGATATGGAAACTGAGGCAAAAGGTTGCACAGCTTGCCCAGGGTCACACAGCCAAGATGTTTCTGAGGCCAGACTTTGTTAAACAGTTACCAGCTAACTGGTTAGACTCCGGTGGAATAAAACCATGGCACAAGACAACACGAAACCAGACACAGCAAAGGAGCAGAAGACCCTCAACACAAGCAACTTAAAAATGGAGCACCAAGTGGGGCTGACAGACAAAGCCCTTCACTGCTGCAGCTCTAAGTCGGACTCTGACGCCTCAATGTCAAATATCGGTTCTTTCAATAAAGAATTTTAAATTCTCTTTGTTGCTGTTCAGTCACATCTGACTCTTCACAACCCCGTCTGGGGTTTTCTTGGCAAAGATACTGCAGTGGTTTTGCCATTACCTTCTCCAGTTTAGTTTACAGATGAGGAAACTGAGGTAAACAGGGTTACATGACTTGCCCAGGGTCACACAGCTACTAAGTGTCTGAAGCAAGATTTGAACTCAGGAAGATAAGCTTTCGTGACTCCAGGCCTGGTGCTCTATCCACTGTGTCACATGGATGCCCTTAAACCTTCTTGGTGGAGAACAACCCCAGAGGTCAAGACTGAGAAAAAGAATGGCAACGTAAGAAAACCAAAGATGAGACACTGACCTGAAGGTGTCTGACCGCGGAGTACAAGAAATGGTGACATCAAACATTCCAGGTGCCAGGACGTCAGGAGATGGGCGGTGGAAGCACCTGTACCCATGTACAAAAAGGTGGAAACGTAGCAAAATGTAGAGGCTGAGGAAGAGCTATCTACTGGTGCCTTTCTGAGAAGACTCAAAAGATATCTCTGACATCAATACAAAATGTATTTATAGGATGCAGTGCACTCTGGGGTGCAGCATATGGCAGGCATGATCAAGAACAAAACAGGATCTCATTCCTGATCCTGAAATTCTGTTAAGCCTCTTTCTGAGAGGCCCAGCACCACAACAATGGAAAATGCAGCATATTTAAATGCTGTATTTATTCACATTTTTTTTTTGCATCTCCCTCTCTCAATCTTAAAGAACAAAAAGATCTTTTTTTTTTAAAGGAAATTTCCCCATCCACACTTTTAAGCCACAGTAATATTTAACATATTCATCAATGGTCCTGGTCAGATCACAACTGGGATATGGGCTTTAATTCTGAATGTCTTATTTTAGAAAATAACCACAGAGTTAGTTGGAATAGACTTGAGGCCATCGAGTCAAAAACCTTCATTTTACAGATGAGGAACCTGAGACCTGATTGTATTTGGGAGCATGGGCAGCACTTTGAACAACCCCATGATGTTTCCTGACATCAAAGCCCATCTTTTTAGTAACAGCATTCTCCCTGTAACGTTAAAGGATCTCAAATGATGTAACACCACCATCTCAGAGGAATCAACATTACAGCTGGCTCAAAGAGCACTGAAGACCCCATCGTGCAAGAAGCAGAACATTACCGGTGATGCACAGTGAGCACCAAGTATTATAAAAGTCAGTTCTCAGGCTGCAGATTCAATTCCAACAGCATTCAATTAAACGCGCTCAGGGAGTTTCTGTTCTATCAAAGGAGACAATATGCCCATAAATCAAGAAATACAAAATAAATACAAGGGGGAGTGGTCCGGGCAGTGAGTTAGGGAAGGCACAAGCAGCTGAGGGGAATCAGGGAAAGCTTCAGGTAGGAAGCATTGCCTAAACAGTTTTGAAGGAAAAGACGGATTTTAAGATGGGGCCATAAAGTGAGAGCACATTCCAGCCATAAGGATTAGCCAGAGCCGAGGCACAGAGAGAGGAGGTACAGGGGTGCATCTGACGAGCAGCAAAGACAGTCTGGAGGAATGAGGATCAGCATTTATACAGGGCCTATGAAGAGGCAGGTACACTGCTAATGAGTCCACAAATGCCTCATTTGATCCTCACGACCCTGAGAGGTAGCGGTTGTCATCGTCCACGTCTTACAGATGCAGAAACCGAGGGAAACAGGGTTAAGTGACTCAGGGTCACAGAGCTAGTACGCATCTTGGGCTGGATCTGCGGCCAGGCCTGGTGCTTCGACCCCTGTATCCCCTTAGCTGCTCCTACAACAGCAGGAGGGGTCCAGGGTGTGAAAAGTCATTCAAGGTTAAACAGAAGGGCTGACACGTGCCTCACATAGGCCGCTCCTCTCGGCTCAGGGTATTTTCACCCATTGTCCCCCGTGCCTGGAACGTACTCCTTCCTTATCTCTGCCTCTCGGCTTCCTTCTAGTTCCAACTAAACTCTTATCTACTCTCACCAGACCTCCTGTCACCACTTAGAATGCTAGTGCCTCTCCCTCTGCTGACCATTTCCTACCTGTCCTGTATATAGCTGGTTTGTACATAACTGTTCATGTGTTGATCCCTCCATTAGACTGTGAGCTCTTGAGGGCAGGGCTGTTTTCTGCCTTTCCTTGTTTCCCCAGTGCCTAGTATACAGAGGTTGCTTAATGAATGCTTACTGAATGCCTGACTGACTGGCAAGAGGCAGTCACTGTAATATCTTGAATAAGAGAACGACAGTCAGATCTGTATTTTAGGAAAATCAAATCACACAGAAAGTGGAGAGATGAGAAAGAGGGCTGGTGGAAAGGCAGACGGCAAGAGGAAGTCGGTGGATGTCCATTGATAAGCATTTATTGAGTGTCTGCTGTGTGCCAGAGACAAGGGCAGTGCTTGCCCTCAAGGGGCTTACGGTCTAGGGATGGGAAGTGTGGTCTGGTCTTGGGGAGGGGGTTAGGCGAGTCTATACACACTCACCACTCGGAACAGGAACAGCTGAGCCCCAGGAGTGCTCCAGAACTGGGTCCGGTCCAGTAGCTACTTCAGGCACGGCGCCTGCAGGTGCAGCCTGAAGGGTCCTAGGTGAGGAGAGTGGGGGAAGCAACAGGGCGGAAGGAAAGACGTCCCAATGGATGGATGCACCGCGCCACCTATACAGCAACACATGCCCTTGTCACCTCCAACTCTTAGGAATCTCTAGTTTCCTCCAAAGCTCAGCTTAAATGCCGCGACCAACATGGAGCCCCTCTGCTACCTTCCCCTTAAATCACCTTGCAATTATTCTTTTTTTTCCTCCAATTTTTTGCTTTTTTTTTGGAGGGGGAAGGCAGGGCAATTGGGGTTAAGCGACTTGCCCAAGGTCACACGACTAGTAAGTGTTAAGTGTCTAGGACAGATTTGAACTCAGGTCCTCCTGACTCCAGTGGCAGTGCCTTTATTCACTGCCCCACCTAGCCGCCCCTCTGTACATACTTCTATGCACATATATTGTCCGCCTCTAGAGAATGTCAGCTCCTTTGTAGGGCATGTTTCACTTTTGTCCTTGTGTCCCCAGGAACCCTACACACACACACACACACACACACACACACACACACACACACACACACACACACACACACAGCGCAATACCTCACGCTTTCGACACCATTGTCACTAATGTTGGAGACAGCTCACCGAACAGCCATCCAAATACCTCCCCTCAATGTTATTCAAGATCAAATAGCCAGATCCAGGGCCCTAGACTCCTTCAATCAGCTAATGCAAAGCGTGGTCACAACACCTCAATCCCAGAAACATCAAACGACACAGTAAAGTGTAAAGTGCTTATTAGCACAGGGTCTGGTATATGGTAAACTCCACGTAAATGTCAGTTACTATTCTTATTAACGGTGTGGGAGCGTACTGTAGAGAACGCAGTCACCGTGAATGAGAAGGTAAGAACAGGAACCTGTGTGCATCTTAGATAACACAAAATTGAATTCATCCTACGCTGGCAATCGGGTATGCTTCTGGCTGCTTTCCTACAGAATGAGATAAATGTGACTGTTCTACCTGAGAACCTTCGGGCGTCGGTCTGTATTTGCTCACATCTAACTTCAATCTTAGCCCCTGGTGTTAAGTCGATGCAGTAAATTTCATCTTGGAGGAAATTCCTAATGCAAAGCTACCGGAGTCAAGTTTGGGGAGTCCCTGGCTGAAGGATATCAATCAATCAACAAGTATTTATTAAGATGTGATGTACGAAACGTCACGTGAGTTGCTTGGGATACTAAGGCAAAATGAAGCCCTTGACCTCAAGGAGCTTACGTCCTAGAGGAAGAGCCAAAATGTGTGTGTACAAGCACACACGCAGAAAACATATACAGAGCAGATACAAAACAACCCCGGGGAAAAGTTTCCTGTAGAAGGTGGTTTTTGTCTCAAAAGAAAACATGGATTCCAAGACGGAGGAAGAGAACATTTCAAGCTTAGGGGATAGCCAATGCAAAGGGAAGACGGTGTTGTGTTCAAGGAACCATGTGAAGGTCGGTGTTGTTTGATCCCAGAGTGTAGGGAGGGGAATGAAATAGAAGGTAGGAAGGGGCTGGGTCAAAGTTTTCTGAAGGGTTTTCCAAGGCAAAGGGAGGGTTTCATATTTGATCCTGGAGGTGACAGGGAACCACCGGAGTTTACTGGAGGTCAGCGAGGTCAGAAGATCCGTGCTTTAAGATTACGCTGAAAGCTAAGTGGAAGACAGACGTGGGGCAGAAGACCTGTCGGCAGATTGTGGCAGCAATCCAGGTACGAGCTGATGAGGGTGTGTACCCAGTTGGAGGAAGCGTCAGAGGAGTAAGAGCACCTACATGAGACACGCCGTGAAGGTAGAATCGAAAGGGCCTGGCTATAGGAGATGAGGAAGAACAGGGAGCTGAGGATAACGCCTGGGTTGTAAGCCAGGAGGTCAGAGAGCCTCAACAGTAAGAGAGACCTTAGGAAGGGTGGAGGGCTTGGGAAGAAAGGGAAGGAGTTCTGTTTTGGACATGCTGAGTTTAAAATTACTCGGAGACATCCAATTAGAAGTGTCCGATACCCTCGGTGATGCAAGATTGGGGGTCACAAGGCTAAGTCTAAATAAACAGATCAAAGATTCACTGGCACAGAGATAGTTACTACATCCACAGGAGCTAATGAGATCACCAAGCAAAATACTATAGGAGGAGAAGAGAAGCAATTCCAGGCCAGAACTTCAGTCAAAGAAGATCAGGAGGAAGATACAGACCAGGAGTGCTCAGAGAGAACAGTGTCACAAAAACCTAGAAAAAGAAGAGTATCCATGAAGAGCAGATGACAGATACCATCAAAGGTTGTGAGGCCAAGAAAGATGAGGGGAAAAGACCAGGAGAAGCACAACAGGCTGATTTTCTGAAACCCAGTCCTTTCCAATCTTATACTAAAGTGCAAAGCCACATATAATAAGTAAATGTGATACAAAATGACAAGGACACAAACAAAAATCCCTGTTATTTTTCTTAAGAGGCAAGAGACCTCAATGGCTTTATTCAGAAAAGACTTATTTTTTAGAAATAAGGATAAAATTATTATCTTTATGATGAACTGAAACTTAGGACCTACCTTACATTGTTTCACCAACACTGCTTTTGCTATTAAATGAGTTGAACCTCATTGAATATTAGATTTTACATGCTTTTTCACTAGAAAAAAACAATGGTCCAAACTTGAACGATTGCAAAGGACACTTCAGATGAATCTACAGTATAAATTGAGAGTGTGTCTACACAAGCATTTCCAAAGTGCAATACCTGGTTGAGCACAGCTAGATTTGACTATAGGTATCTGGGACTAAAAGAGATAAATTTGAAGACCCTTTTACAGTCCCAATTTAATCCCGTTATTTATTTTCTTTTCCCCTCATCAAAAGTTAAATAACTTTGTTCCTTCATTGTGCAAACAACTTATAAAAGCTACAATTTTCCTCCCTCCCCATCCCCTGCCTCTTAGTATCTGCTTAACTGAATTATACCTTTTAAACTCCAATCCCACAATCTGACCTGTGGGATTCCTCTGAACTTCCCTGGGCATCAAAAGAAAAAGTAGAAAAAACAATTCTGCCAGAAACCTTCGTGCACGATGCCGGTAGCACAAGCATAGATCCAAGAGTCTGTTGGCCTCTCCAATGAAATGCTCTGAGAGTATGAGATCATATCTTATATGAGATTTATCAACTAGAGTAAAAGTTCTCCCTTCTGTCCAGACGTCCTTGCAGGGCTGGCCTCCAAGATGCCGGTTAGACTTCCAGACAGGTGTGTTCACGATTCTGAAACTTTAGACACCTGGCCATTCTCAGTTTTTCCTAGTGGCTCTGCCTTGGAATTAAGTCCAAAAAAGTCATTTTGGATGATGTATCGAACGCACTGCAAAATCACATTTCTTTCATGTCTTATGTCCTGTGCTAAAAGCTGAAAACAAAAGAAAAGATTAGCCAGTGAATTAAAGATAAATAAAAGATGGTCTGCTACAGCAAGCATCCCCAAATCTGCACATAAGAGAATAAGTTATGTATACGTGGAGGGCTACTCATCTATGAGCTACATGGAGGGTTCTTGGAAAACAAACCTAGTATATTACAGACTGATTTACACTGTGATTTAGTTATTCAATCAAATCTGAAGTAGATGCTATTTTGGACTGTTACTATTAAAATGAGTTTCTTTAACAGAAAGGGAAGCAGTACATCATGGATGTCAAGCCATCTGAATGGCTTCTGGGTATCTGTCCTAAAGGAAGGGAATAGTGATCTGTCACTTTTAGCCACAGCACAGACCTTAAGAGGACCAGAGAGCTACCTTCTAGAATTTGGCCCAAATACCTAAGAGCTGGGGTTGTGTGGAGAGTGCTCACTTTGCACCCCACGGCTCTATTCCAATGGAGAGGATCTGTGAGTGATCTGTGAATGTCCTACCAGCTCCTACTATGAGGTTCTAGGGGAGGATGTAGGATAGTCCCAGAGTCTCTTGGGAACACAAAACACAAAACTCAAATAGAGACTGAGTTCAGTTGAAACTCACACGGCACAGAGCTCATCCCTCTGAATCCATCATTGTTTGGAAAAAAAAAAAAAAACAAAACCTCTTACTAGGATGGAAGCAGAATGTGGCACCGTCCCCCCCACCTCTACCAAATTACCCCAGGCAGGCTGTGAGGGCTCCCCCAGGTTCTGGGAACTCTGAGCACTGACCTGGGTCTGCAAACTTAGAAGAAAAATGAGAAAATGAGGAGGAAGGGGAGAAGAAAAAAAAAATCAAGAAATCAGTCTTCTCTGAAGAGGGCAATAGCAGACCTCAGTAAAACTGGGCAAACCCATTTCAGAAAACTGGCACCATGGCCGCTACTAACCTAGGACTGTTACTGGAGAGGTGGAGAATCCCTGGGTTCAAGCACCAAATGCCTCCAGCAGACAGATGAGCTACCATTTTGCAAAGAAGGGGCAATGGCTCTATCAGATCTCATTTCTGATGCTAAATAAAAGCTGGAAGACAATGTTCTTTTAATGGCAAAAAACAAGATTTAACTTTGTCACCCAGGAGTTTTACACTGCAGTGTTTAAAATGATGAAGCAGTCCAATGTTCAGGGCACTTCTGTTCTACTTTCATATGAGCCAAACTACATCTAACTATGTGTTAACTGCACAGAGCGGTCAGGGACATTTTGGCATTGGTAAGAGGCTACTTGCCAAAGGAAATGCAGATTTTTCATAAACCGTTCAACGAAGGAAGTCAAGGAAGAAAAGTAATTCTAGAGCACTTATTATCTGATAAGATCTGAATTTACAAATATTATCTCATCGACCCTAGGAGGTAGATGCTTTAATATTCATGACTATTCCCATTTTATGAAAGAGGAACTTGCCCAAAGTCACACAGCTATTAAGCATCTGAGGTCAGATTTAAACTCAGGTCTTCCTGACTCCGGGTCCACTGCGCCATCCACTGTACCAGCATTTCCCCCAAAGGACAGTTTTCAGCTTTACAGAAAAGATCTGGAAATGCCTCTCATCCGCCTCACGTTGGGGAGACTTTGTTCTTTCTAATCAATAGGTAGACAGTTGCTGAACCAAAGGAGGCACTCTTTTTCTCCAATTTCTGAAGAATGTGATTTTATGAAGCCTTTGATGCCAAGCAAGAGACTGTTCACCAACAACAGATGTGGCCAGGACAGGGTGCCCAGAGAGAGGAAGTGTAGAAAGGACCCAGGGCCAGGCGGGGGAGAGGAATACATCTGAAAATGGCCCTCAAAGAAGACAAATTATAACGGCCAAGAGGAGTTTTAGTGATTTTCTTTCTGTAGCATAGCTGTGGCTTTGTGGTGGTGGTGATTACCAGAATGTGGTAATGATCATTCTTCTATCTCACATCTCTTTAAGAATATGTGTCTTCTTTTTAACTGTATGACTGCCTCAGTGAAATCTCAAATATTACAAAATCAGTCTCAATTTATATTTCCCTCCCACTCTGTCGAGTCTAAACTCTCATGTTGCTGTCAGGCTTAGTTTAACTCTGATTATTTATCAACTATTAAAAAAAAAAAAAGCCAAGCCTTCCATCCTTATGGCAGGCCATGAAGAGAAATCACTTACCATCTCCAGGAGGTGTGGACGTCTTTTCTGTGGCTCAGATACTGGCTTCTTTCTGTAGAGGTTTCTCCTATATCTACAATTTTTTCTTGTCCAATTTTTCCTTAAGCTCTCAGTCTTAGCCACAGGAGAGTCTCTTTCCTGTTTCTCGGTATTCTGACTTTGGTCCTGAGGGTCATCACCGGGGATGACCTGGTTTTCTGTTGGGGATTCCGCTTCTATCTTGATGCGAGTCTCTAAAACAAACAAAGCAAAACAAAATTGCAAAAATTTCAATGACATAAAAAAAGAGCAGGTTCTAGGCTCAATGTAATGAGAATTTCTCATTAATTTCAAAAAACAATTGCTGTACATGAATTTTACAAGGCTCTTACACTGTTTTCCAATTAAGGTCTGTGATGGATGAATGGCTCAAAGGAAGGAAATGAGCATTTTTTATCAAGCCCCTGCTATGCACCAGGCACCGTGCTAAGCACCTGCTATGTACCAGGTTAAGTCCCTCATTGTCTAATTTAATCCTCACAACAATCCTGGCGGATATCATTCCATTTTACAGTTAAGTGACTTAGCCAGGGTCACACAGCTAGTAAGTATCTGAGGCCATACTTAAAGTCAGGTCTTCCTGGCTCCAGGACCAGTGCTCTATCATCTATGCCATCTGTGACACAGAAAGTCATCAAAACCTAACCCTGAGCTCCTTGGCCCACAGCAGACCTTCTGCCAGCTTCTTTCTGATCTCTCTGGTATTATGCTTCTGCCACATAGAGGACACGTGAGCCCCACCCCAGATCCGACGCCCCTTTCTCTCTCCCAAAGCTGCATATCACAGGCCTCTTGCCAAACAGTACACGCTGGTTGGTCCCCTCTGCTCCATACAAAGCCCCAGCCAAACAAATGGGCAGCGCCTACAACCAGGACCGACAGAGTAAACAAACAGGAACGGAAGCTGGAGAAGCAGAGACTTGGGCACCATCTGCCACTAGGTGCTCCGCAGCCACGCCCACAAGGCTGGGTGCCCAATGTACCCCCAAACCCTGCTCTTCTGCCTTCCTCAGTACGGTCATGCTTCCATTTAAACTAGACACGGGCCCTGCGACGTCTGGCTGAGGTGACGTAGGGCTCTGCACACTTGGCCTCCCACCGCAGTCTCTTCTCCATCTAATTTATCCTCCACCCACCAGCCAAATCCATATTCCTAAAGCAAAGGTCTGACCACATCACTCTCTGCTCAAGATGTTTCAACGGTTCCCTGCTGACTCTTAGATATTACATAAACTCTTCTTTTTGACAATTAAAACCCTTCACAATTTGGCTTCTACCATTCCCGCCACAAGCTCTTCTTGATCGATACCTAGCTGTCTCCCGCCATCTTTGCACAGACCATGCCCCGCACTGAGGAGGATGACGACAGCATTTATGTGGCACTTAAAAATTTGCAAATGCTTTACAAATATCATCTCATCTGATCCTCCCAACAAGCCTGAGAGGCGGGTGCTATTATCATCCCCATTTTACAGAGGAGAAAACTTAGGCATATCAGTTAAATGACTTGTCCAGGGTCACACAACTTCTAAGTGTCTGAGGCTGGTGTATAGTCAGGAATTCCCAATTCCCAGTCCAATGTTCCATCTGCTATACCGCCTAGCAGCCCAATGATTGCAGCTCTCCCTTCTCACCTCTAACTCTTGGAATCTCTATGGCCCTTGAAGACTCAACTCAGCTACGGCCTCCTACATGAACCCTTTCCTTGAGTCACAAGTAAGAAACAGGCAGGGCACTGTACATGCAATCAGGAAAACCTGGGTTCAAATTCCAACTCAGATACTATCTATGTGACCCTGGACAAGTCTCCTAAATGAGGGGGCTGGTCTCTTCTAGCTCCAGCTCTAGATTCACTTGATCCTGATAATAACTCTCGGTTATTAGTGCTGCCCCCCCCCCATTATGTTGATTTACTTGGGAGATATTTACCTGAGTATCTATTTACTCCCTCAGTAGGATGTAAGCTTCTCAAGTGCAGGCAACACTGTTCTATTTTTGTCTTTGAATCCCACTGGCTTACGTACAGTAATTATTAATAATCATTTGCTATTTGAAATAGAAGTTACATCAGAGATTTTTTTCCTTCATCCCATTGCTCTGATTATTTCTTACTTGACAGGGAGATATACTGTACCAACCAGTCTGCATTACAATTCCTGAAGTTCATGCTGAAGAATTCCCTTTCTTCCTCTTTTGTGGGGAGACAGCAAAGATACGGGCATAGAATCTACAGACCTGGACTCAAGTCCCACTTCTGCTCCTTATTCCCCTGTGACCACGGGAAAGAAAATTTAATCTCTCTGCTCCTCAGTTTCCGTATTTATAAAATGGAGACAATTCTGTTCCACCCAGGCAAAACCCTTTCAGAGTTGCAGAATGGATCAAATAAGATGTTAAGAAGCCAGCAAGCCAAGAAGTAGAGGGCATTCATCAGGAGAAGGCAGTCATATAGGGTCACAAACTACAGAGAGACCACAGGAGGATACAAGTCGGGAAAAAGGCCCTTGGACTTGGTAGTGAAGCCCCTGACCTTAGAGAAAACAGCCTTGGAAGACAGAAATCAGCTTTAAGGAAAGCATTAGCCATGAAAGAAAGCAGTGAGGCATAGACAACCTTTTCTAAGAAGTTGAGCACTGAAATAAAGGAATAATAAGAAGGGTAACAAACAAGCTAAGAACTGTAAAGTGCTGAGAAGAATGCCTGTTATACAGCTGGTGCAATATAAATGTTAGCTATTAGGAGCACATATTGACATGCATCATGGAGGACCCAACTGAAGTTATGAATCAAGAAATTACAAAGGATGAAAATGGTTTTGATTGTGTCAACTTCTCCAGCAATGTTCATTCACCTGAGCAGAAAAGCAGAGAAATCCAATCATTGGATTACCCAGAGACAAGCATTTGGGGGCATTTGATAGTAGCCTGTAAAAGTGCAAGGAATTCTAGGGTGCTAACTAGTGAAATATCAAAGTGGCAAAGTACAGGGTCAATACTGGCCATGGAAGCAAATGATGACAGAGTGGGAGGAGAGAGACTGGGACAACAAGATCTGCTCAGGGGACCAGAGGGTTAAAAAAAGAAAAAAAAGATAGGTCTAGTATAGAAGTTTTCAAACTTATTTGGCCTACTGCCCCCTTAAAAAAAAAAAATTAGTGCCCTGCTGGAAATCTACTTTCTTTAACCTTTTAACAGTTTTTTTGAAATATGCATCATTAAAAAAATTTTTTTTCCCAAAAATGATGCATCTTAAATTTAATTAATTGTAAATTTGTGGGGTTTTTCCTGTATTGATATTTTGATGACACAATACTGCAGCATGTAACTGTATACTATTGCATTGTAAACAGGTCATTTCATGCACATATTCCTCCTGATGCACACTGGACTTCCCAACAATGCACAACATGCCCACTGTCAACACTTGCTTGTTAAGCCCTGTCTGCATACTTGACCACTGATGGGTTATAACTTGTATTTTGTGTGTTTATTTGGAAAATAACATAATCACAAGACTTTAACTCTGTTACTTAAGAGATAAAACATATAGGAGTGGTTGTTCAAAATTTTCTTCTTTTCTTCTTTTCATATGCTTTTCTACCGCCCCTTATTTTTATTCAAAGCCCCCTCAATTGAGGCTACTACCACTCCCCTGGATCATTCCAGCACCCTCCTGCAGGCAGTATCACCCACTTTGGGAACCTGTCATAGTGTAAACAAAAGACTACAAGAGGAGGATGGATAAGAGATTGTCAAAGGAGAAGAGCTTCATGAAGTAATTCTAAGGAAAGACAAGGTCTCCAGTAGAGCCACACCAAGATGGTGGTTGAACAGAATGTGAGAGCTCACATTCTACTGTCAGATTATGATGATGACAGGGTAGAGAGGAAGACCATGAGATCTTAAAACACCATTTTTCTACTTATCCTTTTGACAGGGTTTTTTCTTACCTCTTCATTGCTTAAGTTTCAACTGCAACCCCTCACACATAACAAAGTTTATTACCGCATAAATTTAGTCACTCTCACCACGTTACCTTCATCATTACATATGTGCTGCTGAATGTGGAAAAAATCACGTACCTGTTCTGATTAGGTCCACTACAAATTTATGTTATGTAATCTCAACTGGGCCCTCACCGCCACTAGGCAATGCTATAATACCTCCCTTACCAATTCACTTCCCCACTCTCCAGAGCGGCTGTACTACACCTTTTCATCCATCTGGCCTCAAATCTCCTGTGGCTCCCTCTCCACCAACCTCTCAGCTGAGAGTCTGGCCTCATAATTTACAGAAAAAAATTAAGGTCATTTGGTGTAAACTCCCTCTTTCCCCCTCTCCCTCCTCTTGTATCACTCAGATGCCTCTTCCACTCTCTCCTCCACCCCCCTCTCACCTGCTGAGTGGATTACTCCTTACCAAAGCTACTAAATCCTCTACTTGTTCAAGTGATTCCATTCCATCCTGTCTCCTCCAACAGTCATTCTCACTCTTTCACTAATATTCAATCGCTCCCTATTTGCTCGTTCTCAGTTCCTATAAACATACCCATGTCTCCCCAATCCTGAAAAAAATCCTTACTTGATTCTTCCATTTCTGCTACTGCCTGACTTTTCTTCTGCCCTTCACAGCTAAACTCCTTAAACAAGCTGTCTACACTGAATGCCTCCCTCTACTCTTAAGCCTTTACAGTCTGGCTTCTGACCTCATCAATCCGCCAAAATGACTTCCTCCCAAGTTACCGATGATCTCCGTCGTCAAACCCAGAGGCCTTTTCTCAGTCTTTATTCTTCCTGATCTCTCTGTGACATTGGACGCTGCGGATCACGCTCTCCAACTCGACATTTCCTCTCTCTAGACTTTCAGGAAACTGCTTTCTCTGGATTTTCCTTCTAGGGATCTGACTGGTCCTCCTCCAGCCCCTCAGCCGCACCCTCTCCCATATCACACTCTCTACCTATAGGTGTCCCTCAAGGTTCTGTCCTGGGGCCCCTTCTACCACTTCACTAAGTGATCTTATGAACTCCCAAGGATTTAATTATCGTCTTTATGCTGATGATCCTCAAATCTACCCTTCCTGCTCCAATCAGTCTGCCGATTTCCAATCTGGCACCTCCAAGAGCCTTTCAGACATCTCAAATGAGATGTCCAATAGACATTTCATGTCCAAAACAGAACTCCTTTTCTTTACCCCTAAACTGCTCCCCTCCATTACTGTATAGGGCAACACCATCCCCCCAGTCCCTCACATTCACAGCCTAGAAAGCCATCCTAGATTCCTCACTATCTCCCCCCAATGTCCAAGCTGTTGCTAGACCCTGCCAAATTTCACCTTTGGAAAACCTCTCAAATACCCCTTCCTCTCCTCTGAGATTGCCACCCCTCTAGAGCAGGCCCCAATCACCCCAGACATGGGCTACTGCAATAGCCCATTGGGGGAAGGGGCAGTGCATCGTTTGTCTGTCTCAAAGTCTCTCCCCACTAGGCATATTCCATTCAGCCACCAAAAGGATTTTCCTAAACTTCATGTGTGATCACATCACCCCACCTCCCACCTCAATAAACTTCAGCATCTCCCTTTTAACTCTGGGAGCAAACGTAAAATGCTACCTGGCATTCAAAGCCCTTCATAAACCTAGCCCCTTCCTAGCTTTCTAGTTTCTTTACACCTTGCTACTGCACACATACTCTTTGATCTAGTGATGCTGGCCTCCTGGCTGTTGGACAAACAAGACTCTTTCTCTCTGCTCCTCGCATTCTCTCTGGCTGTCCCCTAGGCGTGGAGCCCTCACCTTCCTGCACTGACCACTGATCTTCTTGGCTCCTTTAAATCCTAACTGAAATCCCATCTTCTACAGAAAGTCTTTTCCAACCCTTAATTCCAGCTGCTAATTATTTCCTATTTATCCTGTATACAGCTTGCTTTATATATATTTATTTGCTTATCATCTCCTGTAAGAACTGTAAGCACTCTGAGGGCAGGAACTGTCTTTTGCCTCTTTGTGTATCCCAAATCCTTAGCACAATGCCCAGCACACAGTAGGTGCTTAATAAATGTTTACTGACTGATTATAACAATCTAATTTCTGCAACGTTTCCAGTCTCTTTTCTATAAAAACTATGCAGAAAAGAGAGAGAGAGAACACATGTGGAAGGCATAGACAGTCCCACAGTAGACTCAGTTCTCCTTTTCTGTACAGAAGAGAGCTACCATCAACACCGGTGGCCCAAAGAGAAGGTGGTCCTCTCCTCTTCCATCTTTGCAGTCAACCCAGCTGGGAGTGTAACTGAGAAACAGCTGAGAACCAGTTTTTTTCTGAATATAGATCCTGATGTGCTTAATAAATGTGGCTACCTGGTGTAACATTTAGCACGTGACATGGATTTTCACTATTCTCACGGGCCTCATAGAAGCCTTCCATTTAGGGATGGAGACAGTACAGGGTCGGTTTTCTGGTACGGGACTAATAATCTCAGCCTTACAACTTCTCTGGTGCTGTTACTCTGTGATTCACTATGCTAGGAAGGAAAAGAAGATGAGAAAAACATATAGAAGGACAAAAGGTGAGCTCCAAAGTGGTTTGTGACAACTACAAATAGAGGGCTGGGGAGGAAGAATTTTAGCCACCAAAGAACTGGGTCAAGCAGTGCTTCCTATCACTCCCTCCCACTTCAAACACTGGTGCCATTATTCTAAACTAGATGCATAGAGGAGAGATCAAAGCTTACCTCTGTAGAGTATTAAAGTACATAACACTATTCATATGTCAAGCACCCTCTTGATTTCTGCACCATCTCCTAATTTAGGGCCATCTTCCTATGTGCCCTTCACTCTTCCATTCCAATTTTAATTCTAGCTACATAAGGCTCCTTCTTACCTTACTCAAAATTCTTTTGTTTATGCTTTTTTAATAGTAATGCACTCAAAATGGCAACTTTGAATACAAAGATACTAAAGCCTGTGTACAAGGTACAAGAAAGCACCCTATTAATAATATCACCTGTTTTTACAGGGTTCAGTAAACCTGGGGACAGCTTCTTTAATATCACCTGTCACAAACAGCTGATAAGAAAGAAATCCAAGATATTATGTTTAAAGAATCATTTCACTTTCACATTAGGTATATTGGATACAAGAGCAACAAAGTCTTCGTTCTTTGTGAAGGGAACAAGGAAGCAAATCATGTAAGGAATCTTCTATTAGATTAAAAACAGGATGGTCAAATTTCAGCTCAACTAGCTGAAAGTAACACAATTCTGCATGTTTATAACAAACTGAATACCATTTTCCCCTTTTGCTTTTATTTCACCAGACCTATGCTTTCACCCATATACAGAACTTCCTCTGCCAATGCAGATGAACACTTTCTCTGCAACTTGGATAGGCGGCAGAGACCCTAAGACACAGGCAACAAAGCCAGTAGGCCTCTGGGGTGGGATGTGAACCCGGTTCTTCCTGATTTCAAAGCCAGCTCTCTGCTCCTCTAAACGCCTTCTTTCACAATGGAAGACTCTCTCCTAATCATCTCCACGTCCAAAAATACCTCAGCAAGAGAGGCTTTAGCCCAGTCAACTCCCAGAAGGTTGTCAGCTCCCTAAAGGCAGGGATTTTGCCAAAGATCATTCTCAATAGCGTCTCAAAGTTTTCATCAACCTCTGCACCTCCATTCTGATCCTCTTTTCATACTAAAAACCTGTACCTCCAAACTCTCATCTTCATCAGAACCCCGTTGCCCCCTTTTTAAATAAAATCATCTTGCCATAAAAGAAAAAACCCATGAACTCTTGCAGTGTGCTGGCTGGTACCTGGCCTCTGTTGCTGGAGAAATCTGCACATGTACTAAAATTAACCCTAATTAATCACAAAGCATTCTAATACAACTTACATCCACATGGACTACAAAACTGGGTCGGGTCAAGCATCCTCTGAGGGGTAGGGAGGGGTAGGGAGTAAGTATATATATATATGGGGAGAGAGAGAGAGAGAGAGAGAGAACCTACTATGCGCCAGGAAAGGCTCTAAGTGCTTTACAAATATTAACACAACTGATCTGCACAACAACCCTAGGAGGGAGGCGCTACTGTTATTCTCATTTTACAGCTGAGGAAACTGAGGCAGACGGATTAGGTGTCTTGTCCAGGGTCATATAGCTAGTGTCTCAGATAGGACTTGAACTTGGAACCAGTGCTCCATCCACCATGCCACTTTTAAGAGCGGCTTTATAGGAGAAGGGGTGGTTGTTACCAAGATGAAGAAACGGGAGGGGGGGGAAGAGGAAGAGGAGGAGGACAGGGAGAAGGGGAAAAGAAAAAGACGATGCCAACAACAATATTACAAAGACAAGGTGTCCCAAAAGTCTTAATGCAGTTATAGGGTTAACTTATTAAAAACTGCACTAACACTTTTAGGATACCCTGAAGTCATCTGATACATAAGTAGCACTTAACGGTTTTTTGAAAGACTTTCACATACATTATTTCAGGCTGCTCTTCATGATCTCATTCCCAAAGGCTAAGAATTTATGCTTCACATCGCTGACTTTTCTAGAATGACTCACTTCTAAATAAAAGATCACTCCCATTTCTGAGGGCATATGCTTTGCTGAAAATGAATGAAGGAGAGCCAAGTTTGCTTTAGTGGTTTCCACCGCTCAAGCCTGCCAACCTTTGTAGGCCAGCACCCAACGTGAAGAATTTCTCTCCACCCGTGAGAGGCACTGTGCATTTTAATGGGCCCTTCAGGCTGGTTCCTTGGTCCTGGGTACCTTTCCAGGGAGGGACGGAAAGGGAATACAGAAAATAAATGATTCCTTGCTACACTGTTTAACATGCCCTTCATTCTGTTTAGTCCCTATCATTTTCATCTCCTCTACTCTCTTCTCTTTCTTCTGCCTGGTCTTTATCTAATATACACATTAGGCATCTAATGTGTTTATATCTGCACACAGAGATATAAATATAAGCTCAGGCTCAGCTCCTTGAATTCATCTCACTTTCTTCCTCCCAACCTGTTCCCACAATCCCCCAGGCTTTCTCTCTTGCCCATGTTTAACTTTATCTCTCACGCCAAATTAAAATGGAACTTGAAAGTCAAAATAAAGGATGTGCAGTACAATATGAAAAGTATTTAATAAGTGAATTTCATACTAGAGGTTATATTGCAGGCAAAAAAAATGATGCAATTAAGTGCAACTACTCACCCTCTGGCTCACTCTCTGACCCTGACATGTTCCCATAGTTAGTCATCAGTAAGCCCAGGGCTGATGTGACTTCCTTGGGGATGACGACGTTTTCTGGCTTCTCCTCCTTATCCGACTCTGGAAAAGAAAGAACACAATCTGAACATCTTGTCTAGAGCCCCATCAGACTGCTGGGACCCAGCCTCTCTGCCCTACCCAGTCTCAATGAGTACTGTGTGGGGTGCACCATCAAAAATGATTTTTAATCTAACCCAGCAGTCGATGGAAGACGATACTGTTCTTGGCCTCTCTAAAGGACAAACTTCCAAAGAGGTAGCAAATCTCTCTTTAGTTTATGCCCTTTACCAAATGGAAGGAACAGAAAGGCACATGGATGCTACACACAGCTCAGGTATACCTCATATACTGAGAATGCTACCTCTGCCTTCTCCAAATAAACTTAATTATAGGCTCTGCTATTAATTACAGGTCATATAAATGATAAAAGAAATGTGTTTAATCTTATCCATACAGGTCTTCCTCCAAGCCTTCAAAATGAAAACAAAATAAAAACAATACTAATCACATATGCAGAAGTATTTCCATTTTAAAATTAAAAGATTTGTTTAGAAGAAACCATAATATTTAAACAACCCTATATATAGCAAGGAATCATGACAAAACGAAGACATTAAGAGCTTTCCATATTCTAAAGACTCTAAGCAGAAACGCAAAACTATGTTGAGGGGGAAAGAACCAAATACGGGGATTCAGCTATTAAAGCCTATGTCGGAAGGTGAAGCACCTGCATTAGGCCAAGCAGCAGGCCTCCATGCTGGCCTGGGTCAATAATGCCTATCTTACTTGGTCACCCTGAAAACAGACTACTACGTTTATTCTGGATGACCAGCAAAAAAATGAAGGCTGACCAAAGGCTTAAGCGTAATCACTCACTTGTCTGAGATGGTGCCAACCCAATCCACAAGAGACACCACACATACTTCAAGAGTGAGGTGCTAATGGGAAAACCCCAATACATCAAGGAGTAAAAGGTTTCTATGACATGCTTGCTAATCACTGCTTTCTTCTGGATGGAAAAGCGCAGGACCCTTTGCGATGTACGTTTCCTCTAGTATTTATACTAAATACAATTTGTTCTCTTAATTCACTGGAGGGAAGTGAAAGGAAGAACCTGCAGTTTGGAACATGGAAGAGATTCCTCAGCTATGATATTTATGCAGACAACTACAGGGAAAATAATCACAAGCAGAACCAAGATCTCAGACAGGCGAGAAACAAGGAAAGCTGAGCTGCAGAACTATCATTCCAGTCCAAGACAGTGTTAAGGGAAAGGGTCCTTGTACTGACAGTGTTTTAACTTCTCCATCCTCTCCTGCAATTCATTTACTTTTGTCAGGAAGTCCACCACAGGTAACACATTTTCCCCTGTTACAGAGTTTGTTTTACTTTGAAAGTGTATTTAAAGGGAAACAGCCACGGTGTAATGGATAACAAGCTTGCCTCTGGTCCTAGGAAGACTTGGGTTCCAAAGGCCTGTGTCTAATGCATACTGGCTATGAAATTCTGGGAAGTCACCTGAAGACCACAAGTAGCAGACTGGCTTCTCATCTGGGAGTTCCCAATATCAATGAATTTACAGACTAGCCCCTATTTCTATATTTGAAAATTATAATAGTCCATCCACGTGTTTTTTGTTTTTTGATATCCTGATAACTCTATGTCAATATAATTAGTTTCTTTTATAATCCTATGTATTTTAGTTTATGCATTTTAAAACACCATTCTGACAAGGGGGTTCCATAGGCATAACCAGACTGACTGCCAAAGGGGTCCACAATCCAAAAGCGGTTAAAAATTCCCAGTATAAACAGTAATAATGAAGATGCCCAGTCACAGAAAACATCTTGAAAAATATTAGCTCCCTTTCAGCACGGTTCAAAATGTCCCTTCCAAGAAGGATCCATCTTATCAGAGCCACAGTGGCTCTATGAAGAATCCACCCCCATTCCCCCCAACAATAGGCACTTTGAGCAGTCAGCAGTGAGCCTAGCCATAGCAGAGACAGGTTACATCCCCCACACAAGTTTTCTGGTTCAGGTGCCTAAGTCAGACTCAAAATTACTTTCCTTGTGCCACTTACAGAGGTAGGGATAGGGAAACAGAAGCTGTTTTTTAGCTCCCTTGTACCCAAATGGAAGCTCTAGAAGAGTCAAACTGGATGGCTCAGGTTTCCATGCATAATTATTTATCAGGACAAGTTTAAGAGGATTTTTAAAATGCAAAGCAATCTTCATTCATTTTTTTCAATCAACACCATTAAGACAACACCTTAAATCTCATTTTAAAAATACTAGGTAAGAAAGTAAAATTAAAGAAATGATGGCTGCAAAAATATCAGGGCAGCTAATTTACCCTCTTGCTGGCTCAAAATCCTGACTTTTACAATTCTATGTGGGGTAAAAACACCATGCCCAATTGTATTCTCACTTCTTTGAAACACAAATAACTGAAAAAGAGGGAAGGGGAAGGGACTAGGCATTGCTGTAGCACCTACTGTGTGCTAAGTGCTTCTTACACACAGCATCTAATGCGATCTCACATTATTAAATGTATGTTTTTAATTTTTGAATACTGGAAGCAAAAGTTTCCTATCCCTCCTGCTAGATTTAATTTTTTTTTTTCTGTTTTCCTATTTATGACTGAGCTGTGGGAGATAATGATAGCTACTTTCAAAGGTGTTTCCCCAGGGTAACTCAGAAATGCGGCCAGTTAGTGATCCAACATCTATCTACTGAGGACCTACCCCTACTATGCATGTGCAGGGTGCTGCGGGGGTACAAAAAATAAGGCACCGTCTCTGCTTCATGGGAGGACACAGTCTACTAGAGATGTGCCATATAAATAAATAATATGGCAGAGGTGCCAAGAGCTGCGTTATCTGAGAAAGAGTGGGACGAGGAGAGAAGGGAAAGGGAGAGACAGGAACAGACAGAGACAGAGGGAGGGAGGGAGGGAGGGAGAGAGGTAGAGAGAAAGAGAGAGACAGAGAGACAGAGGGGAGAGAAAGAGGTTACTCTGGCTTTGGGGAGGGGGTGTAGAGAGAAGACAGCAGTAGGGAAAGTTTCATGACATAGAAGGGACTTCCAGTCAAGATGGTGATGTAAAAGGTGAAAAGTCAAGTCCAGCTTCCTGAAGAAATTTCCCAGCAATGACAGCAAAGGTCATCAGAGGAAAAAATGATCGCTACAAACCAACATGAAACACCAATGAGCTCCTCCACCCAGGCCAGGACTGCACAAAAAGGTAACTAGAAGGCTGAGGGCATTCCGCGGGTGCCATCCCAGGAGGGCCTGAAGCCAGACCAATCTCAGGTATGTGATGGCTGCATCCAGAGGAAGAGAGACTGAGGCAAGGTAGAGCTTCTTGGGGGACTCCAAGAAGGCTGAATCCTGCATATTCTCTGATGTACCAATGTGGTCTGTGAGAGTCACCAGGAAATGGAGGCAGAAGCCAGGGATTCAGGCAGAGTGCAGAGCCTCATCTAAACTCTAACTGGCTTACCAACTTAAGAGAGCGAGCAAGATTAGGATTTAGTCATCCCATCCAAGAATGCAAGCAAGAAGGCACAAAATCCCAAACTGACAAAAGTCTCAATCCAGAAACCAAGGCTTAAAACATGAGCAAACAGGAAAAACAAAACAACAAATCTCTTCATACAATGAAAAAATTCCATAGCTAGAGAGGAGCCTAAGAGGTAAACCCAAGAGAAAGGGCAGCTTCACAATGAGTACAAGTCGAACCCCAGGAAAGAAAGAAAAAAAAAAAAAGAGTGGCTCAGCCACAAGACCTCCAAGAGTAGATGGAGAAAACGATGGGAAAAAAAAGCCTAAAAAGATAATTTTTCTAAGAAAAAACTTTAAAAATAGGAAACATGACCCAACCTGCTTATTCTTCTGATGAGAAAAACAGGCCCAGAAAGGCTAGCTAGGTGACTTTGTTCACTCACAGCCAGTGAGTATCTGGGATGCAACGAAAACCTGGATAAGTCAGTCAAGTCCACAAGGACATTTTGCGAGTACACAGGCGCAAGGCGCTGTGCTGAGCACTGGGAATACAAAAAAGGATATGTCTCCGCTGAAGGAACACATGCTATTGTTCTGTTCCATGTTTGGTTTTGTTTCTTTTGTTTCTTTTTTGTTTCCTTTCCTTTCACATTATTCAGTTACAATGCTTCTATACAACCAGACTATTGTACAATGTGAAAGTGTTTGCAGATCCCATACATGATTGTACGCCACCATGGGGGGGGGGGGGAAGAAGGGAGGGGAGAAAATCTGAAACTCAAGTGATTCTGTAACTGAATCTTGTAAACCAAAAGTAAACAAACAAGTCAATAAATTTAACAACAAAAAAAAAAGGCACATCTCCAAAGAAGTCACAATCTAATGGGGGTGGCAGCAAAGGTACAACTTGTCTAAAAACAATCCAGACAAAGGAACTGGAAGGTGCTCTCAGAGAAAAGATGGTAGAGAGCAGTGGGAAGGCTTCAGGTGGAATTTAAGCCTAGTCTTGAAGGAATCCAGAAAAGGAAGGAATTAAGAGCTGAAGATGGAGAGGATTCCAGGCACTGGGAAATCAGTATAGTAACTCTCTTCATGTTCTATAGATAGAGAGCACCAAGAAACTCAATTCAAAATTACTGAGCAGCTGCTTTTCTTCTGCCTCAGACAGGAGACCAATAATATTCCTGAAGTGATCTAATGAGGTTATGACTAGCTGAAAAGGGATGGAGGGAGGGAAGGAGAGAAGGAAGGAAAGAAGGAAGGAAGGAAGGAAGGAAGGAAGGAAGAAAGGAAGGAAGGAAGGGAGGGAGGGAGGGAAGGAGGAAGGGAGGGAGGAAGGGAGGGAGGAAGGGAAGAAAGAGAGAAAGAATGAAAGAAAGGGGAGAGAGAAAGAAAGGAAGGAAAGAAACTAAGCTGAGTAACTGTAAATCATCCAATCCGACCAGCTGGCAGAGATACCATACGTAGGAATATAAAAATACAACTCTACCGAGGGGATCAAAAGATGGCAAATTACACTCCCCAAATGACAAGTTTGGGAAATCCATATTCAAGAATTTAACACAATTTGGTAATCCAAAGGGCTTTCCATTTGAAATAGCATTTTTTCACAATCTCAAATAGTTGCTATGTGATACATGACATGCCTCCTATCAATAGTACTTAGGTGGGAAGACACAACAATCCAATGTGGTTTAGTTCTTCCTTCAAAGGAC
>CM053600.1:137015121-137037806 GCA_028646575.1 Pseudocheirus occidentalis
TGTGAACTGTTGAAACAGTGAACATTGTACTGAATGAAGATTTGTAATGGAATAAACAGAGTGTTCACTAATACTATGTAATCCGAATCTTAAAAGCTCCTCACAGTAGCATTCTCTCAGAAATCTACTGCTGATTGGCGTTACAAGCATTGAAGTTAGAGTCAGGAAGTCTTGATTTCAAATGTAGACTCAGATACTTATTAACTGTGTGGCCCTGGGCAAGTCACTTAATCTCTATCTGCCTCAGTTTTCTCTTCTACAAAACAAAAATAATAATAGCACCTATCTCCCAGGATTATTGTGAAGGAAGAAATTATTTAAATAGTTGCAAAAATGTGCTGCAAACCTTAAAGTGCTACATACTTGCTAATAAAAAGAATATTCCATTTTCACTGGTAGTTCCATTTAATGCAGACTTAACAACTTCATTAAGTAATGCCACATTTCTTCTCCACCTGTCAAAATATTCAGTACAAATGCTTCTCCTGCTCTTCATTTGCCAGTGAGACATTGATCCCTCTATCAAAGTTATTCTTCCCAATACCACTCGTTAAAATAGTGTGTTCTATACAAATTTTAGGGCCCATAACATTGGCTGCTCACTTGCCATTTTTAAGCAAAATGTTCCTTTGGAGCAAGTTTTTGGGCCCTCACACTCGTCACACTGACTATATTGTCTGGCTGGGTTGATGTATTTGTTAGTTTTACTGAACTGTTTCCCCCCTTCTTTTCATTTTATATTATTTCTTATTGGCTCTCTGGCTAGTGAAGAGAGGAAGGATATAGTTGAAATACAGGCAAAATAAACATTGACTTAGAGCTGGAAGTGACAGAGGTCATGCAGGCCAACTCCCTCGTTTGATAGATGAAGAAACTGAGACCCAGGGAGCTTATCACAGAGGTAGAAGTGACAGAACTAGGATGTGAAGCTCTGTTCACAGGTTCCCACAGGGTTGCCAAAGCCATCCCTCCTTCTACTGCACCAAGCTGCTCCACCTCAGTTTCGCCCTTTGGTTTTACAAAATATATCAATAAAATAAATTTTTGAAAAGATACTTCACATATATCATCTGGGATGTTTTCTGACACAGTCTTGTAAATAGTTTTCACGTGTCATTTGACTCTCCATGATTTTTATGAGCATGTCACCAACACTACCCTTGTTCCAACTACCCCCATCTTCTCATAGTTCTTTGACTATGTTTCTTTGGTACATGCTTTCTCTCTCTCTCTCTCTCTCTCTCTCTCTCTCTCTCTCTCTCTCTCTCTGCATGTATTCCCAGATATACACATATATGTGTGTGTGTGTGTGTGTGTGTGTGTGTGTGTGTTCTCTTACTGGTCAAGTTTCTCTGATTCATAGCCAATGGAGTTGGGGAAAGTGTAATATTCCCTCTGGACTAACTCCCTCCTTCCTACCCTCACTTTTCCTCCTTCTTGTCCTCACTTCTTTTAGCCCTCATTTCTTCCCCTTCCTGACCTCCCTTCTCCCTCACTTTCTGTCATCAATTCTCCCCCACCCCTACCCCTTCCTGCCCTCTAGTAAAGACACAAAGGTCTGCCTTCTCAAGATACAACAGAAGCTTGATAGCATCACTGCTAGACTTCCCAAATTCTAACTGTTGACTGTGAGCACTTGAGAACAATTTGTTCCAACAGCCATGAAGACAGCTGAAGCAGGCGTTGTAGAGGGTGTGGAGTTTGGTCAGGCATTCAATACACCAAGGTCATCCATTGCATCTCGGGTCATCAACAGTCATCTTGACTTTTGTCCTGCCACTGGACATCGATGACTCAGGAAGAGAGAGTGAGGCTAATGACTTCGTTCAATTCTGTGTAAGACGTTACCCCCTGATATCATTGGTCCTTTTTGGAAAGGAAGGATGAGCAACAGCAACAACAGTCCCATAGGGTATGACTGATTCTTTTCAATCAATCATAAAATATTTCCTGTGTGATGACATGAGTTTTCATCTAATGATCAAATCACTCCATACCTCCCCAATTAAGGACTTGTTTATATTTAGTTTACATCTTTGATTAAAGTCTGGGCTAAATTGGGGTCAGATTATATCCTCCCTCACACTTGCACTAGAAACACACCTCTCTTGGGCTATGGTGGGTGGTTAGGTGGATGCAATACCTGGCACAGACTGAATTCTAGTGGCTATTCAACTGTCCCACTTGCCTCAGTACCTCTAACATCTTTCTCAAAATTTATACACCTAACATCTCCCTCACCCCTATTCACATCTCAACCTGTAAGACTTCTCTAGAGCAAAGGAACAGTAAGAATATTTCTTTAAGTTCTATTCCCTTTTTAGTCTTTTGATCAAAAACAATGTTTTCAACAAGTGTCATCTAATTTTCAGTGATAAAAGCAGCACTTTAGGGTAACATTAACTCACTCTTCTTTTACAAAATGGCAATTCTAGATCTGTAGACTAGCGTATAGAGTAACCACAGGAAAGGAACTCCAAAGAGAAGGTGGATGGTTCATTTTGGTTTGCTGTGATAATCTATTCCCTGCTGTAAGGACATCTGAGGAATCTCTTTGGTATATATTCCTGATGCCACATTTCAAGTGGAATGGTAGGGGGACGGGGGAGGGGATTAGATGTTTAGTACCTGGAACAAATGGCCCATCAACACTGCCTCTGGCATTAAACAATTCATTAAACATGAAAAAGAAACAAACGTTATGGGTTTTAAACAGTCGTGGACTAAAAAAAAACATTGGCAGGAGTTCCTAGATTCTAGGGGTGACTGGAGAATCATTCTTCACATGGAGTCTAAATATGAGTGGCAGGGGAAGCAGGCTTATAGAAAGCTTATTGCTATAGAGAACTAAGGTCCCCAAGTTTGCAGAGCCAGGGTGACAAGGGATATAAATAAGGGTGTAGGGCATGATTTCTAAAGTTCCTCCCAGCATAAGGATTGCTGAAGGAGGGTGGTGTTAGAGTAGGGCTTCGAGAACTTTGCCCCCAGCTGAAAATTTAGAGGGTGCTGAGAGTGCTTATATTCCTCTAAGGAAGAAAGGGGAGGAACCTTATGGCAGAGTGAAGTGCATAGTAAGGAGATGTCACTGTATCCTCAGAGCTTTTTGGAAGCAGACTCCCACTAGGAACCAGAAGAGTGGTTCATTGAGTCTCTGACTCATTTTCAGAGGGTTAACTTGGTGGGGGAAGAGAATTCGGAGGCCCTAGCTGGGAGAACCAAGCTCTAGCCAGATTTAGGGGTGGGGAGGCACCCGAGAAGGTGGCTCATTGTAGCCACTGCCCATGACAACCCATCCCTTCATGGATGACAATGATGGAATGAGGGAATGGAGGCAGGGATCATGGATATGCAGACCATCTGCCAGCTACTTCATCTCCTCTTCCTCCTCCTCCTCCCCCAACCATTTTCCCCTCACACACAAGGCTACGGGCAGGCGCAGACTCTTGTTCCCCATGAGGGAAGCTGATGGACTGGAGTAGATGAGCTTGGAGGCTAGTATGTACCACAGAAGAACTGAGAGGGAAGTCTGCTAGCTCAGCTGTTTTTCCCCAATCATGAGACTAACACTGGTGCATGGAGAGTGCCGCTAAGTGAGCCTTGGCCAAATTTCAACAATCTGACTAAAATATCTCTAAAAGGTGGACTTGAGAAACCTACATTCTAGTCTTTGTTCTAACATTAACTGTGGGTATCAGTTTCATTTGCTATGAAAATGAAGGAGTTGGAAAAGTAGTCTCTCAGGCTTGTTTCAATTCTAACAATCTAAGATTTGGGCTCCATTTGACTTCACCTCAACTTGGCCTCAGTTTCAGTAAGAACTGAACAAGCCATGCTCTGTGACCTTGGAGCAATCACTTCTCCTATATAGTATCTCAGTTCCCCTTCCTGTAAAACCAAGGGGAAGTGCTTGGTGTAATAAATAGAATAGTGGACTTGGAGTGTGGAAAACCTGCATTTGAATTCCCGCTCTCTCACTTACCAACCATATGATCTGGGCCAAGTGATTTAACTTTTTTAGTCTCAATTTCCTTATCTACGAAACAAGAAGGTTGGAAAAGATGGCCTCTGATGACCTTTTGATTTCAAAATCTATGATCTTATGCTTTAGGGAGTTGGACTAAATGATCCAGTTAAAATTTAATTATCAATTAAAATGATTACAGGCCTAATATTGTCATGATTTTTTTTGGCTTTTTTTTCGGAGGGCAATTGGGGTTAAGTAACTTGCCCAAAATCACACAGCTAGTAAGTGTGTCAAGTATCTGAGGCTGGATTTGAACTCAGGTCCTCCTGACTCCAGGGCCTGTGCTCTATTCACTGCACCACCTAGCCGTCCCTATTGTCATATTTTGAGGATTTGGAAAAACGTCTGGTATCAAATCCTGTTTTATCCTCCTCCTCAGAAGCATCTGTAGAAGTAGGGGGTTATTACTGCATCCCTATTCCTCCATAATCAGAGTCCTTGGAAGTCAACTGTGGGGTGGGGGAGGGGGAGGAGACCTAGACCTTAGCACTAGTTATCAAGAATAATTAGTTAAGGGGCACTACACTAATGAGCTGCCCTGAGACAAATCAGCATTGTGTTCGTGCAAACTTTCTCAGCAGTGCCTCACTGTCAGTATTCTCCCTCTGCCTAGTAACCTGTGTCCTTAGGACAGGTTACTAGAAACCAAAATAATGAGGCAGGTAGGGGCAGAGGCATAGTTAGGATAAGCACCACCATGGTCTGAGCCTTTGAAACAGCATAGTAAGGAAACAGGAACAGGTCAGGGCAAACAAGTCTGACTCTCAAATGGTACTAGATGAAAAGGCCATTAGCCTCAGCATAGGACTACCATGCCCTGGAAGAACCTAACGGGACACCAATGGGCATCCATACTAAAAAATCTAGAAACAACAGCTTTTACCTACATCATCAAGGGAAGAATAAAAGGAGTATTCATCTACCTTATCCTAGGAAAGGGATCTCTTCCAGGGGACTGTTTGCAGTTGGGTAGGTGGATAGGATGGGGCAAATTCCATCGACAACCACTTAGCCTGGGATATCGATATAATTTTTATACACAGGAAAAAGTAATGAACACTGCTTTTAAAAAATCTGAGGTTCTAGAAGAATCTTTTAGAGATATGCTTGGTAAAATTACTTTTGTGATATACATGGGGATCATGAATTAAAAAGCTTTGATAACCTTAAGTTAGTACACAAATACCAGCTATGATCATTCCTATTACCATTTTTATTATAAGGAGAAAGATACTGGGCCCATTGTCTATGCATCTAAATCCAACTGGGAATGGAAATAATTTTTCAGATAAACAAAACATTTGTTTCAATTATTTAGACATTTCAGGCATAAGTAAAGATCTGGAACAAAGTTTTCTGGGTAATTGCCTTAATTTTCCATTGACTAACATTGTCTGGAAATCCAGTAGCAACATATACAGCACTGGGGACCTTTGTACTTTGCCCAAACTCTCCTAGAGCTCCACTTCAGAACTGAAAAGTTCATTTTTTATTGGTCACATTTTATGGGTCACATTTTTTATTTTAGTCACAGTAAAATGACTATAGCTAGTTCTCTATACATGTGGCACCTGCTTACTTTAAAGAAAATAAAACTTTTTTGTCTACTTTCTATGAGACAGCAGATCTAATTATGTGGCAGAGTCTAATAGTGATGATGATATTTGACATTTTTCTTTATGTAATATCACTTTAAGGTTTACAAAGTGCTTTACATCCATGATCTCATTTGAGCCTAGAATGTAATGCCACTGAGGGCAGGGACTGTTCTACTGTTGTCTTTTTATTATCAGGCCCTAACCTGGTATAGTTGTCCCACACATAGCAGCTATTTAATAAATGATTGATGATTTGAATCAAATTGTTATTTAATGGTCCACAAGGTTAGCCTTCTTGCCAGGAAGCTGGAGGAAAGTTGGGAGAAGGAGGTAGAAGATTTAACAATGAAAGTCATTTTCATTTATTTGTGGTTTTAAAACATTATTAAAATTTAATCAGATTTGTGTTACAAAGAGATAAAATGAGGTATACAGGAGAAAAAATTCAAATGAAATTCTCCTGCTTCATCATATTTAAAAATTGTAATTCAATCGGTAGGAAAAATTAAACAATTCTCTGTTTATAAACAAAGTAACAAGGTCTCTTCCTCCTCTGTTTAAAAGTTTCTTCAGTTGCTGCTCACTGAAATCACATTACCCCATTTCTATTTCTGTCCCACAGACTACAGAGCCTTTCAATATTAAAATTTTAACGCTACAGGTCTGGCAACAAGACCTCCCACAGCTCCACAATTGGTGGGCTTAAGAAAAAAGCCTGTGAAATTTGGTCACAGAATATCTATGGATTAATGACATCAGTTTAGATCGACATTAGCAGGTTAGATAGGAATTCAACATGCCCACAGCAGGTAGCATTCTAAAGTAAGATTCTGCTTACTATCATTCCTCTCTTTTTTCAATTCTCCAAGGACAGAAAGAATAAAATCACACATGAACAGTCTTCAGGCCCTTAGACATCCCCAGCTCAGCTGCCATTCCCAAATGGTTCACCATTTATCAAGTCCACAAAAATCTTAGGACATTCTCATTTCTCTGGGCTCTGACCAAGCAATTGATACAATTCCAGTTAAAGCTTTAAACTTCCACATCTAAACACATTTGATAGTTTGTCCTGAATTTTAGCACAATTTGGTAGCTGGTGACTTTTATCTGATTGTCATGGCATCCATTGCCATCTAGTTCAGATATGGCAGAATCCAGGGCAAGGATATATCATTTAAATCCTAACCAACTCTTATCTAAGATACCAATTGTGCCAGGCCTATGTAGGAACAGTCCATTTGTACCTTTTTAAAAGCTCCAGATCATGAATGAGATGATAATAATAATAATAATAATAATACAACAGTTACATGGCACCTTAATGTTTCCAAAGTGCTTTAAACCATTATCCCATTTAAGCCTCAGAACAATCTCATGAGGTAGGTACTCTAGACATTATTACCCCCATTTTACAAGGAGGAAACTAAGACTCAAAGAGGTTCATTGACTTACCCGTAGTCACACAGGTAGACTAGTGTCAGAAGCAGGATATGAACTCAGGTTTTCCTGAGTCCAAGTCCATTATTCTGTTATGTCACATTGGCTTTCTAAAGGAGGGGGAAGAATTTCAGTGTCGATTTGGGGGCGATTTAATTGTTATTCAACTGTTCCCAAATAGAGATTTAAACTAGGCGGCACAGTGGATAGAGGGCTGGGCCTGGAGTCAGAAAGACTCATCTCCCTGAGTTCAAATATAATTTCAGATGTGTGACCCTGGGTAAGTCACTTAACCTCATTTGCCTCAGCTTCCTCATCTGTAAAATGAGCTGGAGAAGAAAACCCCAAATGAAGTCATAAAGAGTTGACCATGACTGAGTAACAACAAAATATATACTCCAAAGTATTTTCTGCCCTGCTTTTCACCTTGCTACCTTTTCCTTTTCCTCTTTCTCTGCCCCCATGGATAGTGGTGAAATGAAGGTAGAGAGAGGGAAAAAGAGATTACTACATCTCATTCTCCTCTCCTCAACACAAAGTCCACCCTTATCCATGCACCCCAATACTCCCACTTAAAAAAGAATTATCAAAAGCCTTTCTTATCACTTGGGTGATTCCCAGAAGTTCTAGCAGGGTGCTCTAGGATATCACAAGTGACAAGGAGGCCTAAGAGATGAAGAGTTTGAGACACTTAAATCAGAAGAGATTGTAAGGATGTTGATTGCCAAAATTTGTACTTAAAAGATATTTTTTCTCAGCAAATACACAGAAGAGATCTGCCACACAAGGAGATGACGCTACTGTCACTGGTCCAGGAGGTACACTGGGTCTCCCACTCTGATTGTTCCTGGATCTTCCAGGACAAAATACTGTCCAAAGAGAGGTGACTTGCCATAGACCTTTTGCTGAGAGGGATCACACTGCCGATAACTGTAAAGAGAAAAAGACTATTATAAATCATGGGTGAAGTAGAAACAGGTTCCCAAACAGCAGATATTTTTTTCCTACTTAATGTTAATAAAATACAACAGAATGTTGCGTCCTTTCTCAGGCACAATCTTTTGCTACTGTCTTTCCCTTCTTTGGACGCTGATAACTTAAAGACTCAATTTGTTACCATATCTTGACCCTCCCCCTCCTTGAAATCCGATATTTCTTTCTGCTAATTTACTGGGTTTTGTTAATGATGCTATCATTCACCAAATTAGCAAGTATTGAAAACATTTTTTATTTTTCTTTTCTGCCATCCTCCATTATCAGTCACCAAATCTTTCTGATTTCTCCTTCAAAATGTCTCTCGGATCCATCCCTTCCTTTCAGTTCTGCTGCCACCATTCCAGTTCAGATTCTTATTATCTTGTACCTCAACCATTACAACAGCTTTTTAACTGATGTCCATGAACTCAAGTCCTTTCCTCACCATCACTCCCTCGGTGCTCCAATCCCTTCTGCACACTAGATTCATCTTCCAAAAGCATTCAATCTGCATACTAAATTCATTTCCTAACATAACGATCAAGTCATTGCCCCATTCAACTTGACCAAGATTTATTAAACAGGTCTTCTGTGCAAGGCACTTAAAAAGCTGAATTCATACCCTTAAGTGTCATACATCCTCTTGGTCTTGTTGACTTCATTATGAAGTCAAATGTAGAAAGAAGTTTATGTTTGTATTATGTATGAGTTGAAATGAAAGAGGAAAAAAATGAGGTAGAGGTCCAAGTAGCCTTACTGTGCCAACCACAGAGGGCACAGGAATGGAGATGAAATGCCAGGCTCCTGGTCATATCTGGTTGAAACCATTGGGAGACACCCTCTGGGAGACTATCTCGGTTCTCCCATTTAATGCAAAACTCTTACCTTTCCATCTGATACCCTGGAGTCAGAAGGACCTGAGTTCAAATCAAGCCTCAGATGTTTATAAGCTGTCTAATTCTGGCAAGTTACTTAACATCTCTCTATCTTCATTCCCTCAGCTAAAAACTGGAATAATAATTGCACCAACCTCTGAGGGCTGTTAAGGATCAAATGAGGTGTTTGGAAAAGTGTATAACATAGTGCCTGGCACAAAGTAGGCATGATATAAATGCTTATTCCTTTCCCTTCCCTGATATTGGAGTTGGCATCATTTGAATTCTCCATGACAAAGGACATTCCTGAAATCAGTTCACTTAGATATGTTCCATGAATCCTCTTGACATTCTGGAATGACTGTTTTCTTTATAACTAAGTGTAGCTTTTGTATAATATGCAATTTTATGCAAAATTATTTGTTGGGAAATATTAAAAAATATATGTATGTAGTTATTCTACTATTATTTATTTATTGCTATTTATTATTATCTAATATTATATATTGTATAATATAACATTATATGTATACATGTGTATATATTTTATTGTTATTATTATCACATGTTGCTTTGGGTATTTTCCCCCGTTCATTAAATTCTTATTCTATCTATAAGAAGAAGGGAACAGAGTATTGGGGAGAAACATTTTAATTCTCATATGGAGAAAGTTAACTGTCATGGGTAAGAGAGAAAGGCCTAAGAAAATTTCTTTACTGAGAAACTGATTGAGTTAACTATCATCTTAGAGAAAAATCAAAGAGATATTTTGAAAGAAATTAGTTTAGGGGTGGCTAGGTAGTACAGTCAACGGAGCATGGGCCCTAGAGTCAGGAGGACCTGAGTTCAAATCCAGCCTCAGACACTTAACACTTACTAGTCGTGTGACCTTGAGCAAGTCACTTAACCCCAATTGCCCTGCATTCCCCCCTCCAAAAAAGCAAAAAAAAAAAAAAAAACAGTTTAATTCTTAGCCTGTGATGAAGATATTCTGTGGAGAAGATATTCTAAAGAGAAATCTGGAGAGCTTTTGACTAGAATCATGAGAAGACTGAATGATAAAACTATAGTTCTGGTGGCAGCAGTTGCAGGTTATTGTTGGAGATAACTCTGGCTATGATTTCTCTCAACTGATACATTGCTTTTTATTGTTTGTTACACTGTCAATAAATTGCTTAGCTAGTAATATCAATGTTTCTCAAAGTCTATAAGAATAAGATTTTATATTGAGATGAATGAAAACTTATGAGACAAATAAGTTTCTTTGATTTATTTATAAATTGGGTAGGTAATTGATTAATAAGAGATATTATTCATTTCTTTAATTTATGGGGAAATTTGGGAATAAATCCTTTGATTGCCCTATGACCTATGTAGAGAGAGTGGAGGTTAGTTTGGTTGTTGACTAGAATAGTTCCCCACACCCCACACAGTCTACATGAACACTCTTATCTCCAACCCTATTATACACATATTATTACAACATCTAAATGTATTGTGTTTTGTATATATTTCTGACAGTCAAGGAAGCAGTCAATCAAATGGTATTCCCCATTGTGTTACATTTACTATTAATGTGAATTTGATGTTTGCACAATGTTTTGTTGCAGAGACTTAAACACTAACTATGGGTAGAAATTTACACCATTCTCAATAACCCTTTCTGTAGAAACCATGGATATTATTACCACATCTTTAAAAGGTCAAAAATACATGATTTAGACATAAAGGATGACACCATAAGCAAATTAGGAGAGCAAGGAACAGTTCACCTGTTTGATCGGTGAAGAAGGGAAGAATTTATAACCAAATGAGATAGAGAAGATATAAAATGAATAATTTTGATTGCATTAAAATTTTGCACAAAAATCCCCAATGCAACCAAGGTTAGAAGGAAAGCAGAAAAATGGGAAATACTTAGCCAATTTCCATCTAAACTATCCAGCCTTAAAAGCCTAGATCAAACTTCTCCCTCCTCTGAATTCCTTTATCACTTTACACGACTCACATGGTACCTATCACAAGCTTCCTTGGATCGCCACTCCCCAAATTTATCTTCCCCCTTGGACTGTAAGCTGCTGGAGTACAGAGGCAGTGCCTGGAACATCTTTGTATACCCCATAGTTCCTTGTATAGTGCCTTATACACAGCAAATATTCAAAAGATATCTATTGAATGAATAAATCAATGAAGTTTAACATTACAAAAACCTAAATTAGAGGGAGAGGGAAAATGAGAGGAATCTAATAGAAGTGATATAGCAAGAGAAAGGGAAAGAAACAAGAGACAGAAACAGGCAGATAAAGATGGAGAGATACAGACAACACAGAGAGAGACAGAGGAAGAGAGAGACAGAGATGGAGAGGGGGGAAGGGGACAGAAACAGAGGAAGAAACAGTAGGGGAGGGGCGATGAAAAACAGAAAGAGTGATATTCTACTTCAGTTTTCATTCCTACTCAAACCCAAATCCATTTTCATAAAGGAAATTATTTCTACATAGCAATAACTCTAGCTCCCCACAGAGGCTGGGTCAATAAACCAAACATTCAAACCCTGTGACTGGACCCTTTAAGGTAGTGAGGAGAGAGGGGGACTGAAGGGAGGGAGGAGTGTTGTAGCAACTTGTTCCTAATTTTTGCCTTCAGATCTAACAATTTTAATGAGAAGACTGACTAAAAACACCCCAGAGCTATCTGATGTGAATAAATCCTATAAGACATGAGCAATTAACTCAGTCTGTTTCATGATGATACCACAGTCCAACAATATATTTCTGTTATTATCCTGAACAGTCTATGTGGCCTGGGAGTCTCTGGGACGGCCTCTCCTGTCCATAGGATGACAGAGCAAGGATATTCTAGGCATCTGTCACTTTGAGGCCCAGACCCAGAGGCAGAGCCCTTTTCCTTTTAAAGTCCCTGTTTTAGCATTATCATGTCAGTCAAATCCTGCAGACTTTGGGATCACTGGTTCCCTTTACTGAAGATTAAAAAAAAAAAGAGCATAAAACTAGCAGTTAGGAGACCCGAGTTCTAATCCTGCCATTTCCACTTACTATGTGAATAACCAGAAAAATCACTTCACTAACTAGGGGGCAGAGTGCTGGACCTGGAAACAGGGAGACTTGAATTCAGATCCAGACTCAGATATGTCCTATCTGTATGATCCTGGGCAAGTCACATTCCCTCTGTTTCCCTCAGATTCTTCATCTAAAAATGGGAATAATAACATCATCTATTTCCCAGAGTTGTTATGAGAATCCAATGAGCTAATATTTGTAAAGCACTTTGTAAACCTTAAAACACTATATAAATGTTCACTATTCTTTTGGCTTCTACGTCTGTGTGATGAGAACAGTATCCTTCCTGACTATTTTCAGGAAGGTGGCATTGATGATAAATGGTCAGAGCCCTAACTCTCAGACCAGGGGTGGGGAACCTGTGACCTCAAGGCTGCCCACGTGGCCCTCTAGGTCCTCAAGTGCAGCCCTCTGACTGAATCCAAACTTCACAGAACAAATACCCCTTAATAAAAGGATTTGTTCTGTAAAACCTGGACTCAGAGGACCTGGATTAGATGGCCACATGAGGACTTCAGGCTGCAGGCTCCCCAACTCTGTCTTAGACACTCCCTCCAGTGCTGTCCTCACCCCTGACTGGTTATGAATGAACAAACCAGCCACTTCTCTCCAGTTCTTCATCATTTACACAGCCCCTTCCCGGGCCTCAGCAGAGATCACTAGGTAGGAAATAGCTGGGATTTTTAATAAAGTCAGTCATTCACGAAAAAAAAGTTTAGTTTCTTAGAATTTTCACCTATCCCGTTTCACTGTCCAAAAGTCAGTCTGTACACACTGGCTCAGCCCCTAATGTCTCCTGCCAATATACGACCACTCCTATTCTGTATTTTTTTTTCCTTTTGGACTGGTTCTATAATTTCATTGGTATAGGAGTATAGTTGGGAATCTCCCTCTCCCAAAGCTGATGAGCAAATATTCTGTAACTCAGAGTCACAGAGAATTGTGTAATTCTGTAATACCAATGAGAATTTCTCCTCCTGCTGCCCCACCCTCCCAGGAAACTCTGTTAAAAGAGTTCTCAGTTATTCCCATGGAATCAGGGCCTATAGAAAAGGTTCTAGTACCTAGAGGGAGGGAAGTCTAGTTTGGACAAACACCGAGGTGAGAAAAACTGAGGTGTGGTGGTGGAGAATCTCTACCTCGCTGACCCCTCAGGGCAACTGAAGCCTTGGTAACCCCTCCCAGGGCTCCTAGAAAAGAACTAGCTTGGGGTGAAAAGGGGCTGGATTTAGAGTCAATGTATCTCAGTTCAAAACCTGGTTCTGCTCCTACCTGTGTGACCCTGGGCAAGTCATGGATCCTTTCTAGGATTCTGTTTCCTCACATATAAAAATGAGGAGTTTAGGCTAGATGGTACACCTCTAGGGTTCCTTCTGTCCCTAAGTATATGATACTGTAGGCTCAGGGATCAGCTTCATTGAAGCAGGGAAGGTCAGGGAAGAAAGTCAACCCGTCACATCCTAGCATGTGCTTTCTCCAGGTCCTCCCAGCATCTTCAGCAATTCTGCTGCTATCCCATCCAGAATCACTAAGTTTCCCTAATCTAGTTTTAGCCTCATTGATGATTTTTAGGGGCAGCAGGGGGCAAAATGGATAAGAGTATCAAGCTTGGAGTTAGGAAGACTCATCTTCCTGAGTTCAAATCTAGCTTCAGACACTTACTACTTACTAGCTGTGTGACCCTGGACGAGTCACTTAACCCTGTGTGCCTCAGTTTCCTCATCTGGAAAATGAGCTGGAGAAGGAAATGGCAAACTATTCCCGTGTCTTTGCCAAGAAAATCCCAAATGGGGTCATGAAAAGTAGGATATAATTGAAAAATGGCTGAATAACAATACCACATCTTTTAGGATTACAGGATTTTATTTCATCATTCTAGATTACAGATTGTTTTCACCTCCATTCTTCCATTATCTTCATAGCATAGCTGTGTAGTAGGTAGTGCAAGTAATGTTATTATACCCATTATATAGATGAGGAAATGAAGCTCAGGGAGATTTTCATTTGCCCAAGGTTACACATCTAGTAACAAGCTAGAACCTAACTAGGTCTTCTGACTCCTGAATCAGTATTCTTTCTCATATTTTCTGTCTCACAAACCAGCACAATCTTACTTGCTCTAGATACATTGGTATATGGGAAAGTATTTCTATGTCTGGCTTATTACCAAATCATTCATTACTTCAATGAGCATCTGCTAAGTGCTTACTGTATACACTACACAGCAGTCTGTGAGCTGATTTTTTACCCGTATTAATTAGTTCATTAATCAAACATCACCCACTCTTTGTTGCACTGTACAACTTGAGAAGAGCTCCCACATGCCTTCTCATTCAGCGTCTTCCAAGCTGTTAGGCAATTGCCCCAATGTCAGAGATAGTGTGGCCTAGTGGAAAGTTTACTCATCTTAGAGTCAGGTAATGCTTGTGTTCCATTCTCTCCTTTGCCAATAACTAGCTGGTGATTATGGGCAAGCTGTTAAACCCCTCTCAGCCTGTTTCCCATCTATAAAATGGGAATGATGACTATCTGCAAGGCAACTGCCGACCAAGCAAGATTGTGTCTATAAAGCATTTTGCAAACCAAAACTCTCCATATAAAAATCAGCTAGCCATTATGATTTCTTGCATTCTTAATGCTTTGCCCCACAAGACATCACTTGCTAGCAAACCCCAATTCCTGTCGTCAAGCAGAGAGGCTAAACAGCTCAGATAGGAGATTCTGAAAGTACCATTTCCTAAATAACTCAGACATAAAGGACTGAAGCGCCTGGCTCCCTGCTGCAAAAACAGAGGGGCTATTTTCTGACTCTAATGTTGACTTAGCTTCTCCATAATTTATGTGAGCCTACAGGGCCCTTTTCCCTCCCAATTTATGACCACTTGTCTTGGGGGAGTATATAAATTACACTTATGACAATTTAAATCTCAGTAAAAGATAAGAGAGAGACACCTAGGTTGGCTGCACTGTCTCACAGAGCATTACAGGCAATTAGGCCCAGATTGCTGGGATATATGAACACTTGTAATAGATCAGCACAAGGGCATCAGCTTCCTTTCGCACATTCTTATTGTGCCTGGAGTCAATTATCCCCCTCTAACAAATACACACTCACAAATGGAGGAGGGGCAGAAATACAGAGGTATTGCATGGAGGGGTCTGGGGGCCACAGAGGTACAAGAATCACAGTGAACTTTCTCACCCCAGGGGGCAAAGGTGACTGTTTTAAAGTCCAAGATCCTACAGTATCTGAGGGGAAGAGAAGCAACATTTAAATGGAACAAAAGCAACTTCCCAAAGTAACTGGGATAATTTATGTATCCCAACAGCAGTAAAATGTGAAGGGGCCAGTGCTTTTATATTTAAAGGAGCCTGGCTACTGAGACCCTTTAGGAGAGTCACATAACAGATGTAACTAGGTGGTGCAATGGCCTGAAGTCAAGAGGAAAGGACTTTGAGTCTAGCCCCAGACACTTACGAGATGAATGACCTTGGGAAAGTCACTTAACACTGTTTGCCTCAATTTCTTCATCTGTAAAATGAGCTAGAGAAGGAAATGGCAAAACCACACCAGTATCTCTCCCAAGAAAACCCCAAAAGGGTCCATGAAAAGTCAGACATCATTGAACAACAAATAATATCAGTAGTAGTAGTAGTAGTATAAAGAATCCCTAGTTTGGAGTCAGGGGATCTGGTTTGAACACCAGTTCTGCTACATATGAACTGTGTCCTTGGGCAAATCAATAAACCTCTGTAAGTGCTAGAGTTGGAAAGACTTGAGTTTTAGTAGCTGCTTGAGTTACATATCTAAAGTCTTTTGTAAACCATAATGTGATATAGAAAAGATAGCTATTATTATTCACCTCTCTGGGTCTCAGTTTTTTCACCTAAAAAATCAAGGGGTTAGTCTCTAGGATGCATTCAAAATCTAAAATCCTGCAAAGCTAGGTATTAGGCAGCATCTGTCTCGGATACACAAATCTAAGCACCCTGTAACTCTGTTTTGTCATACCTCCTTAGCGTTTCCAGGGGTTCCTTCCTATCCATGATGCCAGTGTCTGGATCTACAGTTGTTAAAATGCACCTAAATAAAATACAGCAAACAATAGATTATAGCTGGAAATGAGTGGCAATGCCTGTTTCTTCCAGTGGTAGAGAACACTTACCGGCCACAAGCCATGATCCTTTTCATTTCCACATCACCAATAAGGATTTCATTCCAAGAATCCTAGGAAACAGGCAAAATTCACATTTATGTCATCATTCCTAAAGTATTTGTCTTGAACACCCAGGATAAAAATTGCTTCTAAATTATTTAGCAAAAAGTCACAACAAGGATATGATGCTCACACCAACCAAAACTTACTGCTAAATAGTACTTTATCATTACAAAGCTTTTTCATATACAGTACCTTCATTTGATCCTTGAAACAACTCTATCGATACAAATATTATTTTCCCCCTTTTACAGATGAGAAAATTGAGGCTTCTGATTCTCAATTCAAAATTCTTTCAAGTATTACCAAGCTGCCTTTTCTGGGAGAATGGAAAACACTGACAGTCTTCCTCTCCTTACCCTGCCTTTGTTATGTGCCACTCTTCCCTACCTAGCTGGAATCTCTCTCTTCCCTCCCCCCCCCTTTTAGTTCACCTCCTGTACGTGCAAAACCTGGCTCAAAACTCACCTCCTTCAAACTGGCTGCAATCAAATGAGACATTTGTTAAGTACTTACTTAGTGCAATACCTGGTATATAGTAGGTGCTCAGTAAATGCTCGTTTCCTATGTGATCTTTGGACATTCATTTACTTTCTCTAGGCCTCAATTTCTTCATCTTGAACTAAAGGTTCTCATCCCTTCCAGCTCCAATAATCTATGAAATGATGAACCTATCTTATTGATGAGGGCATTCCACTAGCCAATACTAATTATACCTTTTCCTTCTTCATGACTCTGGGCCCTTTTCCCCACAATTTCTCTATAGAGAGCTCTCCTAATAAAGATGTCCTTGTTCTTTCAGTTCCTTGGGGACACTCATGGCTGCCCATCTATTGTCACTGTTCTCATGATACGACCATGATAGGCCACTTCCTTGTACAGTCATGTCTTCCATAAAGTTTTTCATTGTTTCTTCTCAAGCATGTTTCATCATAGGCAATATGCCTTGTGTATATTTATTCAAGGAAGAACTACATTTCAAAACACTTAAGACCAGCAAATATTTCTTGGGCACTCATTATTCAGAAGAAACTGTCCTAGGAACTAAGGGTGATATAAATGAGTATAAGCCACAGTTCCTTACTTCAAAGAGTTTACAATCTATGTGAGGTCATGAAGAAGTTCATAAAGAGTTAAGAAAGACAAATAGTTCAAGACCTCAGTCACAAGATATTCAAAGATTGGTTATTTGTCCTTGATTATTTGCCAAACGAAGTAGGGAGATACCAAATGTCACAGAAGTTTAAAGAAGGAATGATCAGATATGGTTTTGAGATGAGCCCTGAAATATTGGTAGCCTTGGACCCTGAGATCCCACTGCTAGGTAAATACCTCAAGAGGGTCAAAGATAGTAAGATTCTACATATGCTAAAATATTAATTGTAATATTTTTGTGGTAGTAAAGAAGTGGGAAAAGTTAGATGCCCATCAATTGGGAAATGGTTGAACAAATTATGCCTCATAAATTTAATGGAATATTAACTGTGCTAAAAGGACTGACATAATGAAGAATTCAAAGAAAAAGATATATGAGCTGAATGGAGAAGAGACAGCAAAAAATATATACAATCACTATATTGATGGAAATGGAAATAATGATAAAATGAAATTGAAAGTTATACAATTAAAGTGATAAAACTTAGGCCCTGGGAAGAAATGTAAAAATGAACCTTCCTCCTCTCATTCTAGATGCTATGGGGGTGGAATCTTATATACAATGTCAGATTAACCCATGTGTTTGATAATTTTGCTAAACTACTTTTTTCTCTCTTTTTAAAAAATCTTTGTTACAGAGGAAGGCTCACTACAAAAAGGAAAAGAATGGAGTAAAAAGGATATTTAAGAAATGAGATAATATAATGTGACATGTTTTGTAAACCTTAAAGTACTATAAAAATGCTGGCTATTATTATAATTGTGTTCAAACAAAAGGCTTCAATAAAAAAAATAAAATAAAAAAGAAAGACAGGTATGATTGAAAGGCTGAAAGAATAGGGAAGATAGAGGACATCCTACTAGAGATATTCTAAATATGTTTAACAGAAATCAGAAATATAAGAGGGAGACAAAGGACAGTTACATACATGGAGAGAGTGTGATAGGGGAAGGCAGCTAGATGGCACAGTAGATAGAGTGCCAGAGCCTGATGTTAGGAAGCTCATCTTCCTGGGTTCAAATCCAGCCTCAGACAGTTCCTAGCTGTGTGACCCTAAGCAAGTCACTTCATCCTGTCTGCCTCAGTTTCTTCATCTGTAAAATGAGCTGGAGAAGGAAATGGCAAACCATTCTAGTATCTTCACCAAGAAAACTCCAAGTGGGGTCATAGTCACAACTGAAACAAGAGAACATCAAGTAGGAAGGGGCAAAAGTCACATTCTACCAGTGATTTAAATGTTCACCTGGGTATTTGGCTTCCTATAGATCCATCCTTTATCAGTCTGAAGCCATAATTTACCTACCATGAGACTTTTTCAAAGCACGTCTTTAATTGAGCTAACATTCACCCTATATGATGTGTGTGTTGCTATATTGGGGGAAGAAACAAACAAAACAAAACAAGAAAAGTGTTGCTTTCACTGATTTCTTACGCCAGAATCAAGTGAGCAACTACTTAGCAAAGACCTGTTCTATCTAGGATTTTACCACATGGGGGCAATGTGGTCACAAAAAAAACCTGAAAGCTGCAGCAAGAAACTAATAAAGTCACAGGAATAGACAGAGACTGGGTCTGTATTTTTATTCATATAGGGAACACCTGGTGGAGAAATTGTATCAATTCAAGTAAAGGCTTTCTTTGCTATGTGATCTTTGGACATTCATTTACTTTCTCTAGGCCTCAATTTCTTCATCTTGAACTAAAGGTTCTCATCCCTTCCAGCTCCAATAATCTATGAAATGATGAACCTATCTTATTGATGAGGGCATTCCACAAAAAAGCACTTGATCAACTTGTCTGGGGACATAGTCAGTATATATCATAAGTGGGACTTGAACTGGGTTTTCTTGGCTCAAATGCCAGCTTTTCATCCACTATTCTACCCTCCTTCTCCAATACAATTATTGGATCATAAATTCAGAGCTGGAAAGGGTCTTCCCCTTTATTTTATGGATGAGGATACTGAGACCAAAAAAAGTTAAGTGCTTTGTCCAAGATCCTCTGATTCCAAGGCCAATGCTCTTCATTCATCATTTGTACATGTATTCATTCCCTCAATAAATGTTTACTTATAGCTTACTACACATCCGATTTTCTTGGTAGAAGATAGTCCCTGCCCTCAAGATTTTTTTACTGATACAACACTCTGCCCAGACAGGTTTGGGTGATTTTCAGAAGGCCAACCCTGTGATGCCATGTGCTAAATGTTGCAAACTCAGAGGGAAATCAAACTTCAGATTCTGGGAGGGACTTCTGGTGAAGGAAAATTCAGAGAAGTGAGAAAAGATGAGTGAGAAGGAAGATTTAGACTTTGAATGGCAGATGGAGACCTCGCCAGAGTTACAGCAGTAAAAATCAATACTCCTACATGTCCCTTGATTCCCAGCACCTGCACGTCCAGAGACTGCTAATATAAAAAATGCTTCTGAATCAAAGAACCCCTTTAATCTTGAGTGGTCTATCACCCAGAGTACCTAGGGCAGTTAGGGGGCACAGTGGATAGAGCACTGGGCCTGAAATCAAGAAAACCCAGGATCAAATTTGACCTCAGATACTTACTAGCTGTGTGATCCTGGGCAAGTCACTTAACCCTATCTGCCTCAGTTTCCTCATCTGTAAAATGAGCTAGAGAAGGAAATGGCAAACCATTCCTATTTCCTTGCCAAGAAAATTCCAAATGGGGCCACAAAGAGTCAGACATGACTGAAACAACTGAACAACAAAAGTCTATCACGCCACCTAATCTGTACTGCTTCCCTTTATTTGTTTTATTACTTGCTCGGATAAATGTTTTTCTATTATCTGTGATAATCTTTTCTATAACAATCATTTATTTGAGGGGAGCTAATATGGCTAATATCAAGCTGTTACCTTCCCAATTCAGAGCAACCAGCTAAAACCCATCAGAAATATCTGATGTCTAATAAATATAATTCTAGTCTAAGATTCCTCTTAAAGACAGGAAAACAAAGGAATGATCACATAGTTATAGCCATCTTCCTACTTCCCACAAAGGCAGAAATGCTAATCTTGCTTGGGGAAAAAGAACTAACCTCTTCAAATCTCTATTTATAAACCCCTTGGTTCTTGTGGCCCAACACAACCTGTTACACTCAAGCAGTGGAGTTCAGCTATTTATTATGTAAATTTGCATTTATTATGATTACTTATTATGTAAGTACAATTCAATAAATATGTATTAAATACCTATGATTTATAAAACCTAGTTTCTAAATACAATAACAAGAATATAAGCTAAATTATGAGCCATAAGAGAGGTTTAAACAGACATTATCCGTACTCAGTGCAGGTAGCAATCACTTTCACTTCTGCTTGGGTAATCAATTCCCTCATGAGAGGGAGTGGATGAGAGCATAGCCTAGAAGAATTTCAACTGCAAAGTGTCAGGTAGCAGGGGTGGCTTTATAAAGGTAGCAATGCAAAAACAATTGAAAAATTAAAATCAATCCAGTTTTGCTGCAGAGTATGGCTTACAGAGAAAAACAGTGAGGGAGATGAGATGTGAAGGTAAGATTGAAACCTGAGGGCCGTATAGCAGAAAGGCTTGAAAAATGAGAGAAGAGACTGTATTAACTGCATTCTTAATACAAACAAGAAATAATGCATTTCAGCAATGCCTTGCTATATAAATTTGACCACACGGAGGCAAACTCGTCCAAAAAACTGAATTCAATTTTAGATCAACTGAGTGTGGAGATGCTGGTGGGAAGACAGGTAACTCCGGCTAAGGATTCTGGATTTTATCTTGAAAATAATGGGGAATCAATGCAAGGTACAATGGAAAAGAGCGATAAACTTGGAGTGCTGAACTTGGACTCAAGGGTCCTGAGTTTTAATGTTTGCTCAAGCCAAGAAGCTCTACACTTACTCCCTGTGCAAGCTGAGGCAAATCTCTGAACTTTTCTGACACTCAGTTCCCTCATCAATAAAATGAAGGACTTGGATTAACTGATTTCTATGGTTCCTTCCAGTTCTATGAGGCTATAGTGCAGTGGTTCTCAACCTTCCTAATGCTGTGACCTTTTAATACAGTTCCTCACGTTGTGGTGACCCCCCAACCATAAAATTATTTTCATTGCTACTTCATAAATGTAATTTTGCTACTGTTATGAATCGTAATGTAAATATCTGATATGCAGGTTGTATTTTCATTGTTACAAACTGAACATAACTCACAGGTTGAGAACTGCTGCTACTATAGTGGTTCTCAAAAAAAAAAATTACATAGAATCTTCATTTAAGAAGACCATGGGATTTTTGAGACTATGTAGTCCAACACTACGTAGTCCAACACCCCCAAAGAAGTTAAGTGACTTGGGGGCAGCTAGGCGGCACAGTGAATAGAGAACCTGCCCTGGAGTCAGGAGGACCCAAGTTCAAATCCAGCCTCAGACACTTAACACTTATTAGCTGTGTGACCTTGGGCAAGTCACTTAACCCCAATTGCCCCTCCAGGAGAATAAAGCAAAAAAAAAAAAAAGTTAAATGACTTGTCTCAGATCACACAGGATATAAGTATCAAAGGCAGGATTTGAACCCAGCTCCTCTGACTCAATTCACTATGTTTGCCACTGTAGTATGTTGCTTCTCACAATAGCCTTAGATAGATACCATTAAGCCTCAATGACATCCAGGCTTCAAGGACAGACAAATATTCAAATGTGGAGTCTAGTAGATGAAGCAGACCACAGTTACAGGGGGAAAAAGACTTTTCAAGATGCCTTTGGAAAAGGCAGAAGTAGAAAGCAAGAATCCCTTCTAAATTTCAGATCACCATCCCTATTCGGAGTTTAGACTGTGTCTCCCTAGTTCCATGCAGAGCTAAAATGTCTATGACCAAGGCAGCTAAGTGGTCCAATGAATAGAGCACCGGTCCTGGAGTCAGGAAGACCTGAGTTCAAATCTGACCTCAGACACTCAACATTAGCTGTGTGACCTTGGGCAAGTCACTTAACCCCAATTGCCCTGCCCTTCTGTAATGTTAATGAAATCAGAAGATCTTCCATGCCCCTTTCTATTGGCACCTACTAAAGGCACTTAGCACCTCAAAGGCTTAGCTCCTTACTTCCAGTTAACTCCTTGGGAGTAATTCACACCTTAACAGGAAGGGGCTGAACAGGGAGGGGCTCATCGCAGCAGGCTGGGAGCTGAAGCCAGCCCAGCCCAGAACTGAGGCCTGGCCCCAGGGTGGTTAGGAGAAGCCACAGCTGGAGTTGAGAAGAGAGTGGATTGGAAGCACCTGGGGCAATCTCCTCATTTATCAAGCCAGAAGAAATAAAGCTAAAAGACAGACACCACC
>CM053600.1:137038306-137054047 GCA_028646575.1 Pseudocheirus occidentalis
TTCAGCTTTCACTAACCCTCTCTAACCGGTGCTTTAGATTTTCTTTGAAGTAGACTCACGCTGCGGCTTGGGAGGCTCCGCTGCTCCTCCTGGCCGCCCTGGGGCCTTGCCTGGCTGCTGCTGCGGTTGTGGGCTGGCCTTTCTCAGTGCGAGCTGCGCCTCTCCTCGTCCTGCTCCTCACGCCTTGGCAGATGTGGGGGTACTGGAGGCTGTAGAACCGCTGCAGGCTGGCTGCGGGGCTCGGCTCAGCTCCTTCCCACCGTCCCAGGCCTGGCCGCGGTCTTGGCTTTCTCTGCTCCAGCGGCCGCGCTGAGCCCCTGCTGCCGAGCTGCCTTCAGCGAGAGATGGGTTCTCTGTGTTTTTGTGAGTCAGAGAGTCCTGGACTTTCCTAGACTTTGTCTGGGCTCGTATTTTCTGGGTGTTTAGGGTGGCGGTGTGGGAGCTGCGGGACCTTGCTGCTTCTACTCCGCCATCTTGGCTCCGCCCCTCCAATGAACATTTTTATACCTAAAAAAGAAGAGGAAAAGTACTTCGCTTTTTAATAAAAACTGCTAATATGTATATGAAGAAATGTGGAATTCAGTTGGTAGTCTAATAGTTTTAGACACAAAGCTATAAAATACAAACTTTTGAATCTCTTTGTGAACAATGTAAAACCATGCCTCTTTCATGTGGGAACAATCTGATATGATAAAGAGGCAAAGGAAGCTCTTTATTTATTGAAAACTGGAGAAATATGAGTTTCATATTCAAGAAACAGTTTCAAGGACCCTAAAGAGATTTCAATGTCAAAATCTTCCTTGTTGCAGAGCACTATGGTATCTCAGCTTTTTTATTTCTTCATGTTTTATCACCAAAGAAGATAAAACTTTAAAAAATTGAGAGATCATACAAATATTTAGAGATTAATATATAATTTTATATCAGGGATTGATGAAGGAAATTTGGGGAGTTGTGACTTTTTACATGAGCCACTGGGAGTTGGGAGGCTCTCATTTAAGCCAGTGGAAAGCAGAGGAACTGAGAATAGGAACCCCATATGAGAATCTGACAAAAGAAACTGAGAAGAATTAACAATGTAGAAAAGGGAGCTGAAAAACTGCTCTGTTGGAGCTGACTCAAGGATTCAGCTGAATGATTCCTGACCAGTGAGAAAGAATATTGACCATCAAACAAGAATTTCAGTGATAGCCCTTCAGAGCAATCTAGAACTCAAGAGAGGTAAAGCTTCTCCTAAGACTATTGTTCTCTGCTGCCACTTCTTGCTTTTGAACTTCCTTCCCTGCTTTATCCACACCCCCATCCCCTCTCTCTCTTTGATGTTATAGCCTAGTAAGCAAGGCTAAATTTGATTCCTTGGCTTAAAGAGTCAACCTGAGCTTCATTGCTATGAGCTCCATTCTGATTAGACAACAGGAAATTCAGATATAACCCCAAAATAGCCGATTTGGTGAGCTTGACATTTCTGATTTAAAGTGAACTGCTATTTACATAGAGACAACACTTTCTAAATACCCTCTTAAGGATGATGGTAAATTGAAAGCCTGTAAATGCTATCTTATAGTAGAGAAAAGAAGAGGATTTCCCCAGCAGAAAAATGGTGAGGATCAATAGTCAACCAGAGTTGAGAAGAACATTCATATAGTACAGATGGTCCTGAATGGACCGGTAACATCAAAGCCTGGAGTCCAGAGTTGTGAGGTTCGTTCCATGGGCTTTCCAATCTCATGTACTTCCCTGTCAGGTTCCTATGGGCATGTGCCCATTCATCAACACAGAAGTTGAATGTATTTGTGGCAGAGTATTATTCACATTTTAATGAAAATGTTGATGTATTTTATTTTATGCATTGGATTTAATATTAGTATCTATGGTATTATTATGTCTTTTGCCTTTTTGTTAAGTAAATGATTATGTTTAAAAGCTTAAAAGTGTCATTATTGTAAGTGGCTGCTTATGTAAATATCATATTGTGTAGGTGCATTACCTTGCATGTGACTGGTTGGATAGGTAGAAAATACATAAAATGAGGCCTCAGACACCAGAGTTGTAGGGTGTGGTGATGTATTTCCACTCATCAGGGTTACCCCCCATCCCCACCCCAGGACCCTAAGAGAGATTGGAATGTAACTATTGCAGTGGTGTATCTCTAGGAAACTAACCCCACTAGCCTACTCTCGTAGGCTGAAGTGCGCTAACTACCCAGGGAGTACTAGATTTTGACAGGCCTAGGGAAGACCCCTACATAAAGTGAGTTCTGAATATATCCCACGATAGTATTGACAGACACTTGTGGTGTGACAAGCTTCTTTTCAGCCTCTTGATGATTGACATCCATTTCATACCCCCTAGCTACGGGTGCTCTCCAAGGTTCTGTCCTAGGCCCCTTATTCTTTTCTCTGTACTCCCAATGACTCCATCAGTTCCCACGGGTTTAATTATCATCTCTATGCAGATGACTCACAGATCTAAATAACAAGTCCTGCTCTTTCCCCTGAGCATCAGTCTTGCTTCATTAATTACCTATTGGGCATTTCAAACTCAAGGTCCAGGAGACGTCTCAAACCCAAAGTGTAACAACCAGAACTCATTATCTTTCCCCAAAAAGGTGGCCAGGCCCTCTTCAAAACTTCCCTATTGCTGTCAAAGACTCTGCCATCCTCCCAGTCTTCCAGGCTGCATAACCTTGACATTATAGAGGCCTCCTCACTCTCCCTCATCCCACATATACAATTAGTTACCACATTCCCCAAATGTTGCCATTTCTACCTTTACAACATCTCTCACATTCAACCCCTTCTTTCTTCTAACACTGCTAGAACCCTCTCACTCATTCCATCTCAAATTATTTCAACAGCTTCCTGTTTTTTTTGCCTTATGTCTCTCCCTGTGATAGTCCTTTCTCCACACTGATAAGTGATTTTCCTTAAATGCAGATGTGACCATCTGACTCCTTGACTCAAACAACTCTAGTGCCTTCCTATTATTTCTAAAGCCTTCTGTTTACCTCTTAAAGCCCTTTACAGCCTGACCCTAAAACTATCCTTCCTGACTCAATGGACATTGCCCTCTCCTGCATACTACATTCTACACTTTCTGTTCTCACACACAGCATTCCATTTCCCATATCTGTGCCTCTTCTCTTGATTGGTCATCCTCCCTCCTCCCCTCCAACTCATCAAATACCTCTCTTCCTCCAAGTTACAACAAAAACACAGCCTCTTATATGAAGGCTTCCCGACATCTTCAATTGCTAGCCTCCCAAACTATCTTGTATTTAATGATTATATACATATTTGTCTTTATTCTCTTTATATTTATTCTTGCATACATTCTTGTAGTCTCCCTGTAAAAATGTAAACTAACTTGTGAATCAGCATTGTTTCCTTTATCCCCTTCACCTATCACAGTGCCTTGCACACAGTAAGTGATTAAGAAATGCTTGCTGGCTGATTAAAAAGGAGAGATGCATATAGAGTACAGTAGGATGACTGCTACTGGCTCAGGAGTCAAAATCCTTGAGTTCAAATCCCACCTCTGATAATTACTACTTGTGTGACCATAGGCCAAGCACTTGACATCCGTGGGGCTTAATTTCATCACCTGTAAAATAAAGGAGTGGGACTAGATGACCACTATGACCTTTTCCAGCTCCAATGCTACAATACTTTGATAAGTCGTCTTAGAGAAGTGACTATATCCTCGAACCCCCTACTCTGGATGCAGATTTAGAGGACCAGAGTGCTTCCCCCTCAACTCATTATTATCTATGAATATTTATTAAGCACCTACTATGTACTAGGCACTGATAATCTGTAAAGAATTTTCTCTAATAAATCTCTTTTGGATGTGTGTGTGTCTGGTATGTGGGCTTCAGACTCTGGGTTAACACATACAAACTCATTTAGACAGTTGTTTTCTTCTATGTAGGACTTGAAATGGAGAAGGGGCAACTGATCATTTTTAACCCTAGGAACTCACCAAGGGAGCCCTGATTCCATTTACTGACTTTTCTTTTCCAATTCAACATTTTTATTGATTCTGTGTTATTGTTTGCCTAGGCTTTTATGAGCACAATAATAATTGAGTACCTAGACCCAGGTTTTCCCACTGAAACGAAGTAGCTAAGATGTATGGGACAAACATCAGAAAATACTGCCACCCACATGAACCCTTATACATGAAGGGCAAGGGCTGGCTTGGCTACAGGGACATGTATCATATTTTTCTATGTGTAATCATGCCCCTTTATTGATGTACATCTTTTCTTGTCTATGCATTCCTCCATGGAACTCACCTGGGCCAGCTCATCCCTTTGCTGGCAGCTTGGTGGCCCCTTGCTCTTAAGATATCCCCATATTGTTGTCAGACTTAGTGCCTTGTCTACTGCAGCTCAGAACTCCCAATCTCAAGAGATCCTCCTGCCTCAATATCCCTACCAGCAGGAGTCACAGGCATGTGCCACCATACCTGGCAAGTAGACACTTTTAAAATAATCTTCATAGAAATGATCATTCTAGTCTCATAATTTTAGATCTAATATTTCAGTGGGCATTGGGACTATGAACTAGAATTGACAGAACTAGAACTAGATAAAGTATTTAATGTAGACTACAGTAGGGATGAAGGAATACAAATAAACATAAGACTTGATTCAAGAAACTTACACTGTAAGAAACTTACAGTGTCTTAGGTTAGGAGGAGGGACAAAATAACATAAAATAATCAGGGAACAACACTAGACAGGACGTATTTAATCACTAAGCCGGGTGATACCTACTCTTAGTTACATAAGTGTTCCAAGTGAAAGGTATATGTGGGTCAGAGTAGCTAGGAAAGGCTTCATGAAAGATGTGCTATTTGAAGGGGACCTTGAAATGTGGATAAATATTTGGATAATGATAGAGGGCAGAAAAAACTATTCCAGGGGAAGGAAATAACATGGATGAAGACATGAAGATGGGTGTTCAGGCAGAGAGTAGGCAATTGCTTGTCAGGGATATTGTAAAAAGAGGTATGAATGAGACACCCTCCTAGACCTCTTCAGGGTCTGGGGGTCTATGATTCTATGAAGAATCACAGCATGTCTGCATAATAGTGTGGAAGCCTGTTACCAGTGAAAGGTTCAGGATGGAGAACAGACCTATAAATAGGAATTTTTGAAGATGGGGCAAGTTGCATCATGTACATGCTAACCTGGGGGAAGAGGGAAAATGGGATAGGGAAGGAGCTGACCCTAGGTAGTTTACTATTTTAACTAATTATTCTTGATTACTGGTGCTGAATTATTTCTAGGTTACTAGACTGCAAATACATTCAGTACTTCATAAATCTGGCCCCTTCTAAATTCAGTGCTCTGAGGCTAAGCCACAGTTACCCCAGTCTAAAGTTATAGCTGTGTTGGGGATTTAAGAGGAATACATATTTTGCCTGATGCATATACTTACTCAACAGATCACTCACCAGTGTTCCCCCAGAATTTATTGACTTTAGGCCTTTGGTAGCTCACAAAGTCAAATATAAAGTTATATAACAATCCTGGGCCCATTCATGAAATAGGGGGAGAAATCCTCTCCCACCCCTCAGCTAAAAAAACCCAAAGAGGTTTAAATGCCAGGGCAGAGCTCTTGGAGAACTGGGCTATTAGAGCCTGATCATTTCATACTATTGTTTTTATAAAGAAGCTGCATTTTCACTTTTAGAAGTATCTTCCTCTTAGATTGCAACATGCTCATAAGCTGTGTTTCCAAAGCCAGGAGCCCTGAAAACATTGCAGAAACCAGAGGAATCTTTAAAATGTTAGCTGCATTAATGAGTTTTTTGAGGTCTCTCTTGGGAAGGAAACAGGAGACATTGACCATCTTAGTTCATTTCGGGCAATGTGGTATCTATGACATACAGATACCAATAGTCTCCTTAGCAACCATCCAAAATCCCTGTTGCTATAAGATGAAATCGAGATCACTTTTCATGCCATGGCTCACTTGGGGTCAGATAATGTTTATCTCCCCCAGAAGAAACCACAAAAGTCACTGGGATTTTAATTGCCTTCTGAAGATCCATATGAGAGAAGAAAACACGAGAGGTTACAGTTGTTGCTAATGAGCACAGAGTGAACACTAAACATTCAGCCTACTTCTTTGAAGCCTGCATTGTTGCAGAGCAAGCTTCAGATGTCATCCCTTCCAAGGGACAGAGAGAGGCCAACACAAAAACAATAACAAAAAAACAAAAACCTTTACAAGCTTCAGACAGAACTCCTATTCATCATTATTCTTACTCACAAACAGTTTATTCTTTGAATGCATGTTTCTAAAAGATCTGTCAAACACAGTAATTCCATGAAGACTCAGCACCTTCACACAATGTTATCCTTAGAATCTTTGCCTGCCCCAGATCCTTCATTTGGTGCCCCCATAAATCTAGGTTGGGTGCTGAAACATAAATCAATTTTTACTATGTTCCATTAAAATCACTGAGTAAGCATATGATTAGTCAGGCACCTGAATGTTGAGCTCTCAGTAAAATAACTCTGTATAACAACTTAGCTTGTTTTATTTTTCTGAAAGAGTGGAACTTTTTATTTCATTCATTCGTCCAACCATTCTATTCAGTCATTCAAAAGACATTTATTAAGCCCCTACTCTGTACAAAGGCACCTAGGTGGAGCAGTGGATAGAGTGCCCAACCTAGAGTCAGGAAGACCTGAGTTTAAATTTGGCCTCAGACACTTACTAGCTGAGTGATTCTGGGCAAGTCACTTAACCTTATTTGCCTCCTTTTCCTTATCTGTAAAATGAGCTGGAGCAGGAAGGGGCAAATCATTCCAGCATCTTTGCTAAGAAAACCCCAAATGGGGTCACAAAAGAGTATGAAATGACTAAACGGTAACAATTCAGCACAAAGTACAGTGTCAGGCATCAGATAAACTACAAACACAACTCTACTTATGAAGCAAGGAAGAAATGGAATCCTAGATGAAAAACAGTTCTCCCATTCAATTGTGCGGACTTTATATGTGACTCCAATGTTTTATCAAAACTGTACAAATGAGCAGGACCACTGAATGAACTCAATACTAAATGTATATTAGTAAAGGCAGGGGTATAATAACAAGCACCCTAGCAATCCAGGATGGCCTGCTACCACAGGTTCTTTTGATCTGCTTTAAAAGGAAACACAGTTTTAAAGGGGTTAACAATTCTACTTTAAATACAGAGAAAGATGTAAGTATAGAAAATACATGCAAAGAAATCAGCACAAAGACTAATAGACAAGGCTCCAGCTGTCTGAACATAGCAATATTGCTATACACTTAGCCTACATCACTGGATAAAGGGAGCACAGAAATCTAAGCAGCCAGGGGGCTCTGAACATACCCTACTTAGAGTCTTGACCAGGAAATCAAAAGATCCTTCTCCTGAGCAAAACCCCCAAAGCAAAATGCCAGCCTCCCAGAATATATAACAAAGATTCAGCCCATGACTGGCTCAGAGCCGGAAAGCATGAAACTCACTTGACTCAGCACAGCTGTGAATTATCAGAGTTCAAAGGTGATTCATCATTGAGATGTTTGCAATTTAGCCTGAGCCTAGAAAACTGAACAACAAGAATTTAAAAAACAACAAAAATCCCACCTTGTTCAAGCTCACAAGGAGATAGGCTGTTGGACTAGAATCAGGAAGAATTGTATTCAAATGCTGCCCTAGAGAGACTACCTTTGAGACTTAGGCAAGTCATACTCTCAGTCTCTGTTTCCCTATATGTCAAATAGGGAAACCTCTTCAGAGCTGCTTTGAGGATGAAACAAGATAATGAATGTAAAGGGTTTTGCAAACCTTAAAGTTCTATACGATTGCTAGCTCACAATACTCTTGTCTCTCAAATGAATGCACAACAACTGTTGCTCTTTGCAGGTATTAATAGATGAGCAGTTTAATAAAGCTTGCACAAGTTTCTGCAGCCAGCTATAAATATATCCTTCTTACCTTGGACAATAATTGCTTTAAAATTTTGCTGGCAGAAAGTAAAGAAAAAGTGGTTTAAGGAAATGGTCTAAGATCCTCCTCCTAAATGTAGCAAGGGTACTAGTATCACAGAAAGCAATAAATGTCACTTGGTGCCCCTAAATAGCTCCTGGTGACATCGGACGGCTTCCTTTTTTATTTCTAGCTCATTCTTCACATCCTTTCTTTAGTCTCCTTATCTTATCCTTTTCATATTTTCCCCTTTACACACAACACTCCAAAAGAAAGTGTCTGACCCCCAAAATGCAACCAAATGTTATTAATCTACTAGATATGTCTAAGTAATGAATGGAACTTTTCCTGGAGGATGTCTCCCATGGCTGATCGCTGACATGGCATCCAATACTTGATAGGTTGTCAAGGGTTTAGCTGCTTGACAGAATCTCATTGTGTTTCCAAAACAATATAAAATTTCCTGCTGAAATGTGGAGCAATTTTGGAACTCGAGCCAAGCATATCTCAGAGTCCTTCTTGGAGGTAATTTGTACTAAGCTGTCAGCAGCTGCAGTGGGTGTTCTAATGTATGTGCCACCATTCACAGACTTATATGTCACTTAAGTATGTGTCTGATCTAGAGGAAATTTTTTCTTTTCCTCCTCCAGCACTAGGCTTTTTTTTTCTATGTTGAGTCATATGATACTGTTACTGCCATCTTTCTAGCCTAAATGTCAATGAGGTCTAATCAACTGATATTTCATAAGGCAGTTGGGGACAAGGTTAGTGCAAAATCACATACTCTGAATCTTAGGAAATTAGCATTGGAAGAGACCTTGGAAGATCATCTTATCCAGAATTAGATAATCAATGTTCAAAAGATTCAACAGAAAATTTTCCTAATATAGCTACCACTGTGTTTTTCACTGAAGTAGAAATTTTAAAACTGAATTTTGTGATTATGGTCTGTTGTTACATTACCAATGAGTACTCAGGGTTCGTGTACTAAATAAACTGTCAGAGCTAAGGGTGGTGAGAGGTAGAGCTAAGAGAAGGATTCTCAATTTGCTTCCTTTTATGGAATTATTGTACCTTTTGCTCGGGTCCAGAATAAGGGTCTGTTTGCACACTGTAAAAGGTGGGGGGACACTATTGTGTTCCTCATTGCCAAAATTTTTTACTCCCTGTCCCCACCCTCCCCCCTTGCCTAGAATCTTCTCCTTACCCATCTCTGCCTCTTGGAATTCCTAGCTCTCTTCAATATTCAACTTAATTACCACCTCCTACAAGAGGCTGTTCCTGATTCTTCACCTTTCCCAACTTCTTAGTATTTCTTCCACTCTCCCAAAATACTTTGTGTGTGTGTGTGTGTGTAGATACACACATAGCTTGTGAAATATCAGTATATATGTCCATGCATACAAAGTATGCACATATACCTTGTATACATACACAAACATTCATATGTGTGTATATTGATGTGGGTATGTGTTTTTGCTTTCCTGTAAAGGGTAGGCACTGAGTCCCAGAATCATAGAATTTCGGAGCTGGAAGAAAGCTCAGTGCCTATCTGGTCTAACACATAGTGTCATAGTAACAGGTAGGTGGATCAGTGTATGGGCCTGGAGTCAAGAAGAGCTGAGTTCAAATGCATCCTCAGACACTTAGTAGCCAACCTCTAATCGCCTCCATTTCCTCAAATGTAAAATGGGAAGGATAACAGCACCCACCTAGCAGGGCTGTTGTGAGAATCAAATGAGATAATATTTATAGAGCACTAAGTACTAGCCTGAAGGTTTGGGGAAAATGCCATAATACACAGTAAGAAATAAAACCCTTTAATTAAAACTCCGTGAAAGGTGGAAGTCTCAATGTGGAGACCTGTTAAAAAAAATCACAATCAAGATACTGAGTTATAACTTAGATATTGTGACCAGTACGTGACCAGTGTCCAACCCTGACTGCCTGGGCATTTACCCAACAGTGCTGGGTAAGCACCTGGATGTCTGGGAACCAGGTTCAATACTATGTATAAACTATTAGCCAAAACATTAACTAAGCAGAAAAACTCAAAATATCCACCAAACTACAGTGAAGCATCCTATAGCTTCCTCCTTTGTCTGATTTCTATAATTACCACAGGGATTTTGTGTGTTTGTTTGTTTGTTTTTTTGCAGGGTCCAACCTGTAGTCTGGCTACTACCCCAGACTGATGACTATCAAATTCTTGGCAGGGCTCCATCATACTTATGCTGGGGCAAGTAAATTCCTTTAACCTTTATTCCCAGCAGTTAGACCTAGGACCATGAAAACTTTCTTGAAGTATGCTCCAACATACAGTGCTCCCAGTTTGAGAGAGAAGAGATCTTGGGCCTCTGGCTTCCAACTTTGAGAGTGAAGCTGTCTCCAGTAGTTCCAGACATTTCTGGGAAAGAAGACTTCTTCCTAATCTTTCTTTCCCTTTAAGAAACTCTCCCTGAAAAGAATCTATACTGCACCAATGTAAGTAATTCAATTGATTTAAACTACTACCTATACTCAATCTGGAGTTCTTTGGCCAAAGATACCAAAAGTATCTAACTTGCTCCACTGTTTTGGGAGGAAAAGTATAGAGTTCCCCAGCCAGGGGAATTCTGGATCCTATGAAGAAGGGCCTTCAATGAGGAGGAACCCATTATCTCCTGAGGAAACCAATTTCAGTCTTGGATACCTCTGATTATTAGGATAACCCTAAATTTTCCCTAAACTTAATCCACATTCAGAGAGGACTCCAGTGAATGTAAATTGGACAGGCATGTTGTTATAGGAGCAGGAATGCTACCCTAACAGCATCCTACCCTATCCCTGTTGGCACCACTGAGTGTTTCCTTAAGGCTTATAGAAAACTTCAAGAAAGTTTTCATGGTCCTAGGTCTAACTGCTGGGAATAAAGGTTAAAGGAATTTACTTGCCCCAACATAAGTATGCCGAGTGTTTTGTTTTAGGGGGTGTAGGAGAGATAGACTCCCCCTCCTCAACAAAGTCTTACCAGCTAGCCAGGGACCCTTTTGTGTCCCTTTGGGTCTCACAAACAAATGAACTGCAAATGTGTTGATGAAATTCCAAGACAGTCTGCAGGGAGCAGTTTCACAAAAGGTCCCTTTAAAGGAAAAAGAATTCTAGTAGAAGAGGAATGGTCAGAAGCAGCAAACGTCATCTTTAGAGGCAGAGATGGGGAGCAGCTGGGTAGGCAATGTGGAACAGGAGTCAGGCACGAGAGACAGACCCAACCACCTGTATTCCAATCATTGATGCAACTCTAGAAGTATAAGCTGTCTGGAGAATAGTCCCTCTCCTGTTGTCATGACAATTTGCAGATTATAGTCCTCTATGCCTGGAAGGGTTGTTTTGATTTGGGGGGAAGGGAGGGAGAAGAGGAGAATGATTCTACCACTTAGTTTTCTCATATTATTATTATTGTTCTATCTGAAACCCATGGTTCAGAGTCCATTTATGTAAGACCCTCCTCATTGGTGGAGATTTATTACTCAGTGCTCCCAGTTTGAGAGAGAAGAGATCTTGGGCCTCTGGCTTCCAACTTTGAGAGTGAAGCTGTCTCCAGTAGTTCCAGACATTTCTGGGAAAGAAGACTTCTTCCTAATCTTTCTTTCCCTTTAAGAAACTCTCCCTGAAAAGAATCTATAACCTAGGGTATTCTCTTTCCAAACTAGAAGCCAAAAGGCCAACATCTCTCTCCTCTCAAGCTCTCACCAACTCTACCTCTCACAAAGGCATGATGGATTGAGTAACCAATCTCCACCAATGAGGAGAGTTTATACAAATGGTATTTGATCCAGGGTCACATATACTTACTAAAAGTTTTGATATTTGATTTACATTTCTTATTTGGTCTGTTGGGAAGGAATGTATCTGATGGGATTTGAGATGGATTTATATAATGAAACATAAAGTGTCATAAAAGGATACATACATACACAAACATATATGTAGGTATATTGTGTGTATATATACATATATATGTGTATACACACACATATATGTATGGGAAACTAGGCAATGAAGGACCAGTCTTGGGAGCACTTGTGTTTGGTGAGCCTGTTTCTAGGAAGTTGGAAGATATGCAATATGTGCAATGGAGAATCTCAGTTCTCCATTTCAGAACATGTGTAAGTATTCTTTATCTGTTTCCTGTCCACTGGGTGTGGGGGAAAGAAAAGTCACTTGATTGACTTTCAAATCTATTATCTCCCCCCGCCCCCGTGAAACCCTGCAATGCTAACAAATTATCTGCCTGGAGTTCTCTGTATTGCCTACTGACTTCTCAAATCACCCCCATTTTTTCCAGTTTCTTGCCATTCATGGGGTGTCCTGTTCCATTTTTAACTGATACCTAGCTGTTATGGGTATAGAAGATATGTTTGTTTTCTTTTGTTTTTCATAACTCATAGTATTGTCTACCAGTATTATCTTCTACCCAATATAAAAAGTAAAATCAGGACCATTAATACAGCTTAAGAACTTCCCCAAGAGGCAGTGATAAAGAAGTACATAAATGTCTAACCTGAGAGTAATAAAGACCTGGGTCAAGTCTTGCTTTGACACTGAGTAGCTGTTGTTACTATGAACAAGTCTCTTAGTGCCCTCACCATCTCTCTAGTGGAAAAACTGACTTGCATTGAAAGGAGTCTCCTATATCAGTTAAATCACAGGTTGAGATGAAAAATAAAATAAACCTCCTAGTGGTCTGTCTCCCATGATCAATAAAAGCATAACTTAATTCATCTCCACTAAAGATGGATAAAAGCATAATGCTATTATTGGTTACTAAAAGAAGAGATTCTTAAGAAGAAACCTCATTCAATTTACTAAGATAAGTGAGCTGAGTCCAGAGAGTTTGATTTAATCCAAATTCTGATTTCAATCCAGAGGTTTCATTTAAAAGATGTTAGAGGAGAGGGAAATCATCTGAAAATAGATTATACTGCAACCAAGCCAAAAATGGCTAATTCTTCATTGTACTACTCATAAAACTCATGTTCGCTGTTTCCTCTGAGACATTAGTGGCTATTTGGTCTATGACTTAGAGAGGAAATTCGACCCTTACACCAAACCATTATATGTATGTATGTATATGTACACGCATATAAGTATGCATTAGGTTGTTGTTTAGGTCTTTCTTCCCAGACACAGCCAAGGTTGAATTCTGGAATTCAATGCCCACCCCACCCCCAATCACATACCAAGTAGAAAATGCATTGGAAAGACTGCTAAGCTTGGAATGCTGAATTTAGAGTCAGGGAAACTGAGTCTGAACCCTTGCTCTGCCATTTATTCTATCTACGTGACCTTGGATAAGTCTCTGAGTTTCAGTTGTTCATAAAATCAGTGGGGTATACTAGCTGACTTCTCAAGTCTCTTCCAGCTCTGGATCTATGATCTTATAAGTTGAGCAGTCGTTTAGAAGCAAAAGTCTAGAGATCATTATGATGAATTTCATTTTTTCTTCTTTTGCTTCTTCCTCCTTTCTAAATAGCCCCATCAATAATATAATATTGAGCACATTTACTGAGCGCCTACTAACTACAGGTTAAAGCATCAGGATATTAAAATGATGGGGCTGTGCAGGCAGATACCAAATATTTGCAATAAAAGGAAAGAAAAGATTTACTGAAGTTAATATCAGGCCCTGCCAGGTTTTACAGGTCCTTAGAACACATACATCAGAGACAGAAGTCTGGATAAACCACCAGAAAATCACCAACTCCACCTCTCACACAGGCATGATGGATTGAGTAACCTATCTTCACCAATGAAGAGAGTCTTACACAAATGGTATTTGAGCCAGGGTTACATACACTTACTAAAATTTTTTACATTTGATTTACATTTACATATACCCCAAGCAGATTAAAAAAGATGTTATAGATAGATAAAAATATCAATAGCAGCACATTTTGCTGTAGAAAGAAACTGGAAGCAAAGTAGGGGCCCACAGACTGTGGGAATGGCTATGCAAACTGTGCTATATGAATATGGAAAGGATATGTGCCCCCACTCATAGGAGCAATTCTTTTATGTGGGCATTAAGGGATCTTTATTGTAAGAGTTACTCAGGATGCTGTTCTAGGTCCTTCATTTTTGAAGAGGACCAATGACATCATGGATAATGTGTTGGTGAATTGGATTTAAGTGCATCAGAGTTGCACAAAATAGCCTCACCTTCTCTCTTCCTGAGTCATCAAAGTCCAATGGCAAGATAAAAGTCAAGACAATTGGTGATGGCCTGGGGTCCAGTGGATGACCTTGGCATATCTTAGATGTGTGACCAAGCTTTAAGCACTCCATCATGCGTGCTTCAGCTGCCTTCACGACCATTGGAACAAATTGTTCTCATCTTCCCATTATACTGGGGAAAATCTTCACACACTTGGGGCAGACATCCTCCTAACTCACCAATACTTGAAGCCTGTCTGTTACTCTCAACCTGGTTTAGCTAATCTTCTGAGAAAGTTTACTGGGGTGTGGCCATTGGGCATAATACAGCTTTTTGGAGCCACAGGTGAGAATGGGGTGAATCAGATGGACACCAAAGGTGGATGAGCAGCCATGAAAAGGGCTGTATGTGGGGGGGAAGTGGATGGCGAGAGAGAGAGAGAGAGAGAGAGGGAGGGAGGGAGGGAGAGAGAGAGAGAAAATTAAGCCTGAAGCACTAATTAAACACAACTCTACTATTTGTTCCAAAGATCTTGGCACCCAGAACAAAGTGTCTTCTTCCAGAAAGGAGGAAAGTCTGTTCAAGCTAAGACTGGGGGGGGGCAGTCATTCTTTAAGAAAAATGTGTAGGAAGGCTATTTTTCCCCCTTAGGGAATATTTTTTCTTTTTTAGTCTAGTTAATACGTATATTAAGGGTGTCTGATTTTGGTGGGGGGAAACTGTGGGGCTTTACAGCTAATGGTGCATAGCTGAACCCACTCTTCCCACTATGAAGAAGACATTATACCCAGTTAAGAACTCAAGCTGAAGGGGCGGCTAGGTGGTGCAGTGAGTAGAGCACCAGCCCTGGAGTCAGGAACACCTGAGTTCAAATCTGGCCTCAGACACTTGACACACTAACTAGCCATGTGACTTTTGGGCAAGTCACTTAACCCCAACTGCCCTCCAAAAAAGCAAAAAAAAAAAAAAGAACTCAAGCTGAAGACAGAATCTGGAAGCAGAAAAGTTCTACTACCACACACTCAAAATATTTGTTGTTGGCAGGCACCAACAGCAACCACAGGACCAGAAAAGAAATTCTGATCATTAACTGCTTAAAACTCCCACAGAACAACCAGCAGTGATTCCATGTCTGCTAGAGACAATGTACCTTAGATGGTGAGGGGCCTGGAAATTGTCTTAGAGCTGGAATGATTGAAGGATGAAGGATATCTAATTTAGAGAACAAAAGACGGAGGAGGGGCATGATAGTTATTTTAATAATTTAAAGCACTTTTATGTGGAAGACTGAATGAATTTGCTCTATAGAGTTTTATATAGGAGAACCTAAGACCAATGGGTGAAAGCTTTAGGGAGGCATATGTTAGCTCAGTGTAATGAAGAACAAATATAATGATCCAATAATGTAATGGAATATATGACAAGAGGACAATGAATTCTCTGTTATAACAGAGTAGTCCAAGGACCCCACAGATGGAAAACAGTTTGGAAATCATCTAGCCCAAAGCTTATTTTTACAAACAAGGGAAATATGGCACAGAGAGGAGTCACTCATATTTTTGTTTG
>CM053600.1:137054147-137064648 GCA_028646575.1 Pseudocheirus occidentalis
CCTCCAAGGCCCCTCTAGCTTTCTAGTAGGGCAGGGAAGGTCTCCCTGCCCCCGTCCCTGTATGTATTGTTTCCCAGTTGCATTTGATTGTATAGCTTTAAATTCTAGATTCTTGCAATTCCTCCCCTGTCACCCACTCCCACTGGAAGGAGCAGCAATTCAATACAGGCTGTACATGTGTAATTACACAGGACATCTCCATGGTGGGCAAATTGTGAGAGGCTGATTGTATGTCCCTCCTTCCTATCCTGCACCCCCCCTCTTGTTTTGTTCTCTACACTGTCCCTGTCCCTTTACTGAGGTGTGCATGGTTGACCTTTAATGACCATTCTAACTCAGAAAATCTATAATTCTCTACAAGACTCTGGTCAGAATAAAGCTGTGAAGAAGGAAAATAATCCATCTTTTGTTGTACATCTAGTATTTCTCTAGGGACACTTTAATGAAGACAAAATATTTTCATTGACAATAGAAAATTGAAAGTTTTTCATTCTAATATTTTAAGATATCAGAAGATTTTGGTCTAGAAGTTTCTCTACATTATTAAACCATGGTAATACTTTTGTATTCAGGAATACAATTTTCCCCCTATATGCAGAAACATAACCAGGAATTCTGGTGCTTGGGACAAGGAAGAACAAGGAAGGGAGAATCTGGGGAGAAATCAGGAGTCCAGCTACAGGAAGGAAGCAAGGTAGTGTCAAACCAAGGAGAAACTCAGCTGGAGTGAAGGAAGAGCTTGGGATTCTACTTTCAGAATCCTTTACCTTCACTGTGCTATGGATCATTTTAGTGTTTTAATATAGTCACATTGAAGGAGAGATGGCTCTTCCATTCAGAGAATTCTACCTGTGACTCCCAGAGAGTAGCTAATACCCACAAGAATCCTCATGTATCCTAACCCCCTACCCCACAAGGAATTAGGGTGGAGTGATTCAAAGTTGTCTCCCACAGCCCTTGAATGAGTCAAGAATGTTGAAGTGGTTTCTCTGGGATTAAAGGAGTTAAAAACGGGGGGAAAAGAAGAATGTTGAAGGGGCACCACTCTAAATTTCAGCACCTAGGACAGTCCTGTTTACCCCGCCCCAGTTTTGTCATTATTTCATCAACATCCTCATCCTTATAATAGTTTCTGAGCTAAATAATAATAATATTAATAACAGTTCTGGAAAAAATTAATTGATAACAATAATAGCATTTATATAGTGCCTAATTTGTACTAGGCACTGTGCTAAGCATTTTAAAAATAGTATCTCATTTGCTCTTCACAACAACCTTGAAAGGTAGGTACTATTATTATCCCCATTTTACAGTTGAGAAAACTGAAGGAAACAAAGGTTAAGTGACTGCCAAGATTATACAGCTAGTAACTATCTGAGGATGGCTTTGAATTCAGGTCTATCTGATTCTAGGTCCCTCATTCTATCCATAGCACCTAGCTGGCTGCACTGTCCTTAGCCGGCTTTACACTTTTATGTGACTTGGCCCTACCTGTACTATGTGGAAAGGAAAGAAACTGGAAAGTCAAGGAAAGATTGGAGGAATGAGGAAAGGCTCTAGCAAAGCAATGAAAACTCTCTGTCTAGTAGGGAAGACCCCTGCTAGCTAACAAGGAGATTGTGATACTGAAGAAGTCTACCCCTTCCTTCACTGTCTTCCCTGTTCTTCTCTTCCCATGGACTGAAAAAAAGGCAAGCATACCTTTGGGATACATGGATCATTTAAAATTTTTGAGACTTTAATAATTATCTAGTCTTCCTTATAATATTGCTTCTGCATTTGGAGGTAGAAGTTTCAGTCTTGCAAAATGTAAATGTGTGGTATGTTGTCCAGAGGGATATGACTGTGTCTCTCATTGATATTCAACATGCATAGCTTACCAGCCTTTGAAATCTAAGCACAAGTCAAGACACATCTGTTTAATATAGTTTTACAGCACTTAACCGTTATTTTGTGGGTTTTATCTTGTCATTTTGATCTAGTATTCCAGGCCTGCATTCTAACTGTAATTCTATTTAATGTACAAAATGTGATATAAATGTTGGCATAAATTATATATAAAAATAAATTACATTGTATTATAATAGTGAAAAATAAAAATTTTCTCATTCTTTATTTAATACTTTCTCCCTGCAACAATCCCTAATGGACAATTAAATTGACTTACTGTGAGTGAAAGGTTTTTCCTAGGTCATGGCAACCGTATGTTATAACAATCTTGTTGGTATTTTACAGAACCTCTGCAACTGAAATCATATTGTGTGTAAATTAAAATAAGCTGAAAATCTTATCTGATACCCACAAGGTACAAGATTCTGCTTCTCGTGCAGTTAACCTTAGGATGTCACGTCTATTTTACTTAGGTACCAGGAAAGGTCTCTGAGAGGGCTAGCCAGAGGTGGCAATTATTGCACCCAGAGGATTTTGATTTATTTTCTTTAATGGCTAGAGGCACAAAGGGTCCTCTACAGAAACACTGCCATTCTGCAAAGATGGAACAACTATTAAAATGAGCTTAAGGAGGAACTTATACTTAAAGGTGGGGGAAGAGTAACAGAACAAGGAAAATTCACTATCAGAATTTTATAGATTTGACATAATGCAAAAGGATCATAACTGAATGAATGCATGAATGCAAAAGTATTTATTAAAAGCTTACTATGTGCAAGTACCATGCTAAAATACAAATACAGAAATGATAATCCTGGCCCTCTTGGAGTTAGATGACCTGGGAATCAATACATGTTAGATAATTGTGGCCAGAGAAGTTTTGGTCTGATGAATAGCAGAAGTGATAAATTGATACATGGGACATTAATTTATGCACCCTTAACAGAAGCACTCACTTGCTAATAAAGACAACTTAGTTCTAGGCTGGGAGTTCCCCTGTGAAGGGCATTAACTGCCCCAGGGTCTAGGGGCATGATTCCCGTAGGTCCAGTCTGGAAGATATCTTTCTAGGTAGGAAGAGCAGGGTAGTGGTAGATCAGGTAACATTATGGCTCTAAGGGAGAATGGTTTGGATGGGAATCATTTCTGTAACACAGCACTGACAGGGGCAACCTAAGCATCCTAGTTCTGTATCATTGTAATTTTTTTCAAAAAAATTTCTTCCAGGACATCAATACTTGCTTAGAAATTCCTAGAGTTTAAAAAAATTAAAAAGCTGTGCACTTGCCCTGTAGATAATAAGGCTGCCTTATTAAAAGTGACATGGTGGGGCCTTTTGCCAATATGATTTGCCACTGGAAGGCAATAGGCCTGACTGTACCAAACAGCTATTGAGTAGTAAGGTAAACACAGAAATTCTGACACCATCTGCTCTGGAGAACTACCAGGTCTTCTTCTCGTAACCTGGCAATCCAGAGCACAGAAATCAAAGATAAAGCTAAGGCATCTGCCAATTTTCTTTTAATTCCCTGAAGTTATTTTATAATGTCTCTTCTAATGGATATGCTGTAAAAATGCAAATGTAATGAACTAGCAATTCCCACATATAGTTTCTCTAATTAATGTGTTAAAATTATTCATTTCTGAATCTAAATGACCTAAAGTTATCCAGTTATGGAGAAAATACTATGAAGAGTGTGCCCCATCAAACTTTACATCTTAACCTCAGTGTCTGGATCAGTTCTAGGTGAGTTCTATGGGTATGGAGCTAGATTGTGGTATCCATTCAGATCTGCCATGGTCCATTTCTAATCCAGAAGACCACTAAATGAAAAATGTGCCCTGTTTAATAAGGTGCTTGGGTTTACTTTGAAGTAAATGCAGAATTTCCCAGAGGGCCTAAAATTGAAGTAGGTCCACCCTAGAGTAGAAATGGTGTTTATCTTTGTTTCAGAACTGCTTTCTACCCTCAGGGAACATAGACTCCCAGATGAAAGATTATTTCTAATGAACTCTCCAAGCTAGAATAGATCCTTGCACTTTTCTAGAACTTGATATATACCCTCTAGGACTTGATGGGTCTTGAGCCTACTGGGAGAGTGAAAAAGAGTGAAACTTCGGGTTAAGATGGCATTTTAAAAGGCTATAGAGGAGTCCAGGTCTCACACATATACTTCAGCAATGGCTTTTAAAATACATTAGGCTGAATAACAATCAAGAAATTCAAAAAGAAACATCACTACTGTCCTACAACAGGAAGACTATACAAAAAGACAGCTGGAAGTCTTGAGCATTTGAAGATGCATCCTAGCAAGAAAGTCAAAAGAGAAGCTCAGGGTAACATACCAAAAGCCACCCTGGACCAAGAAGGACACCAAGGGACAGAATCTTATGGAAGCACCTGTATCAAAGAGATACCAGGAAGACTGTAATCCCATAACTAAACCCTGACTACAGACAGCTAACTGCTGAGCTCCAACAAAGAATTCTGAAGCTTGCTAGAACTCTTGAGTTTGGACACATCAGAAAAAGTAGAAGCCAGGTGTAAGAGCACAGAAAATTCATGTCAGGATGAAACAGGGCCAGTCCACTTCATCCAGCAGTAAAAGAGCAACATCTGTTCCTGGCATAAAAACCCAAATCAGAAATAGAGGCTGGAGATATGAATGAACAAAAGCAGGCAATGAATAGCAAACATACATCATAGGTTGAGAGATGCCCAAGAGATAAGCTAAGAATTAGAAGAATATCCTACATCGAGAAATCATAAATGAAAACTGCCCAGATTTACTTGATCCATAGAGGAAAGTGAAAATAAAATCCATTGGTTACCTCCTAATAGAAAATTTCTAGGCACGCCATAGCCAAAAACCCAGAGATTCCAGGTTGAAGAAAATATACTAGAAGCAACCATAAAGAAAAAAATTCAAGTATCAAGGAACCACAACCAGGTTCACAAAAGGTCTAAACATAAATGAGAGAAAATCTTGGAGTATGGTATTCTGAAAGGCAAAAGACAAAAGACATAACCAAGAATAACTAACTCTGCAATACTAAATATAAATCTGCCAGGGAGAAAAATGGATCTTTAATGTAAGAGAAGACTTTCAAGCATTCCTAAGTGTAAATTGTAAATACATGAGTCAAGGGAATCTGACTAGGGGAAATACATTTCAGCAATTGAAAGTGGCTAAACACTGATGAAATGCTTACATTCTAACAGGCAGAGAAGATACAAGTGTCCTTTCATAATCCTAAAGTCTTTAAGTATTAGAGAAGGAATTTTAAAAAAGAGACAGAAGGACATGGGGTGATTTTGTATTGTTTTCATGATCTTAGGAGAGGAAAGAAAAAGAAAGGTGAAAGGAATATACTAGGGAAGAAATGAGAAAAAAGGGTTGAATTGTCTATTTCTCTTATTTGAGTTCTTGAAAAGAAAAGCATACAAACTGAGAAAAGGATGGGGTAATAATGGGTATCACATGAAACCCACTTTTATCTGAACTATCCAAAAGTGGGTTGAAAACACTTGTTCATGAACAGAAAGTTCAGTATGGTAATACATTAGATTCAGTAGGGAAACAGGTATGTGACTGTTCCTTTTCTGATTTTACTTTTTCTAAAACTCCTTTCTTTTCTTTCTCTATCATCTGAGTGAAAGATAGATTGAATAGGGAAAAGGCTTGAGAAAGAAAGACCAGTTAAAAGTTGCTGTAGTCTGGGTAAAAAGTAATGAGAGCCTGAACCACAATTGTGGCTGTATAAGCAGAGAGACAGGGATATATAAGAAAAAAATATTGTGAAAGCAGAAGTGACAAAATCTGGCAATAGATTAGATACATTAGGTGACTGAGAGAGAAGAATTAAGGATGACATCAAGGATGAGAGCCTGGTTGACTGGGAGGATGGTAGTTACTTCAACTGTAATAGGAAAATTCCAATTTGGGAACATATGGGAGAGAAATCCAATGAATACCATTTTATATCGATTGAGTTTAAGATACCTAGGAAGCATCCACTTTGACACGCCTGAAAGACAGGTAGAGATATGTGCCTACAGTTTAGGGCAGAGACTAGCACTGGATGTGTGTATATATATACACATATATCTTGGAATTGTCTTCATAGAGATGATTATTGAATATATGAAAGCTGATGAGATCAACAAGTGAGATGGTATAGAAGGAGAAAAGAACAGGGTCCAGAACAGAGCCTTGGGGGATTTTCACAGTTAGTGGACATGACTTGGATAAAGACTCAGGAAAGGAGACTGGGGAATGATCGTATGGAAAGGAAGAGAACCAGGAGAGTAGGATCACAAAAACTTGGAGAGGCCAGAGTGTCTAGGAAAAGTTGATAAATGGCATCAAATACTGCAGAGAAGTCAAGGAGAATCAGGATTGAGAAAATGCCATTAAATTTGTCAATTGAGACATTACTGATAACTTTGCAGAAGGTAGTTTCAGCTGATAGATAAGGTCAGAAGCCAACGTGCGGACTGTTTAGCAGAGAGTGAAGGGAGAGGAAAGAGGTGGAGGCATTAATTATAGATCGCTTTCTTAAGAAGTTGATCCATGAAATGGAATCATTGATTACATACAGCTTTCTCTAGGAGAGTCATGTCTAGCTCATGCCTATCAAGCATGGTAGCAGTTAGTAGGAGGATTTTTTTTAATGTGGGAGAGACAAGGGCATGGTTGTAGACAGCAGGGAAGGAGTCAGCAGATGGGGAGAGAATGAAGATAAATTAGAGGAACAGAAAAGGAAAACCTTTCACAATTATGAGAAGGAAATAATTCTTTTTAAAATTTTAAAAGATTTTTTCTTTTTTTAAATTAAAAAAAATTTTTATTGACTTGTTTGTTTACTTTTAGTTTACAAGATTCAGTTCCAGAATCACTTGAGTTTCAGATTTTCTCCCCTTCCTTCCTCTCCCCCCCACCATGGTGGTGTACAATCACGTTTAGGATCTGCAAACATTTTCACATTGTACAATAATCTGGTTGTATAAAAGTGTGGTAACCAATGGAGTGAACACTGAGAAAAAAGAAACAAAACCAAACATAGAAAAGAACGATAGTATGTATTGCTTCAGTCTCCATTTAAACTCTGGTCTTTCTAGATTTTTCTCTCAATGTAGATATCTGAAGGAAACAATTCTTGATAAAACAAGGGATAGAAAGGATCACAGTGGATAAAATGGACAATTTTAATTACCTAAAATTGAATAATTTTTGCACAAGCAAAATCAATGCAGTTTAACTTAGAAGGAAAACTTTTAACTGGGAAAAAATATCTACATTTCCTTGATTAAAGTCTAATATTCAAAATATTCATGGAATGGTTTCAACTATAATAACAAGATCCATTCTTCACTAAATGGTCCACAGACATGGATAATTGATCATTTAAAGTTGATAATTTAAAGGAGAAAAGCAAGACACCAACAATATAAAAAAGTGCTCCATCTCATTAAATAGAAGTAAAATGCAAAGTTAAACAATTCTGAGGTTTCAGCTTATACTCTCAGAATGGCAAAATTGACAAAAAGGGGAAATGACAATTGTTAGAGAAAACATAGGAGGACAGGCACACTGTACATTGGTACAGTCATTCTAAAAAGCAACTTGGAACTATCCCTGGTCACTCTAGTGTTAATACCCTTTGGCCCAGCTATATTACTATTGGAATATACCCTGAAGAGATCAAAGAAAAGAAGAGAACCTATATGTACAAGTGTAGTGTGGGGAATAACCAATGGCTATCCAGTTTCTAGAGTATTCATGTTCTGCTTGTTATCATCAATTCATGAGGAAGCTTGGTCAATGTACTTCTAGAAGTGTGTGATGGAAGGGTGCCCCTTTAGCTCCTCACTTCAAAGTATACATTGATATTTAATGATCGTTCCATGTCAAGTTACTTCATGCTTAAGAAAAGTCTTTTAATGGCTGCTGAGACAGAACTGATTATGCATATAAAAAGACATGAACAGACAAACTCAATCTCTCTCCTTGGTCTCTTTTGAGGGAGAAAGAGATGCTTTAAGCTATAAAAGATGCCGTGAGATTGCTAGATTCCCTCCCCCACCTGATTAGCATATGACCAGAAGCACGCAACACTTTTGTTTCCTCTGTCTCTTTTGTGTTTATTCTTTCCTAATTTTAAGTGAATCAGTGAATCAGAGGTGAAATGGACCAAGTTAAGACCTTGTGACCCGTACTACAGGTACAGCAAATGGAGTTCTTGAGAGAATAATTGGCCAGTTCCTTCATGACACACAAATATTGAGAGAAGAACTTTTTCTTTTTTTGGTACAGCAAAGAATTGGAAACTAAGAGGGTACCCATCAATCATATAATGACTGAAACATGAGTATATGTATGTAAGGGGATCTTATTGGATTGTAAATGATGCAAGTGGTGGATTCAGAGAAACCTAAGAAGACTTGATGCAGAATGAGTTAAACAGAACAAGGAAAAAAGTAGAGATACATAGATATAGATATGCAATATATATACATATATATGCATGGTAACACATGTGTATGTATACATGCATATATATGTATATAACAATGTGGTAAAGAAAAGCAACTTTGAAAGACTGAAGAATTCTGATCAATGCAAAGGATGAACTACAGTAACCAATGATGAAGCATGGCTCCAACCTCTTGATAGAGAGGTAATAGACTAGAAGTGTACAATGGAAAACACATTTTCACATATGGTCATATGTGTTTCCTTGACTATGCTACTTTGGGTTTTTTTAAGAGTTTTTTATTTGGCGAGGGAGTCAGAGAATTAAGGGAAGAAGTTGGCTGGTGATAGCAACATCTCTGCCAAAAAAGTAAGAAAGATAAAGCATCTATGAGGAATTTAAAGAAAATACATAGAAGAGATGAGAAGGAAGTTCAGAGAGTAGCAAAGACATGTTACATCTTCAGAATTAAGTTACTGAACTGAGGTGATTTTTTAAAAAGTTATTTATATATTAAGATTACCAGATTCATGTACAATTTCATCTCTCCTCCCTACTGCCCTCCACATCATCACTTTTTTTTTGTTCTTTTTTGGATATGTTCCTTGGTTTTTGTTGAGCTCAGAATAACAAAATTTTAAAATAAAGAATAAACAAAGAATATTTGTGAGGCATTGACCTACATTCAGGACTCTGTTGAACACTTAGATGCCACATATAGTCCTATCTCTTTGGAGATTACATTTTCATGTATCTCAAATACTTCAAGACCTTTCTTTTCTTTCTTTTTTCTTTCTTTCTTTCTTTCTTTCTTTCTTTCTTTCTTTCTTTCTTTCTTTCTTTCTTTCTTTCTTTCTTCTTTCTCTCTCTCTTCCTTTTCTCTCTTTTTTTATTTTCTTTTTTTTAATGTTATCATCTACCCACCAATTTGTGGTTATGTATGTTTATATTAGTTTATACTGTCACTCCTCCACCTTATTCAATTAAAAAGCACTGTATCTTCTCCAGATGCTTTCCTCCCTTAGTCTGGGAGATGAAGGAAGAATGGGAATTGCCTCAGAGCCCTGTTCTAACATGAATCTAGTTTGACTAGCCTGAGTTCAAATCTCATCAGTGGCCACTGTCCTAAACACACTAAACAGTTCAGACTGTTCTATCAGACTTTCTTTTTTTTTTGTTTTTGTTTTTTTAATTTTTTAATGTAACAAATTTTATTTGTTTCTTGTTTACATCATTCATTTTCATGAGATTTTTTAATTACAAATTTCCTCCCTGTCTTTCCCCTACCCCAACACCAAAACAGTAATCCCACTGTAGAGCCCCTCCTCCGGTCTGCTCTCTACCCTTCTGGTAGGGCAGGGAGGGTCTCCCTACCCCAGCCCTTGTATATCTAAATTCCTAGTTGCAGGTATTGCAGAGCTTTACATTGTAGATTCTTTCGATTCCTCTCTTGTCACCTAACCCTGCTGGAAGGACAACCAATTCAATACAGGCTGTGTAGGTGTGATAATACAGGACATCTTCATAGTGGACATATTGTGACAGTGATCATATGTCCCTCCTTCCTATCCTTCTCCCCCTTGTTCTGTTCTCTACCCTGTCCCTGTCCCTTTATTGAAGTATGAGCATCCAGCATCCCTCCCCCAGACCCTGCCCTCCCCTCCATCATCCCACCTTTCATCCCCACGCCCCCTACTCTCTTGTGTGGCATGATGCCCAGTTTATGTCATTTCTTCCCTAAACCAGATTCAATGAGAGTAAATTAAAGTGAAGTTGTAACAGTTAGCCCTTGCCTCTTCCATACGGCATGATTACCCCATTTTGTCTTTCCCTGTTTCCTCTCATTCTAGTCCTCTCCCACCTCAGAATTTGCCTTTTAGAGTATCATCCCTTAATATTCAATTGATCCTATGCCCTCTATATACCCATATATACACATGCTCAGATATGTATTCATATGCATATATAGCCTCCTATATAGACATATGTGTAAGCATACATATATATCCATTTGTATTCCCTTCACCAATCCTCATACTAAGAAAAGTTTCATAAGTTACTATTATCATATTTCCATATTGTCATGTAAATAATTCAAATTTGATAAGTTCCTTATGATGTCTTTCCCATGTTT
>CM053600.1:137065148-137116029 GCA_028646575.1 Pseudocheirus occidentalis
CAGCCAGTTAATTGGCTGTTTTTTTTTAGCTTTGTGAAACTCTGCTTCCAGGGGGGAAAGCTCTGTTCCAAATTGCTGGGGTTTTCCCAGCTGCCAGAGCTATTAGGGGGGTGTTGCAGGACCCCCCCCCCCAGCTTTGGCTTGCTGAAAGCGCTCCCCAGGACCACCACCCAAGACCACGATCCAGATCCAGGCTGCTCAACACAAGAGCATTTGGCCCTGATCAATTGACTCAACCCCCCTGTGGGATCCATAGGCCAGGGCCTCTGAAGCAGTTCCTGCCATTCCCCCACTGCTTCCTTACCCTTGGGGTAGATTGGCTGAACTGCTTTTCCTCCCTCAAATTTAGCTTGAAAGCTTCACTCACTTTCACTGACCTCTAATCCTGGCTTAGTAGATGTGAAGATTGCTTGAGGTGCTTTAGATCTTCTCTGAAGTAGATTCATGCTGTGGCTTGGGAGGCTTGGCTCCTGTCAGCTGCCCTGGAGCCTGGCCACATGGTGGTTTCAGGCTGGGCTGGTCTCAGCTCGGCCTGCAGGCATGCACGATGAGCCCCTCTTCTCCAGCTGCCTTTCTCTAATCCCTATTTTTCACACCTTGGTAGATGTGAAGTTGCTGGAGGCTTTGTAGATCTTCTCTCTTGTAGACTGGCTGTCGTGTGGCTCACCTTGGCTGGACTCCTCCTGACTGCCCTGGGTCCTGGCCGCATTTTGATTTCAGGCTGCCACGATGATCCCCTGCTGCCAAGCTGCCTTCCACCATTTTTGTGAGTTTGAGAGTCCTAGAATTTGTCCAGACTCATATTTTATGGGTGTTTAGGGTGGCTGTGTGGGAGCTGTGGGACCTTGCTGCTTCTACACCTCCATTTTGGCTCCGTCCCCAGACTTTCTTATGATATAAGAAATCACATGCAGTCTTGTAGGCTAGACTCTTGTTGCAGAACATGCTGAGAGCAGCTCCAATAAAGGCTCTCTGGTATCTTCATAGGAAACTAGAAGCCAGAGCCAGTCACACAAGATAAGGCATCAAAACATAGGCTCACAGGCCAAAATGTAGAAAATTGAAATGATGCTTTGTGTAGAAGATACTCCATAATTTACCAGTACCAAATTATTGAAGCCTTGCTTCTAGGTAGGGTTTTGATCATACAGAAGCCATAAGAAAAAAAATATAAGATCTATATCATTTTGAGTGGGGTTCAAAGTATTGACTGACTCAGAGAGAGGTACATGTAAATACAAGCTGGATGGAGCCTGAGATACTTGCTGGGGAAGAAGTTCTTCCAGTTACTCATAATGCTAGCAATTATAAATGTTCTTCTTGGCCTAGCTCTTGGGTGGAGCCCTTGTGAGTAAGCTGGAAAACACAATCCTTTCTGCTTTGTCAGACTGGTGTACCTGAGAATGATAGTGCAAGGGACCCAAGATCAAAATTCCAGTAGATAAGGGATGGTGATGAAAGGGCCGAAGGGAGGAGGCAGTGTCTGAAGCAAAAGGAATACAGAAGACATTAAGGTCCAAGAGGGAGCTATGTGGAAACATGCTATTTTAAAAATTCGAGTGACATAATTTTCTGGGTAATCAATTATTTCACCAATAATACTAGCATTTTATTGATAAAAGAGGTCAATGGCACTCTCAAATGCCAAAGACTCCTCAAGGCAGTGGGTTCACAGTTTATATGCCCTTTGAAGAATGGGTGTTCCTGAAGGTGGTGATCAACTCTGGTTAACAATTAATGAGAAAATGAATATTACAATGAGTTTGGGCTCATTTGTATCACCCAAGTCATGGACACAGAGACTTAGCAGTTTCCATATCACAGTATGACAAAAGAGAGAATCTTCATTTTCTCAGACCTGTCTAAGTAAGCACAATGAGTAAGAATCTACCAATTTGCCTAAACTTAGAATTTCTTTATTATCTTTGATTAGCTCTTAGTCTGAGTGAGTCTTTGCCCAAAATTTCCTACACTGGTTGACTTCTGGATGAGGAAGTAGAAAAGGGGAAAAGTATTGTTCCTAAATCAATAATTAGTTACTAATACATGAAAGAAATAATCATTTCTCTCAGAAGTGAGATCTGGGACTCAGGCTACACTAATTTATGCCTGGCTATGAGTGGCTGGCTATCTTCTCCAGTTTCCCCAGAAGTACCTGGAGAAATTCAGCTGGAAAGTTCTTGTTGTGGGTTCTCTCATTCTTTTCCACACCAATAGCAGTGTCTTAAGGCATCAGGCCTACATGACCTACATGCCATTTCTCACTTGAGTAACACAAAGAATTCTCATTCTGGACACTTTCCAACATTCTCAGTGAGAATTAAGGAAATCATACTATCTTAACTTAGAGCTAGAAGGGGTTACAGAGGTCAAAAAATTTCTGCCCCTTTATTTTTCAGCTGAGGAAACAGGCTCAGAGAGATTATGCAACTTCCCCAGTATCAAACACTGTATCAAGTAACAAGAAGGAGTCAGAGGCAGGATTTGAACCCAGGTCTTCCTGAATCCAAGTCCAACACTATGGTCAGGTTACCAGCACAGCTTGACATAGTCCAACCTAATTATTTCTGGGTAGGAGAAAGCACTTTATACACTTCAAAGTACTATATAAATCCATTCAATTCAATAAACATTTATTAAGTACCTACTAAGTACCAGACACCATGCTAACCCCTGTGGATACAAATAAGTAAAAGAAATAGACAGTCCCTGCCCTCAAGGAATTTACACCTTAACTGGGGAAGACACATCATGTTCAAGCCAAGCAGAGCTGCAGATGGAAAGTGGAGAGTTAGTTTTAGTGGTCACCCTACCAACTTGTTAACGACTACATGGATATAAGCTCCATCTCACTGTCCTTTTCTCAACTTTTTCTTTTAATTTCCCTTGAAAATGGATGAGAAGTAGAAAGGCAAAAAACATAAAATATAGCTCCCATTTTAGCCATCCTTTTCTCACCACCATATGTAGCAGCAAGCTCCCTAGCATACCCAGGATGGCTGCTAGCATAGGTTCTTAAATCTGTTTTTCTAAAGGAAAGCAACTCAAAATGGGTTAACAATTTTACTTCAATCAAACATATCATTTACCTCATTTTCGGGGAAAAGTCAGCACCCTGAACTTCAGAGAATACAAACAGAAGTTACAAGCAGACAAAAAAATACAGAGAAACAGACCAGCAGACAGGGCTTCCGGCTGTCTGACCATTACATTCATACCTTATTAGTTACCAGAGAGAAGCAAGTATCTGGGTTTTCAAAGTCCGGGGGCTCAACAGATGCCTAGAGTCTTATCTGGCCAAATCACACAACTCTCCCCAAAGTGAGCCCCAAAGCAAAACCTCACCTCACGGTACATATAGATAGCCTTCTTCTGGGTCAGAGAATGTCATAACCCTCTTGAACTACTTCCCAATCACAAAGTAATAAGGTGTGAGCATTCCTGAAAAACAAGCCTCCCACTACAGGTTCCATGTGACTGCATTCAGCCTATTAGGGGTCAAAGTATATTTCCAAATCAGGGAAGGTTCTCAGAGTCACTTAATCCTATCAAGAAGCCAAGGAGCAGGGAAGATCTTCAGATTCCCATTACCATTACACTATGCCCTTTCATACATTCCCCCCTTGCCCTTTTCATCTCCTTTTTATGCATTTTCTTTCCCCATTATAAAGCAACAACAACAATAAGTTATTTGAGAGCAGGGGCTGTATTTCTTTTTTTTATATTTGTATCCCAGCAGTTCTCAACACAATGCATAGTATTTATTATATAGTCTTTTTTGAAATGGATATTTATTGCTGTGTATTTTGAATCCTCTGTTATATTCTACTGTGCATAGGACAATGCCTTTTTTTCTCTTTTCTTATTTTATATTTATGTTTATAATATGTTTCTTTTCTTATTGCATATTTAAGTTTTAATATTTAAGTCTAAAATAAATTTTAAGAAAAGAAAAAACAAAACAAAAAATGAATGAGAGAAAAACAAAGGAATAAATAACATTTATATGGAGGTTCTTCACTGATATTTAACTTAATAATCTAAATTCTTGGTTCTAAATTTTTGTTAGTATTATGTATATGCATACAGCAACAATCTATAGTACCTGGCTTTAATAAGTATTACCTTAATGTCTATGTCATTAACACAGAATGAACTACACAGAGGATATAGGACTATTTTTTGTCCTTTTTATCTCTATTGCTTAGCAAAGTGCCTGGCACATATTAAACACTTTAAAAAAAACATATTTTTTCCCTGGCTCTAGTAGAAAGATGGCTGAATTTGGAGTCAGAGCAGGTAGGCTACACTACCAATGTCACTGTGGGTGAATCAGGTCCCCTCTCTGGGTCTGTTTCCTCAGCTATGCAATGTTGGTTTGTACTAAATGACCTGTATGATCCTTCCCAGTTCCATATCTATGATGCTATGATGAAAGAGAGCCTAACAATTGAGAAGAGTGGAAAAGGTTTAAAACAATGGTGTGTGTATGGGGGAGGGAGGAAGGGAGAATTTGATCATTCAAATGGAATCAAATATCACAAGAAAACAGGATTGAGCATGGCCCACCTAAAGTGAGGATAATGTCAATTTGTATGGGAGCCGGTGGTTCTGGATTTGTGATTTTCTCTAGTGAAAATATAATATTATAAATCTGGAACTGCAAGGGACCTCCAAGGCTGATTAGCCCAAAATTCTCATTTCACAGATAAGGGAAGGGAAATCCAAGATAGGTAAGGGGCTGATACAAGTTTACACAGTGGCAAGCATCAGAGCAGAGCCAATAACAGAGAAAGTGTATGGTAGAACTTTATCCAAAATTGGTAAGGTGGTTGTATCAGACAGACAAGGGAGCAAAGGACTCTATGGGTATCCTTGCAACTGCTGACCATGGAGTTCAAGACACAACTGAAGTCAAAATGGAAATGAAGGACTGGAAAAAGAGGAAAGGGTAGAGGACCTAAAAATCACCAGTCGATTCATTTTGGTTCCCTTCGGTTCAATTTGGCTTATTTTAATCCAATTCTCCAAGAATTTCTTAAGTGCAAATGTGATACAGTAGAAAGAAAATTCGTTTTGATGTGTGAGCACCTGGGTTCAAATTTCTTATGTTTAGTACTTGTACAACCTTAGGCAAATTACTTAATCTTCCTGGGCTTCATTTTCCTCAAATGTCAAATTAGGGAATTTGCTTAGACGGCTTCTGCCGTCCCTTCTAGTCTTCTCTCCATGATCTGCCATTTATTGTGCTAAGCACGGGGCAAAAAAAGGAAACAGTCTCTGTTCTCAAAGGCTTATATCCTACTGAAGAAGATAATATGTATACAGATAAGTAAATACAAGATATATACAATGTACTTGGGTGTGTGTGTGTGATAAAAATAGAGGGAATCATGACAAATGTAGGGAGTATGAGAAATACAAACCCAGGAGAGGTTGCAAAGTATATCAAAAAGAATATTTCTCTCTGCTCTGAATCCATGTAGCACACACAGGCTGAGTGTATCATCTGACCTATTTTATCAAGCCCTGCTTTGTAATATTTCACATTCCAGCACGTTTATTTTTCCATCATCTACCCTGCCTACTGCTATACTCTCCAGATCAATGGGCTTTGCCATCTGCCCTGATGTATAATGGTTCCTCCCTGACCTAGTTGGAACCACAATTAGATCAATTGTTACTGGAAGTGGAATGTCAATCAATCAACAATTATTAATTGTCAACTAAGTGCCAAATATTCACAATCCCAGTGACTTTCCAAATCAAAGTATCCTTTTCAGGGCCACTCTGCTCTATAGAAGTAGCTTCCTTCTATTAGAATATAAGTTCCATGGGAGCAGGAACTGTCTCTTTCCTGTTCTTGTATCCCTAGAACCAAGCACAGTACTTAGTATTTAGTGCCTAATAAATGCATTTTCTTTTATTTCTTCATTCTTTCACTCACTCATTCATACTTGTGACCAGAGAGGAAAATTTCTGCTTCTTGAAGATGGAGTAGTTTTGAGTGATGACAGATGTTTATCACCTGTTGAGTGAGTGGCTAAAAGTGGAGATAATGGTCATGGAATGTGAGAAGTTTGAGTACAAGGTGTGGGAAATGTCATCAACCATGATACTGAAGTCACTTGCAACTGAGAACTTAATGCCATTCGAAGACTTTTGACAATGAATGCAAAAAAAGAAGGAAGAGGAATCGTAGTTCAAATCAAATTCCTAGTCAATCTTGAACCTAAGGCAGGAACTATTGTTTTATTTTTAAAGTTGCTTTTGTATGTCTATTTCCAGTGCTCACCATACAGTAGGCGCTTAATAAATGCCTGCCAAGCGAATAAATTTGTGGCTGCTCTCCATTTCCCACAAAGCAGGGGGGCGTGGTGGGAAACATACTGGACTGGGAATCAGGGTACAAGTCCCTGCTCTGCGTGACTTTGGCGAAGTCATCTGAGTTCTCAAGTTTTGTCTTCCACAGCTGTCTCTCCATCTCCTACTGCTTGTCAATCACACCTTAAGTCTTAAATGTGTAACCCAATTAAATCGTCTCCCCTTCGGGGGAACCTGGCCAGTCACTATAGTAACCCAGAGATCTCCGTCCTGCCCATCTTCTGAACAACCCCGTTGACGCCTTCCAAAGGCCTCAGCCAACAAGAGTCAGCATCCCCACTCCCCACCCCAGTCCACATCCTTCAGAAACCACGCCCACTTCCCTGAGCAAAACGAAGGAATTATGTCCTCCACGACTCACCGTAGTGCAGGGATGTAGCGCGCAGGCGCGGCTTCCCGGTCTCCGGGAGTAGTGTGTTCCCCTCCCCCAACAAAGCGGCTTCCCGGCTTTGGAGCGACGCCGGGGGCGCTGGAGCCGCGACTTCCGGACTTCCTTCCTCGAACCCGCGCTCACTTCTCCACCGGTGGCGGCGTCGGCGCAGAGCCATGGCCGAGCGCGGGGAACTCGACTTGACCGGCGCCAAACAAAACACTGGAGTGTGGCTTGTGAAGGTAAAGGCCGACGGAGCCCCGCCCCCAGAGCCCCCCCCCCCCAACCTGGGGTCCCGCCGCCCCTCTCCCTGTGATCCAGCCTTTCTCCCCCAAGCCCCGGAGGGGGGGTAGCCCCGGCGTGGACTGAGAGACAGTTGTTCTAGCAGCATTTATTGGACACTTGCTGTGTACTAGGCACTCAGCTCAGCACTTTGGGGGGTCAGGGGTGGAGGTGGGAATGCAAAGACGAGGCAGCCCTCACTGTACTTGAGGGGAGTATAACGCACACCCAGAGAAGCAAGTGCGGAGCGTTCCAGCTCCTTCATTTTACAGAGAAGGAAACTGAGGCACAGAGCGGCAGAGTCACCTGGCGTGGGGGCGGGGGTGCAGTCAAACAGCCACCAAGTATCCGAGTCCGTATCCGAGATCAGGCTCATGACTCTCAAGCCCAGTGCCCCGGCTGGTGCATGCTGTCCAGGAGGGAGCCCCAGCATCTGGAAGGGTGCTGAGGCTGGGGGTCCCCGAGGGCAGAGGTGCGCCCCCGGCTTCGCGTTAGAGTGGGGCGGGTGCTACTGGTGCGGAGCCTCAGTGATTTCCCGAGTTTTCCCAAGTGTTCCGTTGGAGGTGGTCCCCGCGCCTGCATCCGAGGGTGAGCAGGGGAGGTGTTTATTCTGCACATAGTTTTAAAGCGCCTGATGTGTGCACCTTACACACCACAATGCTTCTGCTTTCTTGGGGTTTGTAGCCTGATAGAGGGACGGACAACTGCACTTTTACAAGATAAGCTGTTGTAGAAAGAAATGCAGGAACAAAATGTGAGTGAAGGATAGGAAGGAAGAAAGTAATTAAACTTCAAGGAAAAGTGGATCCGCAGAGAGGCAGAGCAGAATACTGGGTAAAGTTAGAGGGAGAAGGTAATGAAGCTTCCCGGAAAGGTTAGTTCAGTGTATTGTTGAGAGGCAGAGGAACAGATAGGCGGCCGCGGGTAGAGCGCCGGGTCTGAAGTCAGGAAGACAGAGTTCAGATTCCGTCTCAGACACTTGCCAGCTGTGTGACCCCTGGGCAAATCGCTTAACCCTGTTTGCCTCAGTTTCCTCTGTAAAATGAGCTGGAGAAGAAATGGCAAACGACTCTACTATCTTTGCCAAGAAAACCCTGGACAAAGTCACATAGAGTTGGATACAACTGTAATGAATGACCAACAAAAATGCTGGTTAAGGATAGAAGGGAAGAAGGTAATTAAGCTTCCTGGAAAAGTTATTTAAGCATATTGTAGAAAGGCAGAACAGAATAGGGGTTAAAGTAGGAGGGGAAGAAGGTAAATAATTGATCAGGGTATGTTTCATGAAAGAGGTGGTGCTGGAGTTGAGCCTTAGAGGGGGAGGGACACCATTTCAAGCTTAGGTAAGGGGGTGGGAGATCCTTACTTGGGTGGGTAAGCAGATTTTGATAGACGTGATAGTGGGAGGATAATCCCTAGCAGCTGATTTTCCTCACCAGACATCATAGAAGGTATTTCCTTATCTGTAAAGTATGTATCTGAGGCACACTTTGAACAGTGCCGAGCCACTTGCTTCTAGGCCTCTTGCATCTGAGTGGCATTCTTATTGTCACATTTTAAATGGGCACATTTTAGAGTGGTCTGGTGGACCTAACAGGCCATTAGCCAAAGGAGGAGCTGTGTATATATTAATTTGTTCATATTGTATTCCACTTGCAGTAATTAGTTTTATGGGAATTTAATCAAATTCTCAATGATGGCATGTTATCAAAATGTGCTCTAATTCTTCTTGCCAGATCTAGTCATGTTTAAAGACAACTTCTAAAGCTATTGAATCACTCTAGAGATAATTATTGAATACCTGCTATGCTAGGCACTGGGAGTCATACAAAGAATCTATGTTCCCTGTCTATAAGAAGCTTGTGGTGTGGTTGGGGGGGGGGGGTGTCAACAAAATTAACTATAAAGGCGAGCTTGCTAGCCAGGTAAAGATACTCCTTTACATGATGCTTTAAAGTTTAGAAAGCCCATTCCCCACTGTAGCCCATTTTGGTAGATAGTGGATGTCTCATCACCCTCTTTTTACAGATAAGGAAACTAAGGTCCAGAGAAGTTAAGTTATTTGCTTGAGGTCAGGGTAAGAGCACAGACTGAGCCAGGGCTTCTCAATCCCGAGTTACTTCATTATGTGTCACTCAGTCAGCCCCTCCTCTGTGGCTGGCCTACTACTTGCTAGGCACTGGGCTTTCTGACATAAACTCCTACCTTCAAGGAGCCAATGTTCTATTGAAGGAGACAAAGTGTGTGCTTATAAATGTGTACAAAATAAACGAGTGTTCAGGGGTTTGTTTTGCTTTGGTTTTGGCGGTGCTTGAAATGGACTTTGCCGGAAACTAACAGGGATTCTCAAAGATGGGAAACAGAGAGGAGAGCAGCTTGTGCAAAAGCAGGGAGACTGGAGCTACCGGAGTGTCTTGTGTGAGGGATAGCCAGAGGCCAAAGAGTTCATGAAGGGCAGGGATGTAAACTTAGATAGACAAGCTGGAGCCTGGTGGTGAAGTACCTTTGATGCCAAATGAACTCTGCATTTGTGCTTGATCCCAAGGGACAGTGTGGTAAATGGAATGTTGCATTTGGAGGGGCCTGGATTTGTGCCTAGATCAGTGACTTAATACCAGTGTGATCTTGGCCAAGACTTTTAACTTTTCTGACTCTCCGTTCTTCATCTGTAAAATGGGAACATTGGGGTACATGGCTTCTTCCTTTCTTAAAATCTGCAATAAAGATCAAAATATTTAATTTTTATAATTTAATTTATTTATTATGAACTTGCATAACCATCAACAAATTTCTATAGTCAAAGAACAGAAAAAGGGAATTATATATGAAATTGAAACTTAGGAATAGCTTGGTTTTTTCCTAAGCATACAGTACATTGTACCCTTCCGTTTATGCCCCCTGAATCTTCCTTCACTCTCTTGATATTTTATGCCTCATTAATACTTTTTTTCTTGAATGACACTAATATTTCCCTTGTTCCCAAAGCTGGGGAGCAAGAAGTGAGGAGTTCTTTATCTAGGGCAGAAGTTACCAACTTTGTTGGGTCATAGGATCCCTTCCATCCTCCCCACCCTAACAGTCTGGTGAAATCTAAAGACCGCTTTTCAGAATACTTTTTAAATATGTAAAATAAAATACATAGGATTACCAGTGGTCAATTATATTGAAATATAGTTATTACAATATTAACAAGACAGGCTTACAACAAGAGCCCCTGATTTTGTGCAATGAGTGCCCTGAATTTAGAGGAAGGAGAGAGAATGCTGTAGAGTAGGAGGTGTGTGATTTGACATGTTTTAAGATGTTGTCTTTTCAGAATTTAATCTCATCTGTAAACTTTCTCACTTCTGCAATTTCTTTTGCAATATTACTGGTTTACACTCAGATGCTGGTTTCTAGGCATTCTCAGTTTGTGAAACTTAGTTTAACTCTGATTCCTTTTCAGATTTTACATTGGTATGGATCATTTTTGACCCACTTAAGAGGTAGATGGATTTGCATAGGTTAAAAGGAGCATGGTTTTAGATGGAAAAAAGTAAGAAGTGCTGATAATAAAACATCTGTGTGTCTGTTAGGTTTTTTAGATTAGGGCTTTTCTAAAATGTGATTTACAGACCTCAAGGCCTATTGATAGATTTCAGGGAGCCCATGAAGTTATTTTTTTTTTTAATTTAATTTTTTAAGTTCCAAATTTTCTCCCTTTCTCCTTCCCTCCACCTCATCTCCCACCTATTGAGAAGGCAAAAAAATGATACCTGTTATACGTAGGAAGTCATGCAAAATATATTTCTACATTAGCCATGTTGTGAAAAAAGAGAAGCAAGAAAAATAGAGAAGGAAAATGTGTTTCAGTCTGTACTCATTTCATCAGTTCTCTGAAGGTTGATAGGATTTTTCATTATGAATCCTTAGGAATTGTAGATCATTGTATTGCTTAAAGTTGCTCAGTCTTTTACAGTTATATATTGTTACAGTATTGCTATTGCTGTATACCATGTTCTACTCATTTCACTTCAGTTCATACAGGTCTTCCCAGATTTTTTAGAAATCATTACCTTTATTGTTTCCTACAGTACAATAGTATTCCATCACAATCACATACCACAACTTGCTCAACCATTCCCCAATTGATGGGCATCTCCTCAGTTCCATTTCTTTGCCACCACAAGGAGAGCTGCTATAAATATTTTTATACCTGTGGGTCTGCTGCCAGCATTGCTAGGTTAAAGGATATACACAGTTTGATAGCCCTTTGGACACAGTTCCAAATTGTTCTCCAGAATGGTTAGAACCGTTTACAACTCCATCAGCGGTGCACTAGTGCCCTTATTCTTCCCTGACCCCTACAGCATTTGTCATTTTCCTTTTCTGTCATCTTAGCCAATCTGATGGATGTGAGGTGATACCTCAGAATTATTTTAATTTGCATTTCTCAAATTATTAGGGATTTAGAGTATTTTTCATATGGCTATTAAGAGCATTGATTTCATGCTCTCTGAAGCACTACCATGTGTTGTGCATGTTTTCTAGTTTCAAGTGTGATCCCTGAGCAAAGCTGAAATCTAGGGCAATGGAAAGGAACTTATAGTAGAAATTTGGGGGTGTAACAGCTGTTATAATAGCTGTAGTCCTCATTCAAATTGCTGTATGTCAAATGTAGAAGAGGTAACGCTAAGAAAAAGTTTTAAGACCTTCCTTCATACCTTGGGCAAATTCTCTGAGCAAGCCTAACCTCAGATTACTTCTTTAGGACATAAAAATAAGAAAAATATGCAAAAAAATGTTCTTAAGTGCTTCCTATGTATTGGGTAGGCAACATTCTAGAACAAATGGCCTTAACAAGTATAAACAGTGAAGCAGTTCCTTGTATAAGGGGAGGAATTGGGGAAGACGATATGATGAACCAGGTGCCATGAGAAAAGGGAGAGTAACCTAAGGAGTTGGTTTATTATATCTACCAAAAACTATCCCAGACATAAAGTCTATGAATTGGGGGTGGAACCAGGATGGCAGAGTACAAGCAGCAACCCAGATGAACTTTCCCAACATTCCCCTCCAAAGAATTTTAAATTAATGCCTCAGACCAAATTTGGGGTGGCAAAGCCAACAAAAGGTCAGGGTGAGATATTTTTCCAGCCAAGACAACTTAGGAGGTTGGCAGAAGAGATCTTTGACACAAGGGTAAACTCACCCATATAACAGAATGGATTAGAAACCAGAGTTCAACATTATATTTTTAACAAGAGACATGCTTTAAGCAGAAAGATACACACAGTTAAAATAAAGGACTGGAGCAGAATCTGTTATACTTTACCCAAAGTAAAAAAGACAGAATAGCAGTTCTGATCTCAGACACAGCATAGGCAAAAAATAGACCTAATTGACAGAGATCATCAGGGGAACTACATTTTTCTAAAAGGTGCCATAGACAATAAAGTAATATAAAAACTTTTACAGCAAATTTCTCTGATAAAGCTCTCATTTCTGAAATATATTGGAAATTGAATAAAATTTATAAAAATACAAACCATTCCCCAATTGTGATAAATGGTCAAAGAATGAACAGGCCAGTTTCAGATGAAGAAATTAAAGCAGTGTATAGTCACATGAAAAATTGCTCTAAATCAGTATTGCTTAGAGAAATGCAGATTAAAACATCTCTGGGCTACCATTTCACACCTATCAAATATGACAAATACTGGAGGGGCTAGAAGATTTGTTGCTTTTGTTCAGTCGTTTCAGTCATTTCCAACTCTTTGTGACCCCATTTGGGTTTTCTTAGTAAAGATATTGGAGTGCTTTGCCATTTCCTTACGCAACTCATTTTACAGATGAGGAAACTGAGGCATATAGGGTAAAGAGACTTTCTCAGGGTCTCATGCAGCTAATATCTGAGGCCTGATTCAAACTCAGCTCTTCCTGATTCGTGCAATCAGGCTCTCCCTGAGGGAAAATAGGCACACTAATACACTACTGGTCTAATCATTCTGGAGAGCAATTTGGAACTGTTCAACAGGTGATAAAACCACGCATCTCCAGTTATCACTATTAGGTCTGTACCCGAAAGAGAGTAAAGGAAAAGGAAAAGAACCTATATTTACAAAAATATTTATAGGGGCTCCTTTTGTGGTGGTAAAGAATTGGAAATTAGGGGATGCTCATCGGTTGGGAAGTGGCTGAACAAGTCATGGCATATGATTGTAATGGGAGTACTTACTGTCGTGTTCTAAGAAATAATTGGGGGGAAGGGGAGGGGGAGGTCAGAAAAAACATGAGAACGCTTTTATAATTGTTGTAAAGTGAAGTGAGAAGAATCAAGAGACTGTTGTACATAGTATAACATGATGCCATACAATTCTAACACTGGCTAATATGGAAATATGTTTTGTATTATGATTTTGCATGGATAATTGATATTAATTTGCTTGCCTTCTCAGTGGTTGGAAGAGATGTGGGAGGGAGGGAAAGATTTTGGAGCTCAAAATTTAAAAAGAAGAAAAGAATATTAAAAATAAATACTAAGGAAAGAAAGGAAATAAAGTCTATGCTTTAGACTCTAATATTTGAGAGTCTTTGAAATCTGGCTCCAAGCAATGTCTGGAGGTGAGATAAATACCACGCTAGGCCTCTCCTATATTCTACATTTCAGCCAAACTGTCTATTTCTGTCTCTCCTCTATTATTGCTCTGCCCTCTCCCTTCTCTGTGCTTACATTCATAATTCACTAGTCATGGACTGGACTCTACATCTTCCTCCCCTACTGTTTATATGCAAGCAAATAATTCACAAAATGGGGGTAGAATGGAGTGAGTGGAGATGAATTCTCTTTTGAATACATAATTGGGGGGTAATGTTGGGGGCACATAAAGTACAAATATTTAACAGGCATTTGGGGATATAGAATAGGAACTTAGAGGAGAAGTCCAGGGAGAGAGAAAAGAGTTTGTTAGTGTTCACCCTGTTACATGTAAAAAAAATAAATAAATTACACTCATTTAAAAACATTTTTGAGTTTCAAGTTTTCTCCCTTCTTCCTGTTCCTCTTCCTTGAGAAGACAAGAAATTTGCTTTTGATTATACATGTGAAGTCATGGAAAACATTTCCATATTATCCATATTGCAAAAGAAATGTGTTCTACTACTTCTAAAAATCCAGTCTGCAGACTGTCCTGTCCTTAAAGTACACTGGTTTCCTTTCTGTTGCAGCACAGGTTAATAGTTTAATAGACATGTTTCAAATGGCTTTTGAAGTATGTTGCTTACCCGCAGAAGATCATTCAGTAACATACTTAAAGCCTTTCCTAAAATTAAATGCTGTATCTTTCAGTTATGATATTCATATAAGACTTTGAAAAGGGCCTGTTTTTGCCTGAGAGCAAAACTGCTTACTTTATACAAATTGAAATATTTTCTGTTATTTTTTTAATCATTCAAGCTAATGTTTTGTGCCTATTATAGAGCTAGTTGAACATTTCATTGCACCTGTATGAATAAAAAGATTCATAGCAGCTCTTTTTGTGGTAGCAAAGAAGTGGAAATTAAGGGAATGGCTGAACAAATTGTGGCATACGATTGTGATAGAATAGTGTTGTGCTATAAGAAATGATGAACCGTATGGTTTCAGAAAAACCTGGAAAGACATATGAACTGATACAAAGTGTAGTGAGCAGAACCAGGAGAACATTGTACACATTAATGGCAATATCATAATCAGTTGTGAATGACTTAGCTAGTCTGATCAATACAATGATCCAAGACAATTCCAAAGTACTTACAATGAAAAATGCTATCTGCCTTAAGAGAGACAATTGATGAAGTCTCAGGGCCGTCTTGGGCATGGAGAAGCCTAGAGAAATTCTTTTTCCATGAATTCCTCATCTTAATTTGCTTCTTGCTTAAGATTTGAGTTCAAATCTTGAGGAGGTAACTCTGGAAACAAGTAGTATAAGACTGAGAATATACTTGGTGGTGTCAGAAGGGTGTTGGAAGGGGAGGAGAAAGGAACACCATTTAGAATTTTAAGATACTTGTACCACTTCATCTTATTCCCTTTTCAGGCAGCCAGTATGTCTACTATTCAATCACAGACTTCTCTGTTATGTTTTTTACCTTATTGTGAGTGGACTGGAGCCCTATTTCCAAGAACCTTATATGGGCAGAGTGTAGTTAAAATGTGTGTGTGTGTGTGTGTGTGTGTGTGTGTGTGTATGTGTATTTGAAACAGCATTTTTTTTTACTACAATTTTTTATTGCGAGCAAATCTTTCAGATGAAATTTCCTCCATACTGTGTATTAAACAGACTTTTGTAAGCTAGCCTGGCAATTATTATTTATAAAATAATTTCTCTTGGAAAATGTGTTCCATATTCCAGACAGCCAGTTTATAAATGAACTTTTAGAACACATATCACAGTTGAGGAAATCATCTATATTTGTATTGGTACTACACTGAATTTGTGAAACTTCCCTTCAATATCTGAGTTATAAAGTTAAATCCATGAAATCTCAAACCAAGGGACCCCCCAAATATTGGTCACAGTCATGAGTGGCAACCGTTGCTATAGCGCTCTCTCCCTCCAACTCTTGCATTTCAAGGGGCAAGTTGTATGAAGGGTAATGTGGTGGAAAGCTCCTTCTCTAACTCTAGGATTCTAATATCAACACCTCTCAGTTCTGCTTTTTTTAAGACATTCGGAAAACTACAAAGCAGTGTCTCTTCATAAACATTGTAAAGACCTTAAACCTAAACAGTAGTTTTCATCCAGGGGAACCTTTGGTAAACCTCAAAGCCACATGCTCATGTGAAGGGCTGTTGATTTCTAGGAAGATAGATGTACCTAGGAAATGAAAATTAACAATTTAACTCAGTCCTGAAATGTTTACTCTTCATTATCTTTCATTATTTTGTCCTTTCTATAACTTAATTTCTAACCAGAAGGCTTCCAATGTCAAATTAAGTACTTTAAACAACTAGAATCTTGTTAACCCAAAATAAATGCTATTGGTTTGCTTGCTGGAGTTCAAGGATTAAGTAAACAGACTAAACATATCCCTTCCCCTTCATGAGCAATCAGACTGAGCAATTTTTGAGCATTTTGGGGCATAAAGACAGGATATGAGTAGTTAACACTTTTTATTGCTTCTAAGGTTTGCTGCTACCCATTTAAACCCTATAATTCTCTTCCCACCACTTTTGCCTACTCATTCAGTGTTCCAGCAGATGCACTGTTAGTATTTTGCCTTGTGGTTTTCTACTTTTAAGAGATGGTCTCTAGGAACACTTTTTTTAAAGTGGGGACTGCCTGTGCTAGGGACTTCAGATATGTAATAATGAAAAGACAAGTTCCCTGTCCCCAAGTAACTTATTAGGACACACTTGCCAATAATTGATGGGCTACTCTCTGTCTGCAGAAAATCTTTTTGAATTTGGGTAGTCAGGTCTGACTTCTTGCAAGAGTGTCATCCTTGAAAACCCGGCTCAAGTTCTAATTCCTCTCAGAAGCCTCCTCTGAACTCCTTTTACATTTATAATCAGAACTACATAGTTTAGCATTTAATTGTTCTGTTATATTAAAAAATCTTTGAGGTCAGGGACACTTTTAAAATATATGGTGACTGTGCAATCTGGGACATTACAGATTTAAAGAAAAGAATATGTACTTTTGGTAAGGCTTTCAAAGAGAAATTTCCCTGGTGAGGTAGTGTGTCCCAGTTTGGGGGGAAATCTGGTCACTTCAGCATAGTAATCATTGCATACATCCCCCACATTGTTGAGCATATAGTAGAAACTTGATACTTGATGACTGATAATAAATACCATTTGTGGACGAAGAAATTTAAATGCAAATAATACATCATTTTATTGTTTTTTTTTTTAAATTAACTTCATAAATTGTGTTGATTGCTTGTATGTTTCCCATTTTGCTTTAGGTACCTAAGTATTTGTCTCAGCAATGGGCCAAAGCTTCAGGAAGAGGAGAAGTAGGAAAGCTGAGGATTGCAAAGTAAGTAAATTCACATGGGGTTTTGGTATTATTTGAAAAAAATTATGATTATATTGTAAATACATTTATAAATAATGCACTGCATGGAAATACAACAAACACTGTTGCATAATTGAAATACAAATGGAAAACCATGAAAAATTGGACTTGATTACCTGTGAGTCAGGCCTTTCCAACTCTGAGTTCATTTGATTCTGTGAAATAAGCTGTGCAAGAGACTGCTAAGGCACTTATGCCCTGTGGATAACAGAAACAAATATTAAAGCATATTGAAGGGGAATAAATAATCTCATATATTGAAGGGTATCTATGTTATTCTGGCATAATTTCTTTCATAAAGAAATTGGTGCTTTCAGTTTTGGTGGGGATTCAAGATCACCTTTATTATCTGAGGAATGCTTTGTTATCTTAAGTCAGCCAGGATTACTTGGTGCTTCTTTGCTAAACTTAGGGTCCTCTTTGTTTTTTTGCAGAGATTTTTTTTTATTGTAATGGATTTATATTAGCCATACCCTCTGTTTAGTTCTTGACATATCCTATATTTAGTTGTTTTTTGACAGCTGGATGTTCTTTTGCTTTTTTTTGGGGGGGGGGAGAAGGAAAGCAGTTGGGGTTAAGTGACTTGCCCAAGGCCACAAGACTAGTAAGTGTTAAGTGTCTGAGACCATATTTGAACTCAGGTCCTCCTGACTCCAGGGCTGGTGCTCTATTCAGCCAAGCCACCTAACCTCCCTGATTCTTTTGCATTTTAAACCTACATTTATGCCTCCTCATAGTGTGGTCTTTCTCTTGTTTATTTCAGTTCTAAATAAGTTCTGTAATTTCTTAGTGACTTTTTTTTTGAGGTGGTAAGGCTAGGCAATTGGGGTTAAGTGACTTACCCAAGGTCACAGCTAGTTAAGTGTCAAGTATCTGAGGCTAGATTTAAACTCAGGTCTTCCTGACTTCAGGGCTGGTACTCTACTCACTGTACCACCTGGCTGCCCCTCTTAGTGACTTTTTAACAAAGTTGTTTAATAGTGAACAAATGGGATCATTAATGTGCCGGATGGTAGCATCTGATAGTTTTGTTTATTTCAAAAACATTTTCATTTCTTATTTTATTAGACCTTTAAAAATGCTCTAAGGAGAACAAGGGCAGGTGACAGGGTTTTTTTGCACATAAAATTGGGAAAAAAATTTTATGACTTGCCCAGATAATGGTAGAACTCTATTAGAACTTAGTTTTCATAACTCCAGCACAAACTAGACCATACAGCAGAATGCACCTCCCTTTGTACTAACAGCAGTACACTAAGTTGTGTAGTACTTTACTATTCCAAAGAGCTTTCAAGCACTTTAGCTTGTTTGATTCTCATAACAACCCTCTGAATTAGTTATTACTGTATATAATAGATGTGTCCCTGGAAAACTGTATGTACATCTAATTTTGTGAGCTGAATACTTTTAATGCACGTGAAGAACTCCTTATTTCAAAGCACCCTGAAGCTACCTTTATAAATGAAGAAGGCTTTTGTACAGTAGATAATTACCCTCCCCACTTCGTTGCATAAAGTTTTTGCAAGCTTTAAAGGGCTATATAAGTATTGGTGTTTATTATCAAGCTCAGATTTCTCATGTATTGGTTTTCTTAGAAGTGGGTTAGGCCTATAAGATGGCACAGCGGATAGAGTGCTAGACTGAGAATCAGGAAGATCTGAGTTTAGATTTGGCCTCAGACACTTAACTAGCAGTGTGACCCTGGGCAAGTGACTGTATCTGTCTCAGTTTCCTCTTTGGTATTTAAAGTCCTTCATATCCTGGCTGTAGCCTGCTTTGCCAGCCTTATGGCACAATAGTCTCCTTCATTCAGCTTTTGGTTCAACCAGATTGACTTTCTTTTTCCTCACATTGACCCTCCATCTCCTGTCTCCCTGCCTTTCCTTCTTTCCCACTCTTGTCTTCTATCTCTCAGAACACCTAGTTTCCTTAACAATTCAGCTCCTAAAACATTCTTCATGAATAATAATTAGCATTTAAATAATACTTTAAGGTTTGCAAAGTGCTTTATAAATATTATGTTATTTTATACTCATAACTAGGAAATAGATACTTGCTACTGTCCATATTTAATAGATGAGGAAGCTGAAGAGAGGTTTGCCCAGGGCCACCCAGCTATTAAATGCCTGAGGCCATATTTGAACCTCGGGTCTTTTGGACTCTGGGTCTAGCACTCTGTGCAGGGCACTGTCTATAGATAGGACCCACTTTGTTGGCTGTCCCAATATAAACTCCTTTAGGAAAGGGACTAGTTTATTTCTTCGTATTCCTATCTTCTGTTACAGTGCCAGGTACATAACATGTCCTTACCAAATATTGTATGTTGATAGAGTGGAGGTAAATCATCTTGGTCTTATTTGTTGTTCAGTTGTTTTCAGTCATGTCTGATTCTTTGTGACCCCATTTGGGGTTTTCTTGGCAAAGACACTGGAGTGGTTTGCAGTTTCTTTCTCCAGCTGATTTTACAGATGAAGAAACTGAGGCAAAAAGGGTGAAGTGACTTGCTGCAGGTCACACAGCCAGTAAGTGCCTGAGGCCAGATTTGAACTCAAAGTGATGAGTCTTCCTGATTCCGTGCCCAGTGCTCTATCCACTGCATCACCTAGCTACTCTAACTGGCCTTACTCAAGTTATCATAAAATTATAGACTTATAGAACTTTTATGCTGAAGAGATCACGTAGTCCAATTCTCTTACTTTACAGGTGGTCATACTAAGGGTTTGGGGAGATTCACAATGTTTTTCTCCATTCCACAGGCTACTTTCTCAGTACTTTCTACTAGCTCAGTCAGTTTGAATGATGTCTTTTCCACTTCCCACTATACTGAGCCTTAGAAAAGCATGTGCCTAAGGGTGTCCCATTAAAAAAAAAGAAAAAGGCAAATTTCCTTATGGGAAAAACAAGATTGAATTAATGAACTTTGATTATATACAAGTTTTATAGCTCATTTTTGCTCATTATTTCAAGTTCTCTTAAGAAGATAAAGCTCTATTTTATATAAAACATTTTATTTGCCTCAAAATACTAGATGTCTTTTATATTCAGCAGGCATAGCTGCTTGGAAATCATGTCATTTGACACCAGTACAAGTCTAACTTTAATATAGCTTTGGCTAAATGGTGATATGTTTGTAATTTCATTTTTGTATGTCTTTTTAACATTTTGTATGTCACAACAGCTTATCTTTCCATCTGTCCCATTCATTCTGCTATTCTTCTTTGCCTTCATCTTGATTTCTAGGCCTTATACACGTCCGAACTCCCATAGATTTCTAACTCTTTATCTGTTTCCTCCCTACAGTCCCTGAATCTCCCAGTATGTAATTCCTGTAGTGTTCTCCTGAACACCTTAATGTCCTGCTCTTGTACTTTTGCTATAATCAGATTTTTTTTAACCAACTCTTAACCCTGTGTAAGCTCTGTCATTTGACTTTTCCCACTCTTACTTTTGGGTTGCCGATCATACTGGAGAAAGTTAAAGAAAAATTCCATCATCTTTGCTGCATTACAGATTTATACAAATTTCAGTTTCCCAATAGTCCCTGCCCTTCCTCATGTCTCTTTGTTTTTGTTTTTTTTTGTATCTCATGGCCTTTCTCTTAACTGTACAGGGTGTTCCAAAAGTTGTTGGATAGTTCTAAGCTACAGTCCAGCAAGTTACTAACTTGTTCTTCACTGGCTCTGACATTTAAAATATAGGGTTTGTAGTCAGATTCTATTAGAAACAGATTGTACCATTGACAAGGGAAGCACAACGCAGTTAAATAAACTTATATTAAGCACATGCTGTGTCCCCAGCATTTTATGAGGTAATGACATGTAAACAGATTCTGCTTTCAAGGAGCTTATGATCTCTTAGGGTGAAGGACAAGTATATAATCCAGTTATTGTGAGAAGAGGGAGAAGGAGAAAAAAGTGCTAAGGGCTTGTTCAGGCAATATTTTGGAAATTTGAGAACAAACTAATAGTCCCTAAAGCTGGGAGGGCTTGGAAATGCTGCCTGGAAATACTACTGAGGCTGGCCTTGAGGAAAGGGAGGCTGAGACCAAGTCTAGTCTGTGCCTGGGGAATCAGTGAGTACAGAACACAGAGAAGGGAGAGGGCAGGGCAAAAATAGCGGAGAGAGAATTCGTTTGGCTGGAACGTAGAATATAGGTAAGGCTTGGAGCAATATTTCTCTCACCTCCTGGAAGGTTGCTTAAAATCTGATTTTACAGAATCTGAAGTACAGACTTTATTTCATAAGCAGTTTTCAGTAGATGTAATAAACTTAACTCCTTCAGTCACTCTTCCTTCTTTCTGAGCACTTGGCTCATCATCATCTTCCTCCCCAACTCCTACCCTAACACAAGGGAACTTTTATATCCACATGGATCAGGCCTGCACAATATATAGCCCGCAGGCATATAGGATTTCAGGCTGTCTGCCACTGCACATACTCTCCTGTTTGTCTCGTGACCCACAGCAACCATCATCAGTCTGTCTCTGGTTACCTTTACTTGGAAATGAGCTGGTAAAAACCTGTCAGTGGCCCAAAAAAGTTTAGCCTTTTAAAATTTTGGCCACTTCCTGCCACCATGTTGTGAAGGTCTGATATGGATATTCCTTCAGACTTACTAGCCTCTCATTTCTTTTATCTCCATAAATCCCAGGATTAATCCTTTACTCTTTCTTAGCCAGTTACAGGGATGTCCACACACCATTACCTATGAGAGTTCCACTTCTCTAATTAGAAATTTTGTTATTTCCCTAATTTGACCATAATATCTCCCCATGGTTTACCTTACCCCTATACCTGTTCTTGGCACTCATTAAGACCTCCATTCAAACCCTCAGGAATTTGGCAGGCTGGTGCTCTGCTTTTAACTTCATTCCCTTTCCTTTCCAGCTTTGGTTCAGTAGTAATTTCAGCTTTATACCTTCCTCTGATCTTAAATCTCTTGCCTTCCTTGTCCTTGTCACTCTCTTCTTGCCAAACCTCAGCCTTAGATTACTGTTATGCTTAATCTACGTCCCCAGCTTCTACTAAAGGGTTATGCTTAATATACCTCCCCAGCTTCTACTAAAGGGCAACTGAGTAAAGTTGAAGGAAGAGTCATAATTATATTACTAAGCTACATTACAGATTTGTTATCTAGCCTTATGCTCTCCAATCTTGTGGCAGCTCTATAGCACAGTGCATAGAGCACAGGGCTTGGAATCAGGAAGACTCATCTTCATGACTTCAAATCTGGCCTCAGTATTTATTAATTGTGGGATCCTGGGTAAGTCACTTAACCCTGTTGGCTTAAATTCCTCATTTGTTAAATGAGCTGCAAAAGGAAATGTCAAGACAAAGATTACCTCCTGACAAGATGATAGTGGGTGATGTTATTCATCCAACTTTCTAATAAACCTAGCTAAAGTATCCACCTTATATGTAAACATGTTGTATATTTTGTCTGCAGGATATTTTGGTCTTTGGCTAACAAACAAATATACATATATATAAGTTTAGTAAGGAAAGAAATGTAGGGATTCTTTCTGTATTTATATTTTTTTCAGAGTAGGAGAATGAATTTTGAAAAGGGCTGTTTAAATATAAACTGTCATAATTTGTAGAAAATTGTTCCAGAAAATTTAGACTTTTCCTACTTTAAAATATGTCTTCTTTTTCTCCTTATTCAGGAATCAAGGAAGGACTGAGGTAAGTTGATTTATATTTGCACTTATAATTCTTTTTAACATATAAAAGAAATATTTATCCTATATGGTAGTAATTATAGAGTACAGAAAGGTTTTCATTTTGGAGTACTTATCAGTATCAGTTTCCTGACTTTATGCATCTTCAACTGCCTGGTTATCCATTTCTTTTATTAATATTGTATTTGTCTTCTCCGGCCTGGACACCGTGGATCTTGTAGTATTAAAGTCAGGGTAAAGAGAATATTAGGTTTAGTTTTTCCAGACTTTCATTGTGATCCATAATATTAAACACTGTAATGGTATAGCGTGTAAACTACTCAGTAAATATTTATACTAGTTTTCCAATAGTGAAGATAATGAAGTAGTGAAGGTCAGAAAGCCAGTATTTATAAATCCTTTAGATATAAAATGTGGTATTAATTTGGATGAAGAGTCTGGAAGAAAGTCCTTCTGAAAGAAAACAGTCTCCCAGTTCTTACTAATAGTCCTATGGCAAGTATTTGGTATTTATAGAAATATTTAGGGGAATTGCATACATTTAGTAATTATTAGTGGGGGTTGAATAAAACTTAAAATAGAATTATGTCCAGAACATTTAATACGGGCCAAAAACTCTTAGTGTCAGTATATGTTTTGTTAACTTTGAGGGTATAATCATTATAACTATAACTATACAATTATTAGAGACGCAATCTTTTTACTATAGTTTGTTTCATAATATGTGTGTTGGGAGTTTTCAGTATAATTATCAAAAGATCAATAATTTGGAAAATGAAATATGTAATTAAAATTTAAACAGATATTTCACAGTAAAAACTTAAGTCATTAATAGACTTTGGTTATCTGCTAGGTATCTTTTACTTTGAATGAAGAGCTTGCAAATATCCATGATATTGGTGGAAAACCTGCTTCTGTCAGTGCTCCTAGAGAACATCCGTTTCTCTTGCAAAGCGTGGGAGGACAGACATTAACAGTTTTTACAGAGAGCTCATCAGGTAAGGCAGAGTGAAATTAATGCTGCTTTTAGAAATGTTGTTCTGCATGATAAGCTCAAGGACATCATCAAGGCCTAACATTCAGCCAGTCGTCTTTTTTTCATGCCATTCTTTGCTTGGCCTTTTCTTATTACAATAGAATCTATCAAGCAGCATGTGCTTCGTTCCAGGCACTGTGCTAAGGTCTGGGGGTACAAAAAGAGGCGAAGACAGCTCCTTCCTTCCAAGAGCTCCATTTGTATAACTAATAAGGAGCTTACAATCTAATGAATATTAGAGAAATCCATGAAAGAAAAGTTGGGGTTGATATTTCAGTATTCTGGGCATAAACATGGAGCAAACAGAAGAGCAAATACTACTACAAAATGCGTCTAATGGGGTGATGGAAAAAAACCTTTGTGCTTTGGATTCTGGTATGATAGGGTAAACCTGCATATAAAGCCATATCCCTTGTGGTTTCTTAGTAGGAATAGGTTTTGGGGTTTGTTTTTTAAGCAACAAGGTGCTAAATGTTAACAATTACTGCTTAAACTTAGGGGGTGTTCTACTGTGCATTTTTGTTATTATGTACTAATCCATCTTAACCAGACGTCAAAGAAAGAAGGGGCAATCTGGGAAAAGGAAGTCTTTGTTACATGGTGTATTAATCACTTACTATTTTTATGATTCACATACATGAGTTTATGGAATACTAAGCGTCAAAAGGAATATCTTCTCCTGTTGCTATAAATTTAAGTTCATTTTCACTGTCTTCTACCCTTCTTGTCTACATTGAATTTGAAACATTATAGCAAAAGTAGAGTGTGTGTTACCTAGCACAACATAACACACTTAAATGTAATAAATTAGAAAAAATGATCTGTTTATCTTTAAAGTGAAATCTATGACTTCATCCCATTTCTTATCAAAGATTTCAAGATAATAGGCAGTTGTGATTAAAATCTCATCACATAAAGAACTTTACCTTTAAAAAAATTATATCCTCATAGTAATTAATAGCCTATAAAGTACTATGAGCTGTTTAAAATCAATAAATCATAAAGGTTTTTTTGGATGTGACTTTTACCAGTGTGGTAAATTGTAATAGTTTTCTGGCTTGTAGTGCTAGGTAATGATTAACTTTAATGCCTTACTTATTATTTGTGATATTAGGTATTCATAGTACTGTCCTTTGGCAGACAGAAAATATAAAAGTGAATGTTTCATATTGTACATAGGCTCATGCAACAGTTACAGAGATGTAGCTTGTATGTTAAAGATGTATCTTAAAATAGATGGAACAGATGGCTCAAGTGGCTCCCCTTGTCAATCCACAGCTGACAGAGTGATGTTCCATAAGCAAAAGATTGACCATGTCACTTCTGTGCCTGTTCCCTCCAAGATCTTTTTGACATTGAAAGCTCTTCACCCTGGCCTCAGCTTGTATTTCCAGGCTTATTACACATTATTGCTCTTCATATACTCTTTGGTCAAGGGAAAATGGCTTTCTTGCTCTTGATCACACACAGCATTCCATACCCTTGTTAATGTCTTTATATTGAATGTCCCTTATGCCTTGGAATGCAGTCTCTTCTCTATACTATGCCTCTGACTCCTAATTTTCTTATTTAGAATCCTCCCCTGACTTCTAACCTGGCTACTCTACTTGAGGACTTTTCTGACTGCCTTCTCCACCCTGCCCCAGGAAGCTCATTATTGGGATGTCCTCATCATCCTCCTGCCTTAGTACTCTCCCTCAGGCCTACCCTCACCCTCTTCCTCTTCCTGGTGTGGGGGGCTATGAACTACAGACTTCCATTTAAGGAGAGAGGTCAACTCAGAGATCTCATTTCTTACCTGGCTGTCCTACCTTGAGACTGCTCTCATTTCTCCACCATGACCCTACCTACCTTGCAGCTCCTTTCAACTTCTTTGTGTTTTGTCTTCCCTCCTTATACTATAAACTCCTTGCCTTTTTTTGAATTTGTATACTCAGCACTTAGCACTGTGCCTGGCACATAGTGAGCTCTGAATAAAAGTGTTTTGATTATTGATTTCCCTCAGAGCTCAGCTCATGCATTACCTTCTGTATCAGGCCTTACCTGACAAACTTTGCTCTTGATATTTTTTTCCTCGGTTATCTTTTGCATGTTTGGTATATACTTACATATGTACATGTGGTCTCTCTTTATAGAGTGTAAGACCCATGAGGGCAAGGGCTATTTCAATTTTGTCTTTGAATCCCCTAACACCTAATAGTACCTAGTATATAGTGGGCACTTAAATGTTAATTGACTGGCAAATAAGTGGTATGTAAAAGGCAATAGAAAGTTTGAAAGTAAAAATATATTTTTAAACCTTCCTTTTAGAAAAACATTCTTTAATTCTTTGTTCCTTATGTATTATCAGATTGACTATAGGATACTGGGCCATTAGGGAATAGTTTCATACATGAATTCAAACTGATACTCATCTGTAATAACTTGTATGAACAGAAAACCTGTAGCCTTCAATCAGAGTTATAGTTCTATTTAGTTTTGTTTACATAAAATAAAAAAATAATTATGGAAGGTTAAATCATATATTGTTCTTAGGAGAGTCTTCCTGTCTTGCCTTTCTCTTGTTTTTGCTCTCCTGAACATTTTGTGTTCATATTTTTGGTCCTGCAGTACCTCGAATGGGGTATGGTATTCCCAGCATCATCTTGGCAGAGAAATAGAAAAAGATCCAGACTGTCATTTATGTTCTGGAGTATGAACAATATGTTCTTGGCTTTTGGTGATGTGATTATACAGACTCACTTCTAATTTTCTTCCCACTCACTTTTTTTCATATTACTGCACTCGTGGTTTTCCCTGCCCAAATGATCACTTTTCTTCTAGATTATTATTCTGATGTTTCCAAATTGGATTTCAGTTATTTTTAACCCAGCTAAGTTTCCTGGTATGTTTTCCTTTAATAATATTTGCCATTCCTCTGTTGCATTAATTGAATTATTAAGTCACTCTTCCAAATTACTAATACAAGTATTATAACTGAAATGAATGTTGGATAATGCCTCCAATCATTTCCCATTTTTGCTAATTATTTTAATTATTTTTTTCTGTTACTTGATTCAAAATAAATGTATCTGAACCTGCAAATTTCATTTTTTGAAATTACATAATGTCTGTATGCCTCTTCAGGTACATATACCTTAAAATCCAATGAGTAAGACTATGTTTTCCTTAAGAGCATATTAAATGACTTGACTGAAGGTCTTATGGTATGATGGCTAGAGCATTGGATTTGGAGCCACAGGATCTGGCTTTGAATTTGTTTGCCTCTTATTTACCACTTGTATTACAATGGACAAGTAACTTCCCTTGTCCCCTGGTTTCCAATTTATAAAATACAAGTACTAGATTAGATTATTTTTAAGTACTTTTGAACTTTAAAGTTTGTAACACTTGAGAAAAAAACTCAGGAATTGTCATTTACAGTTTAGAAACTTTATTTTCTGAGGCTCCATACTATTTTTGTTGTTTTCAGCTGCCTTTGTTACCTTACCTCTCCCCTTACTTAGAAAAGAACAAGAAGTTTAAAATTAAGGTGCATGGAAATAGATTTGATTTTGTGTTTTTGCCCCTTTTTGCAAGTACTACACTATATTTATTAATTTATCCTTAATTATTTATACTCTATAAAATGTAAAATTTTAGGAAAAAATGCACAACTTAAGTGGGTTTGATTTTTTTTCAATTTATTAATTTGTTTTCAGTCTTCAGCATTCACTTTTATAAGATTTTAAAAGTTTGATATTTTCCATCTTGATTTAATAGTTCCTTCTCTTTTGCATTTGTACTTGAAAAAACATTAATTCATTTAAAAAATTAATTAATTTTGTTGTTTTGGATTTCCTTTCCGAACTATACTTACTGTGGACTTGAATTTTTGTTTCTCGTTCTCCTTAATTAAAAAATCCATATGTCTTTCATTAGTACTTTATGAATTAATTTTGATTATTTCTAGCTTAGTTTCTGAGAACTTTTGACTATCTCTATTTCCAGTCATTATTTCAAGTAATCATTATTTCTCCTACCTGTATTTTCTCCTAATAGAATTAGCAAAAAACCCTTTTCTTTATTTTTAGAAACATTTTCTTTGAGTTTATGCTTCATTCTTCCACGAAGAAATGACTGAATTTTGGTTTTGTTCTTTATTTTAGTATTGTATATTTCCTTGGGAAACTTTTATATTTTTCATGGTTTCAACTGCTTCTGGATAATGGTGGATGTTTTCCATCTGTTTCTTTTCATTTCTGACACTTCCCTTTTGTGAAAACTTATTTTCTTTAAGAAATAATAGATGTAACATAATAAATTTTACTATACATGTAAATAATACATAGATATAAAAAAGTAATAGATGTAAAACCTATTATCCCAACTTAAAAGAAAACCTATATATCTCCTCTCCTCCCACTTAATTTCTCCCTACTTTAGTCCCATCCTCCCAAAAATCTAGAGTTAAAGAGTAACTGTGGAACCCAAAGAATAAAGGTTTAACAACTAACCTCATAACTGATTTCCATTTGGTTAAGTTGTTTATTTTCTTTGAACATATAATAGATATGTTCTTAAAAGCATGTATTCTGGTTGTATATATGTTGTTATTTGCTGGAATTTATAATCTTTCCTAGTTCTCTCCATTAAGAGGGCAAAGGTCTTCAATGACTTTAGAGCAAATTTTCTATAGGTATAATCTCCAGTTCTCATGACACACCTTGATAGATGCCTGGACTGTCCCCAGTGTTTCTCTTAGGTCATTGAGTATCTTGAGGGAGACATTTCTCAGCTACTAATAGTAATTGGAGAATGGGCCTTGTGAGGCTCCACCTTCTACTGTCCTTTACCAAATGAGGAGAGGAGGAATGGTTAAGCTTAAGAGACCCAGGGACTGTTTTTGGTTTGGACAGTGGCCAGCCATGTTCTTGTAGTGCTTTTAATTTGGTGATCTATAAAAAATTAGTATAGAATTAGTATAAAATAGAAAGATTTCGAATCAGCACCTGGGTTTGAATTCCAGCTCTGCTACTTAACCTGCATAAATTTGAACAAAATTCTCAATCTCTCTGGGCATATTCTACTCCTTCTAGTACGCTCAATTCAGAAAGTCTTTAAAGTTTTCTTTGTTTTTGGATATTACTTCATTCACATTGTTGCTTGAAATTATGTAGTCAGTATTAAAGTTGATCCAGACCTGGCTGGATATCTCTCAAGATATATTTTATGCCCACTCTGTGCAGTTTTTGGTTCATAGTATGCTCTAGGCTATACTGCCTTATGAGTAATTCTCAACTTTCATTCTTTAGAAATTATGATATCCCATTACTTGCAGACATATAGCTAGAAGAATATTATCATTGAAAATACAGGTCTCTCCTTTGAAGAAAAGCTTCAGATGGATAAAATCCTTGTGTAATCCAGCCCAGTCTTCTGCTCCTCAGAAGACATTATTGTGCACTGTCAGTGTCTGAGATATGTATGCTATCAGTTGACCATCCAACTGCATATTATATATCACTTAATCAAGAGATAGTCTTTATCTACTTGGATTTTCATATGTAGATAATAAGACCCAAAATTTTTTGAGTGATTATAGGATGTCATTTAGGTTGATGCATCCAGAATAATGTCATACACAGATAGGAGTGTCTATGGAAAATCCCCTTTTCACTTGGATTCTATACTGGACTTTCTCCGTGACAGTGACAGATACTTCTGATGAACTTATATTTCCCACTCTTATGTGTCATTACAAAATAGTAATCAAGGGGGTGTTGAACAGAAATGTTTCTGTTTTATCTTTCAAAGAATCTGGAATGATTTTGACACGTTTACCCTTTTAGGTCAAATGCTTTTTTATAATCATTAAACAACACGCGTAGTAAAAATATATATATATATATATATATATATATATATACTCAAGTATATTTGAGAACCTGCCATTTTCTTCATTGGACAAACATCAAGTTCCCACTATAATGATACCTTTTCTGAGTGGATGAAGAAAGTTATAGGATCCTGGAGCTAGAGCTGGAAGACTCCTCAGTCCATCTAGTTGAACCTCCACATTTTATAGGTGAAGAAACTGAGCTTCAGAGAGATTGTTTACATTCTCAAGTTCACACAAAGTGCCAGAAGTGAGAGTTGAACCCAGGTTCTTTCATGCTAACGCTCTTTGCGTTGTACCATATTGCTTCCCCATCGGAAAGTACAGTAACCATTTTTTGCACTTCATCTTTCTGATAATAATTAGTTTACTCAGTATTCTAGTGTTTTACTAAATGCTTTCTTCACAGAGTAGATAACTTAAATATAACTACTTTTTATCATATCAAAATTCAGCAAAACATTAAGTATCCACTATGTGCAAGGTGCTATTATAATAAGCATTGATAATTTTTAAAATCTAACAGTCCTTTTCCATACAGAGCTTACTTTCTCCCCTAAGGAGCATCCTACTTCTGGGATATTGTGTTTTTTCTTAATAGAATGTTGAAATTCAATCCCCATTTTATGTATGTATGTATCATTGCCACTCTGCTAGTTGTTTTTTTTTTCTGCTAATAACAAATTACAATTTCTGTTCCTTTTATTTTATTGCTATTTCTGAATTATATAGCTAAAGAAGACTTTCTATCACTTTTTTCATATATATTATTTTTGTTTGTGTTTTATGCTCTAGATTTTTATCTTTATCTTCTGAAGAGTCTTTCTCCAATGTGCAGCTTCTCCCATCTATGACAACTTAAACTTATGTTTAAGGACTTTTTAACCCCTTTAGCTTCCATTTGAGGACTGGAAAAGGTTACTGTATGTAACTGCTATAGGATGTTGAGGAAGAACATCTTTTCATATGTTAAAAAATGAATTTCCTTTGGCTAGAAGCATTACATTTCTAGATCTTAGTTGCTTGTATGTAACGTATCATAAGTTCTCTAATGGCTCCTTTGCTAGCTTCTCCAAATGCCTGGAAATCTCTGTCCAATTGTCCTAGGACAGATGTTGCCCATACAGAATGTATAACTCTGGACTAATGATGTCCTTGTTGACAAATTCAGCAACTAGACCAAAGATCAAATTGTCATGGAGTAAATTCAGGTGCAAGGCATTGGAATCATCCCTACAGATGTGTTGGGGTGAATTGGAGCACTGGGAGAGCAGCAGGACCTTTAGGCTATCATTGCCACTCTGCTAGTTGTTTTTTTTTTTTTTTCTGCTAATAACAAATTACAATTTCTGTTCCTTTTATTTTATTGCTATTTCTGAATTATATAGCTAAAGAAGACTTTCTATCACTTTTTTCATATATATTATTTTTGTTTGTGTTTTATGCTCTAGATTTTTATCTTTATCTTCTGAAGAGTCTTTTTCCAATGTGCAGCTTCTCCCATCTATGACAACTTAAGCTTCTCTTTCTCTATTGACTCTTTCCTCATGGCACCTCCTAACTCTCTCTTCCCCCAGGACTCTTACAGAAACCTTCACTTGACTCTTTAGTTCCTCTAGTCTTGCTGTCTGGTTTTGTCTTTCCTTTCATTGCCAAACTTGTGGAATGAGTGATCTCTACCCTTCTTTTAATCCTTGGCAATCTGTTTTCTGCCTCTATTACACTGCATTTTTTTCTAGAAGTGGATATTTTTAACCATTTAGTGTCTCTCCTCAGTACTCATTCACCTCTCTTTATTATTTGATACCATTGACCACTTTCAGCTTTACTGATTTTATGATGTTCCAGGTACTCTTGCTTTGTCACTGGTTCTTCTTTTGATCTTAATCAGTTCATTGACAATTAAGCATTTCTACCTCATGCCAGGCACAATACTTGGGGCTACCAAGTGAAAAGTGAAAATAGCCTCTTCCCTCAAAAAACTTACAATCTTAGATGTGGGAGACAGTGTATACTATTTTGGCTTTTACAAAATAGATACAAGATGATTTTAGTAGAGAAGGCCCTCCTACCTAAGTGGATTAGGAAAGATTTTATGTAGAAGATGGGGCTAGAGCTGTGTCTATACGTAAAAGAGAGATTATATGAGTTGCAGATAAAGGAATGTATTCTAGGCACAGGGGACAGCTAGTACAGAGGCATAGTGATGGGCAGTAGAATGCCATGAATGAGGGATGGCAAGGAGGCCGGTTTTGGATGGCCTGCATGTATGTGGAGGAGAGTGTCATACAGTAAAGTTTGAAAGGTAGACCAAGGGGCTTTAAATGACAAACGAAGAGTTTATTTTTAATCCTGAAGATGATATTGGCAAGGCCATATTTGTACTTCAGGACCATCTTTGGCCTCTGTCTGAAGGATGAATTAGCAAGGAGAGAGACATGAGGAGGCTGTTGTAGTAGTTTAGGTGAGAGTTGATGAGGGCATGAATTGGGGATGTGGGTGACTGTGTAAGTGGAGATGAGATAGAAATGACCAGATTTGGCTACTGCTTGAATGTGTGCAGTGCCTAAGAGGGAAAGGGAGGAGTTGATCACCAGGGTGGTGATAAGTGCCTTTGAGAAGTTTGGGGAGAAGGACTGAGTTCAGTTTTGGATATGTTCTCTAAAACTTAGTTTTCAGTCCTAGGATTTTTATTATTCACACTTTCTTAAATGAGCAAGTACATTTTTACTGGATCAGCCCAGTGTTTAATCCTGCTTCAGGCACTTCCTAGTCGTGTAATCGTGGACACCGACATGATGTTTCCTCATCTGTAAGATAAGGGACGTGCTGTATAAATGGGAGGTGATTGTTATTGTGCAGAGTAAAACTAGATCTGGAGCCCTGTCCTCACAGCCAGGCTCCATTTCTGTATCTTTAACAACCTAAAGGACATTTTCAATTTGGTATCTTACAATCTACCTCACTTTTAATACCTCTGTAATTGTACCCATTATGTTGCAACCCCAAACTAAATCCTTCTCCCAGACATCCCTGTTTCTCTCAGTGGCACATCCTCCTTCCAGTTGCTCGTGAGCCTTTAGAGTCATCTTTGATTCTTTTCATTGGCCATTATATCTACCCATTTACCAAATCCTGTCTTTTTTACTTTTGAAATATCATTTGTATTTGGACGCTGTTAGCAGGTTGATCTTCTGAAAACATCACTTTGATCCCATTTTTTTCAAGGATTAAGTTCTAACTACTTGGCCTGGCTTTTAGGGGCCTATCTCATCTGACACCTCTTAGTCATTCTTTCTTATTTCACGACACGTGCTCTTTGGCTTAGACTGTTTTGCCAAGCATAGCTTGCCCTCTCCTCAGACTCTTCATATTGAAACCAAGTTGATGCAGCAAGGTCAAGCTCAGATTCCACATCCTCTGATAGTCTTCCTCAGGGGTTTGAACCCATGTAAGTTTCTCCTGAAGTCCCCCCAGCTTTTCATGTTTCTCCTGTTCACTTGGTTCACTTAATCATCTATTACCTTTTCTCTTTACCTGTTTCCTGAGTTTATTCTCTGTCTTCTTGACTATAAAGGACGCAGAGACATCTTATATTTTATCTTTGATCATATATCTTATATTTTATTACAGTACCTAGAACAGAGCTGGATACATAAAAGGTGGTTAATAAATATGTATTGAATGAAATTGACTGTTTTCTTCTAATGATTTTTAGTCCTCTGAGACATACTCCATCTAAGCCCTGTTCCGAGACATGAAGCTGGGCAGAATTATGAGTTTTAGCTTCAGTGGGTGAGATTGTGAGTCACTCAGAAGCATATCCTTTTTTCCACATGCGTCTCGTTTAAGTTAAGGTCAGTGATAAAACACTGACAGCCCTGGTAACCAGTGCCTTCCTTCTACAGATGTTGAAGCTGAGACCTAGGGAGGTTAAGTGATTGGGCCAAGGTTACACAGGAAAAAAATAGAGAGATAGGATTTGCACTCAGGATTTCTGTTTTGAGTGCCAGTGTGTCATACTTCCTCAGGCACTTTGTGACCCTGGGCATGTCAGTTTCAAAGAGTCTTTCCTTATCTGTAAAATGGGGGTGAGAGCACCTCCTCACAGGGTTGTTGTGAAGATTAAATAAAGATATATGTAAAGTGCTTTGCAAGCTTTAAATTGCTACATAAATGTGAGTAATTAAATGCATGTAAGAATCAAAGCTGAGCTTTATACTTTTTGCCTCCTTTGCTATATCCCTGTACATCTGTGTTAATAATAGCAGTATATAGCAACATATATCCCTTTCTACTTTGCTATATTCTTTATATTAAAACTGATGTTTTTACTGTGCTTTTAAATAGTCAAAAATATCTTTTCAATACTGTTTCCCATCAGACTATTTGTCACTGCATAGATATTAGTAAAATATGATCTCTTTCTAAAGAGAGCTGCCATTTTAAAGCCAAAATGTGAGAATTTTATTTCAGTGGTTGCTTAGTAGACCATTCTATATATTCTTTCTGCTAATACATAAGCTGGATTATATCGATTTATAGAGAAATATATAGGTATAACATTGTGTTTGAATTACATTTCTATGGAAATGCTCTTTGAAAATAGAAAATTAATTAGCAATAGTTTCTCTGAAAAGTGGGAGTTCAGTATTCTAGGTCTCATCATCCATAATATTCTAGTGTTAATCATACTATAATAAAATCTTCCATTTAAAATAGTCGGTATGTATTGAAAAGAAATGGCCTACCTTTTACAGTCATCTTTGTTGTTTTAAGCAAATGTCTTTTTAATGAGACGGGATGTTATTTAGTTCTGATATGTGATTTGTTTACATTGAGGCATGTCTCAGCAGCATTAAGCTTTTTTTAACTTCTTACAATTAAGCTCTCATTTATTTGCTACTTAGTTGACATTCCCCTTCATCTTTGACTCTGAAAATTGCATTTTGTTCTCTGAGAGATAAGGACTAGACCTGTGATGTCCTTGGGAAACTCCCTCTGTCAGTGCAGGTCAGCAGGGCTGCATCTTAGGATTTCCTAGAGCACTGAATGGTTCAGTGACTTACGCAGTCCACACAGCCATCAGTGCTCACGAGTGACAATGGAATCCAGTTTTTCCTGCCTTGGTTCTCTTTCCACTATGCCATGCTTCCTTAGTAATTGCTGTGCAGCTATATTATTTGAAATTTTAACCAATTTATCTTTTAATTATTACTGTTTTATAAGTAGTTTTATATTATACAGAGAAAAATGTAATTTTGGTTTTCTGCAAAAATTCTTACAAATCAGAATTTAATGCTTTTGTTGACTGTGATATATGTAACTCTAAAGGTGGAAACTCTCTTTACCAAAGGTAGCTAGACAAGTCATCTCAATTTTAAGGTCTCAGAAAGTTGCCTGGTGTAGAGTTAGGTGACTTAGCCAGGGTCACACAGCCAATATGTGTCTGGGAAAGGACTTGAACTCAGGTCTTCCTCACTTCAAGGCCAGATCTCTGTGCCTTACACTATAGTATTGCTTTTCTAGAGCATCTGTTATTGCTCTGAATGCCTTTCCTGTGGCTGTAGCTGATGAAAATGGTGTTTCTGAAATTTTGAACCTGTTAACACTATGCTGACTTTATTGCTGACAGGACCGTATTCTGTGTCTGTTTTAGTGCGTTGTTACTTTGTAAGGCCTTTGTACACAAACACGGGAAATAAGGAAAGGAACTAGCAGAATAAGAACTTTTGCTTTTGCTGTTTACACCAGTGGACATCTTGAATCACCCCAGGTGATGATAATCTTGTGTACCTGGGGAAGAGCAACTGAACAGTATCATGTCGTGATTATGGGCAGGTTCCTGGGACTGAATACATAAGGCTTTGGGGTACTTTGACCAGCCAACCCACAAATCTTTCTCCTTTTAATCAAACAAGTCCCAAACTGGGGGAAATAACTGTAGAAAATTTTTTCTTTTCATAACTGGAAATATTATAGAAGGGGTATCTGTATTTTTCCACGCATAAGTCTAGATGCGGTAGTCCAGGAGAAAAAATAGAGTATAAGGGTACACTGTTAAGATAAGATTTGGAATCCCATGTTACATTCATTTCAGTCTAGCCTGTGATTTTCTACTGTGAAAATTTTATCGCCTAGTAACTACAGAAATTTTTAAAAAGCTATTTACAGATATCTTTCTAGGATTTTAGCTATCAAACCTATTCAGCAAGTTTACAATTCTGTGCTTTGGAATTTTGAGAATATGCCTTCACCCAAATAGCTTTTTAGAAAAATAAGCCAACAGTTAAATATTTATGTTCTTTAAAAATAATTTGTAGAATAGTCTTTTACTTAATGTGTGTGATTAAACCTGAGTTATTATTATTGAAGATTTAACTAGTAATATTTTGCCCTTTAGTCTTTTTCTAGTTACAAATTCTCCATGAATCAGTTCAATTCAGCAAATACGTAATGAGTGCTTATTATGTGCACAGCACTGTGCTAGGCGCTGGGATACAAAGGCAATATCGAAACAGTAACTGCCCTCAAGGAGTTTACCTTCCACTGAGGGAATGCAGCATGTGCACAAGTAAGTAAATACAAGTCACATACAAAGTCATTTCAAGAGGGAGGTGTTACTAATAGCCGAAGGGAATAGGGCAGACTTCATTTATGTAAGAGGAGTCACTTGAGCTGTGCTTTTGAAAAAAATCAGGGACTCTGAGATGGAGGTGAGGAGGACAGATACTCCAGACTTCGGAGAACCTCTGGGCCATCCCCTCAGAGGCATATCGTATCATATCCTGACCTGTCATGTGACAAGCTGTCAGGCCACTCAGGCCAGGACAGTAATGTCCCAGGAGGAGCATAGTAGGAGAGAAGCCTGTAAGGTTGGATGGGAAGCAGATTGTTGAGGACTTTGAATGGCAGAGTGAATTTGTATTTTATCCGGTAGTCATTAGGGACCTACTGAAAATATTTTAGAGAGAGAAGATCACAATGTAGCTCAGATCTGGTTTGGAATGTCTGCTTGGTAGCTTGGTGGAGGATGAATTAGAGAGGAAAGAGAATAGAGGGAGAGATCATTTAGGAGACTTTTGCAGTGGTCCGCATGAGACAGGATGAGGGCCCGAGACAGAGTCAGGGCTTCAGGAGTGAGGAAGAGGGCATGTATGTGAAAGATGGTGTGGATCTAACCTACTTTTTAGGATGAAGTTCAGATTTGGACATTTGGATTCTATTTGAGCCCAGCCTCTAGTGTTTTGCTTAGTTTTGCTAGCAATCTCTTTGCTTATTTCTTCTCAATAATAGTGCTTATTTATATTGTATGCTTTAGTTTCGGAATAATTTCCTTTACAACCATTCTATAGGTGTGCAGTGCAGAATTTTTACATGTTTTACAGATGAAGAGCCTCAGGCTCAGAGAGGGTGAGAAGTTTGTCTGAAGTCACACAGATAGTGACTGGTCATTAGGCAAAGTGAGTCTGTAGCTGAGTGTTCTTAGCAATTCACCTTCCTCTTATATGCTCTGATGGCTTTAATATTGAGACAGCCCTGAATGGTTTTGTTGGCTCTTGTAAAAAGTAGAACTTTTAGTATCCCCACAGAATACAGAGGGTTAATCAGATGAATTCAGAGACCAGAATTACATTGCTTTCTTTTTGAGGGAGTTTTAAGAGGAAGGACTCTATTGATGTTTCATGAGGTCTTATAATAGGTAGCTTTTATTTCTCTTCTTTTGGTGTGCAGAAGAACCTGATGGGACTGGGGTGGGTAGGAAGGATGGAGGTGATTTTCCCCCCCCCCCCCCTTGGCACATTCTATCCTTCTACTTCCCAAAGGTAAGTGTTGACACTGTGAGCTAAGTACTTTATCATCTGCATTGGAAACCATATTGCAGGGTCTTAGAGAAAAACTCAGTTTCACCCCAATTTCAGAGCAAGCTCAGTTCTCTGTCAGATAGACTAAGAGCCTTTAATATCATCTACCAGTCTTTACCAAGAAAAAGAAGGGGCAAAAAAACCCCCAAAACCCCAGCTTGGAATTAACCCAGTCCAGTATAAAGCTTTATTCTCTGTAAATCATGTCTTTTATGGGCAGTACAACCTTTTTGTTTTTGTTTTTAAAACTACAAAGAGGGATTTGTTTCCTGCAGTAGTCTAACAAAAAATGGGGAAGAGAGTGAGAGGAGACAAGGAAAAGGGGAAGGGGGGAGAGGGAAAGGGAAAGAGGGAGGGGAGGAGAGGAGGAAGAAACACACACACACACACACACAATGTGTGTACTTTGCCTCACTACTTTGGGTTCCCCATAGTCATTCTTTTTGTGTTCTACTAAGAACTGAAGAAGCATAAGCTTTTAGGAAGATGTCTTTTGAAATCTATGTAGGTTTTTGTCCTCTTTTAAGTGCCTTCGTTTTTTTTCAGTAACCATTGTTTGTCATATTATAGTTTTAAAATAATTTTTGTTGTTCACCACGGTCACAAAAGCACATTTTTCTTGTTCTACAGAAGGCCAGCCTGAGGAAAATTCTGAGAGCAGTAATAATGGTAAGTGTTTTAAACATGACTGCTTTACTGCGCTTAAAAAATGACTTGTGTTTAGACTAAAATGTCTTCATTCTTTCTACCTTTACCACTTCCTTTATTTAAGCTTCATCTGCCAATTGCTTTAAGGTTCATTTATAGTATCTACAGGATAGTGCAACATAAAATTGAAGAGTTGATTCATACCAATATAGTAGCATCAGTAAGTTATTCATAGTTTTTTAAAAAAATCATAAAGGTAAACTTTCCAGGACAAACAAGAACTTGTTCTCTTCCCTGGACATCTTTTGTTATTTGAAAACATTTTTTTAAGCATCTTGTTTTTTAGTTTTCTATTTAAAACATTTGGTCTTCTGATTTTGAAATGTACGTCATTTTAAACCTCCAGGATCTGTGATCTTTTGCTGTGAAAAACAGGTTATGAGTGAATGAAGAGGAAAAGAGCATCATTAATCAAGGCTTTAATATTATCAGGAAAGCATAAAGTAATTATAATCTTCATACTGGAATGTTTTGAGAAATTTCTCCAAGGGGAGAAAAGTGAAAGTTTAGAAAATCACTTCTAGAACTGCACTGAGGCATTCAGCCCAAACTTGGTTTGTTCAGTGCTTGTTGAAAAGGAGTGATTTTATGGTTGACTCTTTCATGATTGATGATTTGAAATGTGGCAACATTTAGGGTTACTTTCAAAAAGAAATCTGAAAGTAAATCAGTGTAGTCAAAATGAATAAACTTTAATAAATTCAAGATATGTAATGTCTGTGCTTCAGAGGAATAGAGTGCCTTTCAAACTAAATAGCTATTAAGTGAATAGTCTAAGAAATATGTGAATATTGCTAATATATAGAGTAATGGGATTTTAAAAATAACATTTGATAGTAAGTAAACTATATTCATTAGGTATATGCATTCCTGACAAGTTGTGGGTAAAGTAAAATTTAGCCACAGTGTCCTGTTTTGATTTAGAAAATTGGAAATCTGTTGCTGCATAAAATAAATTGACTCCACATTGAATTAAATCACACTTAAGAATTTAAGAATATAGGTAGTAGAAGGTATGTATTGTGTGTCATTGTACCTCTTAAGTTTAAAAAACCTTCCCCCCAATTGGATCATTGAGGACAAAAATGAACAATTTCAGCTTCCCAAACAAAATTATAACTTGCAGTTTCTCACCAAAAAATGAGGGCAGATGCAGCTGGTGCATAGCCAGAAGTGACACAAAGCACTGATAATAAGCCAGGGCGCTCGAGATGACTTGCATACAGAAATCCAAGGAAAATCTTCTCTTTTTGTTAGGAAGCCTGTGTTATCCCTCTGATTCTTGCTTTCATTGCAGTGCTTTTGACTTTGCAAGACAAAACAACGCAAAGGCCTTGATGAACCCTCTGTTCTTCTTCTCCCTTTTTTCCTTTTCTTTGGAAAAAAGTCCTTCTGGATGAATCTTAGACATTGTCTTCTCTGTACTTTTCCTGTCTTTCCTTCTTCTGTTAAAAGACACAATTCTATCTCTGCCAAGGTAATGGGTGCTGCTTCTGATTCTTGCCATTAAATATTCAAAATGGAAAAGCATAACATTGAGCACATTCCTCCCCTGCTTCATAAGCTTTGTAAAACTGCATACTGCATTGCATTTACTACTAATGAGAAAGAGACAGACTTATCCATTTTTAACACAGGAAAAGACTGGTTCAGTTCAACAGAAATTTTCCAGATGCTTTCTGTGTGTAAGGCATGTGTACAAGGCTGCTAGGTGGCTGTAGTGCACAGAGTCATGGTTCTGGAATCAGGAAGACCTGAGTCCGGATATGACCCCAGACACTTAGCGGCTGTGTGACCTTGAGCAGGTCAGTGACCTCTCTTTTATCTGACTCGATTCTCTTGTTCATAGAATGAAGATAGTCACAACGCCTGCCTTCCAGGGTTTCTGTGAGGCTGAGATGAGGGAGTGTTTGTAAAGCACTCTGCAAGCCTTCAAAAGCCGTATAAATGCCAGTCATTACTGTTGTGTTTGCTGCTGTATTCACAGAATTAAAAAGGACATGGTCTCTGCCCTCATGGAGCTTACATTATGGTAGAGTAATAAGATAAAGACACAACTAAGTATACTGTAACATAAACAAGAATGTATATGCTCAATGCTTAGGAGAACTGCAGAGTGCCAGGAAGGAAAGTTTATTTGTTCCCTGTTGGGTGTATCAGGGTGAGGAAGCCACCTGAGGAAAGTGGGAAGGACCTCAATCCTTAGAAGTGGATAGGGAAGGTGATAAAGGAGTAGTGTATGTAAGGGTGACTGTTGGTGTTAAGAATTAGGGACACACGAGGGAATTGGTTTGTGAACAGAGGGAGGGAGATACATAGAAAAGACTCTAGCAACAGGGCTTTGTCTTCTTTGGTTGGGAAGCATGTGAAAAACAGAAGTGTGAAATATGGCTTGAAATGTATCTTGGCATCAGATTGTGGGTGATGAGGTCATATTTATTTCTTCAGGCCGTGTGGAACCATCTGAAGGGGCATAATCAGAGCAGTACATTAGGAAGATTATTTTGGTAGCAGTCTTTAAGCTGGATTGGAGTGGGGTGAGACTGGAAGCAGGAAGGGCAGTTAGGAGTCTCTCATATGGGTCCAAAGAAGAAGAAATGAAGGGAAAGCAGTGCTTGTGGGGAATAGACCCACCATGGCCAAAGTTCTTGTCGCTTACTGCTGACCAACTGCCATTGATAGGCAGTTAAGCTCCAGAGCCTTCAGTATCACAGCACACCTTGCTCCCCCAGATACCTGGCCTTGCTTACAACCTGGTCTTTGAAAGCTATCCTCCAGGGAAATAACCTCAGTGTAAAAAGGGCCAGCCATCCCCATCAGTTACTGACCACCTACCACCCACAGGGCAGGCAACCTAGCCTCCCTCCCTTCTCCTCACTCTCCTTTCTCTTCTCTTCCCCTATCAGAATGTAAGCTCCTTGTGAGAGCTTTGCTTTTGTATATTTATCCCCAGTGCTTAACACGATGCTTGGCATATAGTAAATGCTTAATAAATGCTTTTTCTTTCATTTATAAGGCAAACTATAGTCTTAAAGCCTTTATTCCATCAGAGTATCTCCCATGCACGTAATAAGCTCATCTATCATGCTTTGATACATACATACACACACACACATATAATTATAGAGATAACTTTGTTCAACTCTCCTCTGATCATCAGTATCAAGTGAGGCATAAAGCAGGGTGAGGAATACTTAGAAAACGAGGGAGGATTCCCTCTAGACGATGAGGTCTTCTGTCTGCTGCTGTTTGCTTCTGTTTGTGTATGACAGTATGCTCATTGCATCAGGCCCCAGAATACTGTTCTACATCCTCTAGATGATAAGTGGCCATCCAAAGGAGTTCAATTGAGATCTAGCAGTCTACACAGGAATAATCAAGTAGATAAAGAATTTATGCTGCCCACATTAGAATATACACATCTGAATAGGTATTCCGTTAAGGTAAATAGATCAGTGGCCAAAACTTGTGATAGCCGGCAAGCTGAATGTGAGGAGAGTATGCTTGATTGTGTTTAGGAAATTACACTGAATTTTTAGGATCTCAAACTGAGCTGTTACTCAAAAAAATCCATCTTCATAACACTAGTATTCTTCTAGTGATTTTGTGTGACTGCTGATCTCAGAACAGCCTAGGTCATATTTCCAGTAATGATTTGGTCTATTAGATAGGATTATGTGACAGTCCGGACAAGGATTACGTTGGGTTAGAAGGTAGAGGTGGTATTTGGCATCATTGGAAATCACCATTGAGCATGTGGTTCTTTTTATGTGAAATAACTCTTGTTCTAATTAGAAGATTTTATCATTTGTTTTTATATCACTTTTCATGTCCAAATATATTCTTCCCCAATTCCTTGCCCTTTTGTTTTGAAACAAATAAAGAAGAAAAAGGGAAAAAAGTATCAGTTCTGCAAAATCAGACACATTAATTAAGTCTGACGGAATATACAGTGGGTATAATGACAAAGACTTTTTTTTTTGGTTGGTTCAGACCTGTGACTTCAGATCAACAGCTATTCTTTGACTTAAAAGTCTTGCCTGTGCCATTGAAAGGTGAAGTGCCTTGGATTACCCATAGTCACATAGCCAGCATGTGTCTTAAGGACTTGAACCACAGACAGCCTGATTCAGATACCAGTCCTTTATGCACTAGGCTAGGCACGTTATGTTTTAATTAAATAAACTAATCTTCAACTTGAGAAGCCTGTTTGTTTAATATTTGAACATACTTGGAAATAATGATCGGCTGTATTTCTTTAAAACTATACTGTCGTTAAAGCTTGTCATTACTTTGCTGTAGTGTGTAAGTTCCAGTTAGTCAGAATTAGTCTAGTTTTAAGTTATAGGTGTGACCTGCTTCTAAGAAAGCCCTCAAAGTGGACTTGATAATAAATGTTATAATTTATATGGCACTTTAAAGTTTGTAAAAAAAAATTATAAAACAGATGAAGGGGTCATTATTTGTTTTACAAAAGGCATCTTCGTTTTACAAACGTGTCATCAGAATTCTATGTAATAGGGACTTCTTAATGTGTATCAAAATTATTCATTTCACAAAATTTGGTTTACATACAGTTTTCCAGGAACATGACTATTACATAAAATAATAACTACTTCACAGGGCTATTGTGGTACTGTATCTGAAAACTCTTTGTAAATGGTAAAGTGCTATACAAATTTAGTGTATTATTGTCAGGGTCAAGGAAGATACGTTTGCTGTATGGTCTTGTTTGTGCTAAGAGTTGAGAAAAGTAAGTTCTTTTTTGTGAAGAACTAATTGGGAAAGAATAAATTTTTGTTGAAAAATTTTAGTTTGAAAGAAAAAACTAATTTTTAATAAAGTTCTAACATTAACTTTGTAATCTTGGGTAAATTAAATCCCTCTTTAATGCTACTTGTTTCCCAGTTTCATCTGCAAAAGGAGGCTGCCACCTGCCCTGTCTGCATTAAAGGATTTCTGAGGATGGACTGAATAAGAAATGAAAACAGTTTTCGAAATAAATGTAACAGTTATCAGATACTGCCATTAGACCCATTTTATTTACTGTTGAATAGCCTTGTTAAAAGTCATTAAGAAATTATAAAATCTATTTAGAACCAAAACAAACAAAAATATTATACTATTAGGAGGCATAAATATATGTTTAAAATGTGTAGAAAGATCCAGCAATGTAATATCAATTTTTTAAAAAGGAAGAAAATGCAGAGTGTACCTAACATAAATCCATTATAGGGAACTGACTTGAAGTCTGTAGAGAATTACTAAGATGATAGTTTTGTTAGAGAGCACCAGTCATGGACTACTTAAGGTGATAAGTGCTTTGACTAAGGCAAGATGCTCATCAAACAAGAAAGGTGATTTTTGAATCAGCACTGAAGCTGAAGTCGGTAAAGACTTAATGAAAGAAAATATAACAAAACAGTGAATCAAAGACAACTACAAGGTTTTGAGCATGAAAAACTGGTTGTGAAAAAAGACTGTGAAACTGGTTCCATTACTGGGAACAAGGAAGTCAGGGAAGATGAAACAGGTTGGGAGAGGAGGAGAAAAGAGTTTAGGTTTGCCGATTGTGAGGCTGAGGTGTTAATATGACACTTCCAGTAGAAACATCTAGCTTGATGATTGGAAATGCAGATTTGCAACCCAGAGAAGAAGGCCAGGCTGGAGATAAACATTTAGGAATCACCAGGATGAGTGACAATCCAGAGCCATGAAAATGGATTATATATGGCGAACGAGGAGAGAATGGTAGAGAAGAGAGCCTTGAGTATATCCCTAGGTAAATTCTCATATTTGGTGGATGGATGGTAAACGAGAATCTAGAAGGCATGGTCTGCAAGTGAGGAGCAGGAGGACCACCAAGATAGAGAAGGTCACAAGTGCCGAGAGGAAAGAGTAGCAGATGAATCTTACTCGTTAGAGTTAGACATTTCATCTCTTCCAGCCTCATTATTTTATGCACAAGGAAACAGGCCCCTATGATGTTAAATTTGCCCAAGGTCATAGACAGTAGAGTGCAGCACAGGGAACAAAGGAGATGGCAACTGAACAAATGTGCCTGGATTTAGTTTTAAGGAAGAACAGTTTCAAAAAATAATGATGTGGTAAACGACCCAGATTGCAAGGATTTGAGGATTGAATGGGTGGTGAGGAAGAGATATTATGCCGCTGAATGTTTTTAAGTGGCTTGAAAGTAGGGAAGTACAAATACTTGGAAGATAATTTTTTTGGTCTTTACACATCCAAAGAGGTTCCAAAAGACAGTCCAATTTTAAGCTATTAAAGCTTAATATTAATGCTTAAGCTATTAAAGTTTAAGCACATCCTGCATTTAATTTTATACACATGTTTTTATTATATATTCCTTCCTAATAGATCATATACTCCACTGAGACCTCCCCTGAGGCCAGGGATTTGTCTGATTCATATTTGTTTATTATTCAGTGTACACAACAGTGTCTTATGCATGTTAGACACCTGATAAGCATTCATTGAATTTAATTCTAAATATCCCATTTTTCTGTATCAGAAAAGTTGAGTTCTCCTGGACCTGTTTCACATCAGAGATATTCATAGACCCAAATTCTTTTTGCAGAAGCTTTTGTATATTTGGAGTAAATCATGAACTGTTATCTAATTTCCTTCCTTCTTCCCCTACCCTCTCTACACTCTTCCCCAGGCAGCTATAAGTTATGTTGCTGACTTTTTAGGCTTTTTTTTCCCCCATTGTTTTGTATGTGAAATTAGTGATTCAAATTTGGATTGTCTGTAGTGCTCCAGTTATATGCGGTAAGATTGACAGATTTTTTTTCATCCTGCTTAATGTATATGAGTTAGATTTGTCAACGACCTTAAATGTGTGTGTGTGTGTGTATGTATGTATGTATATATGTAGGGCAGTCTATGGTTACCTTCTGAGACATTATCTAGTAGACTTATTTAGGCACCAATTAAATTTCTTTTCTTCTACATATCTCAACACTTTTTCTAAGAAGATTTAGAAAAAAGTAAAACGTTTTGTGGAAAGTGAATGTCAGTGGAATCAATGAAGCAGTACTTAATTTATTTGAATTGCTTTCCTCAGAATTTTTTAATCTCAAATGAAATAAAGGTCCCAATAAATGACATTTTTCCAACTAATGAAGTACTGTGTGCACAGAGAATTACATTTTTTCTTACCATTGTCCTACTGGGTAAATAGTATCCTAATAGAAAGCTTTTATGCCTTTGAAGTGGTTATTTCAGAAAACAAAGATAGTCTATTTTCTCAGTACAAAATCTGCATACTTGAAAGACCAAGGACAGAAGTCAGAGAAACATCCCATTGGTAATTATTGAAGTAACCACCAAGGGTGCTAAGTGACAGAATTAGTTAGTGGGAGGGAGGTGAATCTAGTCAGTTTAACTGAGGAGAAAAATAGAAAGATGGGGGTCCTAGTAGGTTAGATGGGGAGGGTGGCAGCGGTATTTGGGCAGGAGACTAGGGGAGAGGAGAGGCAGTGATTAGGGCAGGGACAGCTGGGTAGGGCCAAAACAGAACAAAGCACCAGTTTGAGAAGAGAGGGAAACCTGTGCAGGTAGAAACAGTCACACAGAAGAAACTAAGTATATACACACTAGTGGTATGTGACCAGGATTGGCAAAAGCTTGTTGGTTGATTGGCCCCTGAAGATAAGGATTCTTGATCTTTTACTGTACCACAGATACTTTTTGTTAGCTTTTTAAGTATAATCCATTCTCTTCACATTATCTTTAGCCATATGTTCCCCTGCCTCTTCGTTTTTCAGGTTTATTTATTTGCTGCCCTTAGATATCTTACTAGCATTCCATAAAACTGGAAATGTGTTTTGATTCCATATAATCTTGATTCTTTCTTTTGCTTTGAATCCCCTCATTTCCTCCCTAACTCCATTAATCTCCAGCTGCCATATCATCCGCATCTGAGTTTAGCTCATTCAGGCTCTCTTAGAGTAAGTTTTAATGCTGGTAGAATATATTCAAGGACCTCTTATCTTACCATTAAATTCTTTGTATGTTTTGTAGATGTTAATGAAACTATTCAAAAAGTTCTTTTGCCTGTAGCCTTTAACTTCATATTGCCAATGACAGTCTCTTTGTGGGGCCTCTCATTCATGTTGGTTGCTTTAATTCATAGAGCTTTGCCACTTCAAAAAATAGGCCCTTAATTCTGTGTGTACATGTATGCACATGCTAAGGCCTATAAATGTGTATCTGAAAGAACTTACTAGAAATTTGTAATTGAAATCAAACATTAACTCATTAGAGATTTCTTATTTGTCCTTGGGTATATAACTTTGTAAAACAGATCACATAAAACTGGACTTCTTCCTTTGTGTATCTCTTTTACCGTACTGACCAGAGGGAATGAGTTTGATAGAATAAAGCTTAGAAATTGCTGACCTACTGTCATATAGTAGATTTAGTAAAATTTCTCAGGGTGGCCAGATATATACAACAAAGAATTTCTAATTTATTGTATTGCTACTTAAAGCCTCAGTGAAATTCTGAATTCTAAATTAAAAGTACCTATTAAGTAGGTCAAAAGACATTTGATTGAGTTCTTTCCTTTAGTAGAAAGTAACCAGATACTATACCGTTTGTTAATGTCTTTCAACTCTCACCCTTGGGAATGTTGTTGACGGTGATATCTTGAAAGCACAGGTCGTGTGATTTTGGTGAGAGATGTGACATAATATATCCGGGGTGGGGAGAGGAGTCTGAGCAGATTTCTAAACACATCTTTCAGTCCCTCCTTATAAATTGAGGCAGACATGCCAATGGATCCTGAGGCTTAGCTCAGGCAGCCAAGGAGCAGTAAATGCCTAGCATGTGTTGGCCTATCACTATTCTTAATGGCTCTTGGGGCAACACTGCTTTTCCTCCTGTTGAATTCACCTTGACAGTTATCTAGCACTTCTTAGTGTAGAGAGGTATCTTTAGGAGATTCCTAAAGTGCGAGCCCTCCTGTCTTCAGCACTTCAGCAACTCAGTCTCCAGTTATAGTGCAGTCACCGGTCATTTAGAACACTGGGCTTAGATGCAAGTCCAGCACTGAACTGTGTGGCCATCTTTAGCTTCCTTTTCTGTGAAAGAGGGATAATGATACTTCTCTTACCTGAGAGGGTTGTGAGGAGAATGCTTTGTTTACATTAAGTCACTATGTAAGTGGCATTTGTTAATTTTCCTCATCATGCTTTATAAGGAAATTTGAGCTCCAAATTACTTTTCCCTCTTATCTTCTTGATCTGAGAACTGCCATTTGAACATATCTTATGTAGGTGTATTGAGCAAGCTGATTAAAATAAAATGCCACAGTAAAATGTCAATAATTAATAGGCTTAATCCAGCCTGGCAGTATTTGTACTCTCCCTAGTTGAAAAGGCTTCAAGTATGAGAAATGGCCCGGGTGGCCCGTTGTCTATTGTCAGAGGACTAACCTAGCCAGATAAGTAGAGACTTGTTATTACTATTTTGACGATCTGATAAAGAATTTTTTGTCCTTGCAAACCCAGTGAACTATATGAAATAGGATTATTGTCTCTTGTAACAGGATAATAGATTGAGAGGTAGAAGAGACCTTAGACCTGAGGTCATGTAATGCCCTTATATTACAGATGAAGAAATGAGGGCCCAAAGGCATTACATGACTTGTCCTCTTTGGGCCTCAGTATACTCCTATAAAATAAGGAACCATTTTATATAGAAATCATAGTTTCTTAACTTGGGGTCTTTGAACTTTATAAAAATAATTTTTAGATAGTTGCATTTAGTTGGTTTCCTTTGTAATTTTGTGCATTTAAAAACATTCCAACAAAGGGTCCCTTAGCTTCACCAGACTGCCAAGGGGGTCCATGACACAAAGTTTAAAACTCCAATAATAGATTAATTCTAAAAATTCTTTCAGCTCTAAATCTGTGCTCTGGTTCCTATCCCCCAATTTTCCCTGGTCTTAATTAGCTTTTGGTTTTAAGTTACATGGTCTTTTTCAGAAAAAAATATCTCCTGTATAGCTCATATTTTTGATGGATCACTAGGGAGCTTTGAGGATGACCAGTCTGATACTCATTGTTTTTTGCTTAGTTACAATTCAGATATTCTTTTTTTTTTTTTTTTTGGAGGGCAGTTGGGGTTAAGTGACGTGCCCAAGGTCACACGGCTAGTTTTTGTATTAAGTGTCTGAGGCCGGATTTGAACTCAGGTACTCCTGACTCCAGGGCCGGTGTTCTATTCACTGCGCCACCTAGCCGCCCCCAATTCAGATATTCTTTAGGGTTGTTACCACTCTGGATAGGTGAGTAGCAATGTAATTGGAATGTTAGTTTATTTTGGCTATCCATCATGTATTTATTTTGATAGAGGTGGTTAAGCCAGCATTTGTTTACTCTGAAGTTCTTCATGACCTGTGACTTCATTTTGGCATTATTGGTGTCAAGGCATACAAATCCTCTGTGGTTAACAGATTGTCAGGGATCCAGACCCCTATCATCATTTCAGTCTCCCTTTCCCTTTCTCTCCCCTTCTCTGTTGCTTTGCAAGTTTGGAAGGTTTGACACCTGATTACAAGTCTGATGAGTGAAGTCCTTCATCACAGAAGGAAACCAGCTGGTTCTATTCGCTTTGAACTGTCTTTTATTGAGAAAGAATGGTTTTCCTCGGTGTCAAAGTATGTTGTTCTTGGGAGGTGGTCAGTTTTCAGCCTGTAGTGCTCCTCCTTCCCTCTATCTTGTTCTTCCCTTCCCCTCCCCCTTTCTCTTTACAGCAGGTTGATTTTCTAGGATGTGGTCATTATTTTCTTTGTAGTTGAATTGCAGATGTAAACTCCATTTATGATCTCCATTTGCCTTTTTAAAAAGATTGACTCAGGTAGTATTTAGCCCTTTCTCCACATGAAATGAGTAGTATAGTACTAAATAAGGCAGTATAGAAATGCCCAGAATGCTATTCCTTTTAATACATAATTAGTATTCTGGATCACATAATTATATAGAAATTTTAGGCTCTTGATACACAAGGCATCTAATTAATGTATTATGGTTGGCTTTCTAGACTATCCTAACTCTTCACCTTTGACTGCAGTCAAGTAATAAAAAGATAACCCATTTGGGGCTTAATATAGGATTATAGATTTTGACTAGAGACAAACAATGGCTCTGTAGGCTCAGCAGCGTAAGAGTGTAACTGTTGCATCCTTTCTTTAGGTACTTCTTTGATGGGAGGGGCAATCACAGGTGCTTTGTGAGTCAATTTGTTGTTGTTTAGTCATTTCAGTTATGTCTGACTTTGTGGCCGCATTTGGAATTTTCTTGGCAAAGATACTAGAGTGTTTTCCAGTTCCTTCTCCAGCTCATTTTACAGATGAGGAAACTGAGGCAGGCAGGGTTAAGTGACTTGCCCAGAGTCACACAGCTAGTAAGTGTCTGAGACCAGATTTGGACTCAGGAAGATAAGATGAGTTTTCTTGACTCCAGGCCTGGCACTCTATCCACTGTGCCATCTAACTATCAATGTGAATCACTAAGGATCCTTATTTGTTTCATTTATATGGCTGGAAGCAGCTGTTTAAAATATAATAATTTGTTGCCTAGCATCAGTAGAGAAGAGCGTTATCTTTCAGCTGTCATTCCTTAGTCCTAAAAGAAGGAATTGAGTTTGCTGGGGGTTACTAGATAAAGGTTGGAGAAGTCTTGTCAGTAGTAAAGGAAATACCAGTTGCAGAGGGAATAGCTTTATTGTGCAATTGTATGTATCTGAAAGGGAAGTCAGACTCCTGGGAATGAAAGGTTGAGGAGGATTGGAAGTAATAGATTTAAGGAGAACAACAGGTGAATGAGCATATAAGGTACTTAGCATGGAAAACCTAAGGGTCCATTGGCATCAATTGATATTGACATCCATAGTTTGTAGTGTGCTTAGAATAATAGCAAGTCTTAGTCATAAAATGTTCCTTCTCATTTCACAGGTGAGGGAGCAAACCCAGTGGAGACTCAGCACTTTGTACAAAGGGACACTGCCAGTAAGGGACAGAGCTGGAGCCAGAATGCTGGCCTCCTGTTCCTGCTACTTGTGCTGCTGATGCTTTAGAACAGACTGGGCAGTAAGATAATAGGGGTAAGAAAAAACATTCTGTTAAATCTGTTACAGACAAGACCTTGAGGGTAGGAAAAAAAAAGAGACCAACTGAGGCTGCCCTCAAGGAGGAAGGTAGACATGCATGAATAGCTGTAGTGCAGCTTAGGATTTGATAGTTGCATCAGAGAATTTGAGCAGAATGAGCAGGAAGGGATCACTTGCTACTAAGGAGTGAGGAAGACTTCTTTGAAGAGATGGTACCTAACTGAAGGGAGAGAAGGGGAAAAGTTTTCCTCCAGTGTGAGAGGCTGTGAAGAACAAAACAGAACAAGATAGTTTTTGTTGCAGGTAGCTTTTTGGTATAAGGGATAGAGTGCAAGACTTAGGGTCAGGAAGACCTGAGTTCAAATTTAGCCTCAGACACTTAGATGTGTAACTTCTCTCAGCTTTTGTTTCCTCATCTGTAAAATCAGAATAACAGAACTTTCCTCAGGATTGTTTTGTGGATCAAATTATATATATACACATATACGTGTGTGTA
>CM053600.1:137116529-137144474 GCA_028646575.1 Pseudocheirus occidentalis
ATATATATATATATAACTTCTCAGTGAGGTGCTGACCTTCATTGGTGGAGGGTGTTTCTTCATCTAGAAGTTTCCTATACCACTGAAATCACGGATCTCATCCCCTTCCCTACACTATTATTAAGTTTAACATGAAAAAATTAGAGTGTAAAAATAAGCCTTGTAGCTGCATGTTTGGTGCAGAAGCCAAGCCTAAAATTCAGCTTTACTTGGTTTCTTCATGGCCTTGATGTTAGCTCTGAGTACTCTAGAGTCCTGATAGAGTAGAACCAAAAGGTAATACTGAGAAAATCTTCTCCACCCCATCTTCTTATCGTTAATGATTTCCATCTTAGCTCTTGCTCTAACTTCTGCATATACCAGGACAGGAGGAAAATTGCCAGTGTCATAACAATGAGAGTAGAGGTCTTCCTAGTTCTTCCTCTTTGCTCCCTTGCCCACTGGGCATGCTCCAGCTCTCCTGCTTCATTAGCATAGCAAGCTTAGGATAATCTTGGCACCAAGGATCCACCAGGAATTGCTGCAGCTGCCCCATATCAATATATCACTGTTCCACTTTTGCAAAGTCAGTACAAGAGATAAAGTGCTCTTAGGGGCTACTTGCTTCATTATCACCATGTCGGATATGTCAGGGGTTTTCCTCCCGCCATGTTGTATCTGAATTTCATTGTAATAGTTAGCTTAGACTGTATTTTCATTAATTTTTCTTCTGCGGTTGCCTAAGGTAAAAGATATACTTAGATTCCCTAGTATATGGTTATTGTTGTTTTTCCTCATCATGAACATTATCTGGAAATTTCAGCTACCCCCTTTCTTGCCAGGTTTTGTTGTTGTTGTATTTCTGTTGTTCAGTACTCTGTAGAATATTAGACTTCTACAAAAGAATAGTAGTTGGATGGTATATGACTAGGTACAACTGAGCAAATCACATCTTGTATGATAGTAAGGGCAAAGGCAAGCCCATTGTATTTCTTTAGAAACTCTTTTGGCTTAACTTCCCTTAAAAATACGAATGCCAGTCTGCCACTGAAAATCACCTTCCACGAAGCCTTTTGTCTTTATGCCTTAGTTGCTGGTGCCCAAATGAAGATAATAGGACTAATTTGTGGAGGTTTTAAATTTTTGAATCTATTTTAATTAGCAAGCGTTTTATTTTCTTTCCTTCCCACTCCTATCCCCAATTTTAAAGAAAAGAAGAACAAAATCCTTATAATAAATATGCATCATCAAGCAAAAGAATTTTCTGTGTCCCAAAATGTGTGTCTCATTCCACATTGATTCCATTGCCTTTCTGTCAGGAAGTGGGGGAGCATAAATCATGAAATCACAGTATGTGTTTATGTTGATCAGAGATCTAAATTCTTTCAGAGTTGTTTGTTTTTACAATGTTGTCGTTATTAAATGGGTTGTTTTCCTGACTTGGCAACAGTTCATGCTGATCTTTCCAGGGTCCTCAGGACCACCCCCCCTCTTTTGTTGTCTCTTAAAGCACAGTTATATCATTACATTTATGTCTTAATTTGTTCAGTCCTTCCCCAACTGAGACCAACCACTTAGTTTCCAGTTCTTTTCCACTAGAAAAAGTCTTATTATCTTTTTCTTCTCCCTTTAATATCTTTGGCGTATAAGCCAAGCAGAGATAATAATATAATTTTTGGAGTATGGTCCCAAATAGTTTTCCAGAATGGTTAGTCCAGTTCAGTTCTATCAACAGTGTGTTAATGCTCCTGTTTTCTATATTCCCTCCAACATTTGTCATTTTCCCTTTTTATTAACTCTACCCATGGATATGAGTTGAAATCTTAGAGTTACTTTAATTTATAATTGTCTAGTTATTAGTGCTTTGGTGCATTTTTTTAAAAATATGACTGTCAGTAGCTTAGACTAGAGCCTGAAATAAGATTCAAATATAATTGGGAAATTACAAAAAAAAAAAAATAAACATGGAAAGTTTCAATTTGGGATTTTCTAAGTTAGTATGTAGCCAGTGGGTATTTCTGTTTGGCTTTAATAAGACTAGCTTAGATAACTGACTGTTCATATACCCTTTCTTTATATATCTTAGAAATGAGACTGTTATCAGAGAAATTTGCTACAGAGATTTTTTTTTTGCCCAATTAATTGGTTCTCTTATAATTTTAGCTACATTGATTTTATTTATGCAAAAATCTAAATTTTATGTGATCAAAAATTATCCCATTTTACCTTTTGCCATTTTCTCTGTCCTTTGTTTGGTCATGAAATCTTGCTCTGTCCAGCAATTTGAAAAGGAATTTCTTCCTTTGGTAGAATATGACCTTTTATATCTAGGTCATAAACATCCATTTGAAGCTAAACTAGATATATGATGTGAGGCATTGGCCTAAACCTAATTTTTGCCATACTGTTGCCCAGTTTTCCCAACAGTTTTTGTCACATGGTGAGCACATACCTCTGTAATTTGGATCTTTAGGGTTTATCAAATACTAGGTTCCTAGGTTTATTTGCAGTATGTTTTTATACTTAATTTGTTTCACTAATTAACCTTTATTTTTTTTAACGAGTACTAGATTGTTCTTGATGATGACTGATTTATAGGATAGTTTGAGATCTGATATTCTTAGGCTGTCATTTTGTGCAGTCCTGAACTAGACAGAAGAGCTTACACAGGATATTCTTATCTTGTGATTTTTATTTTAATCATTCTCTCCGGTGCCCACTATGACATATCACATCATCATTTTAACCAGAAGTCTCTTGAGCATTTTTCTTTTCCTAGAAATCTCTAAAACATGACATCTAGAAATGCCAGGGAAAGCTTATGTATAATTTTGAAATTTAAAAAAAAATATTTACAGACCTGTCATTTCATTAGTATTGGGAAGAACTCCCTTTGGCGTTGCAGAATGGCACTTGCTGTGCAGTTTATAGTCTGAGAGTATTCCATGTGGGGATGGGTGGGATGAGAATTTGAGTATCTTTCCCATGGTCACATGGGAATAATTTCTACTTTTCATCATGTGCACATTTAGATATTCACATGCAAAATTACTTAGAACAAAGTACTATTTGGCTATAGTACTGTTAGAATCCTTGGAAGTGAGTATAAGTTTTTTGTTTTTTTTCTTGCTTTTGACAAAGTGAGAGCATAATGAAAAGAAATGATAAATGAATAATGAGTTAAGGAGTGTAGAAATAGAGGTGTACAGATAACATTGAGAAGAAAGCCCACCTATACTGTGTTTAGCATCTTCCTCTTCTTTGTACTAGACAGAAATACCCTATTATTTCCTCCAAAAAGCAGAATTTGAAAAGGGAAAAAAGTTTTCTACCTATCCCTTTATTTATTGTAGATAAATTATATACTCTGAGAGCTAAAAGGGGCCTTAGAAGCTATCTTGTTTAGACTGGACCTGATCTAGAACCCTTTCAGCAGCATCTCCAACAAATGGTTATCAGTCTTTTATTTGAAGACATAACCCACAACTTTTATATTTTAATCGTTTTTGACTTAATTTTTTTTAGTTATGACAAAACATTTTAAAACATTGATCTACTAACTACTCCCCCATGCCCCATCATTTAATTTTATATATATATATACATATATATATATATCCCATAATTTCATAGTCCTAAATTCTTGTATTAGCCACTTGTGAAAATATCTGTCTCTTTCAGCCTTTTAATTAGGATCTTGTGTTTTTCAAGGCAGCCTATATTCTATTCTTAGGTAGCTTCAGTGGCTTGGAGTTTAGAAGCCTCACTCTGCCTCCTTGTAGTTCCTCCCACTTTCCCCTAATTCTGTTCCCTGGACCAAAGAGAACAGAGCTGGTTCCATGGCAGCCTGTCAGTACTTGAACATTGATAACTACTGCGTCTCCTCAGCGTTTTCTCCCTTGAAGCTAAGCACTCTTCCATCTCTGTTGATCCTTGTTTGGCATCTTTGTCTTCACATCCTGGTTGCTCTCTTCAGATGCTTAACTGTTTAGAAGATTTCTCCTGATGTGCCTGGATTAGGAAGCAGTATCTCAGAACTGTTCCCTTGTTCTTTCTTAGATACTGTGTCTCTTTGACTCCACAGATAACAGTATCTTTTGGTAACTACCCTGTTACACTGTTGACTCATGAAACTACATTCCACTAGGAACTGCAGCTCTTTTTCCACACTTGCACTTGTTCAGCTTCTCCTTTCCCTTCTTCTATTGGCAAGACTCCTTTTTGGAACATTGCATTTATATCACTGTTAAATTTGACATGATTTGATTTAGCTGTTCAGACGTTTTTGGATCTGGGCTGTGTCGTACGGCATCCTCTGCAGATTGGATAAGCTTCGCGTGCCGTCTCTGCCTTCACTCAGACCAGGTATTAGAGAGGCAGTGTGGTATAGCAGATGGAGTGCGGGACTTGGAGCAAGAAGACTTTGGTACAGATCCCGTCCCAGACGCCTACTGTCACATAACCCCGTAGAAATGACAGACCTCTGAACCTCAGTTTCCTCATCTGTAAAATGGGTGGCAATAAAAGCACCCATCTCACAGAGTTGTTGTGATGATTAAATGAGATAATTATATAATGTGCTTTGTAAATCCTAACATTCTTTATGAATGTGCATTGGGTAAAGAACCAGGTCTGGAGTTAAAAGACCTGAATTCAAATTCTGCCTCAGACACATTATTAAATAGTCACTTAATCTGTATGCCTCAGTTTTCTCAACTGTAAAATGAAGATAATAACAGTACCTAGCTCAGGGGCTTTTTGTGATGATCAAATAAGGTAATGTCTGTAAAGTGCTTAGCACACTGCCTGGCATGTTATGGGTGATATATAGATGCTGGTTATTATCATTGTTGTTATTCTCTACTAATATTATTGATAAAATGGTTCATGTCAGAGATCCAGGAACATGTCACTGAACAGAAAGTCATGGATATGATTCTCTCTGGTCATTTGGTTCTGAATGCATCAGACATGACTGCCACTGAGCATCTATGTCTCCGTGCCTACCTAGTATGAGAGAGAGACTTAATCTTTTGTTTTGCTGAAGTCCAAGTATACTCTGTTAGCAGCTTTTAAGTGAACCTCTTATCTAATTACCCTCTCAAGAAAGTATATTAGGTTAGTCTGTCATGACCTCTAAAGAAAAAGTGATTTGCTGTTGATAGCTTGTGTTTTTTTATCATCTACATAACCCAATGTATTGTATTCATTTTCCTCTTCCAGAGAGGATTCTTATAACAAAGAATTTAAAAGTAGGGAAAAATTCAGGGAAACTAATAAAAATATATTGGAAAAAGTCTGACATGATATCCAGCGTTCCATAAGAATGTTCCCCCCCACCTCTGACAAGACATGTGAGCGCAGCACCTTCTCATATCTTATCTTTGAGGCCACACTTGGTCATGATCATTTCAAAATTCAGTTCCAGTTGTTCTAACTATTCTTTTCATTTGTATTGTTGTTTTGTGTATATTGTTTTCCTCATTCTCCTTCCTTCACTTTTTTTTTTTTTTTTTGCTTTTTGGAGGGCATTTGGGGTTAAGTGACTTGCCTAAGGTCACATGGCTAGTTTTTGTGTTAAGTGTCTGAGGCCAGATTTGAACTCAAGTCCTCCTGACTCCAGGGCCAGTGCTCTATTCACTGCGCCACCTCGCCACCCCCTTCCTTCACTTTGAATCTGTCCATATGTCTTCCCGTGCTTCTCTGTTTTCATCATTCATTAACCTCTGTGATTTTGGGCAACTCATTTCAACTCTAGAGGAGGGGATTTGACTAGATGTCCCTTGGGCTCTCATTCAGCTCTAGAGCAGTCATCCTAAAATCTTGTCACATTTTACAACCAAGTAATATTCCATTACATTTATGAATCACAGTTCATTTAGAAATTTCCCAGTCAGAAAGCATATACTTTTCTTTCCAGTTCTTTGTTGCTATAACAAAGTGTATGTGGCATATGTTGGGTCGTTATTTTTGTTCATTTACCTCCTCAGGGTATATACGTAACAGAGGTATCTCCGGATCAAATAGCATGGATATTTTAGTTACTCTCTTCACATAATTCCAAATTGATTTCCAGGATGGTTGGACCAATTAACACTTCCGCCAGAAATTCATTCCTGTTCTTGGGCATGGTAGAGCCGTGATAACTTCTAATAATCATTTTTTTCACCTTTTAAGTTTTCACAAACCATCCCCTTATTAATTTGCTCTAGACTTTTACTCAGAATAGAAATTAAGGATATTACTCTGTAGTATGCAGATTGCATTCTCTTACCTTTTAAAAAATTGTTACATTTGTCCTTTTCAGACTTGAGGCACCTGTCCCACTTGCTAGGATTTTTCAGAAATTACTGACAGTGGTTCAGTAATCACACTTGTAAGTTCTTTAAAATTCCAGGTGTAGTTCATTTGGGTCTGGAGACCTGAACTCACTGAATGCAGCTAGATGATGCTTACCTTCCTCCTTACTTTCCATTCCCTTGTAACCATTTTTGCTCTACCCATCCTTAGCCAAAGATCATTCTTTTAGGAGAGAAAACTGTATGTAATAGCTTTCAGAAGGTGGCTGTAACTAACTATGATTATTCACTTACTGAAGTGAGAAGTTTAGAAACAAGGGCTGATGGATTAGCATCCCTTACCTCAAGAGGATCACAAAGCAACATTCATTACTGCCACTGTCATAGAATGTAGTCTAGTATACCAGTACTGACTCTTATCTCTTTTTTTTTTTTTTAAGAGATTTCAGTTGCCAATTGCTACCTGAGTGTGAGGGTAATTGTAAGGGTGTAGAAATTGAATCTGATTTTGGAGATGGATCCAGCTGTGAGGATGACTGTATTCATGATCTTTCCCACTTTTATAATGGGAAGTAGTTAACTCAGAAAGGTTTGTCAATGTTGGTGGGAGGTGACTAGATAGTGTCTGACAGCAGCAGTACATGGGTCATACACGTCTTGCTATCGCTGTGGTTCTTAAAGTCACTGTTGCTAAGTTCAGACTTACTAGGTAAAGTGATTCCCAGGATAAAGATTTAAGAGGTGAGAGACTTGCTTAAACTTGTTTTTGTCACCAAATATCATTGTATAGCTATTAGATTTTTATAAAACCTTATTTTGACTTGAATAAACTTCTAGAAAAATCACTAATTATCTCCAGTTGAGATTGAGAAGTGGTCATGAATCAATAATAGCTAGACTCAATGAATTGTGTATTCATTTTGAGGTGATGCAAGAACTTTGGAACCAACAGATACATATTTTAGTCAACATGCCCTGTCTTTGAATGTCCCATCTTGTTGCTGTTTGCCCTTTGTTCTCGAGGAGCATACCATTAGGACGATGACGTCTTGACTTGCAGGTGAATTGGATCTAAGTGAGGCAGAGCTGTGCAAAATCATCAGTCCCACTCTCTTCTCCAGAGTTGTCAGAGTCCAGTAGCAAGATATAGGTCAAAATTAACTGGTGATGGCCCCAGATGCAATGGGAGACCTTGGCCTTTTTAAGTTGAGGTTTTCCAAGGTCTCAGTTTGTCTGAGGCAACACCCATTCAGTGATTAAAGTCCAAGTAAGAATTGAGGCAAAAGATATTGTAGCTTGCCTTCACAGAAAGGATCACTCTGGGAGGCGAAGACCCTCAGATTTGCTGACCAGAGCAAAAACAGTTGCTTTTTCCACTTACTCTGAGCCATCAGTTCCTACTGAGAAAGAAGAAAACATTCTCCCTTCTCCTTTCTTCTCTCAGAGGTGGTAGGCAGAGCATCTAAAACAATTCATACCTATGAGTTGACCTTGCAGTGTGACTTCATTGTCTTCTTACAAGTTATCCTCAGTGTCATAGAATGTTGGGTCTAGGAACAACTTTAGAGATCCAACAAGTATTTATTAAGCTCTTATGATGTGCTGTGTTCCAGGGATGCAGATATAAGGAATGAAACCATTCCTACTTGCAGAAAGCATACATTTTAGCAGAGATCATCTGTTATTAGTTCTGGCTCAGGTTAGTATAGTGGTTTTCGATTTTCCTCCCAAGCACTGTTGGGAGGTAGGCATGGTAAGAGCTATCTTCCTCATTTTACTGTAGATGAGGAAACCATGCCTCAGAGAACTTAAGTGTCTTACCTATGTTCACATAAACTAATATATGTTGTGGCTGGGATTTGGACCCAAATTAATTGATCTTTCTACGGTACCATACAATGAGTCATCTTCCCTTCTTATTTTACAGATAAAGAAATTACTTGGGGGTGGCTAGGTGGCACAGTGAATGGGGCACTGGCCCTGGAATCTGGAGGACCTGAATTCAAATCCAGCCTCAGACACTTAACACTTACTAGCTGAGTGATCTTGGGCAAGTGACTTAACCCCAATTGCCCTGCCCTCCCCCCTCCAAAAAAAAAAAAAAAAAGAAATTACTTCCCCAAAGTCAACAAAGCTCATAAAGATTAGATAGAGGTGGACCTCAAAATTAAGATCTTCTGAGTGTGAGTCTAATATTCCTCTTGATAAACTACCCCTATAGAGCCTTCTGTATTTTTTAAATAGGTAGCTTATGCTTGATTTCAAAGCACATTTGGAGAAAGAGAGTGGAAGAAAGAAATTGCACATACCTGCTAAGAATTGCTCATTCTGGAAAGTTTTGTATGTTTCTCTAATTTTTTTTTTTTAAACATTTTAGTGGTTAGAATGATACTTTTAAAAACTGCTTTTCTTGGCTTCTGTACTTATTCCTTCTAAATCTCAGATTCATAGCCATTTTCTTCTGTTGTATCTTCCATTAATTTTATTCAGATAATTGCACTGCTATTGCCACCTTGGTTCTAAAAGTTTGTCATTTTAGAATTTATTTTGCTTTTCAGTATGTGAGAAACACTCTTGTGGGGATCAAAGGACTTCCCAGGCAGGGTCAGGGAGTTAGCCCAGACAAGCTTCTGCTGTCCACTGCTTCCCTGAGGGCCTTTAGGAAGATCCACTTGATATGCCCCTTAAAAAAGAAAACCCCTTCTCACTGAAAGAAATCAGAAAGAGGTGTTAAGAGAAAGGCATTTATTATGCTTCCAGCAAGGAAGCAGATGTGGTACTCACTAGGAACATACCCACAGTGATACAGAAGCTGGAGTGAGGTTATATAGTTCTGTTCTTTGTGGTAGGGTTAGGAGTAGCTGAAATTCCTCTTTATTTCCCTACATTCCCTCATTTTGCAGATTATTTAGGCATGGTAGTGAGAATACTTGTGACCTTGACCTCTAGAGTCTAAGCTGTTTGTCACACCCCCACCTTTCTAATTCCCCCTGGAGCTGGGATGGCCATTTTCTTTATAAAATAAGGTAAGCAAGCTTCCCCACTGTTACTGATTATCTCCTAGTAATTTTTGTGGGAGCAAAACAAGATAACATAATATGCCCTTTTATAAATACTTTCATGGAGAATTGAATAATTTGTTCATATTATTTCATTCCATTACTGTTCAATAAATAGAATCACTGCTGGACTAGGACTAATGAAGATCTTTGTTCTCTGCCACTGTAATCAGTAGTTCTGTGACTGGGCAAATCTGTTAACCTTGCAGAGTTTGAGTTTCCTGTTTTCCCCATATGAGTTTGCTAATAATTTCACTACCTATTGTAGCAGCAAGCACCCTAACATACACAGGATGGCTGCTAGCACAGGTTCTTTGATCTGCTTTTCTAAAGGAAAGCAACCCAAAAAGGGGTTAACCATCTTACTTTAATGAAACATATATCATTTACCTAGTTCCAGGGGGAAAAGTCAGCACCGTGAACTTCAGAAAATACAAATAGAATTTACATGCCAATGAAAACTACAGACAGAGAAACAGACCAACAGACAGGATTTCTAGCTGTCTGACTATAATATACATACACACTTAGTTACCAAAGAGAGAAGCATCAACATCTGGGTTTTCAAAGGCAGGGGGGCTCAACAGCTGCCCAGACCCTCACCTAGCCAAATTATACAGCTCTTCTCAAAGTAAGCCCCAAAACAAAACCTCGTCTCAGAGGTATATATAGCCTTCTCCAGGATCAGAGAACATCACAGTCATCCTGACCCACTTGACTACAAAGTAACAAAAGTTGTGCCATCCTGGAAAAACAAGCCTCCCACCACAGGCTTCATGTGATGACATTCCGCCTATTAGGGGTCAGAGTTTATTTTCAGATCAGGAAAGGTCCTCAAATTCACCTAGGCCTATTAAGGGGCAGGGAAGATCTTCAAATTCCCATCACCATTACACCTACCTACCCCAGAATTGTTATGAAGAAAACATTTTGTATCCTTAAAGTAGGTATTACTTATTATTGGTTTTAATAGTGATATTAATTCTGCTCAGAGCATTATGCTGTATCTTTGTTAATGTTGTTTTTTACCTTTTTATTGCTTTGATTATTGTAAATTATTCCTAGGTGTAATGAATGACATTTAATAAAAAAGAAAAACATCTGGCTGTTCTTAGATCAAGTTATGTGTGTAGTGGGCATAAACTGTAAAGAAACCCTTCTTTTCAAAGCGCTCTTTATTCTTAGCCTTTCTGTACGGCACTGTGAAACCTGTATGGAAAATCATATTTGAGGATCACTTGTTGGAAAAGCCATTTCCCTGCCCAACCACAGATGTTTATTTTATAGGCGTTACTGTATTTTTCAAGCAGGTTATATGCTAGAAATTGCTGTTTAATCTTTATACTTTTGAGCACATGAGTCTTTATATACTTATTTCATAAATCTCTCCCCTTATTATCACCATTATAATATTATCCTTTAGGAGTCCTTTAAGTAATTATTTTGTGTCTTGCCATATCACTTTCTTACATGATGTTTTTCTTATGTTCTATTTTGTAAACTTTTTAGTACATTTTCTGATTTAAAATTGATCTATAATTTTCATATCATTCTTTATTTCTTTATTCAGAATGTGTAGAAGGTAGGTACCTATATGTCTCCATACCAAGTAAGGTGCTAGGTAATTGGTAAATGTTTGATAAATGTTTGATAGAAAAAGATGAGTGGAACCTGAGTGCCTTAGATTGTCTTTAACTTGCTCTATTAAACCTGTTGTGGCTGTGTGATGCTTTATAGCTGACCCTAGAAGCAAAAGAGATTTCTGGTTTCTAAGGCAACATGCAGGATAGTAAGGTAATTATTTTGCCTATCAGGGATAGTCAACATTTCTCAACTAATAGTTTTAAAGACTTTTGTTTCCAGTAACTTTTATTTCTTATTCTTTTCTGTTCTGATGATTAATGATTTAGAGATACTTTACCTGCCTTAAAAAAAAAAGAGTAGCATCGCCATATGACCTTGGGCAAGTCACTTAACCCCAGTTGCCTCCTCCAAAAACCAAAAAAAAAAAAAAAAGCAGTGGCTATAGTGTATTTTGTAAAAGCTACATGTTATTGAAGTATTATAATCAATTAACACACAATCACAATTGGTGATGTGGTTAGTTAGCTGGCAAAACAGTTAGGCTGGGGGCTGAGTAGGAAAGCCTGGGCACGAGGGGAACTGTGTTCTTTTATTACTGATTCTGGGAAGGAAATAAGCAGTCATTTGCCAGACACTGAGCTAAGGACTTCATCAATATAACCTCATTTGATCCTCACAAAAACCCTGCGACAAAGTAGGCATTGTTATTACCCCCATTTGTAGTAGAGCAAACAGAAATTAAGTGGCATGTACATTTCTGAGGATTTGAACTCATGTCTTCCCGACTTCAGCCCCTGGGCCCTCTATCCACTGCACACATAGCAGCCTCTAAGGATGCTACTACTGTCGTATGGATTGGGACAAAAGTTGGCTTCTGTGTTAACCACAAGTTATTGTGAATTTGTGGGTAGTAGGTTAATAATAATCCTTGCTGTTTACCTATCTCATGAGGACACTTTGGGGGTTAATTAGTTGTCTATAAAAAATTTTGAACACCTCCAGGTCATTGTTGATTCCCAGTCTGTTGAGTTGTGGTTACAACCCTCATGTGCACATTCTTCAACCACTATCCTACCCCCCTAGCCTCCTTCAGTGAAAAAAAAAATTATTAGGCATTTGTTTATCATCGTTCTTATTATTTAAAGAATGAAAATGAGTCATGTTTTGAAACATGCTTCTTAGATAATTAGAGAAATCTTATAGTATTATAAAATGAAGGTTGAGAATCCCGATATTGCATCAGTTCATAGTAATGACTCTTTCCCCTCCAACAGGGCTTACTCATAGCCACTAATTTGCTCAGTGTACATGAACTTATCTTCTTCCACATACCCATTATCAACTTTTACAAATACAATTGTGTTCAATACTGTAATTGTATATCTTTGCTTATAATCACTGGAGAGCCTCACCTCACTTGGCCCCCTTACCTGAGGTTTTTCCTGGGTCCAGTTTTCTTTATGACATGTATTATTTTAATGGGGATGAAATGGGATGGGAAGAAAAGGTCCAGGAAGCGTAGGGCCAAAGCGATAACCCAGCTTTGTTGATACTCTCTGGATGTCCATATATTCAGATGCCCAACTCTTAAATAATCTGGGTATCCAAGTTTCCTTTGCATGTAATTTCCTGGTTATATAATGTTGTATTTGCTAGAGACATGGTAAAAATATCTAATACTTCCATCCTCCAGGTCAGGGGTAGGGAACCCGAGGCCTCAAGGCCTCATGTGGCCCTCTAAGGTCCTCAAATACCACCCTTTGATTGAATCCAAATTTCATAGAACAGATCCCCTTAGTAAAAGGATCTGTTCTGTAAAACTTGGACTCAGTCAAAAGGCCATACCCAAAAACCTAGAAGGCCACAGGTTCCCCACTCCTGCTCCAGGTCCACCACCCCCCAACCTTTAGATTCTTTGATTTATGATGTTTTCCTACCATGAATCTTTTAGCCATAATTTGTTTTGCTTTTATAAACTCCTATTTTTCGTTAGCAAGAATGGCTAAAATTTTCTAAACTAAGGCATTAACATCCTGAAATTGTTGTCCCTTCCTCAAAGTGTGCTTAAGAACCTTACAACACAACTCATTGATTTTACTGTGCTGATGAGAAGTCAGAAGGAGCTATCTTCAAATTCTAATTTTACTCCTTTTGCTGTTGTGACCTTGAGTAAATGTGTTAACTTCTCTGGGTTTCAGTTTTTTGGGGTTTTTTTTTCATCTCATGTATATAAAACTAGAAAATAAGATAATAAGATCATGTTAGATATTTTGTAACTGAAATAAAGGAAAAATGTGTGTGTGCATGTGTGTGCATAAATGTGAATGTATGTGTGTGCCCACACATTTAACTTATCTTTCTCAAATCCCTTTCTTGTCTGTTGGCATTTTATCATAGTGGAGCTATTGCATTGACTTTGGGTCAAAAAGCTAACTTAAGATTGTCCTCTCATCTGTACAAATAAAGCTGACATTTGCACTCAAATGGTTGTTGTGAAGAAAGTGCTTTATGAATATCAATTTGTTATCTACATGTGAGTAATTAATATGACTATGATGATGATGATGATGATTTGTTCTTCAGTCATTTTGACTCTTCATGACCACATTTGGAGTTTTTTTGGCAAAGATACTGGAGTGATTTGCCATTTTCTTTTCCAGCTCATTTTACAGATGAAGAAACTGAGGCAGATAGGGTTAAGTAACTTGACTAGGGTCATACAACTAAGTGTCTGAGGCAAGATTTGAATTTAGGGAGATGCGTCTTTCTGACTTCAAGGCCAGCATTGTATCCACTGTGCCATCTAGCTGTCTATTATGCTATTATTATTAACACTAGTAATAATAATTAGCTTCTAAGTAGAAAGTCTTAAGTGATATATATTATTCCATATATATTTGTTTTTATTAATTAGGTTGGTGGAATAGAGATCAAGTATATAAACAGTACATAAAATAAGGAAACAAGTATGGTGTTTCAGACCAACATAGAGGATTATGTAAATGTGAAAATCCTAAATGAATAGATATGAATATAAAGGTGTGTGTCATTCACAGGCCACCTGACTTATAAATAGATGAATACGCCAAAAAAAAGTTGGGGGAACTAGACTCCCTTACCTTATTAAAAATGTGATTTGATTTGCTAAACTTCCATTTACCCACACCTTTTCAGGAATACATCAGTGCTAGGAAGTGAGATCAACTTGTATTTGTGTGTTCTTGACATTTGAATAGAGTATTATAGTAGCGTTTGGTGTATATCTTCAGAGAAACCAAGACTGCTTTTCAGTCATTCTTTTACTGATAACAAGTAGTTATGAGTTGTTTTAAAAAAGAATATTTACAACATTATGTTGAACATTATATATTGTATTCTTATAGATAGGTGGAATTTTTCCAGAATAAATTTTTTCTATCAGTCTGAAATTCTAATGCATCTCACAGATAGCTGTCTCAGTTTTTTGTGTTTTAGTTAATGTGCCAAAGTTGGCAGGTATATAAATATATGTGTATATGTCACACACACACACATATATACACCAGTATACCATGTGTCCACAGCTTGAATATTTGGAAACTTTTCTGTAATTAGCACAGCAAAATTGCATGCCCACTCAGTAGATTTAGTGTGATGCCCAGAAGTCAAAGGACAAAATATTTTTCTGAATTTATAGGAGTGCCACTTTTGAACACATATTTGCTTATGAGACACCACAGTATGCTTTAGGCTAGCAAAACAGATGACTTTTCACTGTAGTCCTCCTTGTTGAATGTTGAAATGTCAACTTGAACTGAGTATGTGTTTTTAGTAACTATGTTGTGCTCCTCTCCCCCAAAAAGACCTGACCTTGTACATAATGCCACCATCCTGAGCCATTCCCATCATGTATGTTAAGATCCATCCTTGTGTTTTGAAAGCTATAATAGGCCCAATAAGCCCTTTTATCCATTGCTCTTTGGATTGTTGCTGTGGAGTATACACTGTACAGCTTTAGTTCCATTTCACAAAGGTCATTAGGAGACCTGAGTTCTAACCTTGAATTTTGTCATTGATTACTTTGTGACCATGCAATGTCATTTCATTTGCACCTTCATTCTCTCCCTTTCTTACTAATAAGACTTTTGTACAGATCAATGACAAGAATGTGAGGATACTTTATAATATATAAAGGGCTCTTTAAACTGGGAGTTAATCTTTGTTGTATAAAGATTGTGCTACAATAAATACATGGGATATTTCCAATCGAGAAATATTCATTAGTATACTTAAGTAAGAAATGTGGCTGTTAAGGAGACCCATAAGGGTAAAAACAGGGGGGACTTGACCGTCTCTCTCTCCCCACCAAACAACACTGCTTTTCCCTTTTTTTTTTTTTAGTAGTCTGTATGTTCAGCCAGCATTCATGAGTATGTCACTCATCCATGTGGATCAGATTGATAATGGGAATGAATCTGGGTGGTAGAATGCATGTAGTTAGCACTACAGGGTTATGCTTTGTATTCATCTTTTACTTCTTTAGATAGAGTGCTAGCGTGGACAGTTCCATTCTCCACCCTTTTGCCTGTACATGTACTACCTTTAGATGCAAAAAAAATATTGAAAAAATTCTTATATCTTTTTAAAAGTTTATATGAAGAAATGTAGCAAATAAGGACCCCCAAATGGTTATGAAGCACATAAAAAAAGAAAAAGGAAAGGGGCAGTATATAAAAGAGAGAATCTGGTTGAGACTAATGGCTGCCCCATTCTGTGTGATTCTAGTTCTTTAAAAATCAAGTAATATTTTCAATTCAAGAAAAATTTAGAAATAACCAGCAATAGAAATTTCACTTCAGTATTCTCAGCAGCAACATGGTGTAGGATGTGAAGAAGGGAAGGCTTTGGAAACAGATCCAGGTTCAGATCCTATATCTACTATGTACATGGCAACTCCATAAGATTGGGTTGCCAAATCTAGATGGGTGATTGGAGTTTCTACATCAGGGAATTCCCAATGCTGTTACATTCATAGGTATAGGCCAAATTTAAAAGTTCTCATTGTTTCTTTCTTTTTATTGTTTGGCTTAAACATTATCAAAAGATGCTTTCATTTTATTGAAACTGTATATAAAATTTTAGCATTGAAATAACAGCATAACAGTTGGTGTAAGTTGTATGGTAACTTAAAGGGGTCTGGAATATGATACTTCTCTCCTTTCCTGGCCTGAATTGTGACATGAGTCATATTTTATTTAGATTGTTAAGAATTGGTCGTTTACTGAAAATGGGCAACCTTGTTAATAGTTAACATTTTATTGGTGTCATTAATCCCCATCTAGTGATTACTTTTTTTGAAGGTAGGAGATTGAGGAAGAGATTTCTGAGTAAAAATACTAGCAAAAATATCATGGCTATGTGGCTGGAATTTCTAACCTGATAAATGTGAATCTTTTTAAATGTTTTGATAACTCTTTTAATATAATTGGTTTACTTTATAATTTTATTTTATGTTTTTAAAAACATTTTTTTTCTGAGAAGGAATACATAGGCTTTTCCAGATTTCAAAGCAGTTCATGATGTTAAAAAAGATTTTTTTAAAAAAATATTCTGCTTTAAAATTAGTATTCATTAAGGCCTCTTGAATTTTTTTAATGGAAAGTAATACAGTTGCAAAGTGTAGTTTTTTCAGCTAATACATAATAATATTTAGACACTTAACTATGTGTGTTAAACCACATTTAAATAACATTTAATAATTTTTAAAAATAAACTTTTAATATCTTTTAAAATTTCCTTATTTAAAGACATGAAATTTGGAGTTAGTTGGGCTGGGTTTGAATCTCAACTCTACCATTTGTTGCCTCCCTGACTTTGGGCAAGTTGCGTATTTTTTCTTGGCTCAGTTTCCTCATCTGTAAAATGAGAGTTGGGCATGATAATATCTAACGTCACTTCTATTCTAAATCTGTAAGACGGTGATACAAACTTTTCAAGGGATGTTCACTGTCCCTCACTATCCCTCACTATGATCTTGACCAATGTCTTCTTTCTTTTAAAATGATCCTGTTTCCTTAAGATTGTGATTTTCTTCAGCAAGGAAAATGTAGTTTTTACCATAGCCCTGAAAAATATGTTTGTGGATGACCTATTTGTGTTAGTATTAAGATTTGGGAACATATTTACCCTGTAAACACAGATATGTCAAAAATATTTTTCATGATTTGACTTGAAATTTTGCTTTTAAAGGTCCATTTTATCTATGACATTAAATAACTAAGATTTCTTGCATTACCAAATGCTATATTTCAAGGAAAAATAAACCCATAGAGCAGGCAAGTATATAAAAGTCAAATAATATTTACCCTTAACATACATTATTAAAATGTTAAAGATTACCTAGTGTTTTATGAGAAATGGAATATTCCCTTCCTTTTCCATGTGTTTTAGATTACATTATAGTATAAGCATGAGGATTTTAAGATGTAGATTATTAAAATAACTTTGCACTAGCTGTGGGGTTTCTTTTTTTTTTTGAAGAATGCTTTTTCAGGTGGTACATAAAGAAAGGTTTCTTTAAGTACTCACATTTAATGTAAATCTGTACCCATAATTGGGCGTGATGTTAATGACAATTAAATATGTACTTTTGAAAGTGAATGTACTATTTGATGAGTTTTGTGTATATTAAACTATATTTTACAGATACAGACTTAAAAATATAATCTGAGACATTTTTTGAGGAATATTATGCACATGTGTATTATTACTAAAGCTTAATCTTAATCTTTTAAAATTTTTTAGATGAGAAGAGCAATTCTAACAGATTAGATTAGTTCTTTTCATGAAGAAAGTAGCAGGAAAGTGACTCAGCTCCCCTGTGGAAGAAATAATCATACACTTGTAAAGCGTTTTTTAGATGCATGATTTCACTTAGAGATATAAATCTGAAAAAAATGTTAAAATTATTTCTGCTATGTTCATTTTTTGTACAAATGTATAAAATTTATTTCTGGGAAATTATTTGTCTTATTTATTAACCAGGATTTAAAAAAAACCTATCATTTTAATAAACCCAATGAATCTCATAAGATAAGATCTCATAAATTTTTTAAGGGTCATAACTACTCACTATTAAAGTTAATTACATCTGTTTGTGACTGAATTGCATTGTAAGAGGAAGAGAGGATGATTTAGTATTTTTGATCTCCAAAACTGCCCAGATTTTTTGTTTTCTTTTGTTTGTGGTAATAGGGTTCTGAAACAATTTTTTAAGATTTTAATGATAAGAGCTCCACCAAGATGTAAGTTCTCCATACCTGTAGGACTTCAATCTGTAAAAGCAGATTTGCTAATTTTGCAACTTATGAGACTATCCAGTGTTGTGGTGTGGTAGTTGGCTGTTTCACGTTGCAGATTTTTACACAAAATCATTAAGTGTGACTAAATAGTAATATTTTTGGCATATTACCACTATTACTTATAGTCATACATACAAGAAAAGAAGCTAGCATTGTTTTTATTTTTTTATTGTTACCAAGCACAATATATTCTAGGAATTTTCAGAAAATTATCAGTTCAGCTGTAATTCCAGTTTTGTTTCACAAGAAACTGTGAAGTGTTCTTTGTTGCCTGCCGTTAAAATTTAAATCAATATCTTTAATGCCCTCTTGCAGTCTCATTTTGTTGCACTAGGAATCTGTTTTAGTTGATCTGCAAGTCTGTTTTGTGTTGAGTGCTTATGTTTTCCAATTCAGCTGCTCTGTAATTTTTCTGTAAGCAGTTTTTTAAGTCTTGTATTCTATTAAAATATTTTTATCATCATAAAAGTGCAATAATGTACATGCATGTTAATCGTGCAAGTGCCCAAGACATTTTATATTGCAATTCCAGTTGAAAACCACTTGAAGGAAAAAATAAACAAATAGCAAAAACATTCAATATTTATTTACACTATTTAGAAGATAGTTTGTTTCTGTTTCAGGTGCAGGATTCTGTCCGGCACGAATAGCCCAGAGATGGATGTCATAGATAGAATTTACATACCATTAGCTCACAGCAGTTCATTAGCAGCAGAGCTCTGGGGTACAGAGCTAGTTAGGCATGTTATTTGTGATGTCTGGATGCTGTGTTTTAACAAGGTTTACTGGCTTCATGCTTGTTGCCTTTGTCTAGTGACAGAAGTAATTACTTGATAAAATGAAGTGCATCGCTGTGAACAATTGACCCTTTGGAACAATCCAGGCTGGTCAGCAGTCTAAAGCCACATTTTAAAGCCATCATGATAGCCTCAAACTTCAGAGTTTCCAGGGTGCAGACAAAGGTATTGTCTTCCTTTAACACAAGTCGTGTACCATTTTCAGACTTTATGAAGTATTTAAATTGAATAATATTTGAAGATATAGAAAACTCCTCAGGAAATCCATCCAGCCGGCTCTTAGACACCAGTACAATGCGAGATTTAATTTTTGTTATGAAATCAGGAGCATTACAAAAGATTCTCAAACCTTGTGAGCGATCGTGGTTATCGGTGATTTCCAAGAAAGTAGTTTCTCTGGCTGTTAGCTGTTCTTTCTCCCACCTTGATTTCACTTCTTCAGCCAGCCCTTTAAGCTGAAAGAATTCTGCCTCCTGGGCCAGGAGTTGATTTTCTCGAAATCCTTCTGGTAGTAGAAGTTCTCCATTCCTTAAGAAGTTCAGAACATGTCTAAAAAGGAGTCCATCCCTGTCTATGAAGTAGTGACCATCAGCATCAAGGGGACAAAGGATTTTTCCATTGACTATACCTTCAAGGAAAGTATCTGGATACTTGGTCAGTGTTTGTTTTTGAGTAATATACAAATATCCCCCAACATTGAGAGTCGTCAGCGTTTTGCAGCTCTTTCCTTGATCAGTACCTTCAGGGCTGTTGTGTTTCCCCTCATAGTCTTTTTCTTTTTCTCTCCTGTTTATTTTACGTTCCATTTTCAAAATCACTGCAGCTTCTTGTTCTTGGCTTAGAGAGAGCTTTTTAAAAAGCACCACCACCACCACCACACAAACACGCCTTTATTCAGCTCCAGCTCGGTGATGGAATGGGAATGCTGGCAGCCTCGCATGAGCTGTCAGCTCCGTTTTGCAGTAGGTGGCGTATCAGCTATGTATGCAGGAGCTTTCAGGAGTAAGACTGAAAAAGAGAATTTGCATTTAACTGTATGAGGGCAGAGACTGGTTACAAAAGCATTTTCTTTTGCAGGCATGAAAGTTGGATCATTCTGAATATTTTATGAGCTTACTACCAAATGGGTCACATTTTCTTTTAATGATACAGGTAAACATGAGGTTTGCTTTTTGTATCGAAATACCTTTTAAGTTGTCAAACCAGTAGTGCTTCTTCTTAATAAATCGTTGAGTCATTCAGAATTTTTAATATACTATCACTTTTGGAAACTGGGTATTGAATTAATGTTATTTTAGACTCGAGGGATGGTATAGATAAGAAAATGGACATAAAAATATGTGGATAGCTTTGTAATCTATAAGCTTTATACATGACATACTGCATGCATAGTGTCAGGCTTTTTTTTTTTTAAGAAAATTAGGAGAGCTGCTATGCCTGTTGTTTATTGTATAGTACTCAGTTTCTTTTGCCATGATATTCTGATTGTAGTATCTTCCACAAGAGAGATGATTTCTTAATTTCTTTGGATGTAAAGGACTTTAATTTTTAAGATAGAAATCAGAGAGGGAAGAGATATTCAATAATCGTTTATACTTGGTCCTGTTTAACCTACCTATGGATTCTGTGTAGAAGATAAACATTTGCTGAAAAAAGACCCAGAATGCTGTAGCTTGAATATAACATCACACTATATATAACCAGAATGGATATACTGTGGGGGAGGGGGAAGGGAAAAAAGTGAAGTGACGACAAGGAGTGGCAAATTGAAATAGCTTGGCATGAGAAAATGATAGGGTACATGATAAACTAATTTTTTCTCCATCAAATAAATATTAATAGAGCTGAAAAAAGGAAAAGCACCTCCAGCCTCTTCCCACCCCCCTCCAAAGAATGAATACTTGTTTGAGTCCTTAGAGGAAAAAATAAAGGAACTTTTTTTTTTCTTTCTAGGGGCACAGTAAATATAATTTGCTTTCCAGAGTAGTGTAGGAAGGTAAGCCTTTTACCTAAGGATGAGAATTTGCTTAGAGTTTTATACTCAGGATTTCAAGTTTGTTTTTTTCAATCATTTATTTGACATATTTGCTTAATTTGAAAAAATGAACTCAGCTCTTAATGCAATAATCTTTATTTTATAATTTGTTTCTCTAGCAACATAAAATGTCTTCTACATATTATTAAAACAACCTGATATAAATGTTTGAATATTTTTCCTGTGAAAGATTTGTCTAATGCCATTTTGTCATTAGTAATTAACATTACAAAATAATTTTTTTATTTTGTCAGTAATTATAAAGCATCTGTAAATATGTTATTTTCTTATTATATGAAGGAGAATTAAAAGAGTATTGTACTTTGCTTAGAATAGTCTTAAAGAATTTTTTATCTTAATATTTTGTGATCAGTTTTCATAGAAATTATGTGGAAGGGATTAGTAAGAGAAATTATTTCAAGGGGGAATTTTCAACATAATTTAAATAAACCCATAATTACTATGTTATGGAAAACTTATTTTACAAAAAAACATGTTTAAAGTTAACTTCAGGTCCAGTGTATGTGCGGATAGCTTTCGTAATCTTGTACCCTCCATGTTAGTCATTGTCACTGTAACACATTTCACTTTCTTTACTTAAATTTTCATTGCTCTCTTCGTTTTAGCATCATCTTTATTTCCCAGTATATTCCTGTCCCCTCAGCCATCCTTTACCAGAAAATTTTTTTAAAAAAAGAAAAAAAAGTTCCTCACACTAAGCAGCATAAGCTCATCTACTTTTTGTTAAAGATAGATTTATTTGCCTTGTGTTTCAAAAGCCATAATGTCAGTTTAAAAGAACAAAATAAAAGTAGCTCATAGGAATAACAGCCGAGGCACTATTGAACATTCATTTAATACAGTGTTTCTTCTGCAATGGCCATCAGTCCTTTTCTCAGAACAGTCTTAGAGGGTACGGTGGTTAGATAAGAAGTAGGCTTTGCTGTGATGTATGTGACACATATATTGAAATATTTCATTTTGAATTCTCTTTTTGCTTCTTTGTGTTGAATTTTCTCCTGACTTTTTCCTTTTTCTGATGTGGAGACTTTCTTTGTAGTAGAGAAGATAAGGACATAGATGGGAACAAACTGTAACTCCGGGCCTGGGGTGCTCAGCCATTTCAGAATAGGAGTAATTGGTGTTGTGGCTGCTGTGATGTTTCCCTCACTGTGTTCTACCATGCAGCTTGTGACATCCCTACACCCAAACTAGTTTGCATGATAAAGTAGACTAATTCCTTGTACTGCCAACTTTCCTCAGAAATGGTTTCCACTCCTTATTTGTATAAACCTTGCTTTTTGATATTCCTGTGATATGCTGTTTTCTAAACAGAAACAAAAAGATACCCCAATAGAGGTATCTCATAAACAGGGTGGTATGATGGTCTAAAAACTTTAGAACCTTTGACTTTGATATTTGGAGTGAACTGAGGTCAGTTTCTCTTTTTTCCTTCATTTGTGAAAATGACCTATATCCCAAAGTTAGTTGGAAGAATAATTCGTAAATACCATTTATGAAAGCAAATTTTTAAACTTGTAGAGCTACTTAAATTTTTTCCTAATTTTCATTTCGCCTTCTCAAAAAGTTCCTTTTGATTTGTTGCAGAATGCCTTCTGCATTTTTCAGCCCTTGACTGAAGCCAGTAGCTTGCAGTGGTGGGTGCAGTGGCATAATCTGGCTTTCTCTTCTAGAAGTCTCATTATTTGTTTTATTTTTTTGAAGCATAATTTTTTCTTTTGTGGATGTGTTTTTTTAAAATGTTCAAAAAGTACTTGTTGATGCTTGGCAGCCAATTAATAAATTCTTTATGAAGGTTTGGCGTATCCACCACAAAAACAACCACATACACATAATAACTGTCAATACCATCCAAAAGGTAAGTGGTACTCATTTCACTTAACAGATCTATTTAGCTTTATAGAACATCAAATATCATACAACATTTCTGTAGTGCATATAGAGATTTTTGTTGTTTGGTTGTTTTCAGTCATCTCCATTTCTTTGTGACTCCGTTGGGGGTTTTCTTGGCATAGAGTAGTTTGCTATTTCCTTCTCTAGCTCATTTTGTAGATAAGGAAACTGAAGCAAATGGAGTGAAGTGACTTGACCAAGGTCACACATCTGTTAAGTATAGGAGGCCAGATTTGAACTCAAGAAATTGAGTCTTCCCGACTCCAGGCCCTGCACTTTATCCAGTGTACCACCTAGCTACCCATACATACAGCAGGGATGCTAACAGATTCACTCTGACAAACATTTATTAGGCTTTGCTATTTGCAGTAAGGGAAATACTCAGATTAAAGGGCAGCAAGATGGTACAGTATATAGAGTGCCAGGCCTAGAGTCCAGAAGACTTATCTTCTTGAGTTTGAACCCAGCCTCAAAAAACTTTTAGTAGCTATGTGACCCTGGGCAAGTCACGTAACCCTGTTTGCTTCAATTTCCTCAGACTGGAAAAGGAAATGACAAACCACTCCCATATCTTTGTCAGGAAAACCCCAAATGGAATCACAGCAAGTCAATCATGACTGAAATAACAACAAATAAAAAGATCAAGGACTTATGTATAGAAAATGTTTTCTAGAATGACTAGTGGTCATTTTAGAAGTAGTAGAACTTAAAGAATAAATACTGTTGGGCCCATATTTATCTCCACCTATATAATTAAATTTGATTGAAATATAAAATAATTTTGGTACAATTTAGCACGTTTTTCCTACAGGTTTTTTTGTTTTTCAGTGATTTAGGGTAATAGTGGTTTCTTCTGGAGCTAGAGGACTGTCGGCAAAGCTTGTAGCTGACAGAATTCAGTCCCAAGTATAAATTGAGATCAAAGCATATCTCTGAGTGCCATACAATTCTTAGATTGTCATTGTTCTTCAGAGAGCAAAATGAAGAGAGAACGGGTCTGTGTGAGGAGTTTTCTGGCTGTATACATTCATCACGCTTGCATATTGTATTTTGCTACCCATTTTTATTGTAAGCCTCTGGGCCAGCCCTGCCCGGAATTTGGTAGCAGGTTTGCTAGGGGGTGGGTAATAGTAATTAAACGCGGAATAATAAATTATGATGCTTACTAAGCATTTCTTGAATTGAATGCCTTTTATATGCCCTGGCCTTCCTACTTCTTGATTCAAGATTCTCCTCTCATCTCTAAGTTCTGTCCATATGATCCTTTTACTTCTCTAGTTGAAATTATTTAAAGCACCCTTTCCTCTCTTCAGATCTCAGATACCACTCTTTCCCCCTCTCTGTCAGCTGATGAGCTAAACTCCTGCTTTACTGAGGAAGTAGAGGTCATTTTCCATGATCTCCCTCTTCTCCCCTTCTTTGCTTTTCAAAACCCTCAAACATCATCCTCTATTATCACTGCCTTTACTCCAGTCCTTGATGATGAGGTGATCATTGTACCCAAATCAATCCCTCTGCCTGTACCTTTGGTCCCTTCCCTTCCCATATTCTCTAGCACCTAGCCCTCACACTGAACTTCTCTCTCTTTAAATTTCAGTATCACATACTCTGCTTCCACTCTGCCTATAAACAAAAGAATCTTCACCTTCTTGGCAAAATTCCTACTTAGACCCTACCATTTCCTCAAGCTTATGTATTTCTTCCCTTTTGCAGCAAAATCCTAGGAGGAAAAACTCTACCACTTCTTGCCTCTCCTTCCTCTCCTTCTCAATTTCTTTTTCATTTTGACTTCTCATTTAAACATTCAGTTGAGATAGCTCTTTCCAAAGTTACCAGTGATCTCTTAATTGCCAAATCTGATGATTTTTTTCCAAATCCTCATCCTTTATTTCTTCAGCATTTAGGACTCTTCCAGGGGTGGAGAACCTGTGAACTCAAGGTCACATGCGTCCTTCTAGGTCCTTGGGTGCAGCCTTTCAACCGAGTCTAGGTTTTACTGAACAAATGCTTTTATTAAGGGGATTTGCTTTGTGAAGTTTGGATTCAGTCAGAGGGCAGCATTTGAGGCCCCAGAGGGCCATGTATGGCCTCGAAGCCACAGGTTCCCCACTCCTACTTGACTGTCCTCCTCCTCTTCCATGCTAGATGCTTGCTGTCTTTTCTCTGGGCTTTCATGACACTTGTAGCTTGGTTCTCTTCTTGCTTCTCTGCTCCTCATTTTCTTGTGCTTTCAGCATTTGTATCTTAGCTCCAGATGTACCCCAGAGCTTTACACTAGGCCCTCTCTGCTTTTCTCTTACACTCTTACTTGACAATCTTGTCAGTTCTGGTGAGTTAAATTATCCTTTCCTTTTATATGTCTCCAAGATCTATGTATTTAGCTCTGGTCTCTTTTCTTACCTCACTGTACATCTCTGACTGCCTGTTGGACATTTCAAATTGAATATCCTGTAGGTATCACTTTATTCCCATATTCAAAGTAGAATTCAGTACCTTTTCCCCAAAACTCACTGTTCTTCCCCACATTCCTCTAAAGGTATCACCATCTTTCCAGTAAACTTGGTCTTACCCCCTTACTCCCTCTCACCATCTATAGCCACTCAGTCATTTCTACCTCCTCAGTATCTCTCTCATCCATTCCTTTCTCTCTGTCTTCATGTGGTCACCAGCCTATTTCAGGCCTACACTATGGCAATAGCCTCCCATTTGGTCTTCTTGCCTTTCATCTTTCCCTTCAATGTGCTCTCTGTGTTGTTGCCAAAGTGTCCATCTGACTGTGTCATTCTTCTATTTAAGTAAACTCCAGTGCTTCTTGAATAAACAAAAACTCTTTGGTTTGTTGTGTGAAGTCTGCCTACCTTTCCAGCTTCATCATATTTTACTCCCTTTCCTTCAATCTACATTTCTGCCAAACTAGCTTTTTTGGCTGTTCCATCTCCTGTTTTTGTGTCCATGCCCAGACTGTTCCCCCATTCCTGGAAGGCACTCCCTCTGTTTCTGAGAATCCCTTGCTTCCTTTAGAATCCCTTCCTTCCCTTGTTCAGTTACCCCTGCCACATGATATCTTCCTTATCTCCCAGCTTTTGCTCAAAGATGTTTTCAAGTCATTGGCTTCTTCTGAGTTTGTGCCTTGAGCTTCCCAGTCACCGTAGAAGCTTTTAATGGTCAGGTTCCTATTTTGTTGTTTACTTGTTTTCCAGACCATTTCTTGACTTTGGACTTTATGTTAGAGTTGGGCTCTGCTCACCTCTGGGGACTGGGGGGAAGTGGTCTGAGCTTCTATCCTTCATATCCTCCTGTTTTCACAGCTTGATCTGGGGACTTGAAAGTTTTTGGTGCTTCCAAAGTGGTGTGATCTGGGAAGAGGAATAGTCTCTGCCCTTCTGGTCTGTGCTCTGGTTTTTACCCAGGTAGGGCCCCTGCACTCCTCTTCACCCTAGAACTGTGATCTGGAACTGGGTAATGGGGGGAGGAGCTGCCAGATACCTCCAGTCCTGTACCAGAGGCAGCACAGAGATCTTCTGGGATCTCTTGCTGACCATGTGTTCAGTCCCCTTACAGGTGATCCTGATCCTCACGGCTGTGTGGCCATAGTCCACAGCTGGTGCTGCTTCTTTGCACAAGGCTCTTGGCCAATCCCAACCCCAACCTTCACAGACCTTTCTTTTATCTTCCCAAGTTGCCCTGGGCTAGAAAAATGACTTGATGTGACTTTTTGTTACTTTTCTTGTTTAGAATTTGGTTTGGTGTTTTCTTTGGTCATTTTGTAGAAGAGATTTTGGGAGAGGTTTGGCAGTTGTGACCTTTAATTTCACCATCTTGATTCTGCCCCTTGTATTTATGTTATATATTGTTTTGTGTACTTATTGACTCCCATGATAGTACATCAGCCCCTTGATAGCAGGAATTGGGTTTTTGTCTTTGTATCCTTAGTATCTCCCACAGCGTCTGCTATATAGGTAGGACTTAATACATGTTTGTTTACTGATTGGATTACCTTTGCCCAGTTTTCCTTTTCCTTGAAACTATCTCACCTCCCTTACCCTCTTCTTCCACCCCCTACTTAGTGAAGTAGAAGCATCTGACTTGGCTTTAGAAGAGCTTAGTTCAGTTTTCACTTCAGAAAGTATCTTGAATTACCTTTGGCAGATTATGAATCTCAGTTTCCTCATCTTTAAATGGGTATGAGAATATTTGCATCTCATCACGAAGAGTGGTTGTGAGAAGCGGGTTTTGTAAAACTGTTAGATGTTTTATAAATGTAAGTTGTTATAATTATTCTTTCTCTAAAAGTCCTGCTTGTGATTTTGTTTCTTCTCTTTTGTCTAACCAGTTTTCAGATTTATCTTAAATATAAATTTCATAGTGTGATAAAGCATGAGATTTTAAGAATTATGGATTTTTATTTCTTACATTTATATCTCAATATTAAAATTATTTTTTATTATGTGGTGAGAAAAAAATTCTTTGACAGTGCCTAAAATATGACTTACCAGCTTTTGTTGATTTATGTTCACTATGCTGACCATGCTAACTTAAAGCACAAAAAAAATTTTCTTAATGAGAAATAACAAGGGCCTGTATGACTGTAATGTTAATGAAATCAGAAGATCTTCCATGCCCCTTTCTATTGGCACCTACTAAAGGCACTTAGCTCCTCAAAGGCTTAGCTCCTTGCTTCCAGTTGACTCCTTGGGAGTAATTCACACCTTAGCAAGGGGGGGCTGAACAGGGAGGGGCTCATCGCAGCAGGCTGGGAGCCAAGGCCAGCCCAGCCCAAAACTGAGGCCTGGCCCCAGGGTGGTTAGGAGAAGCCATAGCTGGAGTTGAGAGGAGAGTGGATTGGAAGCACTTGGGGCAATCTCCTCATTTATCAAGCCAGAAGAAATAAAGCTAAAAGACAGACCCCACCGGGAGCTTGCACCTTTTCCTGAGATC
>CM053600.1:137144974-137183814 GCA_028646575.1 Pseudocheirus occidentalis
GCAAAAAGGGGAGAAAATCTGTAACTCAAAAACCTTGTGGAAATGAATGATGTAACCAAGAAAATAAATTAAAATTAAAAAAAAAATACAGAGTCATTGGTCCAAGTCCAGTGACAAGACAAAATTCAGGATGACTGGCAGTGGCTTGGGATGCAACCCGTGCTTCTCCTGCTTTTATGATATGTTATAACAGATTTTTCCCATCTTCCATTCTGTAAGGCCAAGTCTTCACATGCTTGGAGTTGACACCCCTAACTCACCATTGGGTTTGAGACCTGTCAGCTACCTTCAGCCTGGCTTAGGCATCTGCTGAGATGGCATGGCTGCTGCTTATGCTGCAGCTTCTTGGAGCCGCAGGTGAGAGCTGGGTGGCAGACTGACACACTAAAGGTAGAAAACAGCCCCCTTACACCAGAGATGCTAGCACTCCCTGAACATCCATACAAACCAGCAGAGCGTACAAATTTGAAGAGAGGAAAAACTTTCCCTTTTTTTCATCACATCCTTTTCTTACCTTTTACATGAGGTAGTTGGACAATTAAATTGGAACAGCTTTTAATAGCATCTCACACCGTGTAAAATTTTGCTAGAGTTTGATTTTCTTCTAGATTTTTTAAAGCAGTGATTTACCTTGTTTTCTAACTTTATGAAATTTAGGAGAAAATATCATTACATTTGTAGTCTAATTATACAACAGTATAAACTTGGAGATTAAGGGTTTAGTAGCCATTTTGGGAGTGGGGAAGAAATAAAGTATTTACTCAAAAACAAAATGTTAAGTTGCTCGTGTTTTTATTTTTACTAATATACTGAATTTGTACTGTATTATGGGAATTAATAACTTGTATGTAGTAATGCAAGTATTCTATAACTTAATGTGTATGTATATGTGTCATGGCAAGCTCCTTTAGGGTAGAGACATTTTCATTTTTTCATATTTCCGATGCTTAGAAAAGAATGCTTTGCACATAGTAAGGGCTCAAATATTTGCTTAATTAATTGAATTGTACTACATGAAATGATTAAAAAGAGAGAAATTGTACTTTATATATTAATAAAACTTATTAGGGGATTGAACAAAACTTAGGTGATGGATTTGTTTTTCATGGCATTGTAAAATAGTAATAATCACTAATCCCAACAATAGGAGGTATGGTATAAATTGACTAATGACTCTACAATCATTGCTTAAAGATTGCTGTGTCATGTCCTGATCTTTGAACAAAAACTTTACCCCCTGAATTAGGAGAAGCAAAAGAAAGTTATTTGTTATTTGGTTGGATTTTTTTTTTTTGGAGGGGGGGATTTGTTTTGGAAAAGGTTGAAGCAGCAGGGTTTAATCTGCATCTGTATAATGAACAACAATCTTCCTGGGTTTTTGCAAGAATAAAATGAAGTCATATTTATAAAGTACTTTGTAGACCTTACGGTGCTACCTGAATGCTCTCTGGTTCCCAGAAACCTACCTACTTCTTTCCCAGCTTGTGTGATTTCTTTGGAGTAGCCCGTGATGGGAACCTACTAGAAGATTTTTGAGATAGCTGAGACAGTTTTTTTTTTTTTTAATGCTTGTACCGTTGTGTTCAGATAGTCGCTAGATATCCCATTTGTAGCCAGTGGCTTCACATTGGTCAATTTTGCCACTCTTCCCCCATTTGAGGTTTCATAGACTCACTAATGAAGTAGACATTTGCTCTGTCTATTTAGTCACCATAGTAACACCATCTTGGTTATTAGTGTGTGTCTCTGCAGCTTCCTACAGTTTGACATGTTATGCAGCTAATGATTCTGATTTATACCAAGTGTTTTGGATTAGGACAAAATGCACTTCATAAAGCTGTGCATGATATTTGCTGCATAAAAATTGTTAAGCCCATTTTGGTGTTCTTCTACAGGAGGTTATAATAGCAGTCCTATAGTTGGAGGGTTTAATTTGGAGAAATAATTTGTATGTTTGTGTAATCTTTCATATGGAGTATTACTACTTAATTATGTCTTCCAACCTATGGGTAGAGAATTGTTTATTATGTCTTTGTTTGCAGTCAGTGAGCCCATCAGTGTAAGGATCTCCAGTGTGGAAACTCCCTCCATTGATTCAGATCAGCAGGTTTCACACTGAATGGTTACATGGCTAGCCTCTGTCAGAGGTCTGACTTGAGTCCAAGGCTTCCTATTTCAAAGGCAGGAGCTCTACTAAACTTCCTTTCTTCCTATATATCACAGGGGAACATAAGTCATTCTCTTGCTTAAACATTTCTACTAGACAAAGAAATTTGGTTGTTGGCATTTGTGTTTTCTTAGATGCTGACCCTGTGCACTCTGAAAATAACTTCACTGGCATACCTCATGATTTTGTACTTTATGTTAATAATGTAAATAATGCAGTTTTGACCTGGGATTTCATTGGTATAGAGAATTTTCGGTGTAGAAGTTCCTTCTACTTGTACAGACCAATACACTTCTGCATCGTGTAATCTTTTTTAGAAAGTTGCTTAAGGCATGGAGAGGTCAGATGACATTGCCCAAGCTCACAGAGCCTGGGCTTCTGCTCCGAAGCTGTCCTTCCTGCCATTTTTCCACTTGCCTTTTACTAGTACAGACCAATAAGTGGTACAGGTAAAAAAACACTTTCTCTTAACCCAGCAACTTTCCCAGCTTTTAAACATCATCTTGTGACTGTTAGGTCAGTCACTTTCAACTGAATTACTCTTATTTAGATGCTTATTTTTTGTTTCCTTCTTTCCCATCCAACTTTTGTGCTTCCTCAGTTGTAGTTTAAACCAGTTGTACATGCAACTATTTTCATCTTAAAGCAGAGTTTTAATTGCACAAAGTATAAATATGTATTTATAGAAAATACACATTCTCTTATATGCATTAATAGAAGCAGATGGTATAGTCTGTGTATGTCAGTGGCACACATAACTTCAGAAACATGATCTAATCTTGATTATAATAAAAGTCTCTTCTGTACCATCTGTTATGAAACATATGAAGGTTCACATTAAGATGCCACATTTCATATCACACCCAAATAATATTCATTTGGTAGATAATCAACACCCCCTCTCTGTAACACTCTTAAGTGTATGACAAATTCAAAGAAGCCCAATTCTACTTGGTAATCTGTATTCCATCAGTGTATGAAAATGCAGTGATTCATTACAGTAATGATTTGTACGTAATAGAATGCCTGGAAAAAAATAAATGACTGGATATTCATGGAATCTGAATTTCTGATTGGTATCTTGTCAGTTTTTAAATGTCATATTAGGAGAAAATAGGCAATTTTGTAGAATATGTATAATTTCTATAACTTAGTCTCTGATTAGTGGCCTAAGTTGACTAAAGAGTCATGTGAATGAGGTCAGGATTATGTGTTCATTTCCTGTATGATTCCAGTTAGTTTTGTTCAGTTCCATGGCCAAACTTTCATCACTAGCCTCAGTCAACTGGTCTTAAGATGCCAGCCAAGGGGGGGTGGCATGGTGGTTGGGGGAAACACCTGGCAAGAGAGGCTGAAATAATTTTGGTATAAAAGTCATTGCTCCAATCATAAAAGCAAGTCAGGGCCTAATGATTTTGAGCTAGTAGTGCCTTCATAGTCATCGTACACAAGTGACAATATGTAGATAATTCAAAACAACATTGATTTATGGAGGAGTGACACAAATCTTATCCTCAAGAACTGTGAGTGGTCATATTGATTTGTATAAGACTATATTGTTTTTAATTTATTAAACATTTATTCGCAATATTGGGAGAACAGCCTGGCGATGGGCACAGTGAACAGAGTGATGGGCTGGGAGTCAGGAAGACCTGAGTTCATATCCAGCCTTAAGCATTTAATAGCTCTGTGACCCTGCAACAGTCACAAAAACCTCTGTCTGCTTCAATTTCCTCAAGTTTAAAATAGGGATAATAATAGAAGGGTTTTGTGAGGATCAAGTGAGATATTTGTAAAAGGTCCTTAGCACAATTCTTGGCAGAGAATAGGCACCAAAAAACATTCTTCCAACGCTTCCCTGATTCATATGCATAAGGTTATCATAGTATAGGACTGGGGACTGTATCTGTAATTTTATTAGGAGGGAACTTCTTGCTGAGGAAATCCCTTCTACCAATATGACTAGGCAACTAAGAGTCATGGAGAGGTGCCTAGACTGAACCAAGTATGGTTGGGAAATGAAGGACATGCTATTCTTTCAAAGAAAGGACAAAAGGCCTGGGTTCAGAGAAGCCTAGGAATGCTTATATGAACTTACAAAGAGTAACACGAGCAGAACCAGAAAAACAGTTTATAGAATAACCACAGCAATTATAAAGAAAAACAGCTTCTGAGAGAGGGGATGGGTTCAAGATGCAGGGCAAGATATAGGTTTCTTTGTATTCCCAGTGCTTAACACAGGGCCTAGTACATAGGGGTCCGTTAAAAATGCTCCTTGACTTTGTTTCTTATGGACAAGGTAGAAATTTGTTAACTCTGAACATTTGAATTCTCTTTCTTTTTTTCTTCTAAATTAAGGAGGTTGGGAAGGAGGAAGGGAAAAAAACAAAATGTTAATTAAAAAAATAAATGATATTTTTAAAAGAATTAGTAGCCTAGAGCAGTGAGAGTTTAAATGACTGGTCCAAGTCCATCACACCCAGTGTATGTCAGAAGCAGGACTTGAGACCAAGTCTTCCTCACTTCTGCTTTATAGAACTGGAGAGAAAGTGCCCCCCACATTCCTTTGAACTTGTATGGATGAACTGTGCTAACAGGATCAAATCTTTTATTGCTAATCATTTTTTATAAACCTAAAAATCAGCATTTAAAATAAAATTCATAAATTCTTAAGTTCAGTATTTTATTTGTATACATGTCTTATCCCCTTCTACTAGATTGTAATCTCCTTGAGGGCAAAGACAGAACACTTAAGTACCTTCCATATAGTACAGTTGTCCTTCACCTAGAATCTGTGAACATGTTTTGAAAAATATTTTGATAATTGCATTTCAGTAAAAATCTGTTTCCTTTGTAAACCTATGTATTTTAGTCATTTATAAACATTATTCTTAAAAGGAGTCATAAGCTTCACCAGACTGCCAAAGGGGTCTTTGACATAAAAAGTTTAACAACTCCTAATATAGTAGTTGATAAATTGTTGTTTTTTGTTCAAATAATTTAAATAATTCTCAAGTGCTAAGGTGTTAAATATATTCAGCAAAGTAAAATGTGAAGACTTTGGATGGGTGAAGCCAAGATGGTGGAGTAGAAGCACAAACTTGGTGTGAGCTGTTCCAGTCACTTCTAAATACATGTAAAAAAAATGACTCTAAACAAATTTTAGAGCTATAGAACCCACAAAATGACAGAGAGAAACAAATCTCACCTGGCAGACAGACTGGAAGGGTCTATCACACCCAACTAAGTGAGCACAGCCCTGCATGAGCTGCATGGGTCTAGACCCAGGGCAGTCCCGACTAGCAGTAGCCAGAGCAGACTTCAGGAGAGTGAATTTCCAGCCTCAGTGGCGATTTCCAGACTTCCCAACTCATAAATGCCAAAGATAAAGTAAAAGGTCAGTGTGGAACTCTGTTGGAACAGGGGTGGGCAGAAGAGTGCAGTCCAGCCCCTGCCCCCAGGGCGAGAAGTAGCTGGAGGCACTACCCCACAGCTGCCTCAAGAGCGCCTGGCCTGCAGATTGTAGGGGGGCCAAGCAACCATTCAGAGAGTCATCGCTCTTGCTTTAACCTGGATTTGGATCATGGTCTTGGGTGGTGGTGCCAAGGTATGTGACCAGTGAGCCAGAGCATGTCGGGGCTGTAGAACGAGCAGCTGTGAAAACCCCAGCAATTTGGGACAAAGTTATCTCCTTTCTGGAACCAGAGTTCTGCAGTTGCAAAGATCTCAAAAGTCAAGTAATTAGCTGGCAGTATGAGCAAGCAGAGGAAGCACAAACAGACCATAGAATCCTTTTTTGGGAACAAAAAAGATCAAAGCATAGAGTGGGAGGAAGACAATGAAGTCAGAACTCCTGTATCAAAAGCCTCCAAGAAAAATATGAACTGGTTACAGGCCATGGGGGAGCTCAAGAAGGATTTTGAAAATCTAGTAAGAGAAGTGGAGGAAAAAGTGGGAGGAGACATGAGAATCGTGCAAGAAAATCATGAAAAGCGAGTCAACAGCCTGCTAAAAGGAGACCCAAAAACACACTAAAGAAAATAACACTTAAAAAATAGACTAACTCAAATGGCAAAAGAGGCCCAAAAGCCAGTGAGGAGAAGAATGCCTTTAAAAGCTGAATTTGACAGATGGAAAAGGAATTTCAAAAATTCACTGAAGACATTAACTCCTTCAAAATTATATTGGAGCAATTGGAAGTTAATGACTTTATGACAAATGAAAAAATAGAAGACAATGTGAAATATCTCACTGGAACAACCACGGACCTGGAAAATAAATACAGGAGAGATAATTTTCAAATTACTGGACTGCCTGAAAGCCATGATCAAAAAAGAGCCTAGACACAATCTTTCTTTTCTTTTTTTTTTTTTTTGGAGGGGGGAGAGCAGAGGGCAATTAGGGTTAAGTGACTTGCCCAAGGTCACACGGCTAGTTGTGTCTGAAGTCAAATTGGAACTCAGGTCCTTCTGACTCCAGGGCCAGTGCTCTATTCACTGTGCCACCTAGCCTTCCCTAGACACCATCTTTCAAGAAATTATCAAGCAAAATTGCCCTGATATTGTAGAACCAGAGAGCAAAATAGAAATTGAAAGAATTCATCAATCACCTCTTGAAAAAGATCTTAAAAAGAAAACTCCTAGGAATATTATAGCCAAATTCCAGAGTTTCCAGATCAAGGAGAAAATACTGCAAGCAGTTAGGAAGAAACAGTTTGGGTATTGTGGAAACACAATCAGGATAACACAAGACCTAGCAGCTTCTACATTAAGGGATTGAAGGGCTTGGAATATGATATTCTGGAGGTCAAACCAAGAATCACCTACCCAGCAAAACTGAGTATAATGCTTCAGGAGAAAATGTGGTCATTCAGTGAAATAGAGAATTTTCAAGCATTCTTGATGAAAAAACCAGAGCTGAACAGAAAAATTGACTTTCAAATACAAGAAGCAAGAGAAGCATGAGAAGGTAAACAGGAAAAAGAAATAGTAAGGAACTTATTAAAGTTGAACTGTTTACATTCCTACATGGAAAAAAAGACAATTGTAACTCATGAGACTTTTCTCAGTATGAGAATAGTTGAAGGGAATATATGTGTGTGTACATACATGTATGTATGTATAGGAGGGTGTATGTGTATATAAATATATGTGAGTGTGGGCATATATGAATGTTTATGTATACATAGAGGGCACAGGATGAGTTGAATTCATGTGAAGGGATGATATCTAAAAAATAAAATTAAGAAGTGAGAGAGGAATTTATTGGGAGAAGGAGAAAGGGAGAGATAGAATAGGGTAAATTATCTCATATAAAAGAGGCAAGAGAAACCTGTTACAATGGAGGGGAAGAGCAGGAAGGTGAAAGGGAATGGGACAATCTTATTCTCATTGAATTTGGATTAAGGAGGGAATAACATACACACTCAATTGGGTGTCTTACCCTACAGGAGAATAGAGGGGTAGGGGATAAGGGGGGGGGATGAAAGAAGGGAGGGCAGATTAGGGGAGAGGGTAGTTAGAAGCATACATTTTTGAAAAGGGATAGGGTCAAAGGAGAAAATAGAATAAGTGGGGGGCAGGATAGAATAGAGGGAAATATAATCTTTCTTATTATAACTACTATGGAAATGATTTGGGTAACTACACATGTACAACTTACATTGAATTGCTTATCTTCCCAGTGAGGGTGGGTGAAGAGGGAAGAAGGGGAAAAATCTGGAACTCAAAGTTTTAAAAAACAAATGTTTAAAAAAAATTGTATTTTACATTCAACAGTGAAATAAAATATGCAGGCACTGGGATATAGAAATCCATCTTGACATACTAGAAAGTTAGGGGGATTGTGGGGGAGGATATAAGAGACAACAGGTTGGGGGAAGTGGTATTCATTAAGCTTGCTATTTTGGGGTAGGGGTAGGGGAAAGATGGGGAGAAAAAGTTGTCCCTCAAAATCTTGTGGAAATGAATGTTGAAAACTGAAAATATTTTTTTTTTAAAAAGACTTTGTAGCATGAAAAATAAGTGTAAATAGATCTATAAAATCAAATAAATTATGGCACACCAAGAATCTTAATCCATGAAGAATGGTGACTATTTTCACCCATATCTTAGATACAAACTAAAATGTAAAGGTTTTCTTTATGGCAAGTAAAACATTTCAGAATTTTCATCATATTATAAAGTTTCATAATTAGATTTTATTTCATTGTTCCTTGTATTTTGTAATGTAATAAGAATGTTTGAGGTATGTACAAAAGTTAGAGGAAAGCATTTTCATCGTGTGTTTTACTCTGATAACAACAAATTTCTTTCTCTAATTTAAGAGAAAAATAACCACCTTGTAAACTTCATATATTTATGGGATTACATTAGTTTTATAGAATCACATATGTTCCTTAATAGATAACCCTTACGGACTTTGTAAAACAGGAACTAACATGTTGTTCACCTGAATTAATCCAGCAGTTATATAATACTTCTAAAATTAGATTTGACCATAAGTTTAGTTGTGGGCAGATTTTATGTGTTTCAATTATTGAATGTCCTATAACATGAATTAGTGATAAGTTATCATTATCCCAATCACCATAGCTACTAAGGTTGGGTTTTGGTTTTGGTTTTTTGCTATATATGAAAATAAATATACTGTAATCTGTTCTCTTGGTAATTACTGGTATTTTATAAAATAGAGTTTTTTAGAATTTTATCCACATAGGTAAAACCTGTGTCATGCTGCAAACTACCAAAACCAAAACTCAACCTTATTTTTGTTAGCATAAATCAAATCCTTAATGAAAAATGCCGTTGGCTGTTACTTTCATTTTACTTAGGCACACATCTTTCATTGTTTATCTCATATAGATAATTGCATTTCTTTGCTTGGGGCATAATGACAAAAGACCTTACTTTAATGCTATATACTAGACATGTACCTATAAATACATTTTTTTTTACCTTGGCATTTTTAGGAAAATTTAGAGATTAAAAAAAATCCTTTTTTGCTAATGGTTAATTAACAATTTTAGTTTTGACCAAAAATTGAAAGAAAATATCTATTTAATAATTGTTATATAATATGTATTTCACTTATACATTGTATCTAATAGTTACATGGCATACTAAAGAACTGAACTTGGAGGTAGAATGATCTGAGTTCAGATTCTGCCTCTGACACTTGACAATAGCAAAGGAAGAGTTCTGGAGATTCAGATTTACCCTTGGCCAGGTCATACTCTGACCCTATCATTTTCCTCATCATCATGAGAGACTTAGACCAGACAGATGATGTCTATGTTACCTCTTCATTCTAAATTTGCAATTTCTGATGTTTCTTTATAACTGCAAACATTAAGCATTCTCCATGATGATGGCATTGATGTATAAACTACATTGTATATCCACACATATGAACTTTGTTCATTAATATTGTACTGCTACCTGTAACATTTCTATCATACTTCCAGAAGTACAAACAATTAAACATGACCAAACCACAGAAAGGTAGGACAGAAGGGGACCTCTGTCCTTTCTTTATACCTGTGTCTAGACTTCAGTTAAGCCATTGCAGAGTCCTCTTATCATTCTTTGTCAAAGAACTTAAAAACACCAGCTCCCTGGAACTGTCACGGTATATTATTTAAGGAAACATAATGTAGTTCTCCTTCTTGTAGAATGAGTTTTGAACTTTCACACCACAGAAGAGGCACCAAAGTGGTGATGGAGACCGTTACCTGATGCTGTTGCTATCAGCACAGTGCACAGTTAACAGTAGCATTGGATGTTTTCATGAGAGTAGTGGAAGCCAAAGAAAAACATGATCCTCGTGTACAGAACTATGGACCGGGCCATACCTACAGTGACTATCATACAAGAAAAATGACACAGCAGAGCTGGAGAATTTAAGAAAAAGATAACTTCTGTGACTAAGGAAACATGAAAATAAAAAGAAAGCATGCTAAGGAAGGTGAGCACCAGCCCACCTGTTGTGAGCAAAGAGGAAAAGGTGGCCATGGAGGGAGATGAACTTCAGTTTTACCGATGAAGTCACAACTGGAAAAATTATTTCATATCAGTGATTCCATGCCTGGAGAAGAGAAGATGGGATGGAGCAGGACAATAGATATCTTTGAGCATTTAAAGGTATGTCTTAGAGAAAAGAGGTCCTGCTCCTGAGGCCTGGAGCAAAAACAGTAACAGCCAGTCGCAAAGAACAGTAGAGACTTGGTGAAATGTGGGAGTTTGCTTTAATGGGAATGGGCTAACTGGAAAGTCTTGGGTTCCTAGGCACTGAAGAATCCAAGGCTTGGTGGCCCATTGGTGGGTTTGTTACAGTGGCTGCTCATTACAGGCATGGATTGGACTAGATGGCCCTAAGACCACTGGCAGCTCCGTGAGTCATCAGTTTAAGGAGAGGTTCTGAACTAATTCGTTCCTTTCTTTAAAATTATATGCAGTAGGAAATAAGGAGCTTGATGATCTTAGAAAAACATGAATAGACTTAAAATAATAAAGAACAAAATTAGCAGAACCAGGAAAATATTGTGTACAATAACCACAGTATTGTTTTAAGAACAGCTTTGAGTAACTGAGATATTTTGACTATTTTATATATGTATATATGTATCCCAATTAACTACAAAAGACATATAAAGGAAGATGCTGTTTACATCCAGAAAAGGAACTGATATCTAGAAGGAACCAAACAATGGTTTTATTTATATATATATATTAAAATATATATTATATAATATATATAATAACATAATATATTATATATTTCATATGTACATACATATATATATATATTAGTATCTAATGCTAGCCATTTCTAGGGTGACAGTGGAGGGGGGAGAGGGAAGAGTTATGTGATAACTATTATATATTTAAAAGGAATAGCAAGTTGTACTTAATAGATTTGAAGTTTCATATGCAATCATCTTTTTTTCCTATTCTACTTAGAGAATTGCTTGTTTTATTTCTTACATTCAGAATAAAATAAATAAAATTTTTAAAAATCAAATCCACATGTTCCCTGTAAGTGGGTGAAAAATCATATCTGAAGAAGTGATTTGGGTCGTATTTTTTCATAAATCTGGAATAATTTTCACCAATATTTTTAAAAAATTAAGTAAATTTCCTGAATCAGAGATATGAAATAATCACCCCCAAAATATAAGGGAGCATATTTTTCTGTTTTATATTTCTAATAAAATTAGTTCCAATTAGCATTGATATGTTTTACCTCAAGATGAATGGTACTTAAAAAAGAAATTCTTTATTAAAGAAAGGCTTCCATTTTTAAATTAATATACAAGTATTTCTTAAGCACCTCCTCTGTCAAATACTGTAAGAGATTCTGAGTATACATGTATAGAGACTGAAATCTCTACTCCCAAGAAGCTTAATGAGGGAGACAGATACGTACAAAAATATATACAGGATAAATATAAACTGAATAGTAAATGTAAATAGAAGCAGAGTAGTTAAATATAAGGTAGTTTGGGTTGGAGGACAGTAGCAGTTAGAAGGATCAAGAATGATTTCAAGCAGAAGATGGTGCCTGAATTGCATTTTAAATCGACCAAATTCCTGATCAGAATAAGCAAAGAATGAACACAGCTCAGAAAATTAGCTCTAAAATTTGAATCATGTGCCAAATATCAAAAGCTGTATTTGTTTAAATATCCACCTATTCCCAGTTCACATGTGGGCATTTCAGTAATTTAACAGACTGGATCTGTTCTTTCCAGACTTAGTTATAAGAGGTCACTTTGTATGGCAGTCAAAGGGCTGTTTTTAAAAAAGTTCCTTCAAATTCTGTTTTAACTTAGTTGTGAAATTAATCCAGTGATTGCAGTCTTCAGTGTCAGGTGTAGTGCCCCTTGTCAATGAGACACTGAAGTGGAGCCAAATTATTCTGATCAGATAGACAGGACAAGAAAGTGTTTGTATTTTGTCTTGTAAATACTAAATTATTCTTCAAATTGGCCTTTTTTAAAATAAATTTTTAATTTTCAGTCCCTTTCCTTAGGAGTCATACCAGATTGTTAGGGCTTTTCAGATTCCTTTCACTATTAATGGTGAATAAGATGAGCAACTTTCTTCATAGCAAGAGTTTAAGCTTAATCTTTTTGTGTCATAGAACCTTTTGACAATCTAATAGAGACTGTGAACACCTTAGAATAAATTAAAGTTCAGTCTCTGGAATGAAATGCCCTCACTTCATATGTTGAATTTGCTGAGGTGTGATGAGAAATTTTGTCTGAAATGAACTAAAGACAAAATCATTGCATTGAATCAGTTGAAGGTGATCAACTGTTATAATCATTCAGAGTGAAATGAGAAGAACCCAGAAAACAATTATGCAAAAACCAAAATTTTGCAAAGAAAAATAGCTTTCAAAGACATAAGAACTCTGATCAATACAATGACCAAAGGACTGATAACTGAAGCATGTTGCCTATCACCTGACAGGAAAGTGGGGGGTCTCAAGGAGAATGTTGAACTACACAATTTCAGACATAGCTAATATTTGGATTAGTTTGCTTGATTATACTTATTTGTTAAATAGGAGGATGAGTCTTTTTTAAGGAATGGAGAAGGTGACATTAGGGGAAGGGGAGGATTAGTAATAGAGATCCCAAGAAACAAAAGAGGGCTATTGTAGCATTTTATTTTATTTTTTTTAATTCAAAGAACAGAAGGTTCTGGAGTCATTGACCAGCAGGACAACTTTGCAACTAATATATTGAATGAATTACAGTCTTTTTTTTTTTTTAATTACAAGCTCTACATAATAGATTCATAGTTTCTTATACTGTATTCATTTCCTGTTTTGTGTTTATGGAAATATTTGTGTTTGATGTTTTTTATGTATAGAACAAAAAAAAATCTGGGTATATTTCACTCTACATCAGTTTGTACAAGTCTACTCCAGTTTCTTTAAATTCTTAATATTTGTCATTTTCTTATGACACAATAATTCTATTTTCCCATCTCACAATTTGTTCAGGTATTCTTCAGCTGATGGGCACCTACTTTGTTTTCAGTTCTTTGCTACAACAACAACAAACACCGCTTTAAATATTTTTGTACAGATGGCTCCTTTCCTTCTGTCTTTGACCTCATAAAAGTATATGCCTAATAGAGGTATCACTGGGTCCACGGTGTTCAGAGTGTCATGACTTTTTAGGGCATGTTTTCCAGAAATTGGACTAATTCACAACCCTACCAATGGTATGTTAGAGTGCTTGACCTCCCATAGTCCTCACAACCAATCAGATGGGACCTCAGACATGTTTTAATTTATAATTCTCTTATTAGTGATTTGGGCCATCATTTATATCATTGTTAATAGCATGCTTGTGTTTCTTCGTTTGAACATTGCCTATTCATTCTTTTTCTCCATTTATTTTTGCTGCCCAAACTAATCCATCTAGTTTAGTCATTTTTAGAAACCTTGCAAACCTAAATTGGTATGTAAGTTAAGTGGAAGAATTGTCTATGGGACATGATTAAGATTTGGGGAAGGTTATTATAAATGAAGTTAAAATAATTGAGATTTAATCACAAAAAGAAGCTGTTAGGATTTATGTTACCAGCCATAGACTAGAATAAGAAGTTAGGGAGGAAGACATTAGGAAAAATGAAAAACAAAACAAAACTTTAGGCCAGACGTTAGAAACAACTTGCTGGTTATGAGATGTGATTTATGTCATGTGTGTTCTTTGCTTTTTAGTGGTGCTGAGCACATTGAGTGACAAAGAGAGGCAGAAGTACGTTCAGTGCACTGTTGTTACCCAGAGACAACCTTTTGAGGGCGCTTTGTTTTGTCTGGTTCTACAGCAGTCTCATCTCGCTTTTCCTTCGACTTCCCCATCTCAGTCTGTTTCTCCCTAATACTTAACAGTCCCTCTTCAGAGAACTTATCTCTGTGACTTTCACTGTTACCTCCAAACGACTTACCCTCAAATATGTCACCAACTCTTCTAAGTCACCCAGGCTCTCCTGGGGTTGCTGCCTGAAACTCAAGTACATGAATACTTGAAGGATAAGTGATTTACTCATTGAAAATACAATGGAATTCTCTCCACCAAAGATTATTGCTGGGGAGTTGCCTAGGACATAGGAATTAACCTTCCCAAAGTCACATACCTAGTAAGTATCAAGGATGGGATTTAAACCCAGGTCTTCTGATTCTCCAAGCCCAGTCTTATGTCCACTAGGCCAATTTGACACTAACTCAAAGTGTCTGAAACTAAATTGATTATCCTTGGCTACCACCTTCATTAAAGTTACCAGGGACCAGAAATTTGGTAGAAGAGGCAGGTAGAATGTAGGGTTGCAGTGTGCAGAGTAAGATAGTTTAATGTGTCACCCTCTGACTTACTACTTAGGGTCTGTGACCAGATAGATGGATAGACCTAATTAACATCTGTCTAGGTCTGTACAGTGATGAGGTTATCTATGTAACTGTGCTGAAGTCACCTCATTTTTAATCATATTTAAATGCTGTGTTCTAGAAAAAGGCATATACTCTTTATAAACCAGCAACCTGGGTCAAAACAAAGGTGTGATAGTCAGCATTGCTAGGAAAAGTGTTTAATGAGTAAATTTAAGTATTTTATGCCATTAGAATTACACCACCTCTGAAGAAAGATTTAAAAGAGTAAGAACTGGAAGAAAAGCCTTGTCTTGGTTGGGGAAGAATAACAGAAGTTATGGTGGCAAACAGGGCATTCCATTTCCGTGAAATAGAGTATCCTGCGCACTCAAAGAAATTGAGGTGCAAGATCTATCCTGGGAAAAGCAGAAAACAATAATAAATGAGATACTTCTGCTAGAGCAGTTATGGCAGTAAGCAGAGTCTGCAGAATCTGACACTTGATGAAAGACTAAAGTCCTTGATGTACAGTGGACAAGCTCCTAAAAGATGGGGCTTTAGGACAGGCTTGGGAGACTAAGATGTCAGTGTTTTATTCAGTCCTGTAATAAAGCAGGGAGAATAATTAAAGTGTGATGTTTCTGCCTTGGGTGTGGTGTTTCTTGAAGTCTACTTCAGTACTTCAAGGATCTGTTATCTCATTGATGTATGTACTTTCTCTGCCAATATAAATTGAAACACACTAATTCATTAGTACAAAATCTTTAGGTTGTTGTCTTTCAAAAATAAATCCCTTGATAATCTGACTTCAGGTGATGACCTTCTCCAAAATTAGCTTTTATTTAGGTCCATACTTGAAGCCATTTTGTCTTGGTAAGACCTGCCAAGGTTTTTGCTCTATTGGGTTCGAGAACCTATGGTCACCTATGTACCATGGATGAGGTTTTGGAATAGGGCATTAGTGGAAGAAATTATTAAGCATTCTTTTAAATATTTTTACTAGTCCAGGGTTCAATAACACTTGTCTATAGACAAGGCATCTTTCATTGAACAGGTATGTTAAGTTGTGATTTGTAACCACAAAGGTACACATAGCTCTGGTACTATCCTCTGCCTGTGGCTGCTTAGACAAACTGCAGACATTTTATGTGGGAAGAAATTCAGTCTTTCCACACATTAGACTTTATAAATTTGAATGTCATAAAGTGTCGTTAAATATCATGGTGATAGTAAATGTTTAGGAAAATGCAAATAAACTCAGAGAATAGAGATGAATAATTACTTTTGAAAGCTTAATTTCAGCACTGTTTTATGCTTTTATTTATTATGCTTCTTATTTTAGAAATATTTGTTCCATAGATTTCATAAGCTTAATTGAAAATGGGTAGATAGGTAGAGAATAATTCTAAGCAAAACAAGACACTTGCAAAAAGGCTAGCTTATTTTTAATTGCCATCTCTTTTATCTGTTTGTTGAATTACTGTTTGCTTAACAATTATCACAAACTTGTTGGTATCTGTTGTTTCCAGCAAAGGCCTAGAAGAAAACAAAGTCCAGTGATTTCACTCTCATTTTCTATGTTCTTATAATGCTAACAAAGCCCCTTCATTTATACCATGCTAATCACTATAATAATAATAATAATAATAATAATAATATAGGCTTAATATATTTTCTCAAAGTACTTTAGAAGTTTAAAATACAGTTTGAATTCCAGCTGATGAACTTTAACTACCACCAGAATTGCTTGGCTGTATTTCAGTGTTTGAATTATGAATGTGAATCGTGTATTTTTATTAACGCTTAAGTACTTGTTCTTTGTTTATTCTTCCCTAGAGAACCAGGAGCTCATGGCCATTTTTATCTCACATTTCTATACTCTTCCCTCTCATATTTTGCTAATTACTGTTGTCCATTCTCCAACTGGATTAGATTCTAACAAATATTTATTAAGGTTCTGCTGTGTATAAGGCTTCTGGGAAACAGCAAAATTAAAATGAAAATGTCCCCGCTGTCAGGGAGTTCATGATGTGACAGGCAGGGAGGGTGAGGGGAAGCAGGAACAAAGATTCTCACTCATAACTGGGAGGAGTCAGCAGTAAGCTTCCCTAGGAGTTAATACTGGAGCCATAGTGGAAAAGGGAAGCTAAGATTGAGAGGCAGAGGCAAGGGCGAAATCAGCTTGGACATGAGGACCCATTTGTGCAAAGACATAGTGCTAGGAGATGGAGAGATCTTTTGGGGAGCAGTTAGCTATCCAGTATGAATGGAATGACAGCATATGAAGTAAGACTAGAAAGGTAGGTGGGAGCCAGATGTGAGGCTAAGTTAAATGCCATATGGGTGGACAATGCAAAAGATATTAAGAGAGGTAAGAGTGACAAGATTTGGCAGCTAATTTCATACAGGTGTTAAGGTAGAGAGAGTAATCAAGGATCACTCCAGAGTTGTGAATCAAGGTGACCAAAAGTTATGGTACTATCGACAGAAATAAAGTGTGGAGAGGGGATGAGTTAGAATTCTGTTACTTTAAGTTTGAAATACTTAATGGGACATTTAGATGGAGCATTCTTATAGACAGTTGAAAATGTGGGTCTAGATTAATTAATCTTAATTGACAGGGATTTGGACTATATATGTAGATTTGGAGATCACTTGAATAGAGATTGATAATTGAACCTGTGGGAGTTGATATGATCACTAAGGAGTAAACCAGAGAGAGTGAACCCAGGACAAAGTACTAAGGGATAGGAGAATGATAAAGGTGGGAGATACAGTGGAAAGAACACTGAATTTGGAATCAGGGAACTTGGTTTCAAATCCTACTTCCTAGATCCTTAGATAAATTATTAACTTTTATGGACCACAGAATCCTCATTTGTAAAACGAGTGAGGTAGAGCAGATAACCTCAAAGTTCTCCTCTAGCTTTAAATCCATGATCCTGTAATCCAGCAATGGAGATTGAAAAGGAACAGAGCATAAAGAATCTAAAGAAAACTCACCAGAACTAGGAAAAGTGTTCAGCACCAACAGAAACTGCAGAGAAGCCAAAGTAGAATAGATTGTGGAAAGGACATTGAATTGGGAATTATTAGATAGGAAGTTATAGGTAATCTTGAAGATAAATCTGAGCTGGGATCTCAAGACAGATTACAAGGAATTAAAAAGTGAATAGGACAGCAGAGCGTTCATAGACTCTAGGCAAGGAATGGGGCCTACTTTGTCAGATATGGCCAATACACTGGTTTGTTTTCCTTAGTTAATACTTTCATACAAGGGAATTTTCTGTTGCGGGATGGTATAATTGAGTCACATTTTCTAAAACTATCAAAAAATGTTTATTTTAAACAATGTTTAAACATTTATTTTAAACATACATAATGTTATCTTGAGAATGGCAAGTTAAAGCAAAGGTTTTTAAAACTGAGGGAAGCTTGTACATATTTATTGGAGGCAAGGAAGAATCCATTATATAAAGAGAGATTGGAGATGAGAAAAATACTGGGAATGATTGAGGAGTTTGGAAAGAGACAAGTGACAACAGGATAATAGGGCTAGGGATTTAAAGGTCAAAAACATTAAGTTGATCTGGTTAAAAAGTTGAGTTGTTGGAGAGAAGAAACAGCAGAGCTTGCATGATGATATAGGGAAATAGGGGAACAGTAGGCTGTGGAGTGACAGGTTTCAAAAAAACTAAGAATAGAGAGAAGTCCTAGCTGGGAAGGTCAGCATAATGGATAGAGGAGGGCGGCTACTTTGGATGATGATGAGGGCAAGAGCATGATCATTCTCGTGTAGGGACTGAGATGGAGGGAGGGAGCAGATAACGGGAATTGAGTTGCTTTGTGGATTGGGAAATAGTCCATTTTTGAGAACATCAGTATGTAAATTGAAATCTCTGAATATGAAGGTAGATTGTGCTGGAAAAGAAGACCATGAGCCAGGTCCTGAAGACTTTACGAAAATGGAAAAATAGAATGACCTGGGAGCTGTTCTATAGAATCCATCAAGATCTAGGCAGTACTATTTTTCTGGGTCATGACCTTTTTTTGTATCTTTGCTTTTGGTTTCTCCCCCCACCTCCCTAAATAGTATTTATTTTTTCCAATTATGATTTTCCCCAATGGTTTTTAGCATTCACTTTTATTAGATTTTGAGTTCCAAATTTTTTTCTCCTTCTCTCCCCAAGACAGCATGCAACCTAATATAGGCTATACATGTACAATCCTTTTAGATATATTTCCACATTAGTCATGTTGTGAAGGAAGAATCAGAACAAAAGGGAAAAAACCATGAGAGACAGAAGAGAAAATAATATGCTTCCATCTGCATTTAGACTCCATAGATCTTTTCTCTGGATGTGGATAGCATTTTCCATCATGAGTCTTTTGGAATTGTCTTAAATCATTGTATTGCTTATAAGAGTTAAACCTATCAAAGTTGGTCATCACACAATATTGCTATTCCTGTGTACAGTGTTCTCCTGGTTCTGCCCATTTCATTCAGCATCAGTTCATGTAAGTCTTCCCAGGTTTTTCTGAAATCCACATGCTCATCATTTTTTATAGAACAATAGTATTCTTTTACATTCATATATCACAACTTGTTCCACCATTCCCCAACAGATGGGCATCCCCTCAATTTCCAATTCTTTCTGCTATAAATATTTTTGTACGTGTGGGTCCTTTCCCATTTTTTATGGTCTCTTTGGGATATAGACCCTAGTTGTAGTATTGCAGTTTTATAGCCAGCCCTTTGCACATAGTTCCAAATCATTCTCCAGAATGGTTGGATCAGTTCACAACTCCATCAATAATGCATTAGTGTTTCAATTTTCCCACATCTTGTCCAACACATATCATTTCCCTTTTTTGTCATATTAGCCAATCTGATAGGTGTGAGGTGGTCCCTCAGAGTTTTGATTTGTATTTCTCTAATCAGTAGTGATTTAGAACATTTTTATATGACTATAGTTTTAATTTCTTCATCTGAAAACTGCCTGTTTATATCCTTTTACTATTTATCAATTGGGGAATGACTTGTATTCTTATAAATTTGATTCATTTCTCTACTTATTTTAGAAATGAGGCTTTTATTAGAGACACTGGCCCAGTTTTTGGCCTCCTAATCTTATTGCATTGGCTTTGTTATGCAAAAATTCTTTTTAATGTAGTCAAAATTATTCATTTTGCATTTCATAATGTTCTCTATTTCATGTTTGGTCATAAATTCTTCCCTTCTCCATAGATCTGGCAGGCCAGCTATTCCTTGCTCTCCTAATTTGTTTATGGTATCACCCTTTATGTCCAAATCATGTACCCATTTTGTGGGCTGAATCACTTTAAAGGAGATGAAGTCACAGAGGTGGTAGGAAAATGACCTTGAAATGAGATCAAGGAGCAAGAGGCATTTCTACTCTCTTTTGGCCCAGCATGTATGAAGAAACAAGAGGAACGTGCCATTCAGTACTGGAAATGGTGGCTAAGAATGCAGTGTCTTCAGGGGAGCCGAGATTTCTGAGATTTCAAGGAAGTGGAAAGGCTCGTTCAAAGGGCTTTTTGTTAAAAGTAGTACAGGAGCTCCACCAGACACCATGAAAGGAAAGAGTAGAGTTAAAAAGGGACCTGGAGGTACAGGGCAGATATGACTGCTGATGAGGGAGTGTAGAGTAGGGATGAGGAAAGGGAGCTTTGACTCAGGATCTCTGAGATTCTGAGCTTAAATATCTGACAGTGAATTGTTATCACCTTTTGTGTTACAGTGGTAATATGGATTTTAGGATTACAATTGGTAACACATCCCCTCCCTCAGGGTGGGACATTTGCTGGGTTGTGTTTGTGTGTGACTGTAGAAACTGAAGGTTCAGCCACCAATGGGAAGAGTCTTTGTGTTTGAAACCAAAGGTTTCACATTTGATTTCTTACTCTGCTGTTGTGATTTGGTGTTTAGGAATGGCTTCCTCCTCCTAGTCAGTTCATTCCTGCAACCTCCATTTGAGCAAGCACCCTCACCAGTCATGCTCATTTCAAATCCAGCTCAATCCATGACTGCCAAGAAAATATCCACCTTATTACCTCCAAGAGGACACCCTCTTTCCTTGAGCCTCCAACCACTTTTCAGTTCCCTTTTAAATGTTGTCTTTCCTCATTTGAATATAAGCACCTTGTGGGCAGGGATTATTTTATTTTTTGCTAGTACAGCTGTGCTAAATGCTAGGAATATAAGCACAAGCAAAAAGCAAGATAATCCCTACCCTTAATGCTTGGTGGGGAGAGGGTACTTGACTGATAGGACAGCATATGACAAGATGTCTAAATATTTGCCTGAGCTGGGTAGGCCATAGTGTCCTGGTATTCTGATTTTTTTTAGCAGGTATTAACAGTGCCTACATTTCTAAGTGCTGCTTACTCCCAATTCCAGCCAAATAGACTTAGCAATATATAAAAATAATGCTTACAAAGCCATTAGTACTTGACTCATAAAAGTATGATTTCTTCTAGTGCCTTTATCAGGATTATTCCTGTAGTTGTGTTTTTATGCCCCTCTATTTCTGCTAGGTTAGCAGAATCCTTGAGAGAAGCTGCTATGGACTGTTATTATTCTGCTGATACTACCAAAAACGTCTTTAAAATAAATTATCATTTAAGCACATAATGTATGTTAGATCATTCTGAAAAGTGATCTCATACCAAGTTGCTTAAACAATCTAAAGTTCAGTTTCTTCATCAATGAAATAGGAATAAGCATATCCTAGCAGAGCTATGAGAAAAGGGAAAGCATTTATTAAAGCACTCACCATGTTCCAGGCACTGTGCCAAACATTAGCAATATGAATACAAGCAAACAGGAGCCCCTGGCCTAAAGGGCCTCACCTTATAATAAAGGAAGATAGTATATGTTGGGAAAGCGATGAACAGGACAAGAGGGTATATACAAGGAGCATGGCAGGAAGGTGGCAGGATAACAGTCAGTGTTTGGTAATCTGAAATCCAGAGTCCTAGAGCGGGAGCTTGGAATTCTAGGTGGGAGGTTGAGGCTGGAGAACAGAGTTGTCACCATGAAGATGGCAAGAAGAGAAAAGCACAATGCAAACTTTAAATTAGTGTCTAAATGTAAATTATTACTGGAATAAAAACACAATAAAAAAACATTGTTAAGGGCGGCTACCGGCCCTGGAGTCAGCAGAACCCAAGTTCAAATTCAGCCTCAAACACTCAACACATTTACTAGCTGTGTAACCTTGGGCAAGTCACTTGACCCCAATTGCCCTCCAAAAAGCCAAAAATAAAATAATTAAAATTTAAAAAAACCAAATTGTGCATCTTCTTACATTTTATTTGCCTCCTTATAGCAACTCCTGCCTGCCTTTTTTTCTTTTAATTTATTTTTCTCAACTATCAAAACTTTTTTTTCTCCTAAGTGGGAGAAAGAAAAAGAAAACTCTTGACAAATATACATAGGAAACTAAAATAAATTCCTCTGTTGTCCAGTTCATGTGTGTCATTCTGCATATTGATCTATCACTTTACCTTAGGAGGTAGATAATATTCTCCATCATCAGCCTCTTGAATGATGATTGATAATTCCATTGATCAGAGTTGTGAAGCCTTTCATATTTGTTTGTTTTTATAATATTGTTACAGTATAAATTGTTCTGGTTCTGGTCTCTTCACTCTGCATTAGTTCATTCAAGTCTTTACAGGTTTCTTTGTAATTATCTCTTTGATTATTTTGTATAGTACAATAATATTCCATTACTTTCATGTAGCTAATTTTTCAGCCATTTTCCAATGATTTTTACTTCTTTGCCACAATAAATATTTCTGTACATAGGATCATTTCCTCTTTCTTTGATCTCTTTAGGGTATAGTTCTAGTAGTGGTATTGTTGGGTCACAGTGTACACAGTTAAGTAACTCTGGGGCACAGTTGCAGATTTGCTTTTCCAGAATAGCTAGATTGCTTCTCTAGCAATGTGTTATGATGTGCGCTTTTTCCTATAGCTCCTCCCATTTTCATTTTCTGTTTTAGTCACATTTGCCAATTTGTAAAGTATGAGGTAGAACCTTAGGATTGATTTAATTTTCATTTCTCTCTCTCTTTTTTTTTTTAAAGCTACTCTTACAGGTTTGGGTTTTTTTTTAAATTTTGTTTTGTCATTTTTAATATGGCTATAGATAGCTTAGATTTCTTCCTTTCATAACTACCTGCTTTGTATCCTTCGGCCATTTATCAGTTAGGAAATGGCTCTTATTCTTATAAATTTGAATCAGTTTCTTATACATGAAACTTTTATCAGAGAAACTTGCTGCAAAGAGTTCACACCCCCACCTCCCCATTAACTATTTCCCTTCTAATTTTAGCTATACTGGATTTGTTTGTACTAAACTTTTAAATTTTGTCTTTATCTTTTGTAGTATTTAATTAGTTCACAATCACTTCCTTTATCCATAAATCAGAAAGGCAATTTATGTCTTGTCCTTGTAATTTCTTTATAATGTTACCCTTTAAAAAAAATCTAGGTTATGTATCCGTCTAGAGCTAACCTTAGTGTAAGTTGTTGATCTGAATCTGGTTTCTAGCAGATTGCTGCCCAGTTTCCCCCCGGAGTTATCAAATGATGACAAAAACCATTTGTCACAGAAAATGAGTTCTCATCTCAGTAACTGAGGTCTTTGGGTTTATTGAACACTGAGTTCCAAGGTTCATTTGCTTCTGTACCTCATCTTTCCACTGATTAGCCTCTTTCTTTTTAATGAGTAATAAATAATACTTTGATCATTACTGCTTTGTAGTGTAAGTTGAGATTTGCTACTTGTAGGTTTCCTTCCTTCTCCTTTTTTTTTTTTCATTATTTCCTTTAAGAGTCTTGACTCCGTTCTTACAGATGAAGTTTGTTACTGTTTCTGTGCTGTAGAATAATCCCTTGTTAGATTGATAGTTTGGTACTGAATAAGTAAATTAGTTTAGGTGGTACCATTTTTATCATTGTTTCCACTTATCCACAAGCAACATTTCTCTAATTATTTAAGACTTTCTTTATTATCATAAAGACCAATTTGTAATGTATTCATATAGTTTCTGTGTGGCTTAGTAAGTAGACTCCTAAGTATTTTATATATTCCAGTTACTTTAAATGGAATTTCTCTTCCTTCCAGCTAAGTTGTTGGTAAAGTACAGAAATACTGATATGTGTGGACTTAATATTCTACAACTTCACTCAATTTATTGTTTCAATTAATTTTGAATTGACTCTCTAGAGTTCCCTAAGTACATCATTTCCTCTGTAGGAAGCATCAATTTTGTTTCTTCTTTGCTATGCTTATTTCCTCAATTTCTTTTTCTTATTTCTGTAACTAACATTTCTAGCAAGTCAAGTCAACAAACATTTATTAAGTGCACGTTATGTGCCAGGCACAGTGCTAAAAAGCACTAGAGATCAAAGCAGCTAGGTGGTGCAGTGAATAGAGCACCAGCCCCAGAGTCAGGAGGACCTGAGTTCAGATCTGGCCTCCAACACTTGACACACTTAGCACTGTGCGACCTTGGGCAATTGCTCTGCCTTCCACCCTCTCTCCCATTACCCGCCCCCCTCCCCAAACACTAGGGATATAAAGGCAGATGAAGAACAGCCCTGCTCTCAGGGTGATCACAGTCTAATGTGGGAGAAGGGAACAACATACAAACAAGATAAATACAGGATGAACTGGAGACAATCTCAGAGGAGGAATTAATATCAGAGGAGACTAGGAAAGACATCTTACAGAGAGAAATTACCTCCCACATCTATGAATAAAAGAGGAGCTCATAACCAAACAAGATACAGAGGGTAAAATGGACAGTTTTGACCACTTAAAATTTAAAATTTGATGCATAAGCAAAACAAACTCAGCAAAATTTAGAAGAGAAACAGGAATTTGGGAGATAATCTTTGCAGCAAACTTCTAATAAAGATCTCCATATTACAAATGGTCAAAAGGATACAGTTTTCAAAGGAAGACATCCACGCTTTCAATAGTCGTGTAAAAAAAATGTTCTAAATTACTAATAACTAGAGAAATACAAAATAAAATGTCTCTGAGCTACCACTCCACAGCTATCAGATTGGCAAAGTTGCTTTGGGGGTAAAAAAAAAGAAAATGACAAATGATGGAGAGGCTTTGGGAAAATAGATATGCTGATTAACTGTTGGTGGACCTATATGATGGGTGCAGCCATTTTGGAAAGCAATTTGGAACTATGTCCCAAAAGGTATTAAATTTTGCATACTCTTTAACCTGGCAATCCTGTTGCTAAATCTATATCCAAGCAATCAAAGGAAAAGGACCTATATATGCAAAATTTTTTCTTATTTTCTCAGGGAGAGGGAAGGTGGGGAAGAGAGAGAATATGAATCTAAAAATAAAATAGAATTTTTTAAAATTCTGTTTTAAACTCAGAGGAAATAGAGGGCTACTGGAATTTATTGGAGAGGACTTGCTCAAATCTGCTTTAGGAAGGTAAATTTGCTAACTGAGTGGAGCACGGACTGGAGCGGGGGGAGACTTGACTGACAAGCTTGTGCAGTTCCAGGCATGAGGTGATGAGGACCTGCCAGGAAAGATGCGGTGTGAGAGAACCAAAGGGAGCACGTGTACGAGAGATGTTTCAAAGTTTGAAATTATACTTTTTATGTTATTGCAAACATTTTGCAAAAATTTGAAACTGTTATTTGATAGAATTCTTACCTCTGTTTTGTTTTTTAATGTGGGTGTTCATTTTTATAGCTTGTTCTGGTTTTATTGGCATATAGTTGGGCAAAAATAGTGTCTAGTATCATTTAAAGATTCACTTGTTGTGAATTCTCTTTTTTAATTTTTGATACTGTTTGGTTTTCCTCTTTTTAGCTAATGGTCAATTTTTTCTCAGAAAATACACTTTAAGTTTTATTAATTTAAAGGGGGTTTTTTGGCTTTCATTTTGTTCATTTCTTTTTTGATTTTTCAGGATTCCTATTTTTTTTAAATGAAATGTTTAAATTTGTTATTTTGGGGGGATTTTCTTTTTAGTTGCATGCCCAATTCCTTGATCTCTTTCTTTATTTCACTTGTTAAGACAAGTGTCTTTAAAAGTCTTTAAAAACACAAAATTTCCCCTAAATATTTTGGCTGCATCCCACAAATTTTAATGTGATGTCTCAATGTTATCATCTTTAACAAAATTATCTGTAATTTCTATGATTTATTCTTTAGCCTTCCAGTTCTGTAAGATTAAATTATTTAATGGCCAGTTAATTTTTAATTCTTTTTTTCAACAACCTATTTACCACAAACAGCCAATAAAAAAAAATACACAAACACAAACACATGCCTCTTTCTGTTACATTGCATTCCATCTCAACTCTCTATGACTTTTTACCATCTTTCATGCTTTGCTTTTCTGGCTTCCTTCAAGATTCAGCTCAGATCCTACCTTATGTAGGAGGCCTTTCCTCATCCTATCCACCTCTAGTTCCTTCCCTTTGAGATTACCTCTGATCCACTTTTCTATACATCTTATATTTGCATAGTTATTTGCATATTGTCTCCCCCATTAAAATATGATCTCCTTGGGATCATGTTTCTCAGAGCTTAGCACAATGACATTCACATAGTAAGAACCTAATAAATGCTGATCTAACTCAATTTTAAACTTCTGCACCAGGCAACAAGATTAATCTTCAGTACCCTTCTTAATATATCTTTAGGTCAGGGTACCATCCAGGCTTATAAAAGAAATACAATTCTCCCTCTGATGTGATTAAGACATCATACATAAACAGTCATAAGTATGTTTTTTTTAATAGGTTTAAATGTTTACATTTACATACTTTTATAGAGTTCAGATTAAGTGATTATAACTGGGAGAATACAAATTCATGATTCAGGACTCCTCACAGAGATATGTGCCTTTTGCTTAATCTAGATGAGTTCATTACATCTTTATACAAGTTTAATTTTCCCTTGCCCCCAAAGCAATTCTTAGTCAATATATCTTGCCAGGCTTTCCCAGTACATTTTGATTATTTTTTATATCCTTTTTACCAAATGAAGCTACTTTGCATACTACTAAAGAAACTTTAATTTGCCCTTGACCAAGTGTAGAGGTCAGTTGTCATTAATTTAGTGCATTGTTACATAGAAAAATTGTGAAAATGTGCTCTGACACTTCATGAGATAGTGCTAAATGAATTATATAGTGTTAAATAAAACCCTTTTTAAGTTACTTTAAATTATTCAAAGTTAAAGTATTATAAGATTTTATTCTTCAAAACATATTGTTTTGGTTCTACACGTTGTTAACCTTTTGAATTTTGAACCACTGAATACTCTTTTTAGAAGAAGTGCAAGAAATAGTAGTTGGCTTTTTCAGTGGATAATTGGAAGACCAAGTTTTTGTTTGGGTTTTCCTTCACAGAGAATTGGAAAGAGGAGACTTATACCAACACTTATTATTTTCTATGATATAATTTAAAAGATATCATACTTTTATGACATTAGAAATTACAGATATCATCAGCTCTTGACAAAATTGTTTCAATGTTTAAAGATTTTAAAAAGAAACCAGAATTTAAAAATCCAAACATAAATCAAACTGCAGTAACCTAAAGTAAATGCAAATACAATGAAAGATAAGCATAAGCTAAAATTTGTGATGAAACATACAAACATACTGAAACCCAAAAGAATATTCAACCTATCTAATAAATTTGAAAGAAATCATTTATGATGCGAAAAGAGAACCATGTGTCCCTTCTGGATGGCCCCAGGATAGAAATGGCAACGTGAATTAGCTATTTGAAACAGGAAGGATGATTTCTTGGTGCAGTAGAAGATAGATTAGGGGATAGGGGCTTCAAGGGAAAGATGAATTGGGAAGAGAGTGAGTCAGTGTCTGTAAGGAGGGAGCTTTATGAAATATGTTTTAAGAACATGATACCAGGTAGTCATATGTCAAAACATGTATTTCTTGAGTAGACCATCTCCTCTTAGGGTTCTTTGGATTACATGTTGATTCAGTTCAATAGATATGGGAAATGGCTATTTCATTGATCTTTGAACTATCCCCCTCTCTCAACTTTTAATTATCCCTTAATTGCCAAATCTGATTACCTTTTCTCAGTTCTCAAACTTTTTGACTTGCCTGTAGTATTTGATACAGTTGCTTTCCTCCAGGATGCTTGACTCTTCTGCTTATCTGAATATTCCTTCACAACCTTCTTTCCTAAGTTGTGATTTGTACCACTCTCCCTAACTGTGAGAGTGCTCTGTAATGTTAATGGGAGTTGAAGATCTTCCCTGCCCATTAACCTTGATTAGGAAAGACTTGTTTTTCAGAAAGACCCACACCTTTTGTTACTTTGTAATTAGGCAGTTGTTCACAAAGGTTGTGAATTATACATACATACATATATTTGTAATATGTACATATATATGTTTCATTAAAGATTGTCCACTCCTTTAAAGTTGCTTTCCTTTAGTAAAGCAAATCAAAGAACCTGAGCTAGCAGCCATCCTGGGTATGCTGGGGTGCCTACTGTTATCTATCTTCTGCTTAGAGATAAGTCACAGTGGGGTGTGGTTGTATGTTTTGTTCTCCTTAGTTCTAGTCACATATCGTCGGGTACTTGCTGAACTTTTGAACTGGATCTTCATTAAGCATCTTAAACTTAACATGTCCAAAATGAAATTCAACGTCTCCTGTAAAACCCATCCATCTTGTGAACATCTGTCTTTCTGTCAAGGGTGCCACCTTCTTTTAGTCACCCAAGTTTACAACCTGTCAGTCAACAGTGACCAAGGCACTTCCTAATCTTTCAGACACTGTGCTGTGTTGTATCATCTTTGACTTTTGGCACACAGTATATTCAGTAAATCTTTGTTGATTGATATGCAAAAGACATTTCCTTATCTCCTCTTTACTAACCCCCCCATGACTATAGGGAGCTGTACTCCTCTGTCTCCTCTCAAACTTAAAACCTTGGAGGTGATTTATGCTGATACCCTTTATAGTCTCCCAAATTGATTCATCAAATTCAACATGTTCTTTTTTGTGCTTACCAAACAGCAGTACCCTAGGATTTAGCCTTCAGTACGTATATTCTGTTTTGTTTTTTTTATTGTTCCCTGTATATAACTTGTTTCCCAGAAAGATTGTCATCTTCTTGATGGTAGAATACTTTGTGCATTCCCTAGCAGCACTTAGCACTCTACTAATATATAGGTAACATTCAAATACTTATGGACTTGCTTTCTAAAAACCATCCCTAATAATGAAAATTATAAGATTGAAATAAGTATTAAATGTCATAAAAATGCGGTAACTACATTCTCCTAGAGCTTGGACTTATAAATCTTCCATGGTGCTAGTTTGTTTAAAAGTTCCTATTAATTGGGGGGGTTTTTGCATGTAGTTATATGATGGAAAATTGGGGGACTCATTCTCTTTTGGCCACATAAAAATCTTTTCTTGCCCCAACAGAACAAATTTATTCAGTGCCTACTTAATATGCTCTGCACTTTCCTGATTTTGGATTTTTTTTTTCCTTATCATTCCTTCTCTTTGCCCCTCTTCTTGTCCTGTCTGACCCATTAGTCAGATTTTTGTTGTTGTTGTTTTATTTCTCTAACTAGATTGTGAATTCATAGATTGTTGGAGACAAAAGGGAACCCTAGAGATCGTCTCTTCTTCAGATGAGGAAACTAAGTGAAAGTCAGAGAAAAGAACTGATTTTACCAAGGTCATACAACAACTTAGTAACACAGGCAGGACTTGAACCCAGGTCTTCTGATTTCCCATTTTTTCCTTGATGCTACCCTATCTTCCTTGAATACAGGAACTCTCTTTTTTTTTTTAAACAGGAACTCTCTTACATTTTGTACCTCCCACAATACCAACTTGGGTGCTGCACCAGAGTAGGTGCTCAAATAAATATTGATAGATTGGATTGGATTCCAATCTTGATCATAACTTGAAAATAATGTGCATGGGGCGGCTAGGTAGTGCAGTGAATAGAGCACTGGCCCTGGAGTCAGGAGTACCTGAGTTCAAATCCAGCCTCAGACACTTAACACAAAAAAACTAGCCATGTGACCTTGGGCAAGTCACTTAATCCCAATTGCCCTCCAAAAAGCAAAAAAAAAAATTTAAAAAAAAGAAAAAGAAAATAATGTGCATTATTCTGAATCTCACCTTACTGTTTTGTCTTGTAGGTGCATAATTTTTGCTTTTTGGCCATGCATTTAGTTCTGTAATACCTTCAGACTCATAGCCACACTGGTTTTCTCTCTTTTCCTTATGCTTAACACTCACATCTGCTATCACTGTGCTTTTGCTCTGGCCATCACAAATGCTTGGAATATACTCTCTTCTTCCTCCTCAGAGTCCCTTTTTTCCTTTAAGACACAACTCAAACACCATTTTCTGCATGAAATACTCTTCCTAATCATCTGAAGCACTAGATCCCTCCCTCCAAATCATCCTTGTATTTTGCTACGTTGTATGTATTTGTAGTTCTTCACTTTCTATTTTTGTTTATATTTTTATATGTATTCTCATAAGATGCAAGTACCTTTCAAGTAGGAATTATTTTTTGGTACTTGTATCTATTTCCTCCAAAAGATTACTTCCTCTATCATCTGTGTCCTGTCCTTTATCTTCAGTCTCTCCCTGCCTACTGGCAACTTCACTACTTCCTACAAATGTGCCCATGTCTCCTCCATCCTCAGTTAAATCCACACTTGATCAGCGCATCCTCAATAGTTATTGTCCTCTATCTCTCCTCCTCCCTTTTGCTTCTAATCTTTTTTGAGAAAGTTGTCTGTAATTGGTGCCTCTATGTTTGTTACTCTCTTTTCCAGACTCTGTAATCCTGCTTCCATCCTCATCATTCAACTGGAACTGCTTTCTCCAAAGTTATCTGTAGTCTCTTAATTGCCCAATCTTATGGTCATTTATCAGTATTCATCTTTCTTGACCACTCTGCAGCTTTTGACGCTGCTACTTACTCTTCTTGACACTGCTCTCTTCTGGTTCTCCTGTCTGGCTGACTCTTCCTTCTTGGACTCCTTTGCTATAAATACAAATTGTGCCCTCTAACCATGGGTGTCCGAGAGGACTCTGTCCTGGGCCCTCTTTACTATTCTACTTGGTATTCTCATCAGCCCCCATAGATCCAATTACCATATCTGTGCAGATGATTCTCAGATCCTTTTGTCCAGCCCTAACCTAACCTAATCTCCAGTCTCCCATTACCAGTTACCTATTGGACTTCTCAAAGTGGATGTCTCAAAGACATTTTTAACTCATCCTGTCCAAAACTGAGCTTAATTAGCTTTCTCCCCAAACCTTCCCTTCTTTCTAACTTCACTAATTTAAATATAGAATGTCAGTGAGTATCTGTTGAATATTTGTATGCATATATATTTTTTAAAAATGTATTGACTTGAATCTGTTGATCAAAGGTAATTTTTAATGTTAAAAAGTTTGAAATTTGTTACATTTTACATCTTAGACAACAATGACCATTTCTATAATTATATATTTACATTATTATATAATCATACATAATAATTATATATTTAATTATATGTACATAATTATATGAAGTATAATTATATAAAGTAATAAGAGAAATTCCATTATCCATGAATGAAAATCACATATTACTTTAGATCTACATCACATGGGTACTAAATTATATTTTGTTTTAAGGCTGACATAGCTTTGAGGTTTTTTTAGATACTATGGTATTATTTTTATTAGCTGAATTATGGACATAATTTTATAAACTGGTAATATTTGGTCATATAAAGAAGGTTGTATTAATGGTTCCTCCATTTTTCAGGTTACAAATAGAAGAATCTTCAAAACCTGTAAGATTATCACAACAGCTGGACAAAGCTGTTACAACCAATTTTAAGCCAGTGGCTAATCATCAATACAATGTAAGTTTTACAAATTTCTATATTCCGATCTATTTTTGTTCCTATGCCTTATGATAGCTTGAAGTCTTGTATAGGTTAACTTTTGTAAACTGGTGTTCACAGATAGGCAATGATGATTTTGATACAGAGGGAGAGAAACTTTATTTATAGTTTTTTTTTTAATTCTAAAATATTTATAAATTAAGCTCTCCAAAAAGTAGCATCTCTATGTAGGAAAGAGAAGAGAAAAAAAGAATTAAATATGAAATCACAAATGTCTGTTATATACAATTTGTTTTTTGGAGTACATAATAAGTTAAACAAATTCAGAGTTCTCCTGTTTGTGTTTCCCTCTGAATTTCCTTATGTTCCCTCTGTGTATTTTTTTTCTTTTAAATTTACTTATTTTTAGTTTACAACATTCAGTTCCACAAATTTTTGAGTTCCAAATTTTCTCCTCTTCCTTCACCTCCTCCTTTTCCCCCCGTGATGGAATGCAATTCGATATAAGTTCTACATATGCCTTCACATTAAACATATTTTTATAGTAGTCTAGTTGTAAAGAATTATAACCAATGGAATGAACCATGAGAGAGAAAAAACAAAAAAGTCTGCATTCAGACTCTGTAATTTTTTTCTCTGGATGTGGGTAACCTTTTCCATCATGAATCTTTTGGAAGTGTCTTAGAATCTTGAGTTGCTGAGAAGAGCCAAGCCTATCATTAGTTGTCACAGACCCGGCATGTCTGTAGTTGTGTGCAGTGTCCTCCTGCTTCTGCTCCCCTAACTCAGCATCACTTCATATAAGTCTTTACAAGTTATTATGAAGTCTTTCTGTTCCTCATTTCTTATAGCACAATAGTATTCCTTTGCATGCATATACTGCAGCTTGTTTAGTCATTCCCCAATTGATGGGTATACCCTTGATTTCCAGTTCTCTCCCACCCAAAAAGAGCTACTATAAATATTTTTATACATGTGGATCTTTTTCGTGTATTTATGATCTCTTTGGGATACAGCCCTAGAAGTAGAATTGCTGGGTCAAAGGGTATGCACATGTTTATAGCCCTTTGGACATAGTTCCATATTGCTCTCCAGAATAGCTGAATCAGCTCACAACTCCACCATTCCCTTTCCTTTTAGTTTCTTTTTCTTATGTCCCCCCATTGTTTAGTTTCTGACTCCTACCCATGCAATGACTCATCTCTTAGGAACTATACATGAAAACTGTCTCAGCCTCCTTCCACATTGAAGAATTCCCTTTTTTGTAGCCTTAGGCTCTGCTATATGGGTACAGGACTGGTCCTCGCTGGATACTAATCCCTTTTCTTTTCAGTATGGTATAGCTCCACATACATGCTGACACACTGTCAGTGTTGTCTGTTCTTTGTGTCTGTGACTAAGCCCTGCTACCCCAAGTAGAGCATGCCCATGGTTTCCTTTTGCCTTTCCCTTCTCCATGCAGATGTGGGTGTGCCAAGTAGAATTCTGTTGCTTGTTGCCATTGAATAGAGGAGTGAGGGCAGGGGCAGGGTATGGAAACAGGGTCTACAACAGTATCCAGGAAATGTGCCCAAAACGCAATCTGATGGAGGAGAAGAGAGTCCTGAGAGAGTGCATTAAGTATTAGTATTCTATGCTGCTTATCCATAAGACTGTTAGGCTTCTTGGAGAATTAAAATATTTAAAATGTTTTAGCAAACCTTAAAGTTTGTGCTACGTAAGTACTACTTGTTATTACCACTACTACTACTGTTAATTTCCAAGGCATTGAATGCTGCTAAAGGTTATTGCTAAACCATTCAGATTGTATTTATTACAAACCATGTTATCTAACTTCATCTGAGCTCTCCCTGCTTAGCATTCTTCTGTTCATTACTAATCTACTATCATATTGTTTATTCAGCTGTTCCAAACCTACTTTGTCTTCACATCTTCAGTTTACTGAAAGCCCCTTTCTCATGTTAGGCTTCCCCTTCTGTTTGAGAAGATTAAAATTGATCCTGTATCTTTTACATACTGATCTTATTTATAAGCATAATTTTGTTTTGTACCTGGTTCTTTGCCTCTGAACTTAGTTCGGAGATCAGCTGGCCTATGATGGTTTAAGTTTAAAAATCCAGCTTTCTTGCCTCAAGGAATTTTGCTAACCTTGGAGAATGTGTTTGAACAGAAAGGGAGTTAGTTATCTTTGTTCCACCAAGCTGTCCTTCAAGGATGTTTGGTTTGCTGTTCAAAAGTCTGGACCGCTATCTCACACCTGGATTCAAACCAAGAATACTACTGAGTGTCACAAGAGAAGAAGAGAAGGAGTGTGGTGGCAGAGCCAAGATGGCAGTGTAGAAGCAACAAGGTTCCACAGCTCCTGCATAACCACCTCAAATATCCATAAAATATGACTCTAAACAAATTTTAGGGCTCCAAAACTCACAAAAATGACAGAAAAACACATCTCCTATTGAAGGCAGCTTGGCTGGAAAGGCTCATTGCAGCAGGCTAAAACCAGCCCAGCCTGAAACCACGGCTTGGCCCAGGGGCAGCCAGGACGAGCCACAGCTGGAGCTTTCAGGAGAGTCGATCAATGGCAGCTGGGAAGTTTCCAGAATTATCATTATCAAGCCATAAGAAACAAGGACTTAGTGAAAGGTCAGTGGAACTCAGCTAAATTGGGGAGAGAAAAGCAGTCCAGCCAGACGGCCTCCAGGGCAAGGAAGTGGCAGAAGTGGTGACCCTGCAGTGGCTCCCACATGGCTGCTTTAGAGCTCCTGGCCTGCAAACTGCAGGGGGGCCAAGCAGTCTTTTAGAGGGTAAGTGCTCTTGTGTTGAGCAGCCTGGATCGGGATCATGGTCTTGGGTGGTGGTCCTGGGGTACATTTTCAGTGAGCCAAAGCTGGTGGGGGCTGCAGCAACCTCCCAGTAGCTCTGGCACTTGCAAAAACCCCGGTCATTTGGGACAGAGCTTTTCCCTCTGGAAGCAGAGTTCCACAGAGCTAAAAAAAATCAAATAATTGGCCATCATGAGCAGGCAAAGGAAGCAAAGTAAGAACACAACCGAACCTTAGATTCCTTCTTTGGGAACAAAAAGGATCAAAGCATGGAATGGGAGGAAGACAACACAGTCAGAACTCCCACACCAAAAGCTTCCAAGAAACATGAAGACTGCCTACAAGCCATAGATCAGCTTAAGAAGGATTTTGTAAACCAAATAAGGGAAGTAGAGGAAAAATTGAGAAGAGAAATGAGAATGATGCGAGAATATCATGAAAAGAGAGTCAACAACCTGACTGAAGAAAATAACACCTTAAAAAATAGATTAACTCAAATGGCAAAAGAGGCCCAAAAGGCCAGTGAGGAGAAGAATGCCTTAAAAAGTCAAATTAGCCAGATGGAAAAAGAATCTCAAAAGCTCACTGAAGAGAATAATTGCTTCAGAATTAGAGTGGAGCAAATGGAAGCAAATGATTTTATGAGAAATCAAGATACTATTAAACAGATCCAAACAAATGAAAAAATAGAAGGCAATGTGAAATACCTCTTTGAAAAAATCACTGACCTGGAAAATAACTACAGGAGAGACAATTTAAAAATTATTGGACTACCTGAAAGCCATGATCAAAAAAAACTTAGAAAGCATCCTTGAAGAAATTCTCAAGGAAAATTGCCCAGATATTTTAGAACCAGAGGGCAAAATAGAACTTGAAAGACTTCATCAATCACCTCTTGAAAAGATCCCCAAAAGAAAACTCCTAGGAATGTTACAGCCAGGTTCTGGAGTCCGCAGATCAAGGAGAAAATATTACAAGCTGCCAGGAAGAAACAATTTGAATTGTGGAAACACAATTAGAATAATCCAGGATCTAGCAACTTCTATATTAAGGAATTGAAGGGCCTGGAATATGATATTCCGGAGATCAAGGGAACTAGGATTAAAACCAAAGATCACCTACCCAGCAAAATTGAGTATAATGTTCCAGGGGAAAATATGGTCATTCAGTGAGGTGGAGGACTTTCAAAAAAACCATAACTGAAAAGAAAATTTGACACTGGGGTAGGGAGATCCATCCTGCCCTACTGGAAAGTCAGAGGTATGAGGGGGAGGACATAGGAGAGAGTAGATTGTGGGGGGTTATACAGTGGGATGGCTGTTTTGAGGTGTTGAGTAAGGAAAAGATGGGGAGAAAATTTGTAACTCAAAAATCTTGTGGAAATGAATGATGTAACAAGAAAATAAATAAATGAATTTTTTTAAAAAGGTAAGAGTGTAAAAAAAAAAAGAGAAGAGAAGAAGAAAGGTAGTTATGAGTCCATATTACCAAACTTCCAACCAGTCCTGTTTTTCCTCCACCTCAGCACTATAACCAGTCGTGTTGCCTTCAATTCTATGATGTCATCTACCCTGTTCTGTTCTTTTGTTATGTACTTCCCAAACCCTATAAAATGGTCGTTATCCTTTCTGCTCAGGGTCTTTGGCATTAATGGAGGCAAACCATTGACCCATTTATTGACAGGTAGCATGCCCTGGCTTGTAAATGTTATCTTGTACAGAGATCTGCTTCATTTTACCCTTTTATTAAAATCCAATCACAACATGCTTTACTGAGGATATTTATGTTAGCTTCTTCATCTTCACCAGTTTCCTCTTTTTTTCCCATTTCAGAGGAGAAGATGGCACTTCTTTGACTGTGCTAGCCTCTCTTCTTGGCTCAAGGACTTGGAGAGGGGGAGTGAGATTCCATCCCCTCCTGTCTCTACAAAATCTTGTTCTTTCCATCTTACCCTGTCAGATTTAACTACTGGTTTCTTCTGTCCTACCTACAAATATGCTCCCTTATCATTAAAAAACCTTCTTTTTACCCTTTTGATCCCTCAAGTTGTCCTCTTGCGTTTCATTTCCCTTCACTGCTAAACTCCTACGGGTATTCTTGACTTATTGCTTCTGTTTTCCTATCACTCATTCACTCAGCACTTCATAGTATCTCTTCTGACCCCTCCATTCTACTGAAATTGCTCTTACAAGTCACTGAAGGCCTCCTAATGAAGGCCTCTTAATCACCAAGTCTGGTGCATCATCCTTAGGTCTCATTTCTTCACTTTCTGGCTTTATTAAGACTGTTAACCCCCTTCCCACACACACACACACATACGCCCTTTCCTGTTTATGCTCTCTTCCCATGACTTAAATGACATAGTTCTCTTTCACTTTCTCTACATGTCTTACTCTTCTTTCTCAGTCTTGTTTGCTGCTTTAAAATCTGCTTCTTTGTCCTCCAAGCAAGAGTTTCATTCCAAGGCACTGTCCCCAGCCCTTATTTCTTATTTCTCCCCATTGGTGATTTCTTCTGTTCCGTAGAGTTCAGTATCTATAGTACCCTGTGGAGGTGGAGATGACTCTTCAGTCTCCACATCTGTCTTTGCTGTAGTTTAGTATAATTACTTCTGACCACTGTCTTTAGCCACTGTCTCCCCTCTTGAATCCACTCTTCATACAGATGCCACAATTAATTAACAAATCATTGGATTATGAATTTGGAGCTAGGAAGGACCTTAGAGTCATTGAGTCTAACTCCTTCATTTTACAGATGAAACTGAAGGCAAGAAAGGTTAAATGACTCATTTCAGGTCACACAGGTAGGGACAGAACAAAGATTCATGCCCAGACCCTCTGACTGAATCCAGTTCTCTTTCCACTATGGCACACTACCTCCTTGTTTAGAAATCTTCAGGGGCTCCCACTGGCATTTAAGATCAAGCACAGACTGCTTAGCCAAGTACCTACCTATGTTTTCCATAATCTGACTCCAATATTTTTTCCAGACTTATCCTCTTGGGTCTGCTTGCCTTCTTGAGAGCCTTTCTATCAGAAAGTTTTGAGTTCTGTCAAAATTCAGTTGTCTTTTTTTCTTTCTCTGAAGCTTTCTCTGTTCTCAGTTGAAAATGTCTCCCTCCTGAGATTTTCCTTGAGTACTTCCTCTGGAGTTCTCTTTTGCCTCTCTCATATCCTGTGTCGTAGTTATCACTGTGTGTGCTTTGTCACTCCTCCCCCATCTTTTCAGACTTGGGGCTCTACTTTTTCTCTTCTTTTGGCCCCACATCCTTTTTTCTTGGCTCCCACTTATTTTTCAGTGATCATTCATAGTATTTCATCAATCACGTCTGCTAGCTCTTTCAGTGCCTGATGTATTTGAGCTGAGCTGGAGAATTTTGACTCATCCAGAACCAGTAAGTTCTCTCTTGCTTTTTCCTTATTTGTCTTGGGCTTCAACTGTTAGTCCCATTAACTATTTTTATTTTGCCCTCCCCATTCCAGAGATGATTACCCTTGGCAGAAAAAACAGAAGCAAAATCAGAGTTGAGCAGATCTGCTTTCTTTCTGTTATCTTTTATCCCAGCCACCTCCAAATAACATTCCTATCTCTTTTGTTTTTAGTCTTCCCTCTCCCCCCCCCAGCAAAAATATTTGAAAGACGTATCTGGAACAATATTAAGATTTAATTTCACATAGTTCCACAGAGTAGACCTAAGACTAATTAGTGGAAATTATAAGGAGGCAAATTTCAACTGAATAGAAGAACTTAAATTTTACAAATCCTGAATCTAACAAAACCTTGTCAAGAACATTTCCATCTCTAATTATCCACTACATTTCCTGTTCACTACATTTTCTCAGATTACAGATGGTGAGCGGGTCAGTAATCATATTTGCATCTTCTTTCAGTATTTTGTGATATAATTTGTCTGGACCTTGAGATTTGAACTCATTTAAAGGAGTTAAGTTCATTCTTATTATCTCTTTAATTGTTATGGCCTTCAATTCCAAGCTCCTTCCCACCCCCAAATAAATTTGTTTGCCCTTTCAACTTTAAGGTAGAGATTATTTTCCTTATGGAGACAAACAAAATAGGAGTTAAATAGTTCTGCTTTCTCTAGGATATGTGAACATTGCACTAGGTATCTCAGGTAGTGAGTTTATTCTTTCTTCTTCTTGTTCCAAACAAATCTTTAAATGCCTTTTTTTGTCATTAGCATTTTTAAAATCTTTTTTTAATTTAGAATTTTTACCTCAATATTATTATTACATGTGTTGTCTTTTATATATGACATTTTGAAATCTGAGGTCAAAGATCCTTGAGTTTCTCCCCACATGGAACTTTTCACAGAAAGATGAATTTTTTTTTTTTTTTTTTTTTTAAGAATTGTCCATCCTTTTCAAGAGTTTTCTTTTTGGGCGGCTAGGTGGCGCAGTGAATAGAGCACCGGCCCTGGAATCAGGAGTACCTGAGTTCAAATCCAACCTCAGACACTTAACACAAAAAACTAGCTGTGTGACCTTGGGCAAGTCACTTAAC
>CM053600.1:137183914-137211166 GCA_028646575.1 Pseudocheirus occidentalis
CTCTCTCTCTCTCTCTCTCTCTCTCTCTCTCTCTCTCTCTCTCTCTCTCTCTCTCTCTCTCTCTCTCTCTCTCTCTCTCTCTCTCTCTCTCTCTCTCCCTCCCTCTCTCTCTCTCTCTCATTCTCTCTCTCCCCCTCTTCCCCCTCTCCCTCCTTCTCTCCTTTCTCTTCCCCCCCCTCCCCACTTCAGTGGATACCTAGTCTATCACATACCAGTATAAGAGTTCTTTCTGTCACAACCATCAACACATGCCCTCAGCCTTCACTTAAAATCTTCTCCAGTAAGGAAGAACTCACTACCACTGAAGATTCTGTTTGTGAGGAGGTTTTTCCCCTATTCAGCTGAAAAAATACTTCTTTGCACCTTCCTTATTTTCCCACTTTATTGAAGGAGTTCAGATTAAAAAAACAACACAGTTGCAAGTGTATTACATTTTGAGGATCTTGGGAGGACAATATTAATATACACATATGCACACAAGCAATCTAGAACTAACACAGGATGTTTTAGTCAGAGTCTTCTGAAATTCCAAAGTTTTTATCAATTTTACTTTCTTCAAATCCAAATTTCCTTTTGGCCCAAGATTTTATCGCAAATATGTTATCGGCCCATCTGTTAGCAGCATCCTTGGCTACTTTATTTGCTTGCTGTATTTCTTCTACAACTCTAGGATCATATTCTTTGTATTTTTCTAATTCAGCCTTTAGCTGCTCCTTCTGCTGCCAGAGGGAAGCAAGCTCCTTTGAGAGTGAGGCATTTCTTCAGTGTCTTGCCAGCCAGTTTTGTCTCTCTTGCTTCTTTGTTGTAAATTCTCTTTCTTCTGATTCACCTCTGAAAACTGAGGTGACACTATCTCCAGTTTTTGTTTCCTTGCATGCAGTACTTAGCGTGGAGAAGCCCAAAAATAATTAGATATTCCAATCCTCTCAGAGTCTACCATGCCATCATCAACTTGGCTCTAAAGGACTTCTTTCACTGACATAGCAGTAAAATTCCTTTATCTCTGGGAGCAATCTTCTCCATATCTTTCAACTGAAATATATTTTTCATCTCAAAAAAGATCTCCATCATACGAGTTCTCTTCTGCTCTCAGTCCTTTTTCTACGATCATTGTTTGGTGTGGAGATGCTAGGAGAAGCTCCATCTTTTTCTCTTAGGTCTACTCCCTGGGAATGAGCCCAACAAATCTGACCCCTCCCCCTTGTGACCCCCTTAAAACACTTCATCAATCAATTAGCAAGCATTTACTAAGAGCCTAGTATATGCCGGTTGTTGTTAAGTTGTTTCAATCATGTCTGACTCTTTATGACTCCCTTTGGCGTTTTCTTGGCAGAGATACTGAGATGGTTTACCATTTGCTTCTCCTGCTCATTTTACGGGTGAGAACTGAGGCAGAGTTAAGTGACTCACCGAGGGTCACACAGCTAGTCCGTGTTGGATTTGAACTCTGGAAGATGAGTCTTCCTGATTCCCAGCCCAGTGCTCTATCTGCTCTGCCAGCTAACTGTCCATTGTATTCTAGGTTCTAGTGATAGAAATACAAAGAATGAAATAATCTCTTGCCTGAGGAGTTTACAGGCAGTGATCTTGTTGCCCCTGAGTCTTCTTTGTCCCTAGCTAAACGTCCACAGTTCCTTCCACCCACATCTCAGTGCTGCCTGAGATCACTTGAGATCACTTTTAGCTTTTTTTGACATGTCACACCATTGATTCATATTGAGCTTATAGGGAAATAAAATCCTCAGATCACTTTCACATGAGTTATTTTCCAACTATACTTCCCTTTGTGAAGTAGATTTTTTTAAAATTCAGCTTGATAGCTATCTACATTCAATTTCATCTTTAGATACTCTGTACTTTTTTTAATTGAAATCCTTATCAGATTTGGACTTTGTTACCCAACATGTTTATCCCTTCGAGCTGTGTGTGTCTGTGTCTTTGTCTCTGTCTGTGAAAGTAAGAGAGAGAGAGAAAGAATATGAGAATAAGTCTGTGAAGTGCATATTAAGGGTCAGGTACTGGGCTAAGAGCTGGGGATAGAAATACAAAAAGATTAGTCAGTTGTTGCCCTCAAGGCCTTTGTATTCTGATGAGGGAAACCCATGTAGAAAAGGATGCTGGGAAAGGAGGGAGGGCACCCACTTGGAAACATGACAAGATTAAAAAGTCCTGTGGAGGCCTTAAAAGCTAACGTATCAGAGCACAAGGAATAGGTATAGAGTCCATGTTTCTGCTGAGGTCAAGGTGGTCAGAAAATTGGGCCAGACCCAGGAGAAATTTGACGAGCATTCCTTCTGTGCCTTCAACCAAGTCATCTGATAACATCCACTGTTAAATACCAGTGAACCAAGGGGAAATCTCATGACTCTTAAGAAATGCCCTCAAAGTTGACACAGAATAATTATGATTGCTTTTTAGGTCCAGCCATTTAATGAGCTCCAGACACATTTAAATTACTACTGGGACATGAATAGAGGGCTGGGCTTGGAGTCAGAAAGAGTGACCTAAGTTTGAGTCCTTCCTCAGACATTTCCTAGCTGTGACCCCGTATTGAACTTGATGGCTTCAAGATTCCTTCCACCTCCAAATCAACTGTGCTACAATAACATGTCTTAAAACTATCCACAAAACTATCAGGAGAATGCGTGTTGTTTTGCTAAAACCTAGGGGCATAGTTCTATCCATTGCATTCTTCCAGTCTGCAAGCTTAGTAATGATGTCAGAAAAAGAAATGAGATCATTGTAGCAGGACTTGTTTTAGTGATCCCTGCTTTTCCATTCTAAGTACTCCTGAACTGTCCTTTTTTATCATTGGTTTTCTTTGTAATCTAGAAATTAAAGTCAAGCTTGTTGGCCTGTAGTTTTCAGACTCCACCCTTTTCCATTTTTGAAAATCAGCATATCAGGCTTACACCACCCCTGTCATTCTTTCAGTCTTTTAAGTCCAGTCACCAGTTAGGCTTAGCAGTCACAGAAGCCAGGTTTTTGCGGTAAGGATAGAGTTCATCTGGCCCCATGTCTCTGGAACTCAGGTTTCAGCTCCCTGTTAACCGTTTTTTGTTCTGTACATCCAAATCTCTTTGTCAGAGAAAACAAACGTATAATGAGAACTGAAGAGTAATTCCTTATCTCTGTTATTTGTTTTCCTTGCCCTGTATATATGAAGTACCTAGTAGGAGCTCCCTCTCACATACAGATGTCCCTTTGTTGGTCTTTGAGGTTCATTGTCAACCTCTATGCTCCTCACTCTCTTTTCTCTCTTTGCTTCTGTCTTCTACACATCTCTGTTTAAAATCTGGAATGATTGATTTGCCTTTCCTTTGCTTCTTCATGGATCTCTTCAGACACATCTTTCTTCTTTTCTTTCTTATTGGAATCATGTTGATGTCTTGAATTTTATTAGAGATTCACATCTGTATGCTCACTTCTTTAAAATCACACAGACTACATGAGGTGGGTAGCCTCACCAGTATTAACCTTATTTTATAAATGAATAAATTGGGTCACACAGTCAGCAACAAAGTGTCAGACCGAGCCATCAAACCCCGTCCAGTCTGGCCGGCTCTCCTCCACCATAATGCCTCTGTTTACTGTGTGCCTCATACTCGCCAAACAGTATCATTTCTGTTTTCTCTCTTTTTATCCTGTCCAGAGTATTCTCTTCGGCACTTTTACGGATCCTTATGCGAGTGTATCTTTATACCACCTCTTCTTTAAAAACCATTTCTTTTGAGCAAGTCATACACTTCCATTTTAGTAGTCGTATTATTTATTCTCTGCTACTAAATGTCATTTTCCTCATTACCTATACTTTGTGTATTGGTACATAGACAAATGAAGCCTATTTCTTCCTTTGAAAATTATAACAGTTTTAATTGAACATTTTTTTTCTTCTCAATTTTCAGCTTAAAGCTTCCTTGACTAGGTCAGTGAGTCTTCATATTAAGAAATCCAAATTCATTTCTCTAGTTAAAGTTATTGGTCAAGTCACTTGCCTCTTATTTTGAGGCAAATAGGATTAATACTGACTATTGCAAGAGTTATGTTTTTTCTTTAGAGAGGAAGGGAAATAGAAGGAAAAGAAAATAAATTTTTGTTAATTGAATAAAATTAAGTAGATTTTTGTTAGTTGAGAAAAATTAACCAAAAAAAAATGCTGGTGTTGTCTACCTGGATTTATTGATAGTACAAAAAGGGCCTGTGTTGAAGTTAAATTTTTTTTCAATAGGAACAATACATATCCAGTAAGAAATGTGGTGATAGTGAGTAAACTGGGGTTCAAGGGAATTAAGATCTGTGGGGCTCATCATAATAAGATGCATAGCCATGACCTTCCAATTAACAGGGATTCATCATCTCACATTAGAATTTCATTATATATTAATGATGTTGTTTAGATTTAGCATTGATCAGGGCAGCATTACATGACATATGCCTATATTATTTTTTTCCTAACTTATGTGAAGGGAATATTTAAATGTTTGTTTAATTAGTGCTTTAAATATTTGAGATCCTTCAAGGAATGGTTTGTTAATTTTTTTATCACTAATTAGAAATCCCTAATATAAGATAAATCCAAGTTTTTCATTATCAAAAGAAACTAATCATTCTGCTATCCCTTCTGACAAACCAAAATGGTGCCTCTGAGAAAATGATCATATATGTAGAGGAATTGAATAGTTCAAAGTGTGGAAAGACCAGTGATCCTTGTCATTTTCTATAGGCTGTCTTATTACCAATTCTTCCTTTCAAATGGTCTTTATTATGTGTCAACTCTTTATTGACACCAGAAGTTGTTAATGACCAACAAAATAGAAATAACTGTATTTTTAGAGAGTATCTCAAATGATGTTGTTCACGTGTTTCCTTTTCTTAAATAGATTGAATATGAGAAGAAAAAGAAAGAAGATGGAAAGCGAGCTAGAGCTGATAAGCAGCAGGTTTTGGACATGTTGTTTTCAGCTTTTGAAAAACATCAGTATTACAACATTAAGGATTTAGTGGACATCACCAAGCAGCCTGTGGTATGTATATGTTCCCACTGATCTTCTTTATGGAACTTCCCATGATATATTATCAAGCATTTAAGTGCCCCAGGGGAGAGACAGCACTGGAATGGAGGGAGACCTGGATTCAAATGTGACCTCAAACACATCCTAGATGCAAGTGAGTCACTTCATTTCTGATTAGCATCAATTTCTTCATCTGTAAAATGGGCATAATAAGAACTCCTACCTTGCAGGGTTGTAAACTACTTTCTTTTTTTTTTTTAATGTCACTTTGTTTTTGTTTTTGTTTTTGTTTTATTGACTTGTTTGTTTACTTTTAGGTTACAAGATTCAGTTCCAGAGTCACTTGAGTTTCAGATTTTTCTCCCCTTCCTCCCCACCCCCCACCCCCGCCATGGTGGCATATAATCATGTATAGGATCTGCCAGCTCCTTCATATTGTACAATAGTCTGGTTGTATAGGTGTTATAGCCAATGGAGTGAACAATGAGAAGAGAAACAAAAGCCAAACATCGAAAAGAAATGATAGCATGTATTGCTTCAGTCTCCTTTTAAACTCTGATCTTTCTGGATCTTTCTCTGAATGTAGACATCTCCTTCCATCCCGAGACTTGTAGAGTTGTCTTTTAACTGTGTGATGCTGAGAAGCGTCCAGTTTTTCAAAATTGGTTGTCACACATATGTAAACTACTTTCTAAACCTTAAATCATTATATAAATACTAGCTAGTTCGTAGTATTACCATATGGACAAGTAATCATAATCGCTAACATCTATATAGAACTTGATTATGTGCCAGGCACTGTGCTAAGCATTTTACAAGTAATGATTATTAGAGAACATGGATGTTGGGGACCGAGACCTTCAGAGGTCCTGGCACACTAGCACCCCATTTCTATAAGGGCTCTGGGCAGATAGGCAAGGATAGTATAATCTTGTTGGGTGGATGCTCTCATTGGCCTCGTGAATATCTAAAGTGTGTACATTTGCAAGTACTGATTGGGACTCCTGATTTCTTGTGCCCCCAGAGGTGGTTTTAGGATAAAGATCTGGAGGACTGATTAACCTTGGGCTGAGGTCCAGGGATGGGCAAGACCTAAGATGCAATAAGGAACATATGCCCTATGAGTTTCTTGTATCAGTGGCTTGGTATGGAATAGCTCTGGAATAAACAGACTATGAAATCTATCCCCGTCTCTCTGTTTCTCTCCTGTAATCCAGCTAGCTTTAAGCTTTTCTTACTCTCTCTCTCTCTCTGTTTTCCTTAACTGGTAGCCAGGCCTAGACTGTGCTGGCCGCAACACATGTCATCTTTGAATTTTACCAACTAATCTCTTTCATATCTGTTCTCATATTTAATACTCAGAGAAATTTTCTACCATAAAACAGAATTCATCTAATGCTTGGCAAGCAATCCAATTGTCATTTTATAGATGAAATCGACAGCATTTGTAAAACCCCAATATATTTAGTATCAGCACTTCCTCATAAGTGTATGATGTTTTTCTCTCCTATTTTTACTCTGGTGAGCACTCAAAACTAACAAACCAAAAAACTAACCCTGTTTAACTTGTAATAAAGTCTTTCATTGTCAATATCTATTACATCATAGACTTTTCCTCTCCTAGCCACTCTCTTTCTCAGTCCTTCTCCTCCAAAATAACATGTACCTCACCTTGTTGCTCTCTTTTCAGAGAGTGTTTTTAGAGTTGTGGTGGCATTCTTTAAAAGGCACAAAGCACCTATGTTTTCTCTAAAATACAAGATTCTAGCTCCTTTTTGTAACCAATACTCCATGGATTTACATTTATATTCATGGTGATTCCCTAACAATGTAAAGAATTGCATTTTATGTGATTTTTATTTCCTCTTATTTTAGTTTGTTATTTCAGCATTTCAATTTCCTGAATAATGAATTTCCCTAGTGTATAACAGAAAATTTGAACTCTGAAAATTTTTTATGGGTACATTTAATAAGATAACTAAAATTCTTAGTTTTTTCAATTTAAATTTAAATTCCCACATAATTATTTGTAAAGCTGTTGTGGGGTTTTGTTAATGTTTCCTTTTCAAACCATATTCTTAAGATTTTTCACTTGCCTAGAAGGCTCACAATTGTGACACATCATATGTGGCTCATGTGATTCATATATAGTGTCACATATGAGCATAGTAATAGCTTATGTTTATGTAGTGCTTTACAATTCATCAGGGTTTTATGTACACATGTGATCATCATGTCCGCCTTATGTGTCAATCATGACAGTGCTGTGAGTATTACCCTCATTTATGGGGCATTTCCTTCAACCTCAGTCTACTCATTGCCACCTCCCTTGAGGTCTCCAAGCAAAGGTCAGATGAACACTTGTCAGGCATGTTGTAGGGGGATTTTTGTTGGATACAGGTTGGACTTGATGGCCTCTGAAGCCCATTCCAACTCTGATGAATCTCCCATGATAAAGCACTCTATGACTTGTCAGAGGTCATATAGCATCTAGTGACAAAGTCAGATTTTAATCCAGCTCCAGTGATTCCAACTCTAGTATTCTTTTCGTCTGACCATGTTGCCCTTAAATAAGTGAATACCAGAATGATCCTAAATATCTCTCATGTTTAAATACAATTAAAAGAGAAAAACAGTCACTGTAATAATGCCAAGCACCTTGATAACTGCAGTCCCTTCCCCATCAAAGTCTTAAGGAAGCATTTCTTAAATGAACAAGAGAATGTAAAGTAGACAAACAGATTAGATCTTTTTTTCTCATAGGTTACTGCATCTTTTCTTTGTAGTGAGCTAAAAGGTCTGCTTCAGAAGCTATGCATTTGAGCAAAAATGTTCTCATGGAATGTTAAAAATAAATTGCTCAAGAATGAAGCAGTGAGACCTTCAGGCAGTGTTACACAGAGCAACTGGATTTTCCATAGAAAAGAAGAAAAGGAACTTCCAACATTTCTTTCAATTCTCTATGTTTAGATCAGGAATTCTTCATCTTTTTTGCATTGCAGAACATATTGGCTTTCTAGTCTGGTGAAACCTGTGGACCCCTTCTCAAAATAATGTGGTTTTTTTTTGTTTGTTTGTTTGTTTTATTAACTTGTTTGTTCACTTTTAGGTTACAAGATTCTGTTCCATAGTCACTTCAGTTATAGATTTTTCTCCCCTTCCTTCCCATCCCCCACCCGACCCCCCCCATGGTGGCATACAGTCATGTATAGGATCTGCAAACTCCTTCACATTATATAATCGTCTGGTTGTATATGTGTTATAGCCAATGGAGTGAACAATAAGAAAAGAGAAATAAAAGCCAAACATCGAAAAGAATGATAGCATGCATTGCTTCAGTCTCTGTTTAAACTCTGATCTTTCTTGATCTTTCTCTGAATGTAGACAATTCCTTCCATCCTGAGACTTGTATAGTTGTCTTTTAACTGTGTGATGCTGAGAAGCGTCCAGTTTTTCAAAATTGGTCGTCACACATATGATGTATCTGTGACTGTGTACAAATTTTTCCTCGCTCTGCTCTTCAAAATAATGTTTTAATTGTGTGAAATAAACTGTAGAATTACCAAGAAACTCAATCATATTAACATGGAGTTATCAAAATATTTTTAACAGATTTCTGAACCCCAGGTTAAGAACCCTTGAAATGTAGTAGTGATGCCTGAATTGCTAATCCTCTAGAAACAAGGCTTTTTATAAACCCTTAGTTATTTTTTTAGGTCACAGTTTCTCTGAGCTGGACACTCCAGGCATACAGAGAATGTTGGTAGTGGCTCTGGACTGCCAAAGTAGTGCCAACAGAGGCTGCTCCAGGAAAGTGGAGGACACTCCACCTGAAAGTCTCCTTTCTCACTCTTCCATCTTTGCCTTGCTATTCTACTCTTTTTTTCCCCTTCTCTTCTATTTTCTTCCTTTTCTACATCTCTCACCCTCTTTTCTCTAAAGCATTGTCTTCATCTGCTACATTTTTCTCACTTATACCCCCCCTCATTCCTTTCCTATCTGAGTTAGAGAGCTAGAGTTGCCTTCATTTGAGAGAGGAGGGGTTGCCAACTGCATCAGCTCTGCCTTCTAACATGAACTGATTGCCTCCTTGATAGAATCCAAAGGATACTGAGGTTCAGCCACTTCCTGAAAAAATAAATCCCAGCAGGATACAGGTGATAGGGACCTGGCCTGTAATTTCAGTGGTATTGGGTACCCTCTAGCAAAACAGAATGTCACTTTTCTGAGAATTAGCGTATTAGAGAATTACCTCGAACTTTGAGATATGAGATTACTTGTTCAAGGTCACCTAGCCAGTATGTATCAGAGGTCTTAGGAGAGATTTCAACCCAATCCTGTTTCTGAGGTTGACTTTCTAATCCAGCAGTTCTCAACCTGTGGGTTATGTTCAATTTGTAACAGTGAAAATACACCCTGCATATCATAACAGCAGCAAAATTATAGTTATGAAGTAGCAACAAAAATAATTTTATGTTTGGAGGTCACCACAACATGAGGAGCTGTATTAAAGGGTTGCAGCATTAGTGTTCTAATCACTATATCAGCATTTATACAACATTTATAGCACACATTTATAGCAACAATTTAGCACACTATTGAATCAGCACATTATTAGAAATCTTGCCCTGTTTGAAGTCAGTAGACAGGAAAAAGTTTAAAATCTAGAGTAGACTGAAAGATCATTCATTCATCTGTGATTCATCCTACAAAGCCACCCACTTTACATATTATTGAGGTAAATCCTACAGAAAAAGTAAGCATGGCTAGAGGCGTGTTACCAGCTGATTGCCCATGACTGAAACAGAAGAGTAACTTCATGTGAGGGGAAAGTAACATGTATGATGGTATAGTATTTGTGACTTTACCCCCAGAGTGAAGTCTGCTTCTGGCATCGCTAAGAGTTTGATGGAAAGTGTAGTCAGGTGCAGTATAAATTTAAATTTATATAACACTGCATTTTAAGTGACACACTTGTACATGTTTGTTCTGCTGAAATACTTTTTTTCCTCTTTTAAAAAATTCTGTTATAAGTCATGGCTCATTGGCTAGGGAAGGAAAAAGGAATATATTTAGAAATGAAAGTAAGGTTAAGAGATAGCGACATTTTTCTTCAAAGATATCTATGATAAACACTTTTTGTTCGTGAGGCAGAGATGACAGCATGTTTCTAAATGTAAACATGTATATCTAGAGACTTATTAAATATTTGTAACATTTAAGTCATTTGGGGACCCATAATTTAAGAAAGAATAACAAATTTCTTGCTATGACAAGCTATTCTAATTACTATATTTATCATTAAATACTATCATCAGTGGTCTGAACATTAATTTAAGCATTATCTTTGTCCATTCAACTTATGCCTTAAAAGTGTGAATAGTCTGAATCTCCAAAGCTTACTCTCAAACTTATTTAGCTGCTTTTGCCCCCTAATTTTCTTTCTTTTCTCTTGTTCCCTCTTTTTCTTATTTTAATCCATATGACTTGTAGTTTCTTGTTCCCATTTTCAGTGCTAGAGTATCTGCCTCTCTCTTTTTTTCTTCTCCTTTCCCCAGAGGGAAAGTACAAAACCACCCCATTGGTTTATAGCACCAAAATTATATTCAGCAACATAAAAATGATACCGAATAAATTAAAACTAATTCTGTGGATATAAGAAGTTGTATGTTTTCTTCAGCATTAGTGTATTGGAAACAAACATCTGATGTGATTTTTTTAGTTTTTCAGAAATCACTCATGCAGAGATTTAAAGATCTTGTACATTCAAGGACCCAGGACTTAATTGAATAATTTCATTTTTGTCTATGACATTTCTATAGCAAGGACAGGGCAAATGGCCTTTCCAGAAAGTGTAACTAGCCTCTATTCTACGTTAGCATAACTAGCATATCTATTTATTAGGGTCCTGTTCGTATTATGACAAATGATCATAGGATTTAAAACAAGGAGACACTTAGAGATTATCTAGTCCATCCTCTCATTTTATAGTTCGAGAAACTGGGGCTGGCTAAAGAAGGGGAGTGGTTTGCCAGAAGTGACTTAAGTAGTGTCGGAGCAAAGCTTCAGACTCAGGTCCTCTGACTCCAAGTCTTGGGCCCTTCCCTTGCTAGCTCAAGATTCATGACTCAGTTACAGGTGTCAGACTGCAGAAACATTCATGACAATATACGTGGGATGTCTCCAATAAATAGATGAAATCTAAGCTTCACTACTTACGAATCTGCAACCAACTTCATCAGAGTTGGTACTCTTTTCACTAGCAGAGAGCTTGGCTTATCTAGGACTTAGTGGAAGGTCTTTAAGACTTTCTCTGTCTGACAGTCATTACCCTGTCCTCTCTGGTGATGAGCCACTCTGAATTAACCTTGACTATTATTTGGATAGTAGGCATACCCAGCCCATCCCACACCATTCTCAAAGCACTTCTGAGGCCTGTCAAAGCATGCTGTCACAGTCTTAGGAAACCCAGGGCTACTTCCATAGCACAATAGGACATAAGACTTTAGTGGAGTAAATTTAAACATACATGTGAAATTCAGAGAAAATGTTAACTGAGAGAAAGCATGAGTGATGGTGATATACAAAGAAGCACGTCATGAAAACTAATACTTGATTAATTATTAAATTATTGGGGTTTTATTGTAAAAAATATAAATAAGGCAGTAATGAAAACTTCTGAGGACTGATATAAAGTGGAGGTTCAGTTGTTCTTGTGGACCTTGGTTCTCTTTAAATTCCAGCTATTAAAATCAAAGTAGAAATACTCTTCTGATGTGTTGCACTGTTTATTGGGCCCTTCTGTGCACATGGCTGGTTTGTTGTTAGGCAGTTACCACTCTTGGTATTTACTTCTAGTGTGTTGTCACTCTTTATTTTGTGCTCTTCAGCACTTAGCAGATGTTTAGTAAAAACTTGTGAAAATTGAATTTACTGTGTGATAGAACCAGAAAAATATATAGACCACTAACTTTGACTAATTTATCATAACAAAGATATTTTTCTCTTTAATTTATTATTTGATCTTATATATTTTTTTAAGTTAACAGACATTTGTTAAGCACTTACTTTGTGCCACGTTCTGTGCCAAGCACTGGGGATACGAATAACAATACAAGCAAAAAGACAATTCCTTACCTTCAAGAAGTTTGTGTTCTAACTGGGAAGACAACACATCAAAGAAAGCAGAAGAGCCAAAGGCAGGGATAGGGGGAAAGAGTCTAGAGAGTGAAGAGAGAAGGCGTGAACGTAGCTGGCCTGGACACTTGGGGAAATGGAGGCTCTGAGAGCAATCTACCAGTCACAGAAGTGGCCACGGGGCAGGGGGAGGGATCTTCCAGCCCAATCACAGCCAGAGGAAAGAAGGATTTCCACTGGCGCAGAGTTTAGTATTCACAGAATAATGTGAAATTTAAAATTAGTTTTGTAACACTGCCAAATGAAGAGCAGAGCCAAAATGGCAGAGAAATAGAAAGCATTATAGTGTACTCTTCTCCACAGATTCTTCCTAACAATACATAAAATGTTACCAGACCAAATCCTAATGGTGAAGTCAGAGTGATCACAGGGAATCCTTTGTCCAGCCCAGTTTGGCATAAGAAAACAGTCTGGACACTGGAGAGAGCGTAGGGCCAGAAGCAGGCTGTGGAACTCTAGCCCGCAGGAAGGGGCTGTGTGCTAGGGCAGCGGGCCATCTCAGATCCATGTGGAATACCCGCAGACCTCCAGTAGGGCACTCAACAGAGATAGGTGCCAACTGGCAACTTTGTTTCCTCCAACCAAGTCATGGGTCACAGAGAAGGGGACCTGTGCACAGCAGTGGTCTTCCTAAGGGAGGCCCAGGGTAGTGTTTGGAGAAGGGAGCAAATTCAAAAGCCAGCAGCAGCAGCAGCAGTGGTATAGCTCAGACTTAAGGTGCAAAGCAGGGTCTCATTTCCAACATCTAGACCAGCCTGTAGAGGAGTAACCAGGGCAGGAATCCCAGACCAGAGGGATCCTACGGCTTTACTGCTCTGAGCCAATAGTGCTTTCCAGTTGGCTCAGAGGGGCAGAGTCCAGCAGAAGCCTGCTCTTGTTCAGACTCAAACCCAGGTCAGGCATTTTCAGAGTTCATACAAGGAGGGCAGCCATCAGACTTTTTCCTGCATTAGACACTTTGGAAGCACCAAAAGCTTACAAGTCGCCAGCTTGTCCCTGAGACCCCGAAATAAAACAATATGCATTGCCCCAAGAAAGCATCAGTAAGACCAGCACAGATCTTCCCTTCAGAAGTGCTGCAGAGCCAATCCCTAACACCAAGTCTAGAGTCAGAAGTAGGCTGACAGAATGGTCAGACGAAAAGGAAGCCCAATGCAGTGAGCTAATGTGGCAGGGATTCTCAAGACACAAATGTAGAAGAGAATGACTCTAAAACATCTACAAGTGATACCTCAGAGAAAAACACAGCTTGGGCACAAACTCAGCCAGAGTTCTTTTTTTTTTTTTTGCTTTTTAGAGGTGTAGGGCACCACAGTTGGGGTTGTGACTTGTCCAAGGTCAGACACCTAGTAAGTATTAAGTGTTTGAGTGTCTGAATTAAGTATTAAGTATATGAATTTGAACTCAGGTCCTCCTGACTTTAGGGCCAGTGCTTTATTTGCTGTGCTGCCTAGCTGTCCCTCTTAACCAGAATTCTTAAAAGAAAGAAATCAAGAATTTTGTTGGGGTTTTTTAAGGTGTTTTCTTTTTCATGTTTTTGTAAATAGAATGAGAGCACTTGAGGAGAAAATGGAAAAGAAATGAAAAATTGGAAAGGTTATTATCAGCTAGGTATGAAATATTAACCTTACCCAAGCTACAAACTCCCTGAAAATTCAAATTGACCAAATAGAAGCCAGTAACAACCTGAGGCAACAAGAAATATTAAAAATAAAATCAAAAGACAGAAAAATTAGAGGAAAATGTAAGATATCACATAGTTGGTTTTTTTTTAAAAGCTGACTTAGAAAACAGATTGAAGAGGGGGAAAAAAAATTAAAAATCATCGAACTATCTGAATATCATGAACCTCGAATGCAGTATTCCAGAGCGTGTGCGCGCACACACACAGACATAGTATCAAAGCTTACAGCTAAGGATAAGTAACGCAGCAAAACTGAATGTAATCGGGGAAGGGTTTGGGGAGGGGGGAGATAGTAAAACAAAATTAAGTGCCCAGTGTGTTTGACAAAGTGAGTTGAAATTCTACTCCATCTCTTTTAAAGTGTGTTTGAGAGAATCTTAGAGGTTATGCCTTTGAATTACTGAATTGAACAAGATTATGAAGAAATTACGTTTTTCTGATTACATTCTATTCTGTATCATCCCACTGTGTATTAAGAAGTTAATAATGGTTATGGCTCCATTTAAGAAACTGTCAGGAAAATCATGTTTAAAAAAATGACTTCTAGTTCACTGCTTTTAAACTAATTGATTGATTTAAAATAGCATTGACAAGGAAGGGGATGGGGTATGTGAAAGTTATTTCATCACATGGTTATCAGGGGAACTCATGAATGAAAAGAGAGGGACACAGGGAAGGGTGGCTTACATAAATATGTGACATGAACCCTTGATTGTCTTTCTTCTCTCTTTCTCTCTCTCTCTTCCTCACCCCCCCCTTTCTCCCCCCCCTCTCTTTCTCTCTGTTTCTCCTCCCTCTCTCTCTTTCCCCTTCTCCCCCGCTCCTTCCCCAAAGTGGAAGTGTAGCAGCTACTCATATACCTGATTCCATCACTGATAAACAAGGAACCCTTCACTTGCTTTCTTTCTGAACTGGACTGGTTTTTCGTTTCCCATTCAACCAGGTGGCCTACCTTTACTACCCAAGCCTCACTTTATTGGTCACAGACTTAGTGAGGGCACTCAGTAGTCAATCTTAGTCCACTGCGGCTCAGAATTACCAGGCTTTAGCAATACACCAGCTTCAGCCTTCCCAGTAGCAGACATTACAGGCCAACACCACCAGAACTAGTTGTGTGTCTACCATAAAGGGGGACAGCTTGGGGTGGGTAGCACTATAATATTTGGCTTTAGAAGGCCAGATACAATCTTTCATTGCAGGAGGGGCTACTTAAGGGATGCAAAATAACCAGAATTTAAATGACAGCTATCTGTCACATAAGAGTGAGCTGATACTGAAGACTTCTGTTGAAAATAAACACTTAAGAAGGAGAAAGCATTCCAGAAGGCTTCTGAACCAAAGACAAGAGTTAGGTTAAGTTCTGTTTACCACTGTTAAGGACAATCAATTAAATCTGTGATAGATGAGTTAAAGTTTAAAGGAAGAAAGTACTTGTATCTATGTTTTTATATTTCTTTTAATTTTGCTCTACGCTGTGTCACTTCGTTGAATTTTTCAGCCACAACTCAAAAAGACCATATATAATTGTCCTATCCCAGAGGGTTTAAACCTGCATTGGTGAAGGGACTAATCACACTGACAAAATTATAGACTTGTATTAGTGAAATATTGTATCATCTTGTGCAATCAGAAAGTCAGCTACATAGCTATTTTAATAAAGTATTCTATTTTTGTAGAAAAGATGTCAGGTGAATTAGAATGACCATATACATCCTAGAGTCCTGAGTATTCAGTCAGAAACAATGGGTGAGACAGGTATTACCTAAAAAAATTGAATTATCAACCTTACAACTGGTTTTCAAATAACATTGAGCCACAAAAATAATATTTAATCTAAAAAAACACTATTACCAGTATCATCTACTGTTCCATCTTCCACTTTCTCATTTCCTATTATTGCTACACTAGACTAAAATGTTATCAAAATCTGATTTTTCCCATAAAGAAACTCCCATAATTCCTGGGTTACAAAGTGAAGCAGAGTACATTAATTTTTTTTTAATATCTGCTTATTCTTTTTAATTTGTCCTGACTTTTTAGGGGAGTTTTTGCAGAGGGATTGCGGGAAGGGGAGTACTTTAACACTTGGGTTGGAACTTATTTTCATGCCTGGTATGAAAATTACTTCAGAAAAGAATCAATGTTCCTTTCAGTCAGCTTTCCAGGATAATCAATATCATTCTCTGCAGGTCTTAGTAAGTGTTATAACTTTAATCTTCTAGCTCACCATCTTATGCTTAATTCCTAAAATTAAGTCAATTGGAAGGAATAATTTCAGCCTTTTAAGACCTGCCTTTTTTTCCTAACTTCCAATTCTGGCTTGGTGCTTAACTTAGATGAAGGGTGAGGGAGGGGGTATGGAGAGGAGAGAAGCAATATGATGATTTTGATAGTTTGATATCCCTTCCTTCTCATATTCCCTAAGACTGAAATTTTATTTCTGTTACTGCTTCCTATATACATGGATAAATGCAATCTGCTTTTTATTAAAAATGTAACTTTCCTGAATGCAGATCAAAGCATACTATTTTTCAATTTTGTGTGTATTTCTTTTGGTCTGTTTCTTTAATAATATGATTAATATGGAAATATGATTTACATGATTGCATATATATGTGTGTGTGTGTGTATATATATATATATATATACACACACACATATATCTATAAGTAACCTATATCAGATTGCTTATTGTCTTAGAGAAAGGTGAGTTGAGGGAGGGAGAGAAAATTTGGAACTCAAAAAAAGTTGTTTTAATGAATATTTAAAATTGTCTTTACATGTAATTGGGAAAGAGTAAAATACTACATTTAAAAATTGATGTTCCCAATGAATAATAATCAACTAGGAAAACAAAATTAAGTATTTTTAGTTTTTGTTAGTGGAAGCTAGATTTGAAAGAAGTTTCCTTTTGACTAAAAAATGAGTAAATACAACTAGTTTTAGTGATTAAGTAGTATCCTAAAAGAATTAATTTTATCATTGACAGGTGCTCAGAACTAAACTGTTCCCTCAACCCAGACTTTTTAAAAATATGAACAATTCTCGATTCATTGAAAAAAATGCATAATTCATCATGAATTTGTCTATTGATACAAAATACACCTACAGAGATTCTAAGCTTGCCTTTTAATTTCAGCTTCAGTGATGTCAATATATTTTCTTCATCTACACTAAGAGTAAGGAAGATTTTTCTCTTTTGATCTCACTAATGTGTTTGTCAGAGTGCTGAGGTGCTGTAATTCATTTCACAGCTTTGAAAAAGAAGATTGTGTCATCTTAATCTTTATCTCTTGACTTCAGTGCCTTTGAGTCTTCCTGTATTTATTCCTAGGTAACAAATTCAAAATTTATTTTATTGTGCCCTGTCATATTGGTTTGCAGCCATAATTCCCATTAAGCCTAATAATTTAAAGCCTTCTCCATATGATATTGGCTAAATCACCTAAGCAGTGAAGTAGACCAGAGAGGCCCCTGAATTTGGAATCTTAAGAATCAGACTCAAGGCCTGGCTCTCTCTGTAAAATACCAGTTGTGTGACCCAGAACAAGTCACTTAGTCTCTCTGATTTTGTGTCACCTGAAAAGAATGGAGACGAAAATAATACTTGCCCTCATTAACTTCTTTGGGTTACCACAAGGATCAGGTGTGGTGATGTTTGAAAGTGCTTTGTAACCATCGAGCACTACGTACACATTAGCTGTTCTGCCTTGGGAACACAGCAGGGGAAGATGACACAGACACCCCTCCTGTCATCCCTTTAACCACAGGCACTTAAGTCCCAGGTTAATCAGATTAATGGTTCTCAACCTTCCTGATGCCGTGACCCTTTAATACAGTTCATCATGTTGTAGTGACCCATAAAATTATTTTCGTTGCTACTTCATAACTGTAATTTTGCTACTGTTATGAATCATAATGTAACTATCTGATATGCAGGACGTATTTAAATTGAACATAACCCACAGGTTGAAAGGTAACAGGGTCTTCTCATCTGGCCTCCAGATTACAAAAAGCTTGTTATATTCAGTAGCAAATCAAGGTAGCAGAAGTTTTTGGAATAAGAATACAGCTAGTTGGGCATAATTAGAGCCGTTTAAAAGTGAAATGAGATGTTTCAGTAGATGGTGAGTTTAGTGGCCCATCTCAGAAGGTCTCCAGGATAGATTAGACAACCACTTCTCAAATATTTAGAGTGGTTTAATTCCTGTTTTGGTACAGGACACTATGACTTCCATTTTGCCTTCCTTTTTATATGATGCTCATCATGCTCCTGACAGTTTTTTCAGAGTTATAACAACTTTGACCATTAAAATTTTCCTTTCTTACTATTTCTCTTCAGCTGTTTTAATGAACCACAGGTCTATCCAATAAAGAAGGATACATTTATTTGAGATTTTTATCAGCTGCCGTTTTGTTTCAGATTTGCAGAGTGACCTACGAATTTGATTTATGTGTAGCTTGTTCTTTAATCCAAACCCGGTCATCATCCTTCATCTCTCTGAAAAGTAATTGTGGAACAGAAAACCACAACCAGGCAGTGATTACCAGTGTTGAAACAGAGATCTTACTTCAGAACAGGAAATATACTTTGTAAAGATCAGTGTTATTTTAGAATTCATCCGACACAGGTTAACTTTGTGTTGGCAGTAACAAAAACCAACAGAAGTGAAGCAATGAAGCAAGCTAAACATACATGCTTTCTTGCTATTAGCAGTTTGCTTCCTTAGGGGGGAAAAAAGAACATATAGATTCCTTTCTTTAGTGGCTATGTTATTCAAAAAAATTTTTAATTTAAATAACCTTTGCATAAACATTTATGTAAGATCTGTGAATAAAAACCAAGTTGAATAGCATTTTTACTTTACATAAGAAGTATAAGAGATTAGGTTTCAGCTTTAACTTAAAGCATCCCACTGATGTGGCTAGATCCTTTCCAGAAGTCCATCCATCTCTTGGTTTGGACCATCCATAGAGAACAGGATGGTAGGATGCTTGCAGGAAATGGCAGCAGGGAGAGGAGGGACAGGAAGAAACCATAGACTACTCTGCCATGGGATTCTACCTCTACTGGCTCAGTCTTGGGAGAGAAGTAGGCCAGAGGTAGAAGGTCCTCTACCAGGACCTCCAGATTCCTACCTTGAGACCACAGTGTTTTCCCCTGCACACATGTAGATGGTTTCCTAGTCCTTGGACCTGTCAGAGTCCCTCATGTGACTTGCTTTTCTCTCCCACAGAACCTGTGGGGCTTTCTTTCCTGAGTTCAGTCTAGCTGTAAACACTCCCACACGACCCTTTGAGGAAGAGTTGCTGGACCTGAGCCAGTTGATTCCTTCAGATCTTGTTCTGCAGAGCAACACACAGTCTGTAGTGAGAAATCTCCCCAATCTTTTGTGATAAGAAGTTGATTGACTTAGGGTCAGATTTCTTTCTTAAAAATGTAACAGAAGGCAGAAAAACAAAATCCCTAGGAGAAAGATTCCAGTACTCAGAATTTGGAATGACCCTCATTCCCCATATGAAATACCCTGGATGTTCTCTCTACACATAATTGACTTGCCCTTATGCGGTTGGAGGGTCACTCTCCAGAATTAAATGACATTTATCCAACATAGTTATCCCTTAAGAACTTGACTCAGTAACCAAAAAGAGACTTCTGTTTTTCTGTGATCCTGTTTGAGGTTTATGAATGTCCTTCATATCTTTTTGTGTTGCCTACAGTTTCTACCTAAAAATTTTACAGACAGTGCCAATGTAATCTAGTCACATACCAGAAGATTTAATTAAGTGAATTAATACCACAGTGTATTTCTCAACTATTGACCACAGTCCTGCAAGGATATAGTAACGTGTCAGGGAGTTCCGCGTAGCCAATGGCCAAGAAGCAGTAGCACTGGCTCTTTGGTGTGACCTCATCCTCTTCCTTGTACCTCGGTCTCAGTCCTGTGGCTGTAATGTTCTCTTCTTTTTTTTTCTTTTTTTTTTTTAATTTTTTGGAGGGCAATTGGGGTTAAATGACTTGCCCAAGGTCACATGGCTAGTTTTTGGGTAGAGTGTCTGAGGCCAGATTTGAACTCAGGTCCTTCTGACTCCAAGGCTGGTGCTCTATTGACTGCGCCACCTAGCCGCCCCTGTAATGTTCTCTTCTTAATTTGCCTGTCTAACCAGCCTTCCCCCAGCCCACCTTCCTTCATCACCACATACACTTGTCCTGCCTGGTGCTCTTCCTTGGAGTGCTTTCCTAGGCTGCTGCCTCCAGACAGAACTTTCTTCCTCAGCCTGTTTCCTCAGTGTTTATATTACCTGGTCAAGGTCATAGAATGTTGGGGCTAGAAGTGACCTCAGAGGTCATTTAGTCCCACCCCCTCTTTTAATAAATGTTGAATGGGAACCACGGACAGGTTAACTGACTTGGGTCAAGTTATAGGTTTGAGAACAAGCACAAGGTCATTTTTCCTTGTCCAGACATAGGAGATGCCTTCTAAAAGTAGAACTTGGCTATGCTTAAATTCTTTTATTAGCTGCTGATACTTCTCCCTACCTCCATTTTCTCCATCTATTGTACCTCACCCAGCATCTAACAGTGCTCTGTACTTAGTAGGTGCTTTATAAATGCTGAGTCAGAGTGAGAGCCTAGAAATGGTTCATGGCAACCTCCAGATCTCCACTAAAGGGGAAAGAATTCAAAGTTCATACTATACTGACTTCCTATCATTGGTCTTGTCTTCATGTGAAAGAAAGATGGAGTGCTTACATCCTTGTACCAAGCCAGCCAAGCAGAAGGGAGGGAGAAGAGAGAGCAGAAAAGCAGCCCCCACCCCCAAACATCAAATGGATAAGGGGCTCTGTGTGTGTGTGTTCCTATTTCTCACCATCTAATATTTCACTCTTTGTGTTTTATATAACAAGTTTATATCTTAGACTTGTAGTTGCTGCTGTTAAGCAAAGGGCTGAAAGTGAAGCCCTGTGCTGGGAGATCTTTTCAGTTTACTCTCTTTCAGCCCTTTTTTTTTTTTTTTTTTTTAAACCTTAAGCTTCTAAAAAGCAGACCACTATTTTGCAGGTACTTTTCATATATTTTCCTAACCCAATTTACCTAACTTACCCAGTAAACCACTATTGGTCATTTTGAGCCTAGACTGCAAATAATTTGTGCCTAACATAGTTTTGTGTTTATGATTCCGTTTCCATTAGTTCTTAATGTATATGCCTTTTTTTTTTAATGTAATTTGTTGAAGTAATAGGTAGTTGACATATTTGTCATCTGGGCAATTCAGAAGCATCTGTGTATGAACGCTTTCAGAAAGGTCCTTTAATTGACCCACCAGCAGATGGTTTGAGAGGGCACCGCTGGGTCACTGGGACACCACAGTCCCAAGGCTTATTTGATCCCTTGCTGCCACCTGCTGGGGTTGGGCTGGGAGTGCTGGCATCACAGGACAGAGAGCCTTCTAAATGACCATACTTTGGTTTTGTTTTTTAAAAACATTTAGTCTTTGCTATGTGGTGCTGCAAATTGTGGGAAGAATGAGTTACAAACATTCTCCACCCCATACCTTGATTGTGTATCACAGTGAGCTAAGCAGCTGATTCAGGAAATTTAGAGAATCCTAGGCCTTCACAGATAGAAGAGGCTCTCTGTGAAGATCCCTCAGCCAAGAGGTCAGAACAAACCCCTTCTCAGAATAATCTTTTTAAGCACATAAGACAAAATACAGAGAATTACAAAGGAAACCTGTTGTACTGAAGTAGTTACCAATGTTTTTAGCCAAATTTGCAGGTCTCAAGTTATAAACTCCTGATCTAGTCCAAAAGCTTTGCTTTAACCATGACAGAAGTGAGCTTCCACAAAACCAAGTGGTTTGTCCATCACTCTATTAGTGCAAAGCCAGGATAAAATTTCTAGGATTTTCTCTAAAGCTAAACTTTCCCCTGTCAGAATAGTCAGTTTCTTAAAAAAAAAAAAAATTCTCCCATCTTTCATCTCTGCCCTCCTTCTCCCCCCAAAAATGCACATTTAGAAAGCAGCAGGGGAGGTCTGTTGATGTTCCTGGTGTTTTCCCTAGATGTTCCAAAAGAGTCAGAAAGAGACAGCACTCTGGCCCCAGAAGCCCAAGGCTCCTTTTTCTAATTCCAGGACTGGTCAGTGGAATTTCAAAGTCATAACTAAAAGTCATGACTAATTTTCCCTTAAAGGAGGAATGATTAAATTAGCATTGGTGGCTTATAGCATGCTGCTCCTTTCCTCGTCAGTCAGCAGGGATTCAATTATTTACACACTGGAGCAGCACGATACTGAGTTGTACGCTATAGCAGAATGGTCTACACAGTGTTGGGTCCTTTTCTCTCCTTTTAGGTAGCCTCATTTACTTTTCTGTTGGTGTGGAGGAATTGTACAGCACTGCATGCCCCTTTGACACAGTCAGAGCAGACTGTGGTATATTTCAAAGCACTTTGCTTTCACTCCTGAATTTTCCCGGATATTCTCGCGTCCTAGGCCAGTCAGTGTCCTTTCCATGATCCAGGGGTTAATGGAGAGCATGATGGACTGACCAGGCATCCCCTGTAACTAGCGAGCTTAGAGGCCCATATTTCCTGGTTCAGGCACTTTTTCCATTTCCAGTGGCACCTGTAACCACTGTACTAACTGGTTACTCCACAGTAATGACCCTTTCTCACCCTCTCCTGGACCCTTGAGGCCACTCTACAGCCGCTGGCATTGTAACTTCATGTGGCACTCCCAGGGTTGGCAGAAATGAATTATTACTACTACTATTGTTATTAATGAGGTATCATAATAATAATAAACATTGAACACTAGTAATTTGCTAGGTATTTTCATCTAGAAAAACTCACCTCTGCTTTAAATTTGGTAGCATGCATAGATTTCCAGCCTCTTGTGAATTCAAATACATGGTAATTGTATGTGTGATATGACTAATAGTATAGTGTCAGAAGCCAACATGGCACAATTCTTTCACTGTAGTCAAGAAATCCCACTGAGAGCTTGACATTTGTCAGGTCGTAATTTTTGTTACATTGAAGTCTGCTTTCGGCAAACAAATAATTGCGTTTTAAGCAAAGTATAGTGATTGTCTGCCTTCATAATCTAATCTGTTCCTTTTTTCCTTTTTTTTCCTTTAGATATACCTGAAGGAAATCTTGAGAGAAATAGGCATTTACAATGTTAAGGGAACCCACAAAAATACCTGGGAACTGAAGCCAGAATACAGACATTACCAAGGAGAGGATAAGAGTGACTAGGAAGAGCTCGTCCCTGTGCCAGCAGGGACCTGGTGACACATTCATTGGCTTGTGACTGTCCTCAGCGAACTCAAAGCTGTCCTCAAAACCTGGAGCAGTCTCTTAAGAGAGCAAAGTGACGGGTATTTTTTAATTCCTCCGGCTTCACTTTCTTGTTTATTTTTTGAATAAAGTTTCTAAAGGTTTTTTTGGGGGGGGGGGGTGGTTATTTATAAAAGAAATTTGTAAGTCAATGCAAGGGATTGTTTCACTTTAAAATTAGTTTTGTTTTCAAGTTGTTGACTTTAAAATGTAAGATAAGGAAGGGTTTTCTAACACCATAGAAAGACTTGAATTAATAGCAAATGTCTTGTTGAATGAAACTTTGCCCACGGCAATTGCTAGAAAATGCAGACTGGGTATAACCAAGGGAAAGGGAGGGAGGCAGTCATAGTCTCCTGAATGAAAAAAGCAAGACTTCTTTATTCTGAAATATTCTGAAGAACAGAGTTACCTGTTAAAATTTTTTAATGTGATCATGTTTTAAGTTTAAATTTATCAATAAAAGAGACCATTTTAATTTGTACCAGAGTATTTCATAAGTATTCCTGCCACTTGGACCGTGACGATTCTAATTTGAGTAGTAGAAAAATGAAGAACTACTTGTCTGTTGTTTCTGTTTAACTCAATAGAAATCAAATCAAAATACTTTACCAAAACTGAAGCATGTTTTTAAAAAAAAAGAATGAGATAGGTAAACTGTGCTTCACGAAGCATATAGCATAAACTTCTCACAGGTAGCTTAGTGGATGGAACTCTGGGCCTGGAATCAGGAAGACCTCAGTTAAAATCCAGCCTTTGACACTAGCTTTGTGACCCTAGACAAGTCAGGGAATATCTGTTTGCCTTAATCCACTGAAGGAAGAAATGATGAACCCCGCTCCAGTATCTTTGTTAAGAAAAAACCATAGGTAGTATTGATCTGTTATTGTTAAATGGGGTCACAAAGAATCAGAATGAATAATTGAACAGCCAGTCATTTAAAAGGCTTATTGACTCTTGTGTCTTACAAAAAGAGGACCATGGTGAGGGAGAAGGAAGGAGATGTAAAAGAATGGGAGAATTTGTAAAGTCCCATCATTGTGGAATGCTGTAGAGCTACGGTTAATTCCATTTATTTTTAATTCTATAAATATATAACCTGACAATTTAGCCTAAGAAAACACAATACAAAACCTTTTGTGATAAGAAAGATCTGGAAATAAAGTGGTTGTCTTCAATTGGGGAGTGGTTCAACATATTATGGTATATGACTAGTGGGATATTCTTGTGCAGTAAGAAATGACAGATATGATTAATTCAAAGACACATGGAAAATCTGTATGAATTAATGACAGGTGAGCTAGCAATATGCATAAAATGGCTACAAGATGAAAAAAATAATTCTTAAAGACAAATTCTGAGTAATTGAAAAATCTAGTATCGGTCTCTAAGCACAGATAATGAAATAAACCTCCTTTCCCTCATCAGAGAGATGAGACTCTAATGGAGGATTTGATTGCAGGATTGGGTTGGGAGTTATAGTCAAAAATAAGTATGACCTAGGAACAAAAGGCATTAGTAATATTTATTTTAAAAAACAAAAGAGAGCACAGTTGACATATTGACCACAGTAATGTAAAAGAAAGAAAACACACTGAAAGGCACCAAGACAAGGTCCTCAGAACAAGACGACAGTTTCCCCTTTTTCCCACCATGGCATCTACCCTTGAATGACACGGAACCACCTCCACTTTCTCTCCTCTTCCTGGCTGCCCAAGTCTCACACAAGCAAAGGGTTCAGAAAGCAGCATTAATGTAAAAGTGTCACCCTCAAATAGAAATGGAGGTCACCACACCATGAAGAGAGCCAGATATGTTCATGCATTTTCTTAATACAACAGCACATTCAAATCAGGTAAGAACTTCATTTTCATCAGGTTTGGGCCACACAGGAGTATTGTGGGTCGCATGTAGCCTAGGGGCTTCCATGTTTGTTCAGTGCATAGAGTGTTGGAGTAGGAGTAAGGAAGACCTGGCTCAATGACAATGGATAAATAGATTAACCTCAGTTTCTTCATCTTTGAAATGCAGGTGATAATATATGTGCCTACCTCATCCTTAGGAACCTGTCCCAGGAATGTTACAACATTCAAATGAGATGGCTTTGCGAGGTGCTTTGCAAACTTCAAAGCATTTAACAAATATTACAGATAAGGTGACTTGCAAATCACTAAAAATTTGCTAAGCTTCAGAGATATCGGTAATCCTCACTCTAATAGAGAAACGGCCCTTTAAGATATAATCTATTTTAGTATAAAAATGACTGGAAAAGGGACAACAGCCATACTTCCCCTTCAACATTGGTCTTAATCAGTTCCATATGGACAGTTACTAAATGTTCTGATTGCCTTAGTTGTATGCGCTCTGTAAGATTTTGTATATACAAATATTACTCAATTTCAAAAGACCTGTGATTTCACAATTCATATAGCAAGCCCTCAATGCTTTAGACATTTTTATAAGTAGTTACAACCAAAAATATCTCAGCACCTTTTGACTATAATAAAAGTCTTTTTCTGACTTCCTGTGTCTGCTGACCTATCAGTTGAATCAAAATGCCCCTATATCTAAAGTATGGAATAAAGGACTTTCTTGTGGTTGTGGTTGTTCTTGCTGCTCCTGCTGGGTGTGTCTGAGTGTGTGTGTGTGTGTGTGTGTGTGTGTGTGTGTGTGTGTGTGTGTTCCCATTTAAGATTTTCTTGGCAAAGATACTGAAGTGGTTTGCCATTTCTTTCTCCAGCTCATTTTACAGATGAGGAAACTGAGGCAGGCTGGGTTGAGTGACTTGCCCAGGATCACACAACTAGTAAGTGTCTGAGGTCAAATTTGAACTCAGGTGTTCCTGACTCCAGGCCCAGCATTCTATCCACTGGAGCACTTAATTACCCTAACAAAAAGGGCAAGGATTTACGTTCATCTGATTACTGCACTCATATAGCATGCCTTAAAGTTTGGAGATGGACTTAGTTGAAAACTGTGTTTTTAAAAATTCAAGGGGCAGAGCCAAGAGGGCGGCATAGAAGCAGCAAGGTCCCGCAGCTCCCACACTGCCACCCTAAACACCCAGAAAATATGAGCCCAGACAAAGTCTAAGAAAGTCTAGGACTCTCAGACTCACAAAAATATAGAAAACACATCTCTCGCTGAAGGCAGCTCGGCAGCAGGGGCTCATCGTGGTGGCTGGGAGTGGAAGCCCGCCTAGCCTGAAGCCGAGATCACAGCCAGGCCCAGGACGGCGGGAAGGAGCTGAGCCAAGCCAAGCAGAGCTGCGCAGCAGCCAGTCTTCATAGGAGAGGAGCTACAGCCTCCAGCACCTCCACATATGCCAAAACGTGAGGAACAGAGACCCAAGAGGGGCAGCACTCACCAAAACAGAGACCGGCCCAGCCCAAAACCCCAGCAACGGCCAGGAGGAGGGAGCCTCCCAAACAGCAGCTTAAGTCTGCTTCAGAGATCTATTGCGCCTGAGGGAATCTTCACATATGCAAACCAGGTTTAGAAGGTCAGTGAAAGTGAAAGTGAAACTTTGAAAATTAATTTGGGGGAAAAAAGCAGTTCACCAATCTGCCCTGGGGGCAAGGAAACAGTGGGGGAGGAGAACTACTGGAACCAGCAGCAGCAGCCCCCACCAAGCTGCTTCAGAGCCCCTGGCCTGTGGATCCCAGGGGGCTGAATCGATTGATCAGGGCCAAGTGCTCTTGCGTTGAGCGGCCTCAATCCAGATTGTGGCCTTGGGTGGTGGTCCTGGGGTGTGCTTTCAGCAAGCCAAAGCTGGGAGGACCTGCAACACCCCCCTAATAGCTCTGGCATCTGGGAAAACCCCAGCGATTTGGAACAGAGCTTTCCCCCCCAGAAGCAGAGTTTCACAGAGCTAAAAAAAAAAAAATCCAACCAATTAACTGACTGGCCAACATGAGGAAAAGGAAGCAAAATAGGAACTGCAATAAAACTCTAGAATCCTTTTTTGTGGACAAAAAGGATCAAAGTATGGAATGGGAGAAAGACAACCCAGTC
>CM053600.1:137211666-137233842 GCA_028646575.1 Pseudocheirus occidentalis
GATGATCACTGTCACAATATGTCCACTATGAAGATGTCCTGTATAATCACACATCTACAGCTTGTATTGAATTGATTGTCCTTCCAGTGGCGGTGGGTGGCAATGGAGGAATCGAAAGCACCTAGAGTTTGAAGTTCTGCAATACCTCCAACTAGGAATTAAGATATACAGGGGCTGGGATAGGGAGACCCTCCCTGCCCTACCAGAAAGTAAGAAAGTAGAGCAGGGGAGGGGCTTTACAGTGGGATTGCTGTTTTGGGGTTGGGGCAGGGACAAGACAGGGAGAAAATTTGTAATTCAAAAATGTAATGACAATGAATGATGTAAACAAGAAAATGAATTAAAAAATAAATTAAAAAAAATTCAAGTCATGAACAATGACTTTCTTATGTTACCTGAGCCAAAAGGCCTCTAATCAAAATTCCCAAATCCCCCAGCTATAATTGTATAGATAATGACCATGTGTGCAAAGGCATGAGGCCCACTGGGCTCTGGGAAATACAGAGATAAAATGTTTTACGGATTTCAGCTCTCATTTCTATGCAGTGCATAATAAATGAGCAAAATTTTTCTCCTACCCTCTCTTTTTCTCGTACCACCATAGCTTTCTTAGAGATTTAGTAGTAGAAGTAATAGATAACATGTTGCATCCCCTTGATTACTGCCCTAGAATCTCTAGTGAGGAAGAAAACTGATGAAGTATGACCAACATAGGCCAGGGATGGAACTCTTTATATTTAAGACAAAAACCAGGACGGCATATTTGTGTTATTCTATCTCAGAATTTGATATGGGAACATTGGTATTTGGCAATCACTCAACTAAGGATAGGGCCAGAATAAGATTCTTCCTAAAGCACAAGGAAGAAACCTATACTTCAGCTTTTTTTTTTAACCAGCTGCATGTAAAGCATATGCTTCAGCATATTCTCACTGCATTATTAGGTCTATGCCCTAAAGAAATCAAAGAGGAAAAGAACCCATATGTACAGAAAATATTTATAGCAGCTCTTTTTGTGGTGCCAAAGAATTGGAAACTGAGGATATTCCCATCAATTGGGGAATGGCTGAACAAGTTATGGTGTATGAATGTGTTGTAATACTATTCTGCTATAAGAAACGATGAAGGGGATGATTTCAGAGAAACCTGGGAAGTCTTATATGAACTGATGCAGAGTGAAGTGAACAGAACCAGGAAACCATTGTAACACAGGGACAGCCATATTGTAATAATAATCTATTGTGACAGATTTAGCTATTCTGATTGATTCAGTGATCCGTAACAAATCCCAAAGACTCATGATGAACCCAGCTCCTGATATAGAGGTGGTGGACTCAGAATGAGAACCGAAGCATGGTTGTTCTTTTTTTTTTTATATCAGCCAATGTGGACATTTTTGTTGACTATACACATCCATTACAAAATTTTATTTTTCTTTCTCAATTTGTGATAAAAGGGGGATAGAATTCATATCAAAAAATAAAATTATTTTTTTTTAAGATTACATGGAAGAGGGGCAGCTAGGTGGTGCAGTGAGTAGAGCACCAGCCCTGGAGTCAGGAGTACCTGAGTTCAAATCCGGCCTCAGACACTTAACACAAAAGCTAACCATGTGACCTTGGGCAAGTCACTTAACCCCAACTGCCCTCCCAAAAACAAACAAAAAAAATTACATGGAAGGAATCAATGTATGCAAATATCATTTTTATTGAAATTAGTTTTTACAGGGCCTTATTAAACATGAAAAAGTGATATATAAGCTTTATTTATGAATTGTTTTCAATTTCTGTGGTGTGTATATAGTTATCCATTTAGAGAGCATTTGGTACTAAATAATGGGAGAACTGGATCAACTTCTCCAAAAACAAATCCCTCAGATACAATACAGAGGCTAACCTTCCAAAGAACCTCTCTGAACTTGAAATAAGCTAGTTCTCAGACAACAAATATGACAGGAAATCTTAACACCTGAGGTGTATAACTTTGTTTTTTGAGTTTGTTTGCTATTTTGATAACTTTCAATGTAATTTAGTTCCTTTGGAATATTATTTTGTGTATTAGAAAAACATTATTCTGAGAAACAGCCCATTGGCCTTATAAGGCTGCCAAAGCTGTTAATGATATATTTGAAAAAAAAAAAAAAAGGTTAAGAACAACCTGGTCTGTTTCCAGGTTTGTACTAGAAGCCTTTTGGGCTTGTTAAGACTATCAGACCTTATGTTTCACTGGCATGCCATTTCAATAACTCAGGGTCACTTCCCCATTAGATAAATGATCAAAGGATATGAACAGGTAAACAGTTCTTAAAAAAAGAAATGCAAGTTATCAACAACCAAGAGAAAAAGTGCTCCAAATAATAATTTAATTTAAAATAATTTAAAGTTCCACCTCATACCCATCAGATTAGCAAGGATGTCAAAAAATGAAAATAACAGTTGTTGGAGACAGACATTGTTGATGAAAACCACAAATTGACAAAGCCATTTTAGAAAGCAATTTAAAATGATACTTCTCCCCACCCCACCCCTACAAAAAAATCATACCCTCCAAACTTAAAAGAAGTAGGGAAAGGATGTACATGTACAAGAAATATTGACAGCACTTTTATTGTTGATTTAGGGGGGGTTGTTTTTTGCTTATTTGAAGGGAGGAGGGCAGGCCAATTGGGGTTGTTACTTGCCCAAGGTCACATGACTAGTAAGTGTTAAGTGTCTGAGGTTGGATTTGAACTTGGGTCCTCCTGACTCCAGGACCTACTAGTACTCTATTCACTGCACAAACTAGCTGCCCCTGATAGCACTTATTGTTGTGGCAAAGGATCAGAAGCTAAGGAGGTGCCTAATAATGAAATCACTAAACAATTTATGGTATATGAATGTAACAGAATCATTGCATCATAAAAAAATGACAGAAGCAATATATTTTTTTAAACCTGGGAGAAATTGTACAAGCTGACCTAGAATGAAGAAAGCAAAGCCAGGAGAATAATTTATACAATGACTATAATGGTGTAGAGGAAAATAACTGCAAGACCTAAGAGCTCTCTTCAGTGCAGTAACCAGTAATTACTCCAAAGCAAAGATGTCATGCATGCCACATACAGACCACATGTCATACAAACCACATCCAGACCAAAACACTCCAGAGTGAGCCAAACCAGATTAAAATGGAACTGGGAAGTAGTCAACAAAATAAATTAAAACATAACACGTAATATTAATATGTGGTTTTCTAAGTCACTGTATGCCCACAATGGTCCTTACGTATGATGCTATTTGGATGTGGGTTATTGATGGAAATAAATCCATCATAAATCCCCCTGCTCCAGGGGACCAAAATGAAGTGTGCTTCCCACTTCTTAAGAAGTTGGAGTAGAAGTGAAGAACAGAATATACATTTTCAGACATGTCCAATGTGGGAGTTTGTTTTGCTTAATTATGTTTATTGATTCTAAGAGAGTGTGAAGAGGGAAGGTAGGGATAGTGAGCCAGAAAAAAATGAAAGAATAAGCATCAGCAAAGCATTTTTTTAAGCGTATAGGATGGTTGTGATAGATTACTATCATGGTATAAGGAATGATGAGCAGAATGGTTCCTGAAAAACCTGGCAAGACTTATATGAACTGATGCAAATTGTAGTGAGCAGAACCAGGAGAACATTAAACACAGGAACAGCAATAGTATATGATGATCAGCTGTGAATGGCTTAGCTGTTCTCAACAATACAAAAATCTCAGACAATTCCGAAGTATTCATGATGGAAAATGCCATCCACCTCCAGAGGAAGAACTGATAGAGTCTGAATGCAGATCAAAGCCTACTATTTTTACTTTCTTCATTTTTTGTGATTCTTTTCTTTTGGCCTGTTTCCTCTTTCACAACATGAGTAATATGGAAATATGTTTTACATGATTGCACATATATAACCTTTATCAAATTGCTTACCATCTTAGGGAGGAGGTGGTAAGGGAAGGAGGAAGATCATTTGGAACTCAAATTTTATTAAATGAATGTTTAAAATTGTCTTTACATGTAATTGGGGGGGAGTTAAAATACTACCCAAAAAAACCCAACTATATACACAAAAAAAGAAAAAGTAAGAAAATAAAAACAAAGTTGCGTGTGTCACTGGGAGGTTAAGATTTGCCCAAGTATATGGCAGTGTAAGAATTTGAACTCATCTCCCTGGCTCCAAGAGCCACTTTCTTTCCAGTAAGCCACAATACCTATTGTGCCTGTGTGAGACTCAAGACTCTTATGATTATGGCAGCAGTTTATCTGTTCTTTGCAAGTGTTTCCTCTCCTGGGTTCATTAGCTACCATTATGGTGATGGCATGGTCAAGCAAGAACATCAGGTTCTGCCCACCCTGATGGACTGTTCTCAGCCTATTTATGCCAATTGACACATGATCAATTAACCTCTCTCTAGCTGTATTTCCTCTTCCTTCCTTATCAGAGATGCTGTCATCTGACTGCAAAGTGTAGTAGAAATACCTCTGTATAACTTAAGATTTCTTAGGCATTGAACTGCTCATTGTAAGGCTATTTAAAGCCTTCACCACTATTTGGGGCTGCCTTTACCACTCATTTTCTTTGGATTCCTTGGCTTAAATAGAACAAGAGAGCTTACTGAACTCTACCTCTTAGGTAAAATAATCAGATACGCAGTATTTTGGATAGTTCATGGGTATTCTTTGGCATTTAAAGGCCTGCTTTTGTGTAACCTTAAAACGTTTCATCAGTCCAGCCAATTTATAGTTCCCCTTTCCTTCAGCACATCATAAAGTATCTGTTTGGGTATCTAAATATATCCATTCTACACATAAATCCGTAAGAATTGTATAGCAGCCTCCCTATTTCAATGCTGGTAGACTGACCGTGTTGCTGGCCTTTGCTATTTTAAATGGTCTTATTCAGTAGTGAATTGCTAGAGTATTGCTAGCAAAATGCCCCCTTTGGGGTCACTCTCCCAAGTTGGAAAAGGCAATTTGAGTCCCAGAAGAGTAGCTGCTACTTATTTCATGACTCTAGGGGTAACTATGTGGGTAACTGATCTATTAACACTGATGAGGCCTCCAGTCCCCATTGGGTATTTCCCTTTACCAATCAGCCAGTAGACTCAATTTATTCTTTAACAAAGGCATTTACTCAAATAGAATAATAAAAAACACTAGTTACAAAGCATTGCCAAAAAACGCTAGGAATGCAGTCTCCCACAAACATACTGTGTACACAGGAATAGTGGGGAAGAGTGTGGTACAAACGTAAAAAAATAGTAGTGAGGCATACACATAGGGAATGCATATGGCCAAGGCAACTCATTACTTTGGAACTTCAAGGCCTTAATATATATTTTTTTTCTGGAGGGTCCTCTCCAACTTTTTTTTCTGTGGGGCTTAATGTCAGCAATGGATGAGTTACGTCACTATTCGGTTGACATCTTCAATAGATGGTTGGTCCTCACAGGGTATGACTTCTTCTTGGCTAGATGGTTGAATCTACTCCTGGGCTGGCTCAAGTAGGTTCATCAGCTTCTGACTTGGTTCCTCACTAGGCTCAACTGCTGCTAGACTCAACTAGACACAGATACTGCTGGACTGAGCTAGACAGGTCTCTCCATTGCCAAACGGCCAGGCAGGTCTCTGCCACTGAGAAGCTATTTTCAGACAGGAGCAAGCAAACTGCTGGAACAGAATAACATGGCGGTTGTTGCTGGGTTAGTCTGGACAGGTGACTCAATCACTGGGCTCTTCTCTGGAAGTTGTATCTCTATTAAATTGGCAGTCACCGTCTCTCACCACCTTGAGCCAATGGCTCCACTGGGTGGTACCGGGCTGTCTTTAATTGGGGAGTAATTCTTCCATTCTGGAGTGCTACCATCCTCTTTCTGCTAAGCTCATGATCCCTGGTTTAATGGCGCTGGCAGAAGTCTCTCCTCCATGATTTCCTTAGAGCCTTGATGAAATCTGTCACCCGCAGACAGGAGATGGGATAGATTGATCAACCCTTCCTACTTTGGAATTAGTTCCTACAACTAAGGATTCTTCCTATGATGCTCTGTCCCAACAGCCAGTTCCACTTCCCAGACTGCATCGAGGTCTTGTGTAGATGATCTTCTGGGGACAAAGGTAGGAATACAGCTTGTGGCCTAGAAGCAAGCTCACTGTCATTACTGGCCTGTTCAAAGGCAATTGAGCTATCCGCACATCTGACCCTTTCTAATTGTGGAATATTCATTTTGTATCTGAAGGGCTTTCTTTTTTCCATATTAATGTGTCTCTTCTTTTTGCACCTCTTGCATTTGAACTCTCCTGAAGTGTCTCTGTAGCGCACTATTCTTAAAGGGACCTCAAAGAAGACTTAGATGGCCCATTTAATGCTGAAGGCAGTGGGCTCTTTTATTTGCTCTTCTAAAGAAAGGCTGCTGGGGCTTAACTGAAAATACCCAATGGGGCATGGTAAAGGCAGCAGAGAAAACAAGGGGAGGCTCCTAGGGGAGCCAGCCTGTCTTCTCTTCACACTAGAGCTAGTGTTGATGCAGGGAAGAAAAGTAAAACCAGAGAAGTAAAACTCAGGGCCTCAGATACAATGGCATTCAGTCTATAGAAATTGGGGGGAATCCAGCATGGTCTTTCAGGTGGCTGCTTCAGAACTTGGCCAGCATTACACTAAGCTCTCCTTGAGACACCTAGGTCCAGTTTCATTTCGTGTTCAGGAAGCTGAGGAAGGCCAGGTATTTCAAGGCAAAATGGAGAAGAAGGTTCTGCTTAGGTGGGTCTAATTGGTTTCATACCTCTGAGATCACAGGCAGAGAGGAACCAATTAACTAGAAACTGGAAACTTCTGATTTGAAGCCATATAAGATTCCACATATGGGGGGGGCAGAGAAGGGGTTCCAAAGAGAAGGCAGAGCAGAAAGGAAGGAATGCCAGGCAGGAAGAGTGTGGCTAGGGAATAGCCAGCCAGTGAATGTAAAAAATATCTATATTTCTGTTTTCTGGATTACTACAATGACTAAGAGGTGTTGCCAGGGAAGCTGGGGCAGTCTTCCACTGGGACTCCCTTATCTATTCCAGAACCCCCTTACCCTGCTTATACTTCCCCGATTCCTGGAGGTCAAAAAGTGAGAGTCTAGATTTCTAGAAATTACTATGAGATTGGAGAGAACAGAAGGCTACTGAGGGGGTAATCTCATTTCTCATAAAGGGAAATAAATGTAAAGATTTCTTAGTGTCACCTGTCACATCAGAATAGAGGAAATCAGTGAGATTGTTGAGAACTAGTGCCTTTATATTTAATGCTTTCTGAAGGATTTTTAAACCTACCAGAAAATGGTGAAATAATATCAGAATTTGCTATCAGCATTTGGGCATCAGAGGAATTTGAAAGTTCAATGTTGACAGTTAACTGTCATTCCCTAAAATTACATTCAATAAAAATGAAATAAACAGAAGAAAAAGAAAACCAAGTTTGTTGGTTTGTATCACTGATCCCCTTTGATGCTCAGCAAAGTCATAACTGGTTTTAATGGTCTGTAAACAAATTGCCTTTAAACCTTTTTCTCCTTTACAGATTGCAAATGGAGAAAGGAAGCAGGGCAAAAAATATTGCCTTTCGTTGTCCTTAATGAGGTAGGAAAATAATTGAGGTAAGGAATTCACAGCTCAAGTAGAAAACAGATTCCTTTTTTGCTGCATGCCCTAGCTGAATGCTAACATCCCTGATACCATCAAATGATAGGATCATAGGTTTAAATCTGGAAGGGACCTTAGTTGGCTTGTTTTTTCTAACCTTTACCTCAAAGAGCCTATATAGAGGATTATCTCCATAATCATCCAATTACCAGGTAGCTTCCCCAGGCCAATTATGAATTTTGCTCCAGTCTTTCAAGCTAGCATCATTTTCTCCAAGACCACTCACATTCCCACCCCACCCCACCCCTGCACCACACCTCATCCTACCCATATATCTGTAACCAACTCACCATGTGATTTTACTGGGAACTGTGTATGTATAAAACTGCAAAAGAACATACTACTGACAACATCAAAGCAAGTCAACAAGGATTTATTGATGATGATCTTTGAAGTCCCTTCCAGTTCTAAAATTCTATGATTCTAGTTGCCTAGCACTGTGTTTAAGTGCTGGGGTAAGCACCCTCCCAATTTGGTTTACACACTTGAAATCAGAAGACAATCTAAGGTCACATTAAGGACTAAACTTTGTGGATAAGACAATGGGTGTAATGTCATAGAATAATCAGTCAACAAGTATTTTCTTTAGTAGCGTAAGCAAGAGAGGTTTTGAGAAATGCAATACAAAATAAAAGTGGAATAAATCAAAAGAAGTAAAAACAAAGTTGTTTTTCAAGTGCTCTCTTTCAGTGTAAGAAGTGTGGTATCAGAGATGAGATTTGGGGGCCGTACAGTTATGATGCATCCAGCAAAGGAGGGAAAGGGAATTAGGGAGCAAGGTGGCAGAACTCTAAACCTTGGGAACCAAGCCAGTTCAGGGGTTCCAGAAGTTGAAGAATCTGTCTTGTTCAGTGATCAAGCTAAGATTTGGAAGTTAACAAGGGACAAAGCCCTGGGCTTAAGAGGTCATATCCCTGAGCTTGCTCTTGGTGTCCCAGGAAGCTAACATGGTCAGGGGATTCAGGGCTGGTTCCTTCATTGGAGGTCTTCAAGTGAAAATAAGACAACAACTTGTCAAGATTATCAAATATACTGAGATTCACGTTCAGGTTTAGATTGGGCCAAATGGATATAGAGATTTCTTCTGACCCTTGAGATTCCTAATTGAAGAACATGTAAGCTTGTTGAAGGCAATGATTGTCCATTTTTGATGTTATATTCCCAGAGTACTCTGCTGCATATATAAGGTGCTTAATCACTGTTCATTCAGATTCTGTGTTTTTCCTACATCTTAATGATGTAGGAAATCTTGTAGCTAAATCTTGATCCCCAAGTAGAATCAAAGTCAAGAAAGCTGGAAGGGACTAAGTTCAGTCCCACATTGCCCACTTAAGTCAGCCAATGACTTAAGGGTCTGGACTATTGTGATGGCTTTGACTGCAGAGGGACTTAGGAAAGAGGGACCCCACAGACATGAGGAGGCCATATTCTTCCCTAACGACAGAACCATGTGTGACTGTTATATGGGAAGAAGAAGATCAACCCGAGACACAGAACCAGGGAACAGGTGGGACAGCCTGAATAGTCAGCCTAGCAACGGCAGGGGCTACAGATGGTTTCCCCTAAGCCCAGGATTCTGGGAACACAACTGACTCAGAGCCGAGCCAATATAGTTAAGAAGCTTAAAATGTTGCTCTTGGGTATTTCCCCCCTGCTCTCATCTTCCTGCTCCTTCAGACCATGTATGGAGAGAGGAGGTGGGGAAGCCTGCCTCTCTGTTGGAAGTCAAGGACGACGCTAGAGTTGCCTTAGTAACCATTGTTTCTATGGGTGGCTAATTAAACACACCTGTTTGGAACTCAGGTGGCACCAGTCAGGTGGGGAGAGAGAAATCTGGCTGCTTCTTCCTAGGAAGAAATGCAGATCAATTTAGATTTTCACAGCACTGAGACAATACCATAAACTCAGGGCTAAAACCTTTAGATTATAGAGCACCTTCTTAAGCTATATTTAAGGGAACTGTAAGCCCCCAGAAACATTGTTCAAAGTGAATAGGGTATGGGAGCTGTTGCCCATTCAGCCCATACTTGGTAGGAGAGAGCCTTACATGACACAGTCTTGACTTTGGGACTTTGGCAGGGGTACTACCTTACGTTTTTGAGACTGGAGGACACACCTTTTGCCTATTTATAGGTCCCTGTCTTTGCCTTGGTTGGGGTCAAGAAGTTAGTTGTACAGTGCTTCCCTTAGGATGTTGAAGTCAGGAAACTGTAGCTAGAATTGTAAAGCAACCCATGAGAACTGCTTTAGGATATCCTCATGTGGGTTGTACTCTCAGATAGGGCACAAATCTTTGGTTTCTCTCTGTGAGAGGCTGTAATGGAGCAAAGGAAAGCCATTTGGGGCTCCAGACCTAGAAAGGGTCAGAGGAGTAAAGATCGAGTTTATGTATTATAATGGTGCAAAAAACTTTTCTTTGCAATTTTTATTACTTGTTATTTAGGATCATAAAGCAGAAGAGATCTAAGAAGTCATCCAGTCCCACCCCCACTCTTTACAATTAGGAAACCTGGGAATTAGGGGAAAAGGTGGCAGAACTCTAAACCTTGGGAATCAAGCCAGTTCAGAGGATCTAGAAGTTGAAGAATCTGTCTTGTTCAGTGATCAGGCTGAAGTGATCAAGCTCAGGGTAAGTGACTTGCTCTAGGCTTCACCAGTAGTGAGTGCAGGAACTGGGATTCAGTCCCATATCTTCTCTGTCCAAATGCTTTATCACATCCTGAGAGCTTATCTGATCCTAATGTCTTTTGTGGATAAACTGAAGAAAATGCACTTTCAGGGTCTAGAGTGTATAGTGAGTGGGCAGGCTTAGAAGAAAAAGAAGAATCAAGCAGCAAGATTGGGCTTCAGTTATGGAGCAGCCACAGAAGGTCGGGGAAAGGTAATCAGGGCATCTAGAGAGCCAGATCTCTAAACTCAGGTAGCCAAGCAGGCTTAGTATTGAAGAATGACTGGTGCTTAGTGTGGGCCAGGAACAAACAGGGCTTTCAAAATGAACAGGACAGAGAACGAGGTTTCCTGGACCAGTCCATGGAGGAGCTGCTGCCTTCACCAAATGACCCAAGTTCAACAGGACCCAAGACACCGGACTGGATCCTCTATAAAACAAGACAGTGATCGAGTTTGCCTTTCTGGAACAAATATAACTCCCTTAAGGCAAGGAGTCCCTGGAATCATCTGTTACTGTCTGCTAACTAGAGCAATGTGTTAAAAACAACTTCTAGTTACTTAAGGACCAGCATTTACCAGCTAACAGTTCATTGTTTAAGCTTACATTTGTATTATCAGTCAACAAGCATTTATTAAGCATTTACTTTATGCCAGGAAATAGCTGTGAAGAGAAGCAAATGAAAGAAGCAAGATTCAAACCTCCTTCTGGTTGACGTTTAAGGGCAGTGTTTTATCCCCTGCCCCATGGAATTATAGTAATAACAGTTAACATTTATATAGCATCTAATTTTTTGCTGGATACTGTGTTAAGCACTTTACAAACATTATTTCATTTAATCCTCCCTCAACCCTGGGAGGTAGGTGCTCTTTTTATTTCCATTTTACAAATGAAGAAACTGAGGCAAACAGAGTTCCAGTGACTTGCTCAAGGTCACACAGTTCCTAGGTGTTAAGAGCTAGATTTGAACACAGGTGTTCCTGACTCTAAGCCCTGGGTGCTCTATTCACTGCACCACCTCTCCTCATCTTCCAGCATTATTCCTGTCTTCCCTATTGCCCTTGACTCTGACCTATTTGAGGTTTTGGAGAAGAGCTTGTTGGACCCTTTCAAGTTCACAAACATTTATTACACCACCCCCCCCAAATAGGTGAGGAACTATTTTAGGTACTGGGAGATCCCCACTCATTTGCAGCAAAGATATAGGTGGGTGGGGGTTGTGTATGTGCATTAGGTGGTCACTGATTACCTTGGCAAGACTAGGCACCAGTAGCAGAGCCAAAAGATGCACTAGGGGACAACCACACTAATTGCCAATCTTCTCTGCCTACAGGCTTATCTCCTTAGCAACTTTCTCTCCAAGTTCAAAGTCTAGCTGGTAAATTGCCACAATGCAGAAATCCTTTTTCCAATAAGCCCATTCCCAACCTGGAAGAACATCAGGGAGAATTTTAACACCACAGAAATCTCTACTCCCTGTGGAGAAGTGATCTGGTTTCCTTTCTCTCTCTAACTCAAACCAGGAATTTAGAAGAATCACTGTGAATAGCCATGCAATTTAATAAGTGTGTCAGATAATGCAGGAAGAAAATGGAGAGAGAAGACAACTGAATTGCAGCTTGGGCTACATTTTTTTCTTTTTATCCCTACTGGTCAAAGCAGGGCACAGGAAACAGCATGTCAGTAAGGGAGCAGGACCTTTTCCAGTCAGTTCCTCACACAAGCCTAGGGTCAGAAAGGGCTGTGCCTTGGACCTCTTACTGCTGGTTCTGCCTACCCTGCTCTCTGCACCTCCTGTTGGCCCCTTGGTTCCTCTGCCTTGTGGCACTCTCAGCTCATGTTCTCCACAACTTCTTCTCATGCCCACTCTGTCCTGAGACCTCAGCTCCCCTGTTTTGCCTGCCTTCAATGTCAGGAGGGCAGTACACCAGTCCCAAGTTCCCTGCTGGGTTTGGCTGGAGAATCATAGAATGGGACATGGACCCATTTCCTTCTGCTTGCCTATCTCTCCATGTGGCTTTCCCTCAATGGCAAAAACTCAGAAACCCAGAGAACTCTGGGTAATGCATTCTCACCAAGATGTATGCAAGTTTCACTGACCTTCAGTCCTCCAAAGTCTTTATTGTGGCAGGGAACTAACCACCCAAAAGTAAATTTTACAACCCTACAATTCAACAAAATCTCTCTCCAAGAACCAAGCAAGCTTCATCTTCCCCCAGGGCTCCAGGGCACCCTGAGGAGTTTGTAGGTATCTCCTCTCTTTGCTGTCAGCTTGAAGCCACACAGGCATAAGGCTGTATCTGTTCTCCATTTGTTGGGGACTTTGACTTTGACTAACACCCAAGTTCCATTTAACCACATAGCTGCAGCTTTCCTTCAGTTTTTCTGAGGGAAAGTATAGTTCAAATATAAAGGAAGAATAAATGTACAAACACTGTCCCCAATCCCTCTGGAGTATACTCTCCCTCTTACCACCCCAGCTTTTTAGGTAGAAGATTCAAAACTGACTTCAGTTCCTATATAGTACTGCTCCACCAAATTCTCATCCCATTGCAGCATGAATTCAGGATGCCTTCCACTGGGCTGAAGTCTCAAAGGTCACTCCTAAAAAGACCTCCTAGCCCCTCAGGATATTCTTGTTGCACAGCCCTGACTCCAAGGTTCTCATGGTTGGAGAACTCTCCTCTCTACACTTATAATAGAAAAGAGTGAACAGAAAAGCCAAAGACTCAGACCCATTTCTTGAAGGGTCATATGACCTCAGAGACGGGGAAGGATGCCTAGAGCCCCTTACCTGATGACTCTTCACCAAACATTATGAGAGAAAGACTTAGAAACACCATTTGACCAAGATTTAAAGTATGGTACAATGACTCAACTCCTATCATAATCTTCCAGAAGGTAGATTACTTATGCAATTAAAAAACTAGATAGTCATTGTGAATAAGAATGGGTATAAATATGGATTTAGATCCACTTTTGTTAACAATGAACATTTTTGTATTCTGCTGGGTAATTCTTATTTTTTTTTGGCTGACTTCCTATCAGATCTCTTTAGAGTACAATTTTTACAACTTCTTAAGGTAGCTGATAAAATTAGTGCTCCCATTTTCTTGTTCTATTGTACTCAAATTATTAAAATTATCTCCAATCTGTGATTTCTTTCCAGAAATCTTTTTAAGCCATATGTTCAATTTGCGAGGGTTCATTAAGGTAAAATTAGACATAATCTGTAAATTTGCTGGGCTGGGCAGGTGCAAACTGTAATATGTCTCGATGCACAAAAGTTAAAAAAAAAAGAGTCAGTTACTTACTTCAAATCATGAACCTCCCCTTATTTCCTCAGACTTATTCCCAAATGCTATATATAACAAGTGACAGTCTGAATAGTCATTGCTTCAGTCAGACTCAGATCTGGGGAAAACCTTAACTTTATTATTTTTCTTTTTAAAAAAAATTTTATTTCATTAAATTTATCTACTTTTAGTTTACAACATTCAGTTCCACAATCCCTTGAATTCCGAATTTTCCCTCCTTCCCTTTACTCCTCCTCCCCCTCTCTGATGGCAGCATGCAATCCGATGTAGGCTCTACCAATACCTTCCCATTAAGTATTAGTCAGGTTGTAAAGAAGAATTATAACCAATGAAATGAATGAGAAAGAAGGAATAAAAAAAAACACAAAAGAGAAAGAGTAGTTTGCTTCAATCTGCATTCAAACTCAAATAATTCTTTTTCTCTGGATGTGTATATCCTTTCCATCATGAGTCTTTTGGAATTAAGACCTTAACTTTAAAAGGTCAAGGTCTCCCACTGCATCTGGGGGCACCTCCAATTGTCCTGATCTATGTCTGGCCACTGTACCCAAATGGCTCTGGAGGAGAGAGTGAAGCTGGTGACTTTGCACAGCCCAGCCCTGCCTCACTTAAATCCAACTCATTTGCAAGTCATAACATCACTTTCTTGACATCATGGTCCTCTTCAAGAAGGAAGGACAAACAACAACAACAGTTTGATATGGACTGAATTAGTGTAGATTTGTAAAATAATTATTAGTAAACTTTTTAGATTAAAAATAGAAGTTTTAATATTTTCTTCCCAATATCTTAATGGGTTGACTTACGTACTCCCAGGGTGTGTGCAGCCCATATTGGAGATCACTAGTCTCTAGGAAGTCACAGGGATTGTGGGCAGAGCTAATTGTCATACTGTTTCAGTAACAAAGTGGTATTGATTTGATTTTTGTTTCCTGACTGAGGTGAACAGATTGTGAAAAGGTTTGCACCCTGAGCAGGGAAGATGGTAAGATGTTCGCATTGGCCAATATGGGTAGATGATTCAACAAGGAGAAGGGGTCTGGGAATAGCTACATCTAGAGATAAAGGTGGGGACTGACCTGCCAACTGGGCAATTCTGCCCGAGAGTGAATCCTAAAACTAAATGAACTAAGATTTGGAGGCAGAAGGGTTGCTTGGAAGTCCAGCTCAGAAGGAGAGTGGGGAGAAGCAGCAGCATCAGGAGAGATGACAAGTTACAAAGCAAAACAAAACTAATTTGTCTTCCCCTCTCTGGCAAGCCTTCAAATTTTTAATGACAGGCAATTGAGTTCTCCCTAGAAAGGGAAAAGCTCAGGCTTCTCAAGCCTCTGGGCCTCACCTTTCTCATCTGTACAATGGGAATATCCATTGTTACCCACCACCTAGAGTTATTATAATGAAAATGCTTTGTAAACCTTCAAGGTCCATAGGACAGGAAGGATGATTATTGCAAAAGTCAACATCCTTCTGTAGTTATGATGTCTCTTTATGAATGAATAACCCACCTTTGAGACAAATTCTCTGAGTTGACAAATGGTTTCTATTCTGATTAGGTTTTGATCCTGTAAATGAATCCCCAGCAGGTGTTGGAACTCTATTGATATATTATTCATTATTTCCAGGGGGTGGAAACAGAAGACACTTTTCCCCACTACATTACTTTTCTTAATATAAATGATATCCTCTTCTAACTTCTTATCTCCATCGTCCCATGGGGCAGATCCCCTCAGTAGTAACACAATAGGAGATAGATGTGATCTCCAATAGATAAGGGCGCAGTACAAGTCTTTAAGAGTCCATTATAAGAGAATCAGTGGGTTTATCTTGTAACCTTGCTGGAAAGACCTAGATTTTTTTTTTAAAAGACTTTTTAAAAGTTTCTGTTTTCCTACATAAAGTGGGTTCTGTCCAGTCATTTACTCTGAAAATTTAGGATTTTTCAAAGGAATTTCCTAAATATCAAAACATTCAGTTGTAAGAACAGTCCCAAAGGACAACTTAAACACTTTTTTAAAATTGGAAGCCCAAGTAAAAATCCATTTGGCATGGTCAATGTGTTGGTTCATTTTCCTACACTTCTTTCTTCTTTCTCCTTTTCTTTATTGACAAAGGATGGAGGACTCAGCTGGGCAGGTGCAAACTGCAATATGTCCTAATGTATAAGGGAGAACAGAAATATATTCAAAAATAAATGTGGTGTAAAAACAAAGAACATCAATAAAAGTAAGATAAACATTTTTTTAACTTTATATTACACTTTGTTAAGTACTCAGTTATAAGGTTGATCCAAAAATAGGGTATTTTGTTTGGTGAAATGTTCTAGTTAATATAGGCAGCTAGGTATTACAGTGGATGGTGCCTTGTAAATGAAATCACAGGGCCAGAGTTCAAACCTGACGTCACTAGCTATGTATCATTTAACTTCTGTTTGCCTCAGTTTCCCCATTTGTAAAATGGGGAATAGTACCTCCTTCCCCGGGTGAATATGAGGATCAACAGGGACATGTGTAATGCACTTTGCATACCTTAAAGTTTTATATAAATGCTAGCTATTATTATTGGTAATCATATCAAACAATTAAAGACTTACTATTGAGAGTGCATGGATTGCCAACTCTCAAAAAAGCATGAAAATATTCAATTCCTTTAACACTAAATTGTGTTGAACATAATTGTAATGTAATCTTTTCTTGCATTTCAGTCTGAGGTTAAAGGGCTCCTTCATTCCCAACCAGTAACATGATGTAGTAAAGGTGCCTTTTTATAGTAAATAGGGTATCTATTTGGGTCTTCAAGCTAGTAAGCTTAACTTTTTTCTTTTTCTTTTTTTAAATTTAATTTTATTTTGTTTATCTACTTTTTGTTTACAGCATTCAGTTCCACAATCCCTTGAGTTCCAAATTTTCTCCTGCTTCTTCTCCTCCCCCTTTTCTCCTCCCCCCCCACCCATGTAAGTAATGTGGCTTCAAGAGATGGATCTAGACTTTTGACCTTTTCCTTCATCCTTTTCTGTTCTAGGTGCAGGGAGGGAGTCTCTCACCCAGGAGCTAGTGCCACAGGGATCTGGTGATTCAGGAATCTATTCCAGGAGCTATCTCAAGTCCAGCAGTGAAACCCTAGAGAACAAAGGGTATGAGAACATTATCCTAGTGGGGCTTTGATTTTAAACTTAGTGGGACTAATGTAGTGACTGAGCTAAACTCAGAACCCAATCCTCCTTCCTTTCCCCAAAATGAGAATGGTATAGGAAGAAATTGTGTCCCAAAAGTTAGGAGAAAGTCTTTGTTCATTAGTTCTTGTACTATCTTTGAAGCAAATACCTCTTTGTTAAAGCTAATCTAACACTGAGTAGACAGAAATAAGGTGCTTGTCGCTAGACCCCTAGGTGCTGAAGTAAACCAATCAGTAGAGATTTGAGTAGATCACAGAAAAATGGCTCTCTCACCTGAGGGTGAGAGAGTTCAATGGCCTGTAGGCAGTCATGACTATGGGGAACTAGTAGTAAAATTTGCCTCCTGCCTCTTAGCAGAGAGAGGATAGATGAAGGGTATGGGATCAAGGTCTATATTTTCAGTCATGGTCAATGTGTTGATTCATTTGGAATGACTATATTTAACTGTTATAAAGGGGGTCTTCGGGAAATCGTGCTGTGGAAAGAATGGACAAAAACAGTATTTGTTTTTTAAAGCATCAAGGATACACGTAGGGGGTGGCTAGGGAGCACAGTGAATAGAGCTCCAGCCCTGGAGTCAGAAGGGCCTGAGTTCAAATCCAACCTCAGACACTTAACACTAGCCGTGTGACCTTGGGCAAGTCACTTAGCCCCAAATGCCCAGCCTTTCCCCCTCTTAAAAAAAAGAAAGAAAGAAAGAAAATACATAAAAAGAAAAAGAAATACATGGTTGCTCTCCAGATAAAGGATCCTCATTATCGGGGTGTGAAGGGGAAAACCTGAAGCTGGATCAGAAGAGGAATGTCCCATCCTTGGGCCAATGGACATTCAATACTTCAACCAATCAAGATGAAGGACATTAAGGTATGTTTTTCTGCCTCACAGGGAGGAGAATAGGGCTGTTCTAGAGCACCCAATGAGACAGGTTCCCCAAAGAGGCTGCTAACAATTCCAGTTGTGGAAAATGGCCCCAAGAAGCAGGAGCCTGAAGATCAAATTTCCTGTATGGATATTTTTACAAATATTTTACAGTATTTTTTATAAAACTGACAATTTTACAAAAATTTTTACAATTTGGAAATCAGACTACAAATCAGGGATTGATTTCTTGTTTGGTTGATCATCTAGACTATGGATCCACAAACCAGCACTGTTGCTTGACCACCACCACCTAAGCATGGTTTTTATGTTTTTTAATATAATGAAACTTTGGGGTGGCTACGTAGCACAGTGAATAAAGCATCAGCCCTGGAGTCAGGAGGACCTGAGTTCAAATTCAGCCTCAGACACTTAACACTTACTAGCAGTGTGACCTTGGGCAAGTCACTTAACCCCAATTACCCCTCCAAAAAAAAAGCAAAAAAAAAATTAAGAAAGCTTTATTTTAACATGTAAAAATCATTCTTAGCTCATAGGGCTATACAAAAATAGGATCAGACTGATTTAACTGACAGATCATACTTTACCAGACCCCTTATCTAGACTTAAGAATGTGCTAGAGAAAATGTTGATAATACAAGCTGAAACTTAAAAGTGTGCCAATTATTTTGGGAGAACCAGTTAAACATTTCCCAGCATACTCCTGCCAGTAAGGAAAGAAGCATCTGCCTATGCGAATGGCGCTGAAGGACTTCTGAATTACTTGACAAATCTGTCTAGCATGAAGTCATCCTGAGAAGAGAGGAAATCTTTTGCATTAAAAACAGTTTAGGAGATCAGTTGACTGTTTAAAATGTGAAATTTCCACATACTTTTTTTTAATAGTTTACACGTCTTCCAATTTTCCCTAAATTTCCTTTTAATTATGAACTTGATACACACCAACAAATATGAGACAGAGACACAAAGACAGAGACAGACAGACAGACAGACAGACAGAGAGCAGCTAGGTCATAGAGAGGATAAAGTGCTGAACCTGGAGTCAGAAAGACCTGAGTTCAAATCTTTAAACACTTATTAGCTTCAGGACCCTGAGCAAGTCACTTAACTGCCATCTGCCTCAGTTTCTCATCTGGAAAATGAGGATTATAATAGTACCTACCTCCCAGCATTATTGTTGAACCTTGAGAGTGAAGGAGTCACCAAGAAAGAACAAGAGGAAGTGGTCAAATTTGGCAAGTCTTTTTGAATGCCTTCACAGCCAACCAATGAGTCTCCTCCTTAACATATTGTTAGCCAATGTGTTACAGAATGTCCACCTGTGGACAAAACTCTCTCCAAGTCACCTCCGTTCCTGGAAGCAACTCCTAGCCTCCTTCATGTAGATACTTACTATCTGAGGCACTCAGTGTATAAACCAGACCACCATTCCACTTATGACAAATGGCATCAATTTTATGTCATCAAAGTTGTTCATTTTAATCTTTTACAATAATCCCTAAAAAGACAATAATAAAAGAGGAAGGATTGTCTTGCTGTTCAAGCTGAGACTCACAAAGTATATGACTCTAACTGACTTCACCCTTGGGACCAGCTTCTGATTTTTAGCTTCGCAGATCTTGAGACCTGATCTTTTCAAAACATCTACCGGCGGTAGAGCTTTGGAAGCTAATACATCCAAACAAAATCATGAGATACCACACTCATTTATAGAGCAGAAGGCAGTTTATTAACTTAAAGTAGAAATATACCTCAAGGAAAACTGACTAGTTGCCTGCCTAGGACACTCCCTTCTGCTGGGTAAGTCCACTCAGAGAACACAAATACAGAATCAGGAAGTTCCTTGAAGAGTGTTGAATTAGAGGAGAAAGGATTAGATTTTCCTGAGGTATGTTTTTCTCAAAGGATAGTAGCATAATCCATTGTCCTTCTCCTAAGGGGGTATTTCTATCCAGAAAACAGAAATATCAGTTGGAATTAGAGAACTTTTCATCCCTAAATGATGCTTGGAGACACGTAAAAACATTTTTATTCTTTGACTTTGTATTTTTCCTATACTTTCTTCAGATTCTCATATTTTGTTAGTAGAGTATTACCTGGGCATGTTGTAATGAATTAGAGCACAGTTTATGTTGTACTGATTATATTTTAGGTTGATATCTCCCTATAGAGTCACAGAGGTCAGGGCAACTAGGTGGCTCAGTGAATAGAGCACCGGCCCTGGAGTCAGGAGGACCTGAGTTCAAATATGGCCTCCGACACTTAACACAAAAACTAGCCATGTGACCTTGGGCAAGTCACTTAATCCCAATTGCCCTGCCTTCCCCCCTCCAAAAAAGCAATGAATGAATGAATGAAGAAAGGAAGGAAGGAAGGAAGGAAGGAAGGAAGGAAGGAAGGAAGGAAGGAAGGAAGGAAGGAAGGAAGGAAGTCACAGCAGCATGGTAAATAGCAGCTTTGAAGGAATGGGGAACCTGAATCCTCAAGGCCACGTGTGGCTCTCTAGGTCCTGAAGTGCAGCCCCTTGACTGAATCCAAACTTCACAGAATTCATTAATAGCTTTTTTTCCCCCCAATTACATGTAAAGATAGTTTTCAACATTCATCTTTGTAAGATTTTGAGGTCCAAATTTTTCTCCCTTCCTCCCCTCCCTTCCCAAGACAGCAAGCAATCTGTAAAGCTTGGATTTGAAACACTGGAACATGTCTCATCAGTCTTGGTATTCTACCTCATCCATACCTTGGTTTCTCTGGTTGGAAGGTGGAGTCATAAATTCCAAACCTCTATATAAGGAGGAAGCTCAGCTTGGACATTCTCCTCATCTCTCACCCGGCTACACTACTTTGGGATTTCTCTGTCTGATTTCTCCACCATGGCCCTGTGCCACGTCCCTTCTCTTCCCCCTCCTCCACCAATTTATCAGCTTCCTTCTATGTGTGTCTTCCCCCCACTAGATTATAAACTCTTTAAGGACAGAGATGACCTTTTTTCATATTTGTGTCCCCAACACTTATCATAGTACTGACAAATAGTAAGTAGCATTTAATAAATTAATAATAAATTGACTATTAATCTAGCTAGGTGGAGCAGTGGAGAGAGTACCAGTCTTGGGAGTCAGAAAGACTAATCATCTTGAGTTCAAACCTGTCCTCAGACACTATGTGACCCTGTTTGCCTCAGTTTCCTCTTTAGTAAAATGAGCTTGAGACAGAAACAGCAAACCATTCGAGTACTTCTGCCAAGAAAACCTCAGATAGGCTCACAAAGTGTTAGATCCAACGGCAATGACTCAGCAGCATTGACTATTAGCTAACTATTGGTGTCACAGCTATGAGAAACCAAGGAATGGGATGCAAAACTCCTTGAATCTAAGCTTTGTGGAATTTCCTTGGTTTAGAACTTCTCCCACCCCCTGCTACATGCAATGTCCTGAAACTAAGGAGTTACCTCTCAAGCAGTTCCCATTCCAGACCCAACCCAAATGAAGAACAATTCAATGCTTTCCCCACAATGTTTGTTCCATTGTCTAGTAAGTAGGCCAACCCAGATCTGATGGATGTTTTCCTATCACATGGTGCTCAACCTTCAAAGAAACCCTCCCTTGCTTAGCTGGTGCTTTAGGAAATCTTGAAGCCCTATTCAAAAAATCAAAGCTTCGTTTCTGCTAATAACACAAAATCCAGACTGGGTGAGGAAGAGAAACCCTGGTAACAGCAAATAGTTACCACTCATATCACAATTGCTAATGCCACCACCAAGGCCCATAATCAGAATTCTAGAAACCTGAAGCTTAAGAAAACTTTAACCTTAAGAAAGCGAGCTGGAGGGGAAGGGGGATGATAGAAGAGAGGGCTGATTGGCAGAGAAGGTAGTTAGAAGCAAACACTTTTGAAAAGGGACAGGGTCAAAGGAGAAAATAGAATAAATGGGGGGGGGATAGGATGGAGGTAAATATAGTTAGTCTTTCACAACATGACTACTATGAAAATGTTTTGTGTAACTACCCATGTATAACCTATATTTAATTGCTTGTCTTCCCAGAGGGAGTGGGTGAGGAGGGAAGAAGGGAGTGAATCTGGAGCTCATACTTTTAAAAACAAGCATTAAAAATTGTTTTTACATGCAACTGGGAAATAAGATATATAGGCAATGGGGTATAGATATCCATCTTGCCCCATAAGAAAGAAAGGATGGGATTGGCGGGGGGGAATATAAGAGAGGGCAGAATGGAGGAAGGAGTATTCACCCTTTGCACTCCGCTGTCCCCTCTCAGGGGACATCGGAATTCTAGCATATCACTCGGATGTCCCCTCTCAAGCACTAAAACAGTTGCATACAGAAAGATGCATACAGTTGTGTGGAAAAATAAAAGAATTATTACCATGCTCACCAATTATTATAACACAAACCTACAATCTACCCAGAGAACATTAAGCGGTGGACAT
>CM053600.1:137233942-137248421 GCA_028646575.1 Pseudocheirus occidentalis
CGACGTATTGTTTCCTCTGTAAATGGGGACAAAGAAAACGGGACTGCAATGTGTGTTCTAACAGGAAAACACCTGGTGGCAGGCGTCAAACCACTTATTACTGTCAAACGTGCACTAACCAGCCTGCAATGCATATTGGGGAGTGTTTCAAAACTTATCATACTGTACAAAATTATAAACAATAAAATATTGGGTTTTTTTGCAAATATACATTCCTTGATGTCACCCAATTCATATAAGTCCAATATCATTATAATACGTTACTTGGTTCCAAAATTATACTAAATAATACGAGGGTCTGTAAATGCAAGTTTTCGCTGCAAGGTAGCGTCGAGTAGCTGATAGCCAAAGTCCAGAATGGTTCGGAGTGCAAAGGGTTCAGTATGCTTGTCATCTTGGGGTGGGAGAGATGGGGAGAAAATTTGTAACTCAAAATCTTGTGGAAATGAATGTTGAAAACTAAAAAATAAATGGGAAAGGACCCACATGTATAAAAAAAATTTTTAACTGAGATGGAAAGACCTTTCTTTGCAGCTTTTCACCCCAAGTTGCTACTGATGCTTTTTGCAACGGAATACTCATGACGCCTGCTGAGGGAGCACAGAAAAGGACAAAGGACTGATGCTTTTGAATGATATGGAAGTCTGTTTGTGAAGATCCTGACACTTTGCCAGATGGCTGCTAGATTCTGTTTCTCAAAATTGAGTCTCACTTGAGACTGTGGAAAACACAAAGGGAAATAAAGGGAGCTGTCCCAGGTCCTCAAGGAGCTTACAATCTAAAGGAGAAGAATCTAACAGTGACAAAAAGGGTTCTTCTGTTGCCATAATTCTTGTGCAGGTTGTTTTATGCATTCTCCTTTTTTCACTTTGCATCACTTCTCTCTATATTCATCACATTCATTGTTTCTTAAAGCACAATAGCATCACGTTGCATGCGTCTACAAAACTCACCTAGCCATTCCCCAGTCGATGCACATTTAACTTAACCCCTTTCTCACTTGCGAGAGAGTTATTGAGCACATATTACATCCCCATTAGACTGTTCCCTGGAAGCAGAGATTGTATTATTCTTTATCTTTGTGTACTAAGAACCTAACACAGTGCCTATCACAAAGAATCATAGGAACATAGATCACCACTAGTAGCCATGCAACTATAACTCACATTCACAGTTCTAAGGGTAATCCTGATATAAGGAAAATGCCCTTCCACATTCCTAACTATAGAGCCCCAGCCAGTATGCTTTTCATTTACACAAACCACTCACAGTGATACTATTAACTCTCAATGATAAAATGTGTGACAAAGAAGAAGGCACAAAAAACCCCCCAAAATAAATTCTAATAGTCATACTCTGAGCCACATTCTCCCATCTATGCACACAATGTCTATGAAGGATGGTGTAGGGAGAGAAATCTAACAGTGAAATACATGGGTAGGGAAACCCATGAGTTCAGAGCAACTCATAACTCTGAACTGCAAGTCTGGATAACAGTGGTCTCTTTAGGAAACAGTCTATACCAGTGGTTCTCAACCTTCCTAATGCCATGACCCTTTAATACAATTCTTCATGTTGTGGTGACCCCCAACCATAAAATTATTTTCGTTGCTACTTCATAACTGTAATTTTGCTATTGTTATGAATCGTAATGTAAATATTTGATATGCAGGATGTATTTTCATTGTTATAAATTGAATATAACTCACAGGTTGAGAACCGCTGGTCTATACCTTTTCCTCTTATGAGAGGATATCTTCATATGATATCCTTCATAAGATATCCCCGTATCTTCACAAACAGAAAATATATCACCTCCTCTTATGAGCCTCTGTACTTTCTTGGCCGGTTCTTAAGTGCCTCCTAGTATTAGTTCCTCAGCTGGATCCTGAGGAAGTAAGACATTCTTTCAATGAAAAGCAATTCCCTTTCATTCTGAGATCTGCAAAGCTATTCAAATTCTCTCTCTGGGCTTTAAAAAATTTTACCCTCTCAAACCACAGAGGGCTCCCACAAGCTGCAGATGGTGCCAGAGAGCAAGATAACCTTTGGAACCATGAAGCTCTTCTTTTTCTCTTTCAGACAGTTGAGCTTTCTTTCAATCAGACCAAGTCCCTGCACCAAAGCTTTTAGTCACCTGGTCTCAGCTTCTATCTACCTCTCAGTTCTCCACTTGTCTTCTAGCTTTTGGCTTCTGATGTCTAGGCTTCTCTTGTCAACTTCTTTGATTGCCCTCATCTAGCTTCTAATGTCTCAAATCAGAGCTTCTTATTTCTAATTTAGGTTGAAAACCCCCAAATCCTCACTTCTGTCAGATATGATACAAATTTTCAGGATACAATAGTCCCATAGTCAGGTCTTTGATTCAGTTTCCCAAAAGTAAACTTTAAAGTTCTAAAGAGGGTCATATTCAAATTAACTGCTTAATTAGTTAAACAATGCACTGCCTCCATGTCTGCTATTAGTACCTTTCCAACTAAGGGACTGTTCGCTTTCAAGTCGTCTGAGGATTTTTGCCTGCGGGGATGCTTTTCTTTGCATTTCACACAAAATATCTTTTCTCTGTCCCTTTCAACAAGTGAAATAGCCACATAAGAAGGGAGCTATAAGTATTCACATGTCATGTCCCCATTAGGATTTATATTCCTTGAAGTAAGGGACTATTTTTCTTGTCTTTTTTTTTTTGGTATCCCCAGCACTTAGGACATTGCCTGGCACATAATAAGCTCTTAATAAATTCTTTTTGATTAATGGAATGATCCAATCCCACACTAGCCACTGTGTGTGTGTGTGTGTGGAATTTTTCAATTGAATTGAATTCCTGATTTGAGTAGGCTTCCCAGCAGAGGACTTCTATGATCTGTTTGAACCCAAAGATATTTTGTTTGTCAAATAGGTGAAAAGGGCTGAATGGATTTCCCTATTGGCTTGGCCAGCCCCTAGAATGGAATTAGGTTTCTTGCTAATCCCATTGAGAGGATCTATACAAGAAAGGTCCAACTGCTATAGAACTTGCTGTGCATTATACATCTGCATCCTGCTGTGGATGGGATGGCAGAACAAAAGACAGGCCAATGTGGAACTCTGGGCTACTTTCCAGTAGGTAGAAGGGTGGGAAGAGGTTTCTCACAGCATGGGATACTGACAGAGTCAGCCAACTATCATGAAGCCGCCTGCTTTTACACAGTCTTGGCTGCACTGCAAAGCCCTACTTCATAGCAGCTAATCCTTACTATTCCTTTGACTGTGAATGAACATTTTTTTCTGTTAAGTGGACAAAAATACACTACTAGAAGGTATAGAAGGGAATAGAAGTATAGATAATACAGACGTTTTGTTGTTGTTGTTGTTTACTGGTGGGAGGGAAGTAGGGCTAACGTCTCCGGCTTCTCTAGCCCCATCTGAGATAATGACAATGGTCAAGTAAGATAATGTATGTAAAGTGCTTCAGAAATCTTAAAGTGATGTATAAATGCAAGCTATTATTACTAGCATTATTATTATCCAAACCCTTTTCTGCTTTGCTCCCAGGTTGATATGCTTGTCAATCAGGAGAATTAGGGAAGTTGAAAATGATTTCTTCACCTTGTTTCCACTCGCATCTTTTGTAATTTTCCTAACTGGAGTCCCTGGGCTGATATAAAAGAGGACCTGGGTGCCTGTACTCCTGTGCTATGGAGCCATTTATCTAAATTCATAAAGAGCTGTAGTTGTGTAGATAATAATCTATTTGGCCGAAGAGTGAGATCCTTAGCCCTGAGAGTTTAAAAATAAATCCCTTAGTGACCTAGCCTCATCCTACCTTTCTAATCTTTACAATCTGCCCCCCTTCTATACACTCTCTGACCTCGCTATGTCGGTTTTGCTGCTGTTCCTCACACATTGACTCTCATCTCCATACATTTGCACTGGTATCTTCCAAGCCTAGAATGTTCTCCCTCCTCACCTCTGCATCTTGGCTTCCCTAAGTTCTTTGAGAAATCAGCTCAAATCCCACCTTCTGCAAGGGCAGGTCTCCCAACTTTCTCCTGTACCTTTTTCCCTCTGAAACTGCCTTTCATTTATACTCTGTATTTTGTGTATGTATAGTATGCACAACAGTTGTTTGAATGCTGTATTCCCCACCCCACCCCCATTAGAATGGGAAGTTTGGAGGGTATGGGGCCGTGTTTTGATCTTTCTTTGTATTCCTAGTGCTTAACATAGAATCTAGCACATAATAAGCATTTCAAGAATGTTTATTGGCTAACTGATCCCAAGCTCCACAGTTTCCAGATAGGAGGAAGGAAAGTCCAAAAAAGAGACAAGGTAGAAGGGAAGAGTTAGAAGGTGTAACAGACCCTGCTTCACTCTTCTCCCTCCTCTGGTTTCATGTGTAAATATTCTTTTCCTGCTTCTAGTAGGCCAGGTAGGAGCTGGAGGACAGGGGTGGAGGTGCCTTGGCTTCCAGAAAGGTAGGACTGATCACTGGATTAAGTCCCCTGATTGACTGCTGAGCTAAGACCCTGGGTAAAATAAAGAAGCCACCTAGCCCTTAACTGCTTGTTTCTGGTTCAAAGTATGATGCCTCAAAAAGTAGTGACTATAGATCAATAGAGATACAGATCCTTGAAGCACACCCAGCAGGAAGCTATACCTAAGGAGAATCTGATGGGGACTGAGGAAAGTAAAAAGACCACCCTCTGCCAGCAATGGTACAGTACCACTTTGTCATGTATATTTCCTATTGTGTGCCTCACTAACTTTGTACATAAAATGTGAGCCCACTCTCCACACAGATTTTAGTATTAAAAGCCAGGATTGGTTTTGTATTTGACTTTCTTCCATAATTGATTTTGTCGTGTAACTGCCTAAATCATGGTTCTTTGCCTCTGATTTTAGCTCAGAAATTCAACCAGTCTGTAAGGAATTCAATTTGGAAATCCAGTTCTCTTGCTAACTGCTGTTCTATTCTTGCCTTAAGAAAATTTGCTATGGGATGTGGGTAGACACCAGGGAGTCTTTACACCACCATGCTATCCTTCAAGGATATCTAGTTTTCTATCCAAAGAAATCTGACCCAATATCTTTGAGCTTGCAGGAGAATTCAGGCAATGGACATTTCTTCGTCACAAGAAGGAAGGAGGAGGTTGTTGCTAGCCCTCATTCCCAATTTCCAATCAATCATATTGTCCCCCATGCCTCGGCTTTATAACTAATCATGCCCTCAGTCCCACGATGTCATTTACCTTGTTTTGTTCTTTGTTCTAACCTTATAAAAATGGATTAAGTCTTTATCTCAAGGTCTTTGGTTCACCTTGAGGCAACCCATTGACCCCTTTATTAATAGGTTCAAAGCTTGTTAAAAAACCATTATCTATCTTGCTTGGAGAGAATTGCTTCAGTCTACCTTTGTTGAATTTCGCTATGTGCTCAGAGAATCCATCTTCTAAAAACAAATGAAGTCTGACTGATCGATCATTCATGGGAATGTACCACAAAGGGCTCCTAAGAGATTGCACTAGAAAACCCAGCCTCTTGGGGTTACCTGCCTAGAGTCATCCCTCGGAGGACCCACAAATGTGAAAACAAGTTGGAGGAGTAGGACTGGAAGGGGGTATTACACAGAGCAAAGGAGACATTATCAGTAAGACCACAGACAAGTTTAAATGCTAAAAAGTTCAAATAAAGTGGAGATGTAGGAAGAGTGATAGTAATATCATAGTCCATGTGGGTAAATGGAACTTCTCCCTAAAAAAGCTTGCCAGGGCTTGCCCCGGGCTACTGCTTTGGGCCACTGCTTTTGTCATAGGGTTAGATCCTAGCTGTTGTCTCCTTTACTAGTAGAATCAGCAGCAGCTGGTCCAAAGGCAGAAATTCGTGCAGACCTGGTAAAACTTGTCTCATCTTATGCTAGCCCATTTCTTGAGTCTTCCTTCCTGTATTTTGGAAGTGAGACAAAGAAACAGCTGGTTGTACCTCAAAAATACCCTCCCTCTAAACCTGGATCCAGTCATATAAGGGTTTTGTGTATATTTACCTTTGGTTTTTCTATTTTGGTCTCTGATTTATGGAAGTCATACCTTTATGAAGAATTTGCTACTAAATAGCAGGGCAAACCAATAAGCTACATGATCCCATTTGAGGTTTTCTTGGCAAAGATACTGAAGTAGTTCTCCATTTCCTTCTCTGGCTCATTTTACAGATGAGGAAACTGGGGCAAATAGGTTTAAGTGACTTGCCTAAGGTCCCACGTAAGTATCTGAAGATAGATTTAAGCCCAAGTCTTCCTGACTCCAGGTCCAGCACTATATCCAGTGTGCCACCTACCTGCTTCTCCTGGTCTGTAAACTGAGGATGATAATGTCTATCTAAAAAGAGAACATGGTATAAAGAGCCAGTTTCAAAATCTGGAGGACCTGGATTCAAAACCCACCTTTGATGCTTACTGAATCACTTGGTCCAGTCACTTAACCTGCAAGTACTCCAGGCAAATCTGTAAGACTATAAATTGTAGTGTTGGTTCTAATCTGCTTTGGTAGGAATTTCCTTACTAGAAGTTCTCTATAGGAATTCACAGGTCCAATTAAAAACAAGAGCAAAACAATCCTGTTACAGTATTATAGAAAGAGTTTTAATAAAGAAGAAAATGACCATCTCCACTGAGCAAAAGGCAGGAGGAAACACAACCTTTTTTTGTCTCATGTAGTTTTTGTTAATGATTTTTTACTTTTTTAAGCTAATTTATTTATTTTTAGTTTTGTATACATGGGTCCTTTTCCCATTTTTATGATTTCTTTGGAATACAGACCTAGAAGTGGTATTGATGTATCAAAGGGTATGCACACTTTTATAGCCTTTTAGGTACAGATCCAAATTGCTCTGTCCTGTGTATTTACAAGGTTGTTCCAAAAATCAGATAAGATAATGGGATGTGAAAACATATTTAAACTGTAAAATATTACAGTGTTACATAAAGAGTTTTCATACAGAAGAAAATTACCATCTCCACTGAGCACAAAGCGGGAGGAAACACACCTTTGTTTTTGTCTCGTGTAGTTTTTGTTTATGATTTTTTTCTTTTTTAAAAGTTAATTAATTTATTTTTAGTTTTCAATATTCACTTCTGTAAGTTTTAAATTTTCTCTCCTTCCCTCTCCTCCTCCCTCCCCAATATGGCATGCAATCTGATATAGGTTCTACATATACTTTCCTACTGAACATTCCTATTTTCACATTAGGCGTATTGTATAGAAGAATTATAACAAATGGGAGAAACTATGAAAAAGAATAAAAACACCAAAAGAAGAAGAAGAAACAGAAGAAAATAGTCCACTTACCTCTGCATTCAGACTCCATAGCTTTCTCTGGATGTGGATGGCATCTTCCTTCATGTATCCCTTGAAATTGTCTTAGGTCCTTGCACTGCTGAGAATCAGTCATTGGACACTGTGGCTGTTACAGTGTACAATATTCTCCTGGTTCTGCTTCCCTCACTCAACATCAGTTCATATAAGTCTATCCAGGTTTTTTTTGCCTTGTTCATCATTTCTTATAACACAGTAGTATTCCATTACATTCATATACCACAACTTGTTTAGCCATTCCCCAATTGATGGGTATCCCCTTGATTTCTGGTTCTTGGTCACCACAATAAGAGCTGCTATAAATATTTTTGTATATGTGGGTCCTTTTCCCATTTTTATGATCTCATTGGGAATACAGACCTAGAAGCGGTATTGATGTGTCAAAGGGTATGCACATTTTTATAGCCCGAATTGCTCTCCAGAATGGTCGGATCAACTCACAGCTCCACCAACAATGAATTAGTGTTCCAACTTTGCCACATCTTCTCCAACATTTATCGTTTTCCTATTTTGTCATGTTAACCAATCATATAGGTGTGATGTGATACCTCAGAACTGTTTTGAGTTGCATCTCTCTAATAAATAGTGATTTACAGCATTTTTTCATATGTCCATAGATAGCTTTAATTTCTTCCTCTAAAAACTTCCTGTTCATATCCTTTGACAATTTATCAATTGGGGAATGACTTTATTCTTGTCAATTTGACTCACTTCACTACACATTTTAGAAATGAGGTCTTCGTCAGAGACACTAGTTGTAAAAATTCTTTCCTAATTTTCTACTTCCCTCCTGATCTTGATTGCATTGGCTTTATTTGTGCAAACCCTTTTCAATTTAATGTAATCAAAATTATCCATTTTGCATTTCATAATGTTCTCTATCTCTTGTTTGGTCATAAATTCTTCCATTCTCTATAAATCTGACAGATAAACTATTCTTTGCTCCCCTAATTTGTTTATAGTATCAGCTTTATACCTAAATCCTCTACCCATCTGGACTTCATTTTGGTATGCAGTGTCAGACTATGCCCAGCATCTGCCATACTACTTTCCAGGCTTCCCAGAAGTTCTTGTCAAATAGCGAGTTCTTATCCCCAAACAGGGGTCTTCATATTTATCAAACAGTAGATTGCTATAATCATTGACTACTGTGTCTTGTGTACCTAATCTATTTCACTGATCTACCCTTCTATTTCTTAGCCAGTAACAAGAAGTTTTGGCGATTGCTGTTTTATAATACTATTTAAGATCTGGTACCTGGTATTTTGAAACTATGCTGAGAAATTGACTAAAATGTTCCTATCCTTGGACCCAGAAATTCCATTGCTATCCCAAAGAGGTCAATGATTTTAAAAGGCTACCTTCCCTAGTAAGAAACACAACTTTCAAATGGAATAGTAAAGAGGAATTTTTGATAGTGAAGGTGGTTAAATACTGTAATAGATTAATTATTATGTGTAGCTATGGCCTCTCCTTTACATTTCTTTTAAAATGATCTTGATCTTTACTGTTGGGATAGTTTAAGTATGATCTTGCCCCAATGGTAGACTTAATATAGTAGACTGTATCTCAATGATACAGTCTATAAAATTTATGAAATTGTAATTTATAGAATTTTACCTTTTGTAATGAAAATGCCCCCAGACTATAACTATAGGAAGAAGAAATTGCCACCAAAATAAATGAAATTCTTGACTTTCTTTACTTTAAAAATATTATGTTGATATGTTTTCTTTTTCTGTTTCCCAATAAATGCTTCTTCCCTTCCTCTTCCAGAGAGTCATCCCTAGTTAAAAAAAAGAAAAAGAATTAAAAAAAGAGGGAGAAAAGTTCAGCAAAACTAATCAACTTATTAACTAAGCTTAATAGTGTATGCAATGATCTATAGCCATAATCTTTCACCTCTGCAAAAAGAGTGGTGCGCACATATCTATCTGTTCTTTGAGGCTCAAGACCAGTCAATTTAATTACACTGAATTAGGTTTCAATTTATTTTCTGTCCTTTCCATTTACATTGTTGTAGTTACCGTGTTTGTTGTTTTCTTGATTCTGCTTACTTCACTTTGCATTTATACCTGTCTTCCCATGCTTCTTTGTATACTTGATATCCATAATATCTTACAGAGCAGTAACATTCCATTAATTCCATGGACTGCAAGCTTTTTATCTCTTCCCCAGTTAATGGGCTTCTACTTTATTTCTGGTTCTTTGCTGCTACAAAAGTGATGCTATAACTAATTTGGTTGATATGGGGTCAACTTTTTTTTTTAAATCATTGCCCTATGGAATTTCTGGGTCCAAGGATAGGGACATTTTAGTCAATTTCTCAGCATAGTTTCAAAATACTTTCCAGAATAATGCATAGTTCCACTAACAATGTTTGTGCCTTGCAACAATCTTGCTAGCATTGGCTATTCTCATCTTTTCCAAAATTCAGGACAGTAGCTATAACCTCATAGTGGGTTTGAGTTGCATTTCTCTTATTATTAGTCATTTGGAGCAAATCTTTCAGTTGTCCTTGCTAATGAGAGACAGATGTAGCAATACTTAAAGTAAGTTACCTTTAAAGAAAGTCAAGAGATTTTATGTATTCTCAGAATCACAGAATTGTTCAAAATGCTTTCAAATCCTTTTATTTGACCCTCACAACAATCGCAAGAGATGGAATGAGCAGGTATTTGACAAATCTGTTTGACATATAAGGAAACTGAAGCTAAATATGTCCCAGACCACATAGCTAGTTAATGGTGATGCTGGAACTAGAACTCAGGTCTCCTGACTCCCAGTACAGTGTTGTTACCATAAATAACACAGCTAAACTTAGTCCACACATTTATACCCCTCTTTCAAGTTAGAAAAAACAGTAATAGTTAGCATTAATGTAGCATTTTAAGGCTACAAATGTAATCTCACTTCATCCTCACAATAATTGGGGGAAATGGGTGCTATTATGATCCCCATTTTATAGTTGGGAAAGCTGAAACAGATAGATATTAAATGACCTCTCCAGAGTCATATAGCTAATAAGAATTTGGGGTAGGATTTGGACTCAGGTCTTCCTGACTCCCAAATCTAGTGTTCTATCCATTGCCCAAGGAAACAAGTCTTTTCCTGTCTGCTAAAAGACTGGAGAATCTCATCCAAAACATAAAGTCCAGCTCGGAGTCAGAGTCACTGATTCAAGCTTTCTAATTTTCAGAAACATCACACCAACCAGTAATATGGTCACAAAGCCTACTGGTCTGCATTTCATATATTCTCCCCACTCTCTATGTGCAGTGGCTGAAACGGAGTGACCAGGAACTAGGATAAAACCATAGGTGGGCAGAAGCTGACTATGGAGAAAAGACAGATCTTAGTGAAAGCATGTATGTGAAGGTAAGTAAACAAGGATGACAAGGAGAACATGAAGGAGGGTTCTCTGAGGCTAGCATGACTCTGTGTACTCATTAGAAGGTTTTAATTTAATTATTTGACATGATCCAGATGAAAACCTACAGGTGACTCATTCTGGAAGGATTACTTTACCCCAGTACCAGATATTTATTCAGTCAATCAGCTAACAAATATTCATTGAACTCCTTAAAAGCACTGTATTAATATGCATTATTCTTATAAACATCATTATTGTAGCTATTGTTATTTGCAAGGTATTGTGGAGGATCCAGAGAAGAATAAAATAGAGATGTGAATCAGACCCATGGAGGGCTAGAATAGAAAGGACTTCCAAGATCATCTAATGTAATTGTGTTTTGCATATGAGGAAACTGAGGCCAGAGAAAAAAGCTTATTTAACTAAGTTTACTTAGAAAGGAAGCAACAGAGCTAAACTGCCACCGTTTAGACTTGGTGTGAAAGGTTCCTTTGCTTCCCTTTAACAGATTTACTTTATTCAGAAACTTCATTCTAGGTTTTAAAAAAAGAAACAACCTTGGTTTTCTAACACAAATTCTTGCAGACCTTCCATCCTCTGTGGGAACAAGAGTTCAACTGTGTAATTTATCAAAGTGGGGGCTACACCTACGCAGGAGCCACTTTTGGACACCAAAAGGGTGGTTATTGCCACAGCTCATGAAATCTGACTTGTCAAATTATTTTAAATTGAGTTGAACATCAAAACAGTCATGTGGGCTTAAAACCTGCTGACTGACCATGAGCTGGGAATGATGATAGTGTTAGATCCAATTCAGAGGGAGCAACAAAGGTCAGTGTTCAGATTAATCTTTCTGAATTTCTCTATCAATGATCTGACAGAGGAAATTAGACTGTACATCAGTCTAATCTGCAGATGCTTCATCTCTTCTGCTGGCACCCATCACAGTTTCCAGTTGCTTAGATACCCGTGCTTGGCTACAGAGGAAATGGGTAATGGACAGGGAAGCATCTCTCTCTCCTCTGGTGCTGTGTTGGAATCAGCCCCGAGCGATTATAAAAGACGCATAACATCTCTGTTCCTTCTATAAAGCAGAAGACTGGAGCAGAGTAATGGGGTAAAATGTAATTTACAAATTGGTCCTGGTAATTTACAAATTACAAGGTCTGGAATGAAATTCAACCAAATGAAAAGAAGTGATGAATAAGAATTTTAATAGACATTTTCAATATATAATTGTTAGTTATACTATCCTGATTTCCTTGACTCTACCCTCTTTCTCGGATTCAAGTATCTAGCATCAAACAATGCCCTATACAGTAAGAATTCTTTAAACTGCAGTTAACTTACTTATTTTTCACTTAAATATTTATTTTCTTTCCATCCTACCTCCCCCTCTCCAATTGAAAAAATAAGGGGAAACAAATCTTAACAAATGCTTATTCAGGCAAAACAAACTGTTGCTTTTGGCCATGTCCAAAAAAGTACTTCTCTTTCTGCACCCCCAATCCATTACCTCTCGGTCAGGGAATCAACACATTCTTTACCATTAGTACTCTAATCAGTGGATGACCACTTCATTGATCTGAGTTCTGAGGTCTTTCAGAATTTGTTTAACCATAGTCCAACAAATAGAGACTCCTTTACTTCCAAGTTTTCTGCCATTGAAAGAAGGACTGCTATTAACATGTATGGACACGTGGGTCCTTGTCCTCTTTCTTTGATCTGTTTTGGGTGTAACAGGTTGACCTTTTCAATCCTTTCCTTTCAGAGATGAAGTCGCCCTATTACGTTCTACAATAATGAAGTCTCATAGTTTAGTTTTAGGCAGAAAACAAGTGAAGATAATAAAATTCTTAAGCTTTCAGATGGATTATGGAACCTCATTCTGTAGAGTTCAAAGAAGAGCACTAGAGAAAAGTAAAGAAAGTGGGTAGTCTTGAAAAGATGGATAGGATTTAGTTTGTGGTGAGGATGTACCCAAATAAGGAAACACAGTCAGCAAAAGTATGGAGACAAGAATGGGACTGCAGACTGGGAAGAGACAGTGAGGAGACTGCAGCAAACGTGATAAAAAATATGCAATGAGTAGATTAGTGGAACGTAGTGGTGGGGAGACAATGCAAGCATTTGGGAAAATGGCTGAGCTGAAGTCTTACCCAAGTGTGGCCCCCCACAATATTTTAAAAGAACACCAAATACTTAAAAAAGAATACCAGCAGCAGCAACAAAAAGGAAAAGGGAACAACTCATCATGAAAAAACTGCATAAAAACAAGAATTGAAAAGTGATTAAAGAACAAAGTCAACTGATCAATGAATGTTTCATGCAATAACTGCAAGGCATCATGGTAAGCGGGGGTACAAAAACAGGTAAAAGACAGTCTCTACCATCAAGGAGCTTACAATAATCTAAGGGGGGAGACAACATGCGAACAAATACAAACCAAGCTACATACAAGATAATTAGGAAATCATTGACAGGTCCTCCTGACTCCAGGGCCGGTTCTGTATTCACTGTGCCACCTAGCCACCCAAAGGAAATAATTAACAGAGGGAGGCACTCGAATTAAGAGGCGCTCGGGAAGGTTTCTTCTACAAGGTACGCTAATATAATAAATTACAGATAAAAAGGGTGTACAGGGGTCATGAATGATCTGTTCTCTTTGGGAGCTAAATCTCCTATAAGGCTGCCTGTGAACTCAGAAGGTGACAAGGTTAATCTCGAATGGTCTCTAATGGGACAGGCATGATTTCAAAGTGCCTGGTCTTTAAAAGTTCTGTGAAGGCTTCTCAAGGGACAGATAATACACAGCCTAGAAATTGTAGGTGGAACAAAGATTTAAAACAGAGTGTCAAGATGATACTGGGATTGGGCTCCTGGTCAAAGTGGCAGCAGGAGGCTTTCCCTCCCCTGGTTCCAGAGAGGCAGCAATAAGGCCCTTAACAATGCTCCCCACTTCTCATGTTCAGAAACAGTGCCTTCTAGACATCAAGAACTCAATTGATCAGCAAGTCTCTACTACCTTTTCATTCTCTAGCTTTCAGTGACATGCTGTGAACACAGCATAGGGAGCAGAGACAAGAGGGAAGAATTGGCCAAATGAGGTCACTTGTGGATACTAACCTCTGTAATAGACCTATGTGTTAATGAAACTGGTCTCTCTCCTGTTTCACTGAAATGGGAAGAATAGATGGGGAAGGAACTTAGAGCTTCTAGTCCTTAGAGGCATAAGAAGTGATAAATTTGGGAAGTAGGTGGTGAAAGTACTTGCTGTCTGATTTAATTCCTTGTTATTTATCTTGGATCCTGATTGAACTAAATATTCTTTGCTTTACTATGATGTCACATGATTCACTCTGGGTTGGTTGGGGACAGTCTGTGGAAAGGGAGGTGAACTAAAATAGATGGTGCTCCTTGAGTACCATGGATCTAGGAGGAGCCATCAGAAGGGGACATTGAAGGGCTTGGGCTCTATTGAATGAAAGAAAGTGCAGTGAAAATTACAGAAGAGGAGGATAGTCTAGCAATTCTCAGAAATAATAACTAGGTTCTGTGTCATGCACTTTACAAATATTGTCTCATGTGATTTTCTTTTTTTTTTTTTTTACCATGCTTTTTCTGTATAATTTCTTTTTTTTTTATTTTTATTTTAATTTATTTTCTTGGTTACATCATTCATTTCCACAAGGTTTTGAGTTACAAATTTTCTCCCCTTTTTGTCCCTACCCCCCAGCCCCGAACATTGATCACACTGTAA
>CM053600.1:137248921-137358313 GCA_028646575.1 Pseudocheirus occidentalis
GCGCTGCCTGTAGTGCTTTCTGTCTTGTGGAGAGTTTTGGAGCTTAAAAATCTGTTTAGCGTCCCATTTTCTGAGTTTTTTAGCGTGTTTGTGTGGGAGCTGCGGTGCTTTGCTGCTTCTACGCCGCCATCTTGGCTCCGCCCCCGTCTCATGTGATTTTCACAACCCTGGCAGTTAAGTTATTGCCCTTGTTACAACTGAGGAAACAGAGGTTAAGTAACTTGTCCAAGGTCATGTAACTAGTAAATATCTGAGGCCCTAGGAATCCATTAACTGTGCCACAGCGGAACAAGAGCAAGAACCTATATAGTGGTAAAATTCATAAAAGAATTAGTGGAAGCTATAAAGAATGGAATAAGCACAGAAATTAGAGTTCACAGGATCACTTTATTGGTTCTGTTAGAAAGCAGCAAGATCTGGAATACCACTGTCTTCAAAGAGCTGGAGATGAGCCTCATACAAAAGACAATAGAATGATACATGGTGGGTGTGAGCAGGTTCCAACATATGACCAAGGAGGAGCTCCAAAGAGGAACAGGGGTAAAGTATGTCATCAAAGAATTGTACAGCAGGGGCAGCTAGGTGTCACAGTGAATAGAGCACTGGCCCTGGAGTCAGGAGAACCTGAGTTCAAATCCAGCCTCAGACACTTGACACTTAACTAACTGTGTGACCTTGGGCAAGTCACTTAACCCAATTGCCTTGCATACAAAAAAGAATTGTACAACAGAATAAAAATATGGACAAGTCATGTAGCAAGAGAAGGGGATAACAAGTGGATGGCCAGAAGTTTTCATTGTTGCTCTTGCAATGTAGGAAGAAATTGAAGAAGGTCTTCATCATGTTGGGTTAAACCCTACTGACAAATTTGGGGGAGTTTATGGAGGAGTGTCTCACAGGATAGGCAAGCATGAATAGGTTGTCATCTACATTGCTAGAGAGAGCACCTGATTGAATGAGATCAAAGATCTATTTGAGTATTTGGCAGAAACATAGATTTAGAATGTAAAGGACCTTAGAAGTAATTTGGTCCTTCCCATCCCCACTGAGGCTAAAGGAATGTTGAAAGTGATGTTTTAGGAAGATTCATCTGTCAGCACTATGTTATGGATCTCCCAATGCCGTAAATGGTCATGACTTCAAAGACTTGACAAGGAAACATGTATTCCAACTCTCAGCAGAAAGGAGGTGGACTATAGGTACAGAATGAGGCATACATTTTCAGGTACTGTCAATGTGTTTACTTGTTTTGCTTAACTGAACCTTTTGTTAAGAGGAATGGTTCTGTTGGAGGTAGGAGGTGGGAAAGTAATTACCGGGAAGTGACCAATTTTAAAAATAGCATCAATAAGACACTTTTCTCCAAAAGATCTTACTGAAATAAATAAAGTGGGGGAGTGGGGAAATCAAGTCCACTCCTAGGAAGGACCCAAGAAAGAATGTATTGGAGAAGGGAGAGGCTGAAACAACTCCAGGAATGAAGTAATAAAGACCTAGTCTAGGGTGTAGACAACTTGAGAGGAAGGAGAGAATTAAGAGACATTTTGAAGGAACAAATGATAGGACTTGATAGCACTTTGCATTTATGGGCTAATAGAATGGGAAGTAAATGTCAATCAAAGTCAATGCTCATGTTTCTAGGAGATGGGGAAAAATAATAGTCCCAGGGACAGAAATGGCAAAGGTGTAAAGGAAAGTTTTTTCTTGGAGGGGAATCACAGATATAGTTCTACTGTGAGACACCTTAAGGGTCATTTAATCTGATCCTCTTATTTTATAGATGAAGGTTAGGAGCAGAAATTATTTCAGTTTTAGACATGTTAAGTTTAAGGTGAGTGCATTAAGATGGATGTGCTCTGTAAGCCCATGAAAATATTAAACTGAAGTCTTGAAGTACAAGGTAATTCAGGCAGGCCTAGAATTTTGGAATTTGGAGTCATCATCACAAAAATGATAGTTGAAACCATTGAGTGTGCGTAAGGTCTCTGACAGAGTGTAACAAGAGGAATGCCTACACCAAGATCCAAGATTATTTTAAAGCTACCATTAGTTAGCTTAGTGAGTACCTTTCTAGAAAATTGAAGCCGCAGTGTATAGTCATTATGCATGAGGATGGCAAGGGTGATATGTACCAGAGATGTTTAAGGAGGAAGTAAAGGGGTACCTGCCTTCCCTAGCTATTGGGTTGATTGCTATTACAGAGTCTTTTGGCAGATTGGTTGTTTTTAGTACAGTGATTTGGCCCCAGTAGAATTCAAGGATATGGTAAAGGTATGACTGCCTTGTTTGGGTTTCCCAAAAAAGTCCCCTGACATAGGTAGATTTTTTTTAGTTTCTCCTCATACACTGATTGGTGGGAAGGCAGCCAGAGAAACTGTGTTCTGTCTTTGCTTCCCCTGCCCCTCAGACTTGATGTGTATTCTGACTATGCTCATCACCTGCTCACTTGCTATAGGTCAGTCTTCTAGTACAGGTGAACCTGTAATAACAAAACTTTCCAGAAACATATCAGGTCACATCTCTGAAAGGAAAAACAACAGAGACTGCCCTAGCAGCCTCAGTTTGTATTGAGACTAGGCATAACACAGCTGGTACCATGGACAGCACCCCTCCTCCTATCTTCTTGGATGACCTGGGGCAAGGAGCAGCTACATGAACTGGGGGCTTTGACTAAGGACACTGTGGAAGCAAGATCTGCCATTTGTGGCACTATGAATGCCCCTCTAGAGTCACAAATGGCTATAGCTCTACTCTAGTCTAAGTCTATAATCATGCCTGAGCCAATTTCAAGGGACAGTGAGAAAAAACCTGGCTTTTATTGACCAGTATGAACTAGCATTTAAAATATTTTAAGATTTAACTTCAGGAGTGGGTGGGTTGGTTTGGTTCGCATTTTTTTTGGTGATCTGGAATACAAAGACAGAAATAAAACATACATCCCTGTATTCTCCCTGCTGAAATCTCTCCTACTCAAACTCACCCCCATAGTTTATACCAAAAGACCTAAAAACGTTGTATATATCTCTTGGGAGTATTTGGCACCTCAATTCAATCAATAGGGTATTTCTATGGTATTCTAGGAAGAAGTAACCCTTTCAAATATATCTCTGATTCACAACATGACTAATATGGTCATGTGTTTTGCATTATTGAACATATATAACATATCAGATTGCTTACTGTCTCAGAGGGGAGAGTGAGAGGAGAAAGGAAATTTGGAACTCGAAAAATTTTTAAATAAATGTTTAAAATTGTCTTTGACATGTAACTGGGGGAAAATAAAATGTTATTTAAAAAAATTTTTAATTAAAAATTTAAAAAAAGATTTCTCTATGCTAAGGTCAGGCAAAGTAAGCAGAACTAGGAGAAAATGTTACATAATAAACACAGTAGTATAGATACAAAGTCTGCTCAAAGGCAGCTAAATTGTAACAAACAATCTCAGTTCTGGACAAAAGAAGATGGAACATGTGCCACCAGACAAAGTCTGTGTTCCTTGCTTTTAACTTCACTATTTTTCTACCTTAGGAGAATAGAGAATTGACCAGGGGAGTTCCATAATCAGTTTGATGAGTTTATTAGGATAGTGATCTTTTGTTTGGGACTTTGAAAGTATGGCATCAACTGGGGACAAACTGGTGACTCAGACCATTCTGAGGTGAGTCACCCTTTTTGGATGAACCTATAAAAGGCTGTCTTTATTGAAAACTCATCCTTCCCCCCCCTTTTTTTCTGAGCACAGATCAGAGACTAGAGATGTGGGTGAACTTTGGACCCTGTAATTGGTCTAATTCCCCAGGAATTAACCAACAATTACCCTGTCAGACAGGAGCATGCTATTAAGTGCTTAACAACCAACTTTCTGGGGGACACATTTTTCTGTTTAATCTACATTATTAATATTTCCCCCATCACTTTCTTAAGTCTAGACAATCACAAAACAATAAATGGAGTCTTAGTTTGCCAGTTTTTGAGGTATAAATGCTCACACTGAAAACATAACAGTCAGGCTTTTGTAAATTCCTGCTGTCAGGCTAAGTGGTGCCAACGTCAGGGACAATGGTGGAATATTGAGAATTCCTGAATTGTGAATTCCCAGACTCTGAGGACCTGGATCCAGTTTTAGAAAGGCAATGGGAGGCAGCAGAGCAAGATGACAGAGCATGACTATGGCTTCTTGTTGATCACCTTCAGTCTTTCTGATAAACTTGTGAATTGGTTGCTGTATTTGGAAGAACCCCTTTTATTGGAATTAGAGCATCATATGGTGTGGTGTATTGCTGGTGATAAAGAAGCAGAAGTCCATATGGAATTCTGTATACGAGTAATGGGGAGTACACAAAATGGGACCAATGACCAAACACATAGGCATGGTATTGTAGAGAAATGGGCCCAGATTGCAGAGTGCTGGTTCAGAGAGCTCAGAGGCCAACTGAGCCATACCTCCTGACATAACATGAACCTATTCCACACTATGAAGCAGAGCTTAACTTCAATCATGCAAAGCAAATAGTTGGTTGGTATACCTCCCATGTAGAGTACCATTGTTCATTTGTAGTTGGAATGGCGGACAATCTCATTTATTTTGGTCCGATCCATCTGGAGCTTACTTTGCTTGGAAAGCTACAGTAATAGAGAAGAATTATATAAAGTTTTGAAAGGCAAATGACAGAAGTAAAATAAAAGTTGGTATATAAAATGGATGGAGCTTTAGGAGATTTACACCAACCTAACAAAGTTAGGTTTGATTTGGCTGCCATATATAATATTCAAATAGGTGAATAATTGAATTTCCAATAATTTACTCATTTAAAATGTTTTAAAATATTTTGTTTTTTTCTGAATTTTGCATATTTAATTCTACAAAGTTTAATGGACTGAAGGTTTTTCAATGACAAATAGCAAACTATTACATCAAAAAACAAAAACCTCAGTGATAGAAATATATATTCTTTCTTCCTCAAAATTTTAATTTTAAATTTTGTTATTTTGTACTTGACCAATAATAACAAAAAATGAACATTTTCGTATACAAAGAACAGAAGAAGATTATATATGAAACCATGAATCTTTATTAGTACAGCTTGTTTTTTAAAGTATATAATGAACTCAACACAATTCTAAAACTGTTCTGTTTATGTTTCCCACTGAATTTCCTTCTGTTTTCTTCTGTGCATTAAAAAAAGTCCTATTACCTCTCTTTTCTTTCTTTTATTGTTTTTTTTGAGGGGGTATCACTATCAGTAACTACCCTCTTCCCAACAATTCTACCCCATCCCCACCCAAATTCCTCCCTTGTAAATAATAGATATAAACAAGCAAAACAAACAACTATTGCCTATGTCTAAAAATGTATACCTCGACCATCACCTCTAAACCATCATCTCTCTGCCAAGATGTGGCAAGGCATACTTTATTATTGGTTTTCTGCAGTTGCGATTGGTTATTTCATTGCTCAGAATTCTTAAGTCTTTCACAGTTTTTCTTTGCAATGTTGTGGTCACTGTATAAATTGTTCTCCTGTTTCTCTTTGCTTCACTATTCATCATTCCATACAAGCCTTCCCTATTCTCTGAATCTGCCCCAAATGATCCCCCAAACTGGAAGAGCAGTGAGAACTAAGCCATGACATGGATGAACCAAAGACTTGGACTTGGTCTTTCACAATTCACCATGATTTAATCAGATAGCACAAGCTCAAAGACAAGACAGTTTATCCATTTAGCAATCCCAAATGTGTTTCCTTTCTGAGGGGAGTCCAAGCCCTTAAGGTGGTACCTTGAGCCTGGATGCCTGTATAAGAATATCTAGTAAAAGGGGGGCTCATTCGAACATCTGAGGGTTGCCTGACTAGCAACTCCAAGTGTATTTCCTTTCAGAAAGGAATCCAAACCACAAGACGATATTATGAGTATGAGGGACTGAATAGGGGGCATTGTGGGAACACTGAGACTCCCCAGAGAGAAAGGGTGGAATTTTGCTCTACCAATCAAAAATCTGTATTGTGATCAATGAACAAAAAAGCACAGTGGCATCTTGCATTCTCTACACTTTTCTTTGATTGTATGATTGCAAATGTTTGACTTGCTAAAAAGCCTCCATTCTTTTCCCATACCCTCACCACAGATATTCTTGATGCATGTGTAGATCATGAAAATTCCCTACAGCTGGAAAAAATAGGCATGTGACTCAGTAATTATTAGTGTTCTCTTGCTCACCTTTCTAGGAATAACACTTTATTGCTTCATCACAGGAGTAATAACAATGAAGCCTTCATTTAGATGGCACCTTACAAAATGCTTTCCCATAATTCAATTTCATAAAAGCCCCATTAGGTGAGTCAAGTAGATATTATTGCCCCCATTTTATAGAGGAAGAAACTATGGCTTAGAAAGGCAGCTTGCTCAAGGAAAGGGGCAGGACCATCTGATACTTTCTGTTCTTTCTGTGATGCCATTTTGCCTCTGACTTAAGTCATTTCTGACAGTGGGGCACTGGAATGAATGACTGGTGATGGCTAGCTACCTAATTCCTAACTACTCACCACCAGCTCTTTATTTCTTTCCCCTTTCCCTTATCCCTTGCCTACTCAGGCCATTGGCACTTATGGGCAGTTTTTAACCATCCTCATGGCATTTGAGGTCAGAGAGAGTTCTTAAAAGTACTGTATTGTCTTGATGGGTTGGAAGCCTGGCAAACTAGGAACTTGGAAAAGAAATGAGGGTCAGGGCCATCACAGATTGCAAAGCAAGCTCTGGAGCCCCCTGGTGACCATCATCACTCATTACATTATCCTACATATTTAAAGGCATCTCAAAAGATCCAGGTACAGGAGAAGATAAGTAAAGTGCTTGTCCTTTAGAATTATTTGGAGAATTGCTAATTAGCTGCATTTCTATTACACTTCTGATGTTTACAATAAATCCTCCTTTCTAGCTAGAGTCTAGACACACAATTATGTCTCTGTACATAGCAGCTTTTGAGTGGGTTTTTAAAAACCTGCCTCCAAACATTTTTACCAGTCTGCATAACATTTGTCAGCCCCTCCCCGTTTGCCATTGCCTTAGTGATGCTCCAGCTAGAGACAATGAGCTTTCGTATTCTAATGAATCATATTTCGCTAGTTATATTTTTAATTTTTAAAAATGGTTTCATGAGTCATTATATGCTTTATAGCTCCGTCTGATTCCCTTCTGTCCTATGGGCCCTTGCAAGGCTGCAATAACTCAACCTGTAAGCTTCTCTATTACCCAAGCATCCCTGATAGTCCTTGTGAGTCAGTGAAAGGCAGGTATATAACATATACCCAAGATATTGCTTATGGTGTTCACCTGAGATTTCTAGGTAGGTTATAAAATTTGTAAAATTGTAGTTAGGGGTCTAAAATGCCACCGCCTCTTCCCTTTTTTATGTTTCCATGTTTAGGAGTTTTCAAAAGTCATCAGGCATAAGGTCCCATGTGATCCTTCTCATGTTAATTATCTCTTCCTGCTATTTCTTCCTCCTTTTTTCTTAGAAAGAAAACTAGTGTTAACACTGTAGCACCTATCTTCAAATATAGGCTTTGTTTCTTACTCCCTGGGTGGTCTTAGGCAAGTCATGTCTCCTCTGGCTCTGTTTAGTGCCCTGTAGGACGAGAGGACCAGACTAGATGATTTCTCAGGGCCTGTTCATTTCTAAATACAATGAACCTACAAGTCTCTAATGGGGGAAAGAAATGGTGGTTAGCTTTGAGAGATTACAGAACAAGGTTCATACAGATAGAATTATATAAGAAAAGCTCTTTTTAGATTAATCCTAATTTTTCAACTGAGTTTATAGTGTATGGGAAAAAAGAGAACTGGTACCTAGCACATTGTGGCATATAATTAGCATTCAATAAATGTTCACTGAATGAATGAAATTAAAACCCATGGCTCTGTGGGTGTGTATTTGTGTGTGTTACATACATATGTATATATGTATATTCGTGCTGTATGTTCAAGCCCTTTCTTCATCAGGCAGAACTAACAAAGGAATTCCCAGAGCTCTTTGTTCTGCTATTTTATTCCAGCCTAACAAATGAACTAATAACAGAATCAAAATCTTCTTAATGTACCAGCATCTCCATTTCCATTCCCTAGGGCATAGTTTGGGTTGGTTGCAAAGACATGTTTGAAACCACGAATACTCCTCTATCCTCTGAGCCCCAAGCACTGATGAACTGAGATATAGAGGTATCAGCTCGCTCTGTCTAGAAGCACTCCCCCCCCCTTTTTATTGTAAGTTTTCGCCTTGATGCTTCTTTATTAACACTTTGCCTTTATGTTGCTAGGCAACAACCCAAGACTGGGCTCCTAGCTACCAGACTATCAAAGTGTCTCCTCTTTTTCTCTGGTTTTGAAGGAAACTTTACAATGCTCCAAAGATGCTTCTCATTGTTATTTTCCCTTGACCTTTCTATCTTTCCCAGAAACTCCCATACTGTGGGCAAATTGAAGTTTTAATACCTCTCCAAGTCATTATAGCACAGCAGGGATGCCACCTCCAGACAGTATCTCCCATCTGTGAAAGCACAGAGAGAGGCAAGTGTCAGGGTGACTAAAATGTTTGTCCTGCAAACCAGAGCATCTTTGAGGAATTTTGTCTCTTGTCTTCTTTGATCCTTTTTACCCTTTGTCTGTTTTTCCCATCCTCCTCCTTCTTTCCTCACCCTTACCTTCCACCCTTTCTTTCTTCTTTTTACCTTTCCCCTCTCCCTTCCTTTCCCCCTACCTATTCTGTTTCCCCCCCTTTCCAAAAACTCTCCCTTCTTTTCTGTCTTCCCTCTCCTTGCACCTCCTTTCTTTTTCCTCTCTTCTTTCTCCATTCTTTTCCTTTGCCTCTATTTCCCTTCTTCCTCCTCCTTTCCTTTCTTCTCTTCCCCTCTCTTTTTTCTTTTCCCCTCTCTGTTCCTTTTTTCTTCCTCACTTCTTTCTCTCCCCTTTCCTCCCTCTTCCCCTTTCCTTTTCCTTGTATACTTCCCCCCTCCCTGTTCCTCCTCCCTCTTCCCTATTCTCCTTCCTTCTCCATTCCTCTTCCCTTTACCCTTTCTTCCCTTCTCCCCCTTTTCCATCTCCTCTCCAGTTAAAATAAGCAACAGTTTGACTTGTTAAATAGCTCCAAGGACAAGCCAGGAAATCTGAAATTCATAAACATTTGTATGTGGTCATGATCATTTTGATGGACATTTTTGAGTCACTGGACACGTGTAAGTCTGAGCTAAATATTAGGAAAAAACAGTGGGTGAAAATAAAGGCATAAAAGTAAGAGGACACTCCATATATTTGCATGAGACTGGAAAGCATTAACATGGAGCAAGCTGTGTGGTCCTGCCAGGACACACACACACAACAAATGCTTTGTAGGAGCTCCAACAGCTGGCTCCTCAGTTTCCTAAGCTATAAAAGGCTTGTAGTCTCTCTGTAATACGGACTTTTGCCTTTAGGACATGCTATTGCACAATAGGGGAGATGAAACAGGCCACCCTGTTCCCTGTCGTCTTTGAGTATTAGCTCTGTTGCTTCCTATGAGTCTTCTTTTTTTGTTTTTCTGGAATAATATTGTATTTTCCCCAATTACATGTAATAACAACTTTTAACATTCATTTTTACAATTTTTGAGTTTCAAATTCCTTTCCTCTCACCCCTGACCCATTGTTGAGAAGACAAGCAATTTGATATAGGTCATACATGTGCAATCATGCAAAAACGTAGTTCCAAATTAAGCACGTGAAAGAAAACACAGACCAACAAAACAAAATCCCACAAAAAATAAAGTGAAAAATAGTATGTTTCAATCTGCATCCAAACTCCATCAGTTATTTCTCTGTAAGTGAATAACATTTTTCATCATGAGTCCTTTGGGATTGTCTTGGATCACTGTCTTGCTGAGGATAACTAAGTCATTCACAGTTAATTATTGTACAATGTTGCTGTTACTGGGTACAATGTTCACCTGGTTCTGTTCATTTCACTTTGCATTAATTTATGTAAATCTTTCCAGGTTTTTTTGAGAGCAACCTGCTGATCATTTCTTATATACCACAACTTGTTCAGCCATTCCCCAACTGATGGACATCCCCTCAATTTCCAATTCCTGACCACCACAAAAAAAAGAACTGCTATTAATATTTTTCCAGAAATAGGAATTTTCCCTTTTTTAAAAATCTCTTTGGGTTATATACCTAGTAGTGCTATTGCTGGTTCAAAGGGTCAGCACAAATTTAAAGCTCTTTAAATGGCTCTCTAGAATGTTGGATCAATTCACAACTCTACCAACAGTGCATGTGTGTCCCATTTTCCCCACATTCCCTCCAAAATTTATTATTTTCCTTTTCTGTCACATTAACCAATCTGATGGGTGTGAAGTGGTACCTCAGAGTTTAAATTTGCAATTCTCTAGTCAATAATGATTTAGAGCATCTTTTTATATGGCTATAGATAGTTTTTAATTTCTTTGAAAACTGCCTGTGAGGGGTGATTAGGTGGTGCAGTGAATATACCACTGGCCCTGGAGTCAGGAGGACCTGAGTTCAAATCCAACCTCAAACACTTAATACTTACTAGCCGTGTGACCTTGGGCAAGTCACTTAACCCCAACTGCCCAGTCTCCCCCCCCTCCTAAAAGCAAAAACATAACCAAAACAACAAAGAAAAGAAAGCAGGCAGTTCATATCCTTTGACCACATATCAATTGGGGAATGACTTGTATTCTTATAAATCTGACTCAGTTCTTTATGTATTTGAGAGATGAGGTCTGTATCAGAGACACTGGCTGTAAAAATTATTTCTTAACTTTCTGCTTTCCTTCTGGTCTTGGTTGCCTTGGTTTTGTTCAGCACTCTCACTTCCTGTAAAGCGTGTCCAAAAACAGATTTGGGGTTGGGGGAGGGATAGCTCTAAAGCTCTGTCCTTGTTTTATTTCTATTGTTTCTTCTCTTGTGTGTGTGTGTGTGTGTGTGTATGTGTGTGTTTATTGTTACAAGAGAGGGACTTTATTTTTTTAATCTTTCATTTATTTATTTTTAGTTCTCAACATACCTTTCCACAAGATTTTGAGTTACAAATTTTCTCCTCGTCATTCCCCTACTCCCCACCCCAAGATATCGAGCCTACTGAATACCTCCTCCCCCAATCTGCCCTCTCTTATATCCTCCCCCTTCACCACCACCTCCAACTTTCTAGTAGGGCAAGATGGATTTCTATAACCCAGTGCCCATTTGAATGTAAAAAACATTTTTTTAACATTTAAAAAAACCTTTGAATTTCAGATTCTTTCCCTTCTTCCCTCCTCACCCATCCCCACTGGGAAGATAAACAATTTAATATAGGTTATGCATGTGTAGTTAGGCAAAACATTTCCATAGTAGTTACATTGTGAAAGATTAATTGCATTTCCCTCCATCTTATCCTGTCCCCTGCTTATTCTATTTTCTACTTTGACCCTGTCCTTTTTCAAAAGTGTTTGCTTCTAACTCTCCCCCAATCTGCCCTCCCTTCTATCATCCCCCCTCTTATCTCCTTCCCCCCTACTTTCCTATAGGGTAAGATACCCAATTGAGTGTATATGTTATTCCCTTCTTAAGCCATATTCAATGACAATAAGGTTGACCCATTCCCTTTCACTTTCCCTGGTTCTGGTTCTGCTCTTCTCATTTAGCATCAATTTGTATAGGCCTTTCCAGGTGAATATGAAGACCATCTCCTCCCCATTTCTTATGAGGACAATAGTATTCCATTGTAACAGTTTTCTCTTGCCTCTTTCGTATGAGATAATTTACCCTAATCTATCTCTCACTTTCTCCTTCTCCCATTATATTCCTCTTTCACCTCTTAATTTTATTTTTTAGATATCATCCTTTCTTATTCAATTGATCCTGTGCCCTCTATATATATACATGTACACACATATATAAACACTCACATATGTATTTATACACACATACATCCTCCTATACATACACACACGTATATATAAATATACATAATACATATATACATATATATTCCCTTCAACTATCCTCATACTGAGAAAAGTCTCATGAGTTATAATTATCATTTTTCATGTACGAATGTAAATAATTCAACTTTAATAAGTTTCTTATGGTTTCTTTTTCCTGTTTACCTTCTCATGCTTCTCTTGTTTCTCGTATTTGAAAATTAAATTTTCTGTTCAGCTCTGGTTTTTCATCAAGAATACTTGAAAGGATAAAGGCCTCATTTCTAAATATACAGGGAATTAAGTAACAAGTCATTCTCCAATTGATAAATGGTCAAAGGATATGAACAGGCAATTTTCAGAGGTAGAAATTGAAAATATCTATAAGCAGATGAAAAAATGCTCTAAATCACTATTGATTTGAGAAATGCAAATCAAAACAACTTTGAGGTACCACATCTCACCAGTCAGATTGGCTAAGATGACAAAACATGAAAATAACAAATGCTGGAGAAGATATGGAAAAATTGGAACACTAATGCATTATTGATGGAACTGTGAAGTGATACAATCATTCTGGGGAGCAATCTGGAACTATGCCCAAAGGGCTATAAATAATTGCATACCCTTTGACCCAGTAATACCACGTCTGGTGTTGTACCCCAAAGAGATCATAGAAGTGGGAGGAAGACCCATATGCACAAAAATATTTATCGCATCTCTCTTTGTGGTAGCAAAAAACTGGAAATTAAGGGGATGCCCATCAATTGGGGAATGGCTAAGCAAGTTGTGGTATATAAATGTAATGGAATACTATAAGAAATGGGGAGGAGATGGTCTTCATATTCACCTGGAGAGGCCCATACAAACTGATGCTAAGTGAGAAGAGCAGAACCAGAAAAAACTTGTATACTATCACAGACACATCGTATGTGTGATGACCAACCTTGATAAACTGGACTCTTCTCAGCAACACACAGTTATAAGACAACTCTACAAGTCTCAGGATGGAAGGAGATGTCTACATTCAGAGAAAGATCCAGAAAGAACAGAGTTTAAATGAAGACTGAAGCAATCTACATTATATCATTCTTTCTTATGTTTGGTTTTCTTTCTTTTTTCTCCACTGTTCACTCCATTGGTTACAACCCATCTTTACAACCAGACTAATGTCCAATGTGAAAGTATTTGCAGACCCTATACTTTATTGCAAGCTGCCATGGGGTGGGGGAAGGGAAGGGAGAAAAATTGAAACTTAAGGGATTGTGGAACTGAATCTTGTAAACTAAAAGTAAATAAACGAGTCAATGAAAAAAAAAAGAATAATTAAAAGTCCTTTATTTCATTGAATGACCATATTTTCTCCTGAAGCAATATACTCAGTTTTGCTGGGTAGATGATTTTTTGTTTCAATCCTAGCTCCTATGACTTCCAGAATATCATATTCCAAGCCCTCTGATCCCTTAATGTAGAAGCTGCTAGATCTTGTGTTATACTGATTGTGTTTCTACACTACTCAAAGTGTTTCTTCCTGACAACTTGCAATATTTTCTCCTTGACCTGGGAACTCTGGAATTTGGCTGTGATATTCCTAGGAGTTTTCTTTTTGGGATCTTTTTCAAGAGGCAATTTGTAAATTCTTTCTACTTCTATTTTCCCCTCTGGTTCTAGAATATCAGGGCAATTTTTCTTGAGAACTTCTTGAAGGATGATTTCTAGGATCTTTTTTTGATCATGGCTTTCAGGTAGTTCAATAATTTTTTTTTTCTTTTTGGAGGGCAGTTGGGGTTAAGTGACTTGCCCAAGGTCACAAGGCTAGTTTTTTGTGTTAAGTGTCTGAGGCCGGATTTGAACTCAGGTACTCCTGACTCCAGGGCCGGTGCTCTATTCACTGCGCCACCTAGCTGCAGTTCAATAATTTTTAAATGATTCCCCCTGGATCTATTTTCCAGGTCAATGGTTTTTCCAATGAGATATTTCACATTGTCTTCTATTTTTTCATTTATTTGGATCTGTTTTATAGTATCCTGATTTCTCATAAAGTCATTAGCTTCCGATTGCTCCAATCTAGTTTTGAAGAAATTATTCTCTTCAATGAGTTTTTGAAATTCCTTTTCCAGTTGGCAAATTTGGCTTTTTAAGGCATTCTTCTCCTCCTGGGCTTTTTGGACCTATTTTGCCATTTGAGTTAGTCTATTTTTAAGATGTTATTTACTTCAGTATTTCTTTGGGTCTCCTTTAACAGGCTGCTGACTCTCTTTTCATGATTTTCTTGTACCATTCTCATTTCTCTTCCCTTTTTTTCCTTTACTTCTCTTACTAGATTTTCAAAATCCTTCTTGTGCTCCTCCATGGATGGTAACCAATTCATATTTTTCTTGGAAGCTTTTGATCCAAGCGTTTTTTCTTTGTTGTCTTCTTCTGGTTCCATGTTTTGATCCATTTTGTCCTGAATAAAGGATTCTATGGTCTTATTGCCCTTCTTCTGCTTGCTTATCTTGCCAGCCAATTACTTGACTTTTGAGCTCTTTGCAACTGTAGAACTCTGCTTCCAGAGTGGAGAGACTTGTGTCCCAACTTGTTGAGGTTTTTGAAGCTACAGGAGCTATGAGGGGGGGGGGCGTCCTTTCTACAGTCACCACAAACTCTGGACACTGACTGGTTTTCCTCACCTCAGGACCACCCAAGACTGTGACCCAGATCCAAGCAGGTCAAAAAAAAGAGCAATTACCCTATGAATAGTCACTCGGTTCACCTATGATCTGCAGGCCAGGAGCTCCAGAGGCAGCCACAAGGCAGCAGCTGCAGCCACCATGCCTCTGCCACCTCTTGCCCCAGGGGCAGGGGCTAAACCATGCTCTCTTCCACCCAGTTCCAACAGAGTTCCCTATTGACCTTTTACTTTCTCTTTGGTGTTTATAGGTTGAGAAGTCTGGGAACCACCACAGTTGCCAGTGATTCACTCTCCTGAAGTCTGCTGTGGCTGGTCTGTGTGTCTGATCAGGTGTACCCTGGGTCTGGGCCCATGTGACTCATGCAGGGCTGTGCTCAGCGCCCAGACCCATGCGATAGACCCTTTCTGTTGGCCTGCCAGGCTATCTTCAGTGGGAGATCTGTTTCTCTCTGTCACTTTGTGGGTTCTGTAGTTCTAGAATTTGTTTAAAGTCATTTTACAGGTATTAGAGGTGGTTGGTGCAGGAGCTCATGCAAGTTTCTGCTTTTACTCTGCCATCTTGGCTCTGTCCCTCCTTCCCCCCACCCTGTTTTCTTTCTAAACCTTTTATGAAAAACTTGGGGAACCCTGGTAGAAAACCAAAATGAGGAAGAATCTTAAGAAACCCCTTCTTCACATGTCTATTAAGGGACTTATTGGTGGTTAGTTCCCCAATATGAACATCACACTAGGAAATAATGCCTTTGCTGATGTCATAATTGGACTGGGGCAGTGGAGAAGAAATTCCTAGAATGAGGGAATTAAGCAAGCTGATTGTTCTCTGTCTCCAGGTTCTATTTGGTTTAAAATGTGTTGTAACTGAAGCCAGCCACGATGAGCTACATGTAGTACCCAAGCAGAGTCAGATATTTTTTGGAGAGGTCAATTTTTCCTAGTTTGCTTCATTTAATTAAAGCATTGTATTAATTATTCATTTTAAATTAATGTTATTTCATCAATTGTTCAGGTAAAACAAAAGAATTAAAGATTCCATTCTTGAGTATGATACTCACCTCCCTCTTCATCATTTCTTTGTTAGCCAGTTCTAAGTTTGACAGAATCTAACACTTAATCATTAAATAAATATTTCATAAGTGCTTAGCATATGCTATGTTGTTGTTTGTCCTTCATTTTCAAGAAAGGCCAATGATATCACAATGTTGGGGTTAAACAGTGGATGAGGGCGATATCTTGACTTTAGCATGAATTGGATTTAAATGAAGCAGAGTTGCACAAAAGTTATCACCCTCTGTCTTTTGAGTCATTGAGATTCAGCAGCAGGACAAAAGTCAGGACAACTGGTGATGTCCCTGGATGCAGCGGATGACCTTGGCATCTTCATCGTCTGACCAAGCTCTAAGTACTCCACAATGCTTACTTCAACCTCATGGACACTGAAACAAATTGTTCTCATCCACCCATTCTGGCAGAGAAAATCTTCATGTGCTTGAGGTAGACATCCCTCTAGCTCACTGACAGTCTGAAGCCTGTTGGTTGCCCTCAACCTGGCTTAGCCCAGCTGCTGAGATGGTTTCCTGGAGTATGACCACTGTGCATGCTACAGCTTCTTGGAGCTCAGGGGATGAGAAGCCCTGAAAAGGGCCCTCAGCAAGCCCTAACACCAGAGGTGCTAGTACTTCATAAACTCTCTGTATACCCCATACATGACATGCAAAGATTAAAAAAAGTAAGGCGTTTATATTCTAACTATAGAGATGCTACATGCATACACATAGGTATAGATTTTAAGCAGATACCAAGTAAAAAGTATAAACAAAGTAAACTTTCCAGAAAGGAACTAGCAGATTGGGGGGACCAGAAAGAACTTCTTGCAGAAGGCATCACTTGAGCTGATTCTTTTTCCTTCTTCCTTCCTTCCTTCCTTCCTTTCTTCCTTCCTTCCTTCCTTCCTTCCTTCCTTCCTTCCTTCCTTCCTTCCTCCTTCCTTCCTTCCTTCCTTCCTTATTTCCTTCCTTCCTTTCTTTCTTTCTTTCTTTCTTCCTTCCTTCCTTCCTTCCTTTCTTTCTTTCTTTCTTTCTTTCTTCCTTTCTTTCTGCAGGGAGAAGGCAGGGCAATTGGGGTTAAGTGACTTGTGTCCAAGGTCATGTGGCTAGTAAGTGTTAAGTGTCTGAGGCAGGATTTGAACTCAGGTCTTCCTGACTGCAGGGCTGGCGCTCTATTCACTGCACCTTCAAGTTGCCCCCATTTGAGCTGATTCTTGAAGGAAACCAGGGGCTCCAACAGACAGAGGGGAGACAGAGGTGACTAGTATGGCCAGACCACAGGGAATGTAGGGGGAGATAAGAAGACTGGAAAGATGGGGTGGGGCCAGCTTATTAAATTCTAAATAGAAGATTCAGTATTGGATCCTAGAGTTAGTAAGGAATGACTAAAGTTTAATGAGGAGAGGGGAGATACAGTCAGACCTATGATTTAGGAAAATTACTTTGAAGTGAGTGAGGGATGAACTAGAATGGGAAGAGGCTTGTGGCAGGGACTGCACATTGGAGGATATCACAGTAGTCAAGGAAAGAAGAAAGGAAGGCCTATAACAGGGGAGACAGCAGGTCCATTAGTAACTAGAAGGGGTAGGGTTGCAAAAGATGTTGTGGAGTTACAAGGGATGTTGCCAAAATATAAATGATAAAATTGGATGTGTATAGTGAGAGTGAGGAGTCAAGGGTGGCACACTGAGGTTGTGACCCAAGGTAACTAGAAGACTGGTAGTATCTGCAACAGAAATAGGGGAGCTGAGAAGTGGGATGAGTCTTAGGGAAAAGGTAATGAGTTTGGTTTTGGACATGGTAAGTTTGACGCAGCTATGGAACATCTGGTTTGAAATGCCTGATAGACGGATACTAAAAAGAAAAGTCTGACAGCATCAGCGTGAGCTGCTCTCTGGTTCACACCTTTTGGGTGACCTTAAACAAGTCAGGTAACTCCTCCAGGCCTCAGTGATCTCATCTGCAAAATGAAGGGTTTGGATTTTGGATTAGGCAATTCCTTCCAGCCCTACAACCTAATTATTGATCATTATATGCTTGTGCTAGGAACCTTTCAAAGGTCATCCACTCCACCCCCTTGGCTCACAGAAGGAATTTTTCGAGTCATCCTCGGTGAATGGAAATGAACTCTACTTCCAAGCTTCCATAGTTTTCTGAATCAAACTGTTACTTGCAAAGGCCCTCTAGGCTGCCTGCAAGCAGGTTAAAATGGAAAACCATGTTAAAATACAGTGAATTTTAAAAACTAATTTCCCAACACAAATTTGAATCTACATTCTTAAGCTAAAAAGTAGTGTTCCTACCAGGAGAACACTGTACATAGCAACGTGGTACAAGAATGAAGTCTTCTCAGCAATGCAATGCAGTGCAATGACCTAGGACAGTTCCTCATGATGGAAAATGCTATTTACATCCAGAGAAAGAGCTGTGGAGTCTGGATGAAGATCAAAGCACATTATTTTCTCCCTCTTTAGTGTTTTTTCCTATGGTTGGTTCTAATTTTTCTTTACAACATGATTAATGTGAAAATATGTTTAATATGATTGTACATGCATGGCCTATATCAGGCTGCATGCTGCCTTAGGAGAGGGGAGGGAAGGAAAGGGGAGACCACTTAGAATTCAAAACCTTATAAAAGTGAATGTTAAAAACTAAAAAGAAATAAATAATTGTTTAAAAAAATTTAATTTTTAATAGTGTTACTAAAATTTTTGTGCAGTACTTGATTGTTGCCCAGGCAAATATGGAAGTTTTAGTTTTTTCTTCTTCCAAGAAGAATAAGTAAAGGTCTTGGATTAGACAATTTCTTCACAAGGTCTTCAACATTGTTTCTCTAATGGTGGCATTTCAGGCATTGCGTCAGCCAATGAAAGAGATTTTGGAGCACGGAACAGGTCTTCTGGGTATCCCCCATACAGGTTATCTAGTCTGCCTTCACATTCCATGGCCCCCAAAGCAGTTATCAAGATGACTGTAAGCTTTCTCTTCTCCAAAATACATAAAATCATAGATTTAGGACTAGAAGGGACCTGTGAGATATCTAGTCCAGCCTTCTTAGATGAGGAACCAAGGACCACAAAGGTCAAGTAATTTATCTAAAGTCAGCTCCTGGTCTCCTGTCTAAGTACTAACCAAGCCCTACCAACCTTTCTCTGCTTCTGAGGCCAGATGAGAACAAAAGTTTCCACAAATATTTGACCATGCTCCCTTTCACCCTTCCCTCAGAGGTCCTTCTTTTCAACCCCCTAAAGACTTTTGTTCCCAAGAGCTTTCCACAAGACTTGGTTTAAGGCATCTCCAGTCGACTCTGCTTAAGTTCTGCCCACTATTGAGTGTGGTTGGAATATTACCTTGCAAACATCCCTTATAGATAGATCACTTTAGATTTGGGGCTGGGGATGTAATTAAAAGTTGGGTCTCTAGAAACTCACAGCTTGCCCAAGCAGCAGAGATACAGGTGTGTCAGCAGCCAAGAGTCTGTGGGATTTCAAGTGACAATGTAATGGCAGCACTATTGGTTTCAGGCTCCTGAGGGGCACTCAGGAGCTGTGCTACATTCAGATTAAAGTATAGGCTGCTATTAAATAAGCAAAGGACAAAATAATGGTGGGGGAAGTTTGAACCTTTCTCCTTATTATACTAACCTCCTGCCATAACTTGTTTTTCTTCATGGAAGGATAGCTAATTTCTGATTTTTTAAGAAGTTATTTATATATAAGGAAATGTTTTAAAGTAAAATGAGAGAGAGAAAGAAAAGATTAATGTTGCAAGACCCTGCAGGAACATGTCAGTGTGTAATAGTGCTGAGACAGGGCGGGTGACAGCATTTGGGCTTTATGCCTAACAATGCACCATGTCATTATGCAGTAATACACACCCCACTGTGTCTTATTCCCTTCCACAACAATGCACAGCCTGCTGTGCTGGAGTGCTAAAGTCAATGAGGAATCGGAGTGCAGACGTAAGGTACCTAGTGATGGAGAAGGGAAGCTGAAGGGAATCTGGCAGCTTCTTGGAAGCAGGGAGCCCATTAGGTATCAAAGGACTTAGAGCTAGAGAGAGCCTTAGATCAACTGTCCAATCCACCTCATGTTTAAAAGTGAGGAAACTGCAGCCCATAGGGGCTAGATGGGTTATCTAAGGTCACACTGGCAATAAGCAGCAGAATCAAGATCTGAACCTACGTCCTTTGACTCCAAATCCAAATCCCATTCTCCTATACCGTGCTGCCTCCAGGTATGTGGTAAATTATGGATAAGCCCTTAATTGTTATTCATTTTTGCCATTTTTTCTGTAATCAAGTCTTTCAAATTCAGGTATTTTTTCTCAAGTGAACATTTTTATTTTTTTCAGTTACATGTTATAACAATTTTTAACATTTATTTTAAAATTTTTGAATTCCAAATTCTCTCCCTGCCCCTCCTTGAGAAGGCAAGCAATCAGACTCAGGTTTTCTCCATCTGAAGCCCATGAGCTTGTTTTATAATTTAATATAAATGAAATTGCTTTATAATTTATAGACAACATCGATATAATACATATTACATATAATATGTATACATTTATATACATATCTAAGGCTCCCTCTAGCTGTATGCACATACACACATACATACACACACATGTTGTGTCTCATGGTAGGGGGTAAGGAAGTAAAAAGGAAAAAAGCTTCATGATAACTTTATTATACATTTAAAAGGAATAGCAGGTTGTACATAATCTGCAATTTCATGTACATGCAATCATCTTTTTTCTATTCTACTATATTATGGAAATGTTTGTTTTATTTCTTAAGTTAAGATATAAATTATAATTATACAACATTAACATAATACATTCAGGCATTGTGAACATGTGTATATATACATACTATATAATATAATGTAATACAATCTGTACATACATGTGTTATTTATATGTTATGTATAATAATTATGCTTCTAAAAACATTGTTCAGAGGATTCCACAGGCTTCATTAGACTGCCAGAGGTATCCGTGGAATAAATAAGGTTAAAAAATCCTAATCTAGGGACAGCTAGGTGGTCCAGTGAATAGAGCATTGGCCCTGGAGTCAGGAGGACCTGAGTTCAAATCTGGCCTCAGACACTTGACACTTAACTAGCTGTATGATCTTGGGCAAGTCACTTAGCTCCAATTGCCTTGCCTTCCCCCCTCCAAAAAAAAAAAAGAATTTCCAATCTATGGGAATAACAGGGAAATCAAATCTTCAATAGAAGCTTCATTATCCAAAATACTTCCCCATAACCCAAGCTCTGCGGAGCATTCTCCTCAGACTGCCCACTTTTACTCGTATGCCATTAAGCTGAGGGTGACATATTCTTACTCATCCTGGTAAGGGTAAGTGTGGATTTATTCAAATTCTCTGGAGTCATTTATTAGCCTTCCAGATAGTTTCATGTGTAAACTGACAGCTTTAGAACAAAGCGGCCACTGGGCTAAATCTAGGCAGCGATGGCTCTGGGGCTCCAGGGGCACGTCCCAGCTGGACTCATCCTGTATGTGTGGCAGCCCAAAGCTGGCCCAGCCGTGCCACTCCTTCTATCATGCTTTCTTTCTCCCCTGCTTCTCAGAGCCATCTCCCTCTTCTTCCCCCTCCTTTCCCCATCTACCCACTGCAGACATTCCCTCGCTGATGGGGAAGGCGTGATGGGCATTTAGAGGAAGGAAACAAAACAATTATGTCGTACTCGACAGTCCCCAGGAGCTGTGCTGAACTCCACAAATATCATCTCCTTTGATCCTTGTAACAACAGCGGGAATAGATGTTGTTATTACCCCCATTTTATTGGGGAAACTGAGGCAAACAGAACATAAGTGATTTGAGTAGGGTTCTACAGTTAGTGCCTGGGGGTGGATTTGCACCCAGACCTTCTTAACTCCTGGTCCAGCACCCTATTCCCTTGCACCACCTAACTGCCCCTAAAGAGACGTTTGCTTTCTGTGGGGTTACACAGTCTCTATGTTCTGCCCCAATCAAGGAAAGCAGCATCCTCAGGCTGACCAAAGCATTAGAGGGAGAGAGTCAGGGATACAAGAACCTACTGAAATGGAGTGAGCAGAAGAAGAAACAGGAGTTAACATAGGCAGACCAACAAAGAGAAGGGAAAGGCCACAAAAGAATTCTAAACCTTTTGTAAAAATCAAATAAATGCGTGGAGGTAGAACAGGCATCTAATTATACTACCAATACAGTCTAGTTCCTTGCCTTTGGGCAGGGTTGAATTACAGGTGCTTTTGTAGAATTATGAGATCATGAAGCCTAAATATTTCATTTTACAGATTAGGAAACTGAGGCCCAGAGGGACACTTTGCTTTCACATCATCTCAATTTCCCCCTGTATCCTTTCCCCAAATAATCAAAAAAGACAATCAATATATTGGAAAAACTTGACAATATATGCAATGTTCCACACCCATGGACCCTTCCACCTTTGCAAAAGGAATGAAGGGAGGTATTTTCTCAAATCTGACTCTAATCATCTTATTGGGAAAACAAAAATACAAATTTCCTAGATTGCAGAAAAACTAATTCAGAAACCAGACACACTGCTATTGGTGTGGGCAGCTTTGCACACAAAAATCTCAGCCCTCAATGTCTCTCTCCATCTACCTTGTTGCTTTAATTTCAGACCAACTACACTTAAGGACCCATATTGTCTCTTTCCAACCATTTCACCATGGTGGATGCTCTCAGTGCCCTTCTCCTGTTAATTCTAGACCTGTAGTTGGATAATCCAATAGGATGGTGAATATCCAGGCCTCCAGGATTACTCTTAACTGTTCTTGGCTAAATTACCTCTGTATTTCTACCTCAAGAACCTGAAAGAGGTCCCCAAATGTGTTGAAAAAAAGTTTTCTTTTGCCCTTTTGAGTACATCTAGAATCCGATAAGTTCCTAAGAAATAATTATAGGAAATTGATAAATCACAAATCATTTTCAGAAACTTATTGGATTTGCAAAGTGAGACCACGTTAACATGTTCAAGTGACAAGGACGGGAGTAGCAGGATGAAAAAATGATCCTTTTTTACCATCTCATTTTCCTCTCCAGGTCAAAGTTTCTCCAGTGACCTAATTTATTTTCCATAATATTTGCTATAGCATTCCCTTGAGATTCTATGAAATTCCTCTACCTGCTGCAGAATATTAAGATTCATTTTGTCTTTTATAAAAATGAAGGACATATGAAGGAAGACACTATCAAACGGCTGTGTGTACACACACACACACACACACACATTTGTGTCTCATGGTAGGCATTTCTAGGGTGGGGGGGAAGAAAGAAAAGAAGGAAAAAAGCTTCATGATAACTTTATTGTACATTTAAAAGGAATAATAAGTTGTACATAATCTGCAATTTCATGTACAATCATCTTTTTTCTATTCTACTATGTTATGGAAATGTTTGTTTTATTTCTTAAGTTCAGGCTAGCTTCCTGCTCCCAGTCCCAGGCAGGAAAGGAGCCCCTAAGCAGGGCTAGCAGATGGGCTTTGAATCAGCTCAGGCTGGTTTTGTTCAGCCCTCTTGGCCCCATCCTGCCTCCCAAAGAAGCATCAAAAGCTTTGGAGCTGTAACATCTCGCCAATGCCCTCAGTCTATTGATAAAAATAAAATAAAAATGTTTTTTAAAAAGATCTAGTTGCTACTTGGTATTGGCTGAGGAATAGAGCAGTGGATCAATGGAATAGATTGGGTACAAATGATTCAGTAGTCAACGATTATAGTAACATACTATTTGATAAGCCCAAAGACCTCAGTTTTGGGGTTAAGAATTCACTATTTGACAAAAACTGCTGGGAAAATTGGAATATAGTATGGCAGAAACTGGGCATAGGCCATCATCTAACGCCATACACCAAAGTCAAGTCTAAATGGGTGCACGATCTAGATATAGAGGCTAATACTGTAAGTAATCTGGGGAAGCAAGGAATAGTTTACCTGTCAGATTTATGGAGTAGGGAAGACTTTATGACCAAAGAAGAGTTGGTGAGCATTTAAAATGCAAAATAGGTAATCTTGATTACATTAAATTGAAAAGTTTCTGTATAAACAAAGCCAGTGTAACCAAGATTAAGAGGGAAGTGGGAAATTGGGAAAGAATTTTTACAACCAGTATGTCTCTGATAAAGGCCTCATTTCTAAAATATACAGGGAACTGAGTCAAGTCTATAAGAATACAAGTCATTCCCCAACTGATAAATGGTCAAAGGATATGAACAGGCAATTTTTATAGGTAGAAATTAAAAATATCTATAAGCAAATGAAAAAATGCTCTAAATCACTATTGATTCAAGAAATGCAAAACAAAACAACTTTGAGGTACCACATCTCACCAGTCAGATTGGCTAAGATGACAAAACAGGAAAATGACCAATGCTGGAGAGGATATGGAAAAATTGGAACACTAATGCATTGTTGATGGAGTTGTGGACTGATTCAACCATTTTGGAGAGCAATTTGGAACTATGCCTAGAGGGCTATAAATAATTGCATACCCTTTAACTCATTTTTTTTAACCATTTCTGGGGTTGTATCCCAAAGAGATCATAGAAGTGGGAGGAAGACCCATATATACAAAAAATGTATTGCAACTCATTTGTGGTGGCAAAAAACTGGAAATTAAGGGGATGCTCATCAATTAGGGAATGGCTAAAGAAGTTGTAGTATATGAATGTAATAGAATACTATTGTGCTATAAGAAATAGGGAGGAGATGGTCTTCATATTCACTGGAGAGGCCTATACAAACTGATGCCAAGTGAGAAGAGCAGAACCAGAAAAAATTTGTACACAGTCACAGATACGTCATATGTGTGATGACCAACCTTGATAAACTGGACTCTTCTCAGCAAGGCACAGTTATAAGACAATTCTACAAGTCTCAGGATGGAAGGAGATGTCTACATTCAGAGAAAGATCTAGAAAGACCAGAGTTTAAATGGAGACAAAGCAATACATGCTATCGTTCTTTTCCATGTTTGGTTTTGTTTCTTCTTTCCCATTGTTCACTCCATTGGTTACAACCCTTCTATACTAATATCCAATGTGAAAGCGTTTGCAGATCCTATACTTGATTGCATGCCGTCATGGGAGGGGAGAAAATCTGAAACTCAAGGGATTGTGGAACTGAATCTTGCAAACTAAAAGTAAATAAACAAATCAATTTTTAAAAAAGGTCTATTTAGTTAAGATATATGGATTGAGGAAATAAAAGATATAGATATATATTATATGCATATGTATACATCATACATTTATATGTATACCTACATAATACATATATGTATGTATAAAAGATACATGGGATGTATGGATTGGAGAAACTGTGTAATGTGTTAGGGAATATCAAGGCAGTTGCCAGAACACTTGACTCTATGCCCTGGTATAGGTTGGAGGACTGAAGCGCTGAGCTGCCTACCTACTAAGACTTAGGCATTCACTCATATCCAAATCAAGGAAATATATGAACCTTCTGCAATCCTTGCCTCCCTTGGGATTAGGCATAGGCATTACTACTAACAAGGCCCTTTAACATTTAAACTCCATTAGCCAGTGGCTTGTAATTAAGGACATAAGTAGGAAGCAGCATTTTCCAAGGATTACCTAGAAGCAAAAGTTGACATAAGAAAGGATATCACCAAGGAAATAAAGGGTTATAAAAAGGAAGTGGGATGATCATGGGGAAAAAATCAAGGAGGATCTCGCTGAGAGGATGAGTACTACTCTGTTACCCATGAGATGGAGAAAAAAACCTAGACTGGAGCAGGGTTTCATGGACCCCTATGACAATAGATCTTGGTGAAGTCCACAGGCCTCTTCTCAGAATAAGTTTTAAAATATATTTCACTAAATATTACCCACTTGCATGTAAAAAAATTTAAATTGATTTTTAAAATTTTTGAATTTTAAATTCTCTCCCACCTTCCCCTCCCCCACCCTTGAGAAGACAAATAGAGAGAAAGGTTTTTAAATGTATAAATACACAGTATTACAAAGCAAGACAATTATATGGAAATAAAGGTGTGATTCTTTTCCCATGAATTTTCACAGACTCTTTGAAATCTAACCATGGATCCCTTGAGGTCAATGAACCTTGGTTAATAATCTGTGATCCAGAGAAAGTCTCTAGAGTACATTGGGTGGGTTCTTGCAAAGGGTCTATGTGAATCCTATAAAACTGTTTTTATTGGTCCTCTCCGAGAACAAAGGACAAGCAATAATGAGAGAATATGGATAAGAATTACACAGGACTGGTTGGTTGTTGGTTGGTTGGTTTTTCTTTGTTCTCAGAGCAGACCAAAATGGCATCACTATGTTAGAGTCAAGTTATAATGTGTCTGACTGGGTGATTTAAATAAATAAGAGCCTGGAGAGTTCTACCATAGGTTGGGCACAAATAGTCTATGAGAATGTTTGTGGTGGATTCTCTAAATTTGTGCCTCTCACATTTCTTTTGAGCTTCTGCAATTCTGCTTCACTCATAGAACATAGCTCCTTCTTTGATGAGGGTACACCATGTCATGTTCCAAAGTTCTTCAGAGAGAGTGGGTAATGTCTTTTGAGTCTCACAGAAATTGGATTTAAGTGAGGTAGAGTTCCATGAACTCGTTGGCCTCACTCTCTCTTCCAGAGTTATCACAGTCCACAGCAGAACAGCATCAAGGTGACTGGTGATGGCTGAGGACAGAGTGAATGACTGGCATCTTCCATGCTGTTAATGAAATAGGAAGATCTTCACTGGCCTATCTGACCACATGTCAATCACGGATGTCTTGCTGCTTTCACAGCTGTGATACATCCTGAGTCACATAGAGGAACTTGCCTAAGGAGGAGCTTGCTTAGGAGGAAGCTTGCTTCCGGGGAGGCTCTCACACCTTTTGGCACTGAGCCAAATAGGCACTAAGTCACAAGGGTTGTGGTGCCTTCTGGCTCTGAGACTATTAACTGAAAACTATATACACCAATACAAAATATTGGTATTTTACTTTGGGGGCTCCCTCATGAGAAGGATCTTTTCATTCGCTGGACGAGACTGTATGTGGCTGTTTGTGGAGAACCCCCTGACTGCTTAGATGCTGGTGCTCTTCCGATTCTGGTGGTGTATGTAGGTGATTGTATTATTCTGTTTATATAGTTGGAGCCCTGTCAATTGGGTTCTTTCTTGGATATTCACTTCTTTCTATTTATCTGTACTTATCTATCTGTCAATTAAAGATCATTAACCCCTTTAAAGCTCTCTTTCCTTTAGAAAAACATATCAAAGAACCTATGCTAGCAGCCCACCCTGTGTGCTAGTGTGGTTGCTAATACACATGCCTGACTTCAGCCTCCTTCATGGCTGCTGGAACAAATTGTTCTCATCTATCCATTCCACCAGGAGACATCTTCACATGTTTGGGGGAGACAACTCCCTAACTCACTAAAGGTTTGAGATTCCTCAGTTACCCTCAACATGGTTTAGCCCGTCTGTCACAATGGTTTACTGGGGTGTGACCACTGTGCATGCTACAGCTTCTTGGATTCACAGGCGAAAATTGGATGAGCCAGGTGGACACCAAAGGGGAGTGTACAGCTCTGAAAAGGGCTCTGCAAACCCTCATACCAGGTGCATTAGTCTTCCCTGAACACACCCTACACCCCATTATATAGGATAAGGAGGCACAAATTGGTTGCAATCTGACTGATGGAGCAAATACATTGGTAAGAGGACAGATGTACTAAAAGTAACAGTCTTTAATATGTCTGTAGCTGAGGTTCAGGGATAGCAATGGCACGAGTTCACGGAATGCTAATTTAAGGATTTTTATGTGTTTTCCTCTCAACAATGTTCTGAGGTAGGTAGCACAAATATCCTTTTAACAGAAAACACCAAGCTGGGAAGTGCAAGACCACACAATTAAGTACAAATAAGGAAAGAACTTGAATGTAGGTCTTCTGACCCTTGAATTCAATACTCTTTCTGCTATGCTAAACTAATAGAAACACCACTCATCCAACTTAAACCTGCCCATATTATTTACCTCTCTCAGCTCCATACAAATAGCATCTCTCTAGATTTTTATAACTAAGACTTTGAAAGGGTAGAGGCAAAAAAGGAGGAAAGGAAGAAGACAAAAAGGTTGAGGTAAACAGGAGAAAGCAGAATATCGACAAATAGATCTCTCCTCTCCTCCCACCAAAAGCCAGTTTCCTGGATCCCTAATGCACTGCAGTTATGCCAGGATGTCGGCTTGCAACCTGAAGACACAGTGAGAGTCTTTCATTGTGTTGGTGATGGTGCCCACATGAAATCAGTCTACTCTGTGTGCTCAAGACATCTCTTGAGAGTCATCTAGTACCCGTTTTGGGGGGAATGACTGAACAAAATGTGGTGCATGAATGTGATGAAATAAGAAATGGAATTTAATGAATACAGAGAAGTATGGAAAGACATGAATGGATGCCAAGAAAGTGTTATACACAATGACTACAACTAAAAGAGAAAGAAAAACCATCATAAAACAAACGAAAATGAATCAAAGTGGCCAGAAACTAGTTAAGTAGAAACTTCATGGACTTTAGAATGAAATAGACAGGAACTAGTTAAGTGAAAAACTTCGTGGATTTGAGATAGAAGTCAGTGAACTAGCCTGGCAACCAAACGGGGTAACTTGTCTTTTTCTTCATTTTTCTTCTCCTATGTGCCCAGGTCATCGTGCCCCGTGCCCAGGTCATCGTGCCCCGTGCCCCTCTTTCTAACAATCAACTGCTGCCTCACCCCACCCCCTCATGCCTTAGTAACAGCTTCTGTTTACACCTGCTTAATAGCAAATTATGTTAGTTGGACAACGAAGTTGTGATGTATATAAGATCCTGCATTTCTATGCTAAGTGCTTTCCCTTTAATTGACATGGAGTAACCCCAGCTGGAAAACTAAAAAGCTCTTTAAATTTTTTATTTGGACTCTGTGGTCACTCTGTTAAAACTTGCCATTTCAGGATGATGCAAAATACGCATTACAATAAAAACGTTGCAAACATAGCAATAATAAAAAAACACAACGTTTAAGAAGAGATTTGAGAAAACACTTCCCTCTACTCCTCTGACAGAGGCTGTAGGGGCCATGGGTGTGGAACACTGTATATATTGTACAATTTCTCTGATGTGCTGAATATTTTTGTTTATTATTCTTCTCTTCAACTTCTTAAGAAAAAAGTTCTTTGTTATAAGGGATGGTTCTCTGGGAGGGGGCGGGGAAGATTGAGATGATATGAAAACAAGAGATATCAATAAAAATTAATTTTTAAAAAAGTGATGTAGTAAAGCAGACACCTTAACCCATGATTTGTAATCACGGGCAAGTTTGATAAGATTTCCCAAGCTCTTCCCCATCTTTCCCTTTTAAGGCCATCACTTTTCAGACTACGTCCCTGTACCCTAATATTTCTCAAACTGTCTTCCATAGAACCTTGGAATTCTGCATAACATGAAAAGGAACTCTATGAGAAAATTTCAAATAGCAAATTTTTAACTTCTAAAATCAATATGGAGTTAAGCACCTATCCAAAAAATATGTGGCAAAATTTTCGTGATGAAAATGGGTTTAACAAGTTCAATTTTCCTCTAAAAACTTCCCTGACTGCTCTTAGTATCTCAAGAATATTCCATACTCTCAAACGAACATTTATGTGTCCTGCTAATATAGTTCAAGCCCAGAAGGGTTCTTCAGTCAAATTAGTTTGGACAGTACTCCCCTACCTCCCACATCCAATCCCCATCCTGCTCCAGAGAAGAACCAGAGGACACAAAAATCTCCATATAGCATAATGCATAATGATAGCTGGACAGAGTGCTTTAATGTTAGCAAAGCACTTTATAAATATGTCATCTCATTGGAGCCTCACAATTCTATGACATAGGTAGTATTATTATTCCGACTTTACAGAAGAAACTGAGATTGAAGGCTGTTATCTACCTAGCATTACTTAGCAAGCGTCTGAGGCAGAATTCAAACTCAGAACTTCCTTTGTTCTTTTATGCCTTTGATTTTTACATTGCCTAGATTTGCCATGTATTCCCTTCTCCCCTCTACAGGAGGAATCTTTTTGTATTAACAAAGAGCTTTCTTGGCTCTGAGGCCTGTTTCTCCTGATCACTACTTTATTTTACCTCTTATAAAAGAGGTGGTCATTCTTTAGTCTTTTTTTTTTTAAGGAAAATAAAAGTGATGTACCAAAGATTATAGCTAACACTTATAGAACCAACACTTTATATATTCTCATATGATCCTCACAAACACCCCGATGCACTTATGAAACGGAGACCGAGAATGGTTGAACACCTTGCCCAGTCACAGAGAAGTATGAGAGGCAGGAAGGTCTTTATGACTCCAGCTCTAACCCTGCCTTGCTGCTTCTCAGTCATATTATTCTGACACTAAAGCCCAGGGAAAATTTAGGGGGATTGTTATATTTTGAATTCTTAGAAACCCTAGCTAAAAAAGTGTTCAAATTTCAACATCAGGAATCTACTCGTAAAGTGTTTATCATGTAATGTCACTTTGGCTAATTTGGATTTGGTTTTGTTTTTTTCATCAGATCTGTGATTTCTTTCATTGGTACAGGAGGATCCTGGTGAAGGGTTCCTTTGGTATTTGCTCAACTCGTGACCTTAGAGGTACCTGGGGGCCCAGTATGTTAGAAGCTGGACTTGAGTTCAAGTGTTTTTGACTCTGAGGCCAGGCCTGGTTGGAATTCCTACCATGTTGTATAGCTAAGTATGATTGAATTCAACCAACATTAATTAAGCAACTACTGTGTAGGAGCAAGGCATTGCCAACTGGCTATGGGAGGATGTAGAAATGAAAATGAATAAGACCCTGCTCTCCAGGGAATGTATTCCAATGATGGAGGGAAAGGGGTGATAGTGTTGACGTCACCATTACAGGACAAAGAAAATGGAGACAGCACGAAAAACTGGGGTGGAGGTGATCAAGAAAGATTTCCTGCTGGATCTGATTTGAGCCCTGAAGTTTTCTGAAAGTGACTGGGGATAGCCTAGACACATGTACAGAAAAAGAAAGATAGGGTGTTCCCAATGCAAGGTATTGCTAGTAGTTATTTGGCAAGAAAATAGAATGCTTGAAGGAAATAGCAGAAAGGTAAGGAGGCATCACATTATGTAGGATCTTAAATACACCTTGTCCTGGAGAGGATGGGAATTCATTTTTGTTTTTTTTTTACTGGGGAACCGTAAGAATATTCTGAAAAGGACTATTAAGCAAACACGAAGACATCCTCCTATTCTTTAATTAGTTCATCTTCAGTCAGAGCTTTTTCCTGGAGGGACTGATTTTTTCTTTTTAAATCAAAAAATGACACGTTTTATAAAACCCAGTATGGAAAGAAAATTTACAAGCAATTGGATTGCATATCTGCCAATACATTTGATTTTGCAGAATTCCTCCCCTTTTTCTTATTGTTAAATGAGATGGTGGAGGCTTATTTTGGGACATGGAGACAAAAAATACCAATTTTTAAAGGGTTAGAATAAGTTTTTAAATGAGTCCAGGTTATCAGCAATAGAAAAACACACAAGAAGCATTTTTTTACAAATCCTGTTTCATTAATACTCGTCTTGTGCATGTAATATTGGAATAATTTTCTTTGTATGAAGTTCTGTGCAGCAGGAAGGGCTTGGAACTTTACTTCTGACTTTATCACCTCCCGGTTCTAGCCTAAGTACCAACAGTGAATGGACAATCAAGGACAACCCAAATTGGTCACCCAGCATCTACTTGTATTCATAGAAACAAGGCTGCTCCAGACACTGAAGTAGAACCTGGACACTTTGAACATAAGCACTGTCACTTAACATTTGTGCCAGTCTCCTCATCTCTGAAAGGATGTTTCTACAAGGTTATGCTAAAGGTGAAAGCAGGTAACTTATCAAAGGCACCATGAATGCCAACCCCTTTTCACCCACTAGATGCCTTCTTTGAGCCACAATTATTCCTTTCTTTGTACCTCCAGCCTCTTACACCTACAGGACCAAGGGACTGTTTTTGGATGGGACCTTATGGGCTCTATAAGCACTTCATGTTCTTTGAATTAGACTTGTTAGATTTTTCTTAGAGATGTAAAAGATAACTTACAATTGAGGAAACTGAGGCATAGATTCAAGGGACTTGTCCAAAACCTCTGACGTAAGACTGGAACCCAATGGTTCACTAGGGCAGCACTCTTTATAATCCACCCTACTTCTATTTGTAAGACACAATATCCTTTTACCTGGACAATCTACACGTCTAAGGTAATTTTTTATCCTGAGACTTTGCTAAATATTGTCCATTAATGGCACTTGCCACATATCTGGCCAAAACCTCCTCTTTGCACTCTATGGTTATTATTTAACCCTCCTAAGTCGACAGGTGATTGTTGGCACCTGAACTATTTCCCCCTCATTCCTTTCTCCTTCCCTGTACACCCTCCAGTGATTGGCTACAACTGATATAAGTGGCAAGACCAGCACAAAGCAGCTTTAAGAACTTAGAAAATGAAGGGAAAAACTTACCACTGACATTATACATATATACATAGTTAATCATTTATGTGTTATGTAACACATAAATCCTTCCATGCCATCACAGCTCTTAGTTGCTCCCTAAACAAGGTACCAAGTAACACGTTATGGAATAAAGACAGACCATCATGTCAGACACAAAACTTTTATTTATAGGATTCAACACTTGAGTTTCTTTTTCAAAAAAATCAGTCCGGGCCTTCCAAGCACCAATTGATCTCTACTATCAGGTGGGAGACTTTTAACTTCAAGCTAACACCACGAGACTTTGCAATAAATTTAGACCTTAAAAGTCTATTTTTGCCCCTTTATCTTCACCAAAAGTTACACCCTGTAACAATTCCTACATCAGAATCTGATCTACATATTCAAAGTTCTAAATCATCTATCTCAAACTAAACGTATAGAACTATATTCTATAGAATAGAGATCTAGCAAACTGGCAGGGCTGGGATAAACTTTTCTTGCCATACTTACACAACATTCCAAAACACCTACCAAAATTAATCAGAAAAGGACTCAAATATTCACGAGGCATGAAAACATGAGGCAGTTCACCTTTTGTATTCCCCTATTCAATCTAGACTGCCACAATCAGGCAGAGAGAAAGCGCGAGGAAAAATTTTTCTTGCATCTTAGAAGAAACCTTAAAAGCAGACATAACTGCTCCAGGTCTGTCAAAGAGATGCATAAATGATCAACGCATTTGTGACAGGCACAAAACAAGGAAGCTGCTCCATGGCCTTCCAATTTTTCCCCCCCCCTAAACAGGTTAAATTGCACTCCTGTGATAGCAAGTCATGGCTTGTCAATCCTCCATTTACCTAAAAGAGAAAAAGATAGTTTATCTTGAGACTTCCCAATTGCTTTCTCTACCTTAGATCTCTCCCTTATGCCTTTAGGATTGACATGCATTTAAAAGAAAATACCCCTTTTCCACTCTTTAACAATCTACAAACATCTTCCTCATATCTCCCTTTTCATTCAACATTATTTTCCATAAATTAAGCCACCTTTCATTAAAGGTTCACTTGAAAAAGAAATTAAGTATAAAAGATTTCCCCTATTCAATCTAGACTGCCACAATCAGGCAGAGAGAGAGCACGAGGAAGATTTTTTCTTGCATCTTAGAATAGGGGAATAAAGTATATTCAATATTTACAATCCCTCACCAGTTGCCCTTTTACATGATCTGCCAACTAGGCATCCTTTTCTACGATCCCCTGCATCTCTGGGGTGTTTGATCTCCCTGCAGACTCAAGGTCAACAACCCGGATTTAGAGTTGGTTGATAAATAAGCTCAGTCAATACTCAGCCTCCAATAGTTTCACATGGTTTCATTTTATTCAGTTTGGATGTAATCTCTTCCAGAGTTAACTCTACTGCAGCTTGTAGATGAAATGAAAACGTAGAAAGGTCCACTTCACATTGTTGGCACATTTGTGGGCATCTCTTCCCTTTTTCAAAAGCAGTCAACTGTAGAAAAGTCTATCTGAAGAGTCTTACGCTGAAAAGTAACCTAAGACGACCAGGCAATGATCTCTACAATGATCCTTGAGGTACAACTGTAGCAAGTTACTGTAATTTGAGCTCAAAAAACATTAGACCAAGAGGAATTCTCTCAAATGGGTTTAAATGCGTTTTATTTTAGACAACCTACATGACATGTTTTTAAAAACAATGCCTCCACTCCAAATAAATCAAGGTCAAAAATAAATGAATAAAGCTCAAGATGACATCAGTCCAAATTTGTCCAAGTCCTGGTGTTGTGTAGATGACAAAAGCAGCAGCCAGTTATGATGACAGGTGATTCAAAGTAATCAGCTGAATTTGTTACTGCAATAAAAGGAGATGGGTTAAAAGGCTTTCTCCCCCAATATTAAAGAGACATTGCAGTTCTTCCTTCTTTGACATAAATGTATTCCTCTATTCAATCTGGGCTGCCACAAAGGCAGACAGAAAGCGCGAGGACTTCCCTTTGGCACCCTAGTGCAAACCAGTGAACAACAGTAACTTGTTCAAGGTCTATCAGTGGATGCATAGGTAAATGATTTATCAAAACTTACTTAATCACTGACGAACAGAATTTGGCTTCACCACCACTGCTCTTAGCCTTCAGTCAAAATTTTCTAATCTTATGCTGAGTGATAGGCTAATAAAACTGTTTACTTGCCTTTTCTAAACATGTCCTAAAGCACTTTCGGTCTCAGCTTTTTCTCACACCATTCCCTTAGACTGGAGATCTGCAAGCAACTGTCTATCCCAAGTCTACCTACCCATCCTTTAAATAAATAAGAAGTACTGCATTTCTAGCTGCTAAATGGATTTAATAGCACACATTAAAAAAAAAAAAACTAAATTTAAAAACAAGTCCTGCATTCCATCTTCTGTTATATTAAGAGACTTTCCCAACCACTACAACACAAATCTTCCAAATTTATCACCAATGTAAGGTCTTTTCTATTGTAACCTTTTAATTAGCTTCTCGTATTTATGCCACACACATTGGGCTACACAAGAGATTACTGATGTCGACAGGTTCCAGGTTCTCAGTTCCCTCATCTATAAACCAAAAGGGTTATTATTAACCTAAGTAACCTTTCCAACACAGAGTTTTATGATTCACCACAAATGGATTATGTACTAACTCCTTGTGTCTCACCTACAGCAAACCTGCTGGGCAACTTACACAAGACACCCTCAAGAAACAGTGACCTGATTTTTGTCAACAAACATTTTCTCAGTTAAATCATCAGCACTAATCCTAGACTATAACTTATATATGACCATTAATTAAATGTAGCCTTGCAAATTTAAACAAAGTTCTCCCTGCTTTACCAAGTACAAAGTCAAAATGAGAACTCTTAAGCAAATTGTGAAACACCTACATACATGCCCAATAGGATGTATATATGTAAATCTACCTCAACATTTCCTATCAGCTAAATTTTTAGCATGATGTGAAATGTATAGACATAGGAATGCAATTTTAGCATCTAAAAACTAAGCTTTACTATAAAATTAAGAAAAACTTTAAAAGAAAAAACAAAAATTAGACCTGGATTGTTTTATGGAAAATACATTAAATTTTTACATTTCCCATATCTAAGTCATAAGGAAGCATGCCAACTATACTCCATTATCTACTTTTTGGGGGGGAGGGCAATTGGGGTTAAGTGACTTGCCCAAGGTCACACGGCTAGTAAATGTCAAGTGTCTGAGGCTGGGTTTGAAAACTTGGGCCAGGGCCTATGCTCTCTATTCACTGTGCCACCTAGCCGCCCCCATTATCTACTTTCAAATAGACTGGGTGTTTTAAATTACTTTTTCAGAAACAAATTTTTTTTTACTTACACATTTCTCCATTTCTAAACCATCCTTAAAGAAAATCATATATGGAGTCACACCATCCTCACGGAAGTCCAAGAGAGCCACCATGCCATCTGGATTCATGTTTTCGCCTATGAAGAACTTAGCAGCAATGTAAGGGGAAGACAAAGCAATAGGGTCACCAAGTATATGAGTTTCATCATCACCATGACAACACAAGACACTAGGACTCCAAACCGCCCCCCCCCCACCCCCCCAAGTCTTCCATGACTAAATTCAGGGCTTTTGCTGTAGTCTCCTCATTCTATTCATGTATATTCCTAGTCATAAAACAGAAAGGGGAAGGGGGGAGACACCAAAGCATAGAGGGAGGATTACCAACAAAAGCACAAGTGGAATTCCAAGCAAGGCTGCCTTATTAAAGGACTAACAGATCTCTCTGACAGCAGAAGGCCATGGGACAAGTTAAGTCTTCTGATAGAATGTTACCATTCCTACTGTTAAAGATCTAGTGCTTTTAAGTAAACCACACTGGGCTCTAGACCAGACCCTCAGATTTCCCTAGAATAACATAATGTCGCTTGTGATTAAAAGCCCCAGAGATACAACATGGGGGCATTACACTGACTGTAATAATTTGAATCTCCAAAGTAGCTCAAGTATCCAAAGCTAAAAGAAAACATTCCACAAGCTAGCAAACTATACACAGATTCCAAAACACCCAAGTGGTCAAACACTTTTGGTGAAGGACAGTGCAAATTCCAGATATTTACCTGATAGTTTTTAAAATTAGCAAGGATGTGTTTGATCTGTTCTGCAGCTCCCGTCATAAAAGGTTTTACTCTATCTGGCTTGTGTTCTTCAAGTCTGCCTTTGATTCTAAAACAAATGACTCTATTTAGTTTTTCTAAAATACTGAACTCTAAGAAAACAAATAACTGAAATGGTTTTCTTCCATTTAAATATCCAAATACAACCCCCTCCCCCAAATATTCATAATGGTCTTGTCCTTGCAACCCACAACCTCCAAACTGCAATTTTTTATAACGTTAAAAAGGGTCAAACTCCCCCAAATCATCAACATTGAGTCAGGGTAGTTTTGGACATATCTCAAAACAAATTCTAAAAGGGGCTTGCCTATTTGCCATAGAGCCAATGGCACTCCCAGTATACTGAATTCACTGGTGTCATGCCAACAAATCTTTATAATTAAACTATCCCAATCCTTTCTTCACAATGCTCACCTAAAAATTTGGGTGAGCCTATCACCGTACCATAATGGTTCTTAGAATACCTAAAACAGAAGGTCCCTGGCTACAAGAAATAACGAATAATTTACATCCAAACCTCTTAGTTATTTGAAAGACACGAGTAACTTACGATTTCATATAGTCTTTGATGTACTTTTTGTAGGATTCTTTTGTGAAACTAGTTTCTTGCAGATGATGGTTTATTACTATGTCAACTCCAGTGATTACAGTGGCATCTGTTCCTTCACCCTCAGGACCTTCAGCAGAGGCATTTCCACCGATGAGGGAATCATCAATGGTACCCTCTGTCCTACTGACCATCTGGGTTAGGAAAAAATAAGGAAAAAGGGGGGCAAGGGGAGAAGAGCACAACAAAATACGTATTTTTAAAGGTCCTTAAAAATAAGCTCCTAAGTGATTTAAAAAGTACAGTCAACTCAGTAAGGCCATATGTTACCCAAGAATAATGTTAAATCAGCTTTTTTTCGGTGCCCGCCAGTTATTTTAACAGTAAACACAACTCCAAAGGAAGGAATTCCCCGTATCCATTCACTATCTGTTGTGCAATAGTTTTGACTAGCCCAGGGTCAAGGCTGGGTCTGCAAGGGGCCGTGGACGTGAGCTGGCTCTCTTTGTATTACTACCAGTGGTCGCTTTGGTAAAGCAGAATGTAAAGGGCCCTTAGTCCTGACAAAGGAGTAAGCACAGGCTGGGCTCCAGTGAAGACCTGGGTACTGGAGGTAGCTCCAGAAAGACCGTGGGACCCGAGTCCTGTCCTGTCCTCCCCAAGGCGGGCCGGGCCAGCTCCGCGCGCCCTCCGCATCCTCCCCCCACCCTAGGCAGGCTGCAGGGAGCCGCGGGCGGCCACAGGGGGCAGCAGCGAAGCTCCGGAGCGGGCCTCGCTCTGCAACACCTCCTGGAAACTTCGCTCTCGGCGGGGGCCTTCGCCAGGAAACCGCGTCTCGTCCGCCAGGAGGCGGATTGCACAACCTCCCTCTCCCCTCCTCACCACGCCTGCGGCCTGGGAGCTGCGGAAACCCGAGCCACGCCGCCGCCCTCGCCTCCCTCCCGGGCCCCGGCCCCCGGCCCCGACCCAGGCCTCACCTTCCCCTCCACCTCCAGGCACAACCCGTTCGCGATCTCCCGGATCTTGTAAATGTCGGAGAACATCTCATCATCTGCTCAGAGACAGACAGACGTGGGGCCCCAACTCACTTCCCACCAGCCCCAAGTAGGCTCCCCTCTTTACGCTCCCGCCCCAGCCCGGGACAGGACTCGGCAGCAGTGCCGCCATTTCCTTCCTCTCTCCCGGGGTCCGCCGGCCCCGCGCGCGCGCCATCTCTCTCTCCCCTCCCCCCAGCCAAAACCCGAAGCCCATCCGGGATCTAGAGGCCTCGCGGCCGGCGCGCGCCTCTCCTCTCCCCGCCCCCAGCCGCCTCGCGCTCGGCCGAGCTCGAGGCCCGGGTCGGCGGCGTCCTTCCTCCTCTTCCAACCTTCCCCCCCCCCCCCCCCCAGCTCTCCTATTCCCCAGCGCGCGGCAGTAGGGGTCGCGTGGGCAGCACTCACGGCTGATGAGGTCCCGGTAGATGATCATGGCGGCGAAAAGAGGGATGCGGCGGCGGCGGCGCTAGCGCTGCGGGGGCCCGGAGCTCGGTGTGAGCGCGATGCAGCCGGAGCGGCGCTTGGGGGGGGAGGGGGGAGCGGGCGGAAAAGGCCGAGTCAGCCGCTCCCCAACCTCATATAGAGGGCACGTTCCCCCTACGTCACTGCCCCCCCACCCCCGTGCATCCGGAAGCCCTGCAACCGGGGACGTGTCACGCAGGCCCCGCGGGGGAGGGGGCGTGGGGAATGGAACCGAGAAGCATCCAGGCGTTTGCCCGCCCTGACACAATGCTCCGTTCCAATGGGGTCTGCGTATCCCCGGTGCCCGGGGGGAGGGGCGGAGGGACACCGGACCCGGGCTGGCCGAGAGGGGGGTCAGCGCGCCCTCCAGGGGTGCCCCCGCCGGAAGGGGGCGGGGCGCGGGTAAGGCCCGGCTTCTCCTCGTTGGCCCCGCCCCTGGCCCACCTACCGCACCTCCCTTCCGCCGGAGGAGACCAGCCCCTTGCTTGTTGTGCTGCGGGGGAGGCTTCGTCGCGGTCTCTGCGCTTCGCGCCCGGAGGTGGTTCCTTGCCCGCGGGCAGCCGTGGCAGGGAAAAACGTCTTCTGCTGTTACGCGTTTATCTGCAGAAGTTGGGGGGCTCGGATAAGCCCTCCCCGCTTTGGATTTTGGTCCGCTCCAGACCAGCCTCCTTGGCTTTGTTACGGGGTAGAGCTCCGAGCCGCCGAACAAATGATGCTGGCGATGTCTGTCTGGCCCGGGAGCGCAGCCGTCGGCCGGGAGGCCGGAAGCCTCGGGCTTGTACGTTGCCCCCTGCCAGAGGACCCTTGGACCTCGCTTCCCCCGGAGTTCTCCTTCCTCCTCTGTGAAACGGCCGGCGATTGCGCCCCCTTCCAGCGCCGAAATGCACAGTATAAGCGAGTTAGGCTTTCCGTGGTCGCCCGCGTGTGTCCCCAGTAAAAAGCCCCTCCGCAGTGTGCCTCGGGGCGCCCCGTCTAACGTCTGCTAGAGCGGAGGCTTTTGGTGCTCCTCAGGCAGCCCCTTCCAATTCTTGGTAGTTAAGGAAAGGCCTGGCTTACATCCTGGGGTGTGCTGGAACTTAGGGTTTGGTTATCAGTGAGTATTTACATTTCCAAGTGGCATACTGTGCAAATCCAGGCATGATTTACGGTTCTGTTGATTGCCTGGACTTTAGAGGACGGAGATATGTTAATAATGCAAATTAAAAGTGTTGGACCTACATTTTGTGGAGAGCCACATTTACCAGCATGTCCCTGCTACATCGAGCCTAAATTTGCCTCTTCGCCTTCTGCTCCTAGCTTTGCCTTCCTGGGCCAAGCTGAATGAGTGATCTTTCTTCCACCTAGTAACCTTTCAGATGCTGGAAGATAGCTATCCAGTTTAATTCAGCAAACATTTATTTAGCTTTTATATATTATATACTAAGCTTACGTGCTGGGGACCCAAAGGTCTCTGAGGGGGAGTGCAGGGAGTGCAGTCTTCCAAGTCTTCTCTTGTCCAGGTTAAATATCCCCTTCTGATATTTCCCTAGATGTAGAGCTTGAAGATACATACCCTAGGTAATCCAACCACCTCATTTTACAAATAAACAAAAAACAGCATGAAACAGCTCCCACAAGTAGTAAGCAACCAAGTCAGCTTTAGACAAAAATGATTAAAAATGAGGAATTCTTAGAAACTCAATATGAATTGACGCAGACTGAAATAAGCAGAATCAAGAAAATGACATGTACAATGACTACAACCATGTAAATAGTTCACTAAAAGGTTGACCTCTGAGTCATGAGAAAAAAAAATTACACATTCTGTGAAGGAAAGGGTGAAATGTCCAGTACTGTCCAGCACAACCCACCAGGCTCTTATGTCTTCCATGGTCTCCTAAAGTCTGTCCAAACTCATGTCGATTGCTTCCATGTCAGTGTCTATCCATCTTATCCTCTGCCACACTCCTTTTACATTCAGTCTTTGCCACCATCAGTCTTTCTTAATAAGTCCTATCTTCTCATTGTGTGGCCAAAGTATTTATGCTTCAGTGTTTGTTCTTCCAATGAATAGGCAAAGTTAATTTCTTTTAAGTGTTGATTAATTTGATTAGTGGAACATACCTGCTCCCTTGTTGCCAAGAGGTGGGGACCTAGTAATCAGAGTAAATACACATTGTCCCAAGCGAGAGAGTTCGGACTGGAAGAGATCAGAAATGCAGTTGGCATAAACACAAAAGACAAATGTGTTTTTTAAAGAAAAGGGGAATTACAGTTGTGAGTAGTAAGACTGGTAATACCATTAATTAAGAAGCAGTGTTGTGTAGTAGAAGAAGACTATAATCAATCACATTATTACAATCACTCAGGGCATTTAACCTACCCTTTTGGCATCTTCCTAAGGACTCTTGTTATTTCTCACTTTTAGATGAAGAAGCTGAGTCAGGAAGAATTTGTTACTTGTCCAAGATAACTTACCAAGGCTGGCAAAGCTCCAGCTGGGTGCCACATTTCTTGGTTCCCTGTCTAGTGCATTTTCCATTGGAAATGTCTCTGTAATCAGAGAAAGTGACATGCTTTGAAGCCATTTCCAGTGTTTAACTCACATGCTGCTGTCCTGAATGTGAGTGAAAATTGTTTTTAAAAAACCAATAAAAGGAGGAAACTGAATGAGTTATTTTCCATATTTAAACTAAGTGAAACTTATTTCACCTCAAGGATTTACAATTTCATCCTTGTGTATGCCTGTCATAGACAAAAGCCTTAATTTCTTCATAGTAGAGTCCTACTATAGTCCGTGGTTTTGCTGGGGAAAAAAAAATCATTCTCTAGTGAGTAGTGACTGATATCAGTAAAAAGTATGAGACCCTCAGAAATTAGCCAAACCAGTCCTCAAGAGAGAGAAATAAAATCTCTCTGGGCCAGTACTGAAAATGTTTTCAGTTTGGTTTGGGACCTGCCAGATCTTGTGATCCAGTGGCATAGTGTATTATGGGAAAACTTTAACATCAGATAGGTGAAATTTAGCTAACAGAAAAAAGCATATCTTTTCATTCTGGATACTTGAATAGTTTCCTCCTTTTTTAGTATTATAAAATATGAAACTTAGGGCTTTGCTTTTTGAAAATTTATATAATTTTTACTCTGATTTTTCAGGATATACAAGGCAACAATAATGGATTTAAAAAAAAATACCATTGTATGCTTTAGGAGTCAAGAGAAATAGTATCCAGTTTACAAAGATGATTACATATTACTCCTCCTTTAACCCCCTAAGCTCCAGCCAAGCTCTCCAACCTGTACAGGATAGATAACGCCTCCATTCATGTCTAAAGACAGGTTGTGCCATCCTACTCCTCTATGTTTGAGAATGTCCTCTCTCTTTACTGCTCACTCTTAGAACCCCTTTAAGGTTCAGCCCAAGTGTTATCTCCCTAATATGTCTTTCATAATCTCCCTAGCTTAGTTGTCTTTACCCCCAACCATAATCATTTTGTATTTATATTGCATGTAGTCTGTATTTACTGATCTGTATCTCCTAATAGAATGTAAGCTCTTTGAGGGCAAAGATTCTTTGTCTTGTATTTCTGTCTAGTATTTCTTATTGCCACTACCACCTTTACCCAGCACTTGACTATTAGACACTTAAAAGTTACTGGTTTGAAACAAGAGCATTTTCAGGAGTGTACATCTCCCATCCTCTGGAGCTGAGAGTTTGGGAGCTAACTTTTTCTTTAGTCTCCAAGCAGTAGAAGTGGTTCTCCTAACTCTAAGCCAAAGTCGTGGATTCTAAGAACAAGGTGATAGAATTGGGGAAGGAACTGTAGACCTAGGCCTTGAATTAATATACAAATGTGGCACTTCTCATCTAGAACTTCAGTCATACCCTTCCTCCTGTTGGGCACCAGGACCAGTTCCTATCTTCTTATACGTTGCTGTTGCCAGTTAATATAAGAATGTGTCTCATTTAGATTTCTGTGACACAATAAAGGGCAAAGATAGAGACAATGAAATGTTAAAATGAGACCCTTTCAGGCATAAATGAAGCATTCCATACATACCTAGTAGGCATCTGAGGCCTTTGAACAGTAAAATTAACTGAAAAAGGCTAGGTGGCAGAATGAATTTGCCCTAAAAGTATAGACAGTCTTGTTAACCTTTGTCTCTAGTCATTCATTTGCATAAAACCCAACTGGAATCTAGGAAATATTCTGAGGTAGTCGCCATAAATTAGTATGAGGTCTTTGAGAGAACCTGAGAGAACCCAGTTTTAAACCAGGAAAATTTTTCAAAGAGGAAAGGCCTGAAAGTGACAAGAATCAGAGGTGAGGCCTTGAATGAACAAAAGTGGAGAGGCTTTTGTCATTCATAGGTTAGGGATCTCTTCCCTTTCTGAAAGGGAAGAGAAAGGTCTGAAAGACCACTTCTAGTAAAATAGTTCAGTAACCCCAAGTCTAAAGTGGCAGACAGTAGAGACTACAGCTTCCCAGCAAGCCCAAGAAAACCAGTGAATTGATCCATCCAGGAGAGACACCATTCCTTGTGAAGGTCCAGCCAAGCAGCCATGTAAGGAACAAGCCCAACTGTGCCACCCATATATCTCTATGGGGACCTAGGCAAGTCTAGCAGCAGAGGTCCCCATCCATCACAAATACTACTGATATCCCACCCTCCAATGAACTTTGTCAAGACTCTCCAGAGAAAGAAAGAACACCGAGGCCTTACAATCCCAGAGTTGTATATTGTGTTGGCCACATGTGTGCCTCATTACAACTGTACGTTCCATTTATGTCTACTCCTTGCTCCTCATGGACTCTGTGTATATTTGTGGTAGAATATAACTAGGTGTTGGGGGGAAATGTTTCATAAACTCTTCTTATGCCATTTGAGTAAACCTTTAAGAACTAACCTAGTCTATGGGCTGATTGTTGTTCATTGTAAACACACAAGTTGTGGTTTGTTAGCTATAGTTATTACCCACCAGATTATCCTAGAACTGGAAATCATTCCTGGTCTTCCTTAATGTTAGCTCCTTCTCTAAGATTATTTCCAGTTTATCCCATATGCATCTTGTTTGTATACACTGTTTGCAAGTGGTCGGTCTCCTCTCATCAAACTGTGAGATCTTTTAGGGAATGGGACAATTTTTGCCTTTCTTTGTATCCCCTACCCAGTACCCACCACACTTAATAAATGCTTGTTGACTTGATTTGACTTTGGCAATTATCTCTCTGTCAGGTCAAATTATTTGGTGACTCAGAGAATGACTAAAAGGCTTCCTAGACTCTTTTGTTCTCCTTGTTGTAGTAATTAATTATTTTATATTTGTTTAACTGTTAGATGAGATCATTATAGTTCATACTGATGTCATTTCTTTTATCCATTTCCCATTTTAAACATTTTAATCAATTGTTTAAATATTTCAGGTTTAAATCTTCTTAATTGTACCATGTCATTTTCTTGTTACTATTCTTTCTTTTTGTTAAGTATAAATTTTGATCTTAGCTATGATAAGTTATTCTTTTTTTAGAAATTGTATAGCTGCTTCAGGGATATTTTCCACGTCCTTTATGTCTTTTTTTGTCTGCTAAAATGTAGTCAGTTTCATCCTTTGTGATATTATTTGGTGTTTGACATGTCTAGCACCTAATAATTTTTTTTAAAGGAAGTGTTCATAATATGGCATTGCAAGACTTCAGTATAATCTCATTAGTTCTCCTAAATCATACTTTCTTATGCAGTTCTTTCCATCTTCACCTTTTTCCTGCCCTTGCCTTCAAGTCACTATCAGAGAGAGTGTATTTTGATATAATTTTAATGAGTTCTACATAAAATTTCTCTACTGCTTTGTCCTCAGCACCTGGCATTAATGTGTAAACTGCATTTTTTTTCATGGTGGTCTTTTTTCAAGTGTTTACCTACCTCTAAAAGTGCAATACATGATGAAAAATATGCCATGAAATATTCCTTGTATTTTCACCAACTCCTTTCTCTGCTTCTCCAAGGATTCTATGAGTCATCCTTCCATTTAGCGACACCTGCCTTCTTTCTTCTACTTTCATTTATAGCAAGAATGTTAAGATTGGTATGATTTTTTGTATACTCTGGTCATTCAACACAGATCTGACATTTAGAGCATCAACAATCAAATTAAAGTTTGTGGATGATCTGAAAACTGTGAGAATCTCTGTACTTTCTTTTATATCACTTTTCCATTATCACTTGTGAGGTTCCTACTGGGAAAATGCCATAATAGACAGTAAGAAGCGAAAGCCATTATCTTAAACTCTGTAAAAAATGGAATCCTGGACATGAGAACCTGTTAAAAATCATAACTTAGATACTGAATTATAATTCAGACACTGGGTTATAACTTAGATACTGTGACCAGTGCATGACCAATACCTAACCTTGAGTGCCTGGGCATTTACCTAACAGTGCTGGGTAAGCGCCTGGATGTCTGGGAACCAGGATCAATACTAAGGATAAAGTAAAATATTAGCCAAAACGTTAAGCAGAAAAGCCCAAAATATCTACCAATCTGCAGCGAAGCATCCTATGGCTCCTCTTCCCTTTGTCTGATTTCTGTAATTACCACCGGGCTTTACTGAGATCCAACCTGTAGTTTGACTACCACCCCAGACTGCAGACTATGAGACTCTTGGCAAGGACCCGTCATACTGCCCAAATGTAAGTATCCAATTGATTAAACTTACCTATAATGAATCTGGAGCTCTTTGACCTCTTCCTTTAATATCGAACTTGTGCTAATGAAAAATTCCAAAGAAAAATATGAGTAAGCCGTGTGACTTTGGGCAAGTCACTTAACCCCAATTGCCCTCCAAAAGGCAAAAAAAAAAAAAAAAAGAAAAAAGAAAAAGAAAAATATGAGTAAGAGAGAAGATGGGAAGGACTGTGGTGAAAGTGAAGCATGATAGGCAGATGATCAGAGCTCTTCTGGTGTCCTCATGATATCAAGCAAAGAAAGGTTCCAGCCGGTTGGTTGTGTACCTCTACTGGTGCATGTTGGGAAGGACATCTAAGAGAATCACACAGGATGGGAAGGCAGGGGTGAATTATGATGGGCATCTTTGAGAGAAACTCTGGAATTGATGAGATCAGAAATCCTTTTGAGTATTTAAGCATTATTATTGCTAGCAACTCTGGATTGATGAAATCACAAATTCTTTTGAGTATTTAAATATTACTTATTGCTCAGAACCCTGGGAAGAAATGACATTAAAAGACTCCATTCTATTCTTTCTCACCTACCCCTCTCTATCCATTTTTGTTATTTCATTTAGGACCTGCTCACCTTCACCTGCTATGCACTTAATGACAGTAAAATGTAAAGTCCTTAAAGGAACACTTTTATATTTTGTCTTTTTCTCCCAAGTGCCTAGCACAATTCCTTGTATATAATAGGCACTTCGTAAATGTTCATTCATTGATTGTTTGAGGACAGGGTCTGCCCTAGTAGCTGTGCATTGGTATCCTCTGGAGCCAGCATAAAGTTTAGTATATAGTAGCTGCATTTAATAAATGCTTGTTGATTTAATTTAGTTAAGTTTGAGTGTTGGATATTGCATGACAGCAGCTGTGGTGAATTAATCTGTAGCCTCCACACAGCTGCCAAACTGATATTCCTAAGGCACATAGGTCTGGCCATGCTACGCCTGGCAGGCTCAACTGTTCTAATGTTTACCTCTTGCCTTCTCTTTGGGACTTTTCAAGCCCTTCACAGTTGGCCTCCCGTCTGTTCTTCCAGATTCAGTTCACATTTCTTCACTGCCTATATCTATGTGGCAGCCAAACTGACATGATTGTTCTTCTCATGTAACATTCCATCCCCAGTCTTGTGCCTCCATTTGTGACCCCCTGAGCTTTTGCATAGCCTTCCCTTCCTGGAATGAACTCCCTCTACAGCTCTGCCCACTAAAAGCTCTAGCTTCTTTAAAGCCCACTCAAGTACTGCTTCCTTTAGGAAGTCTGTCCTAATACCACCATTTGCTAGGGCTCTCTCTGTACCTGGAAGTTAATTTTTGTCTGTCTTGTACGTGTTTTGTATTAACTTTTCTGGGTTGTATTTAGCTCTAGAATGTGAGATTCTTTCTTTTTTTGGAGGGGGGAAGGCAAGGCAATGGGGGTTAAGTGACTTACCCAAGGTCACACAGCTAGTAAGTGTGTCAAGTGTCTGAGGTCAGATTTGAACTCAGGTCCTTCTGACTCCAGGACTGCTGATCTATTCACTGTGCCACCTAACTGCCCCAAATGTAAGATTCTTGAAAGCAGGCACTTTTTTCCCCCTCTTGTATCCCCAGTTCCTGGTATGTAGTAGGCAATCATGCTCGTTGAATAAATGAAGGACTAGTAGATGTATGGGTAAGGGTGGTGGCTCTAAGAGAAGGATGATTCCTTTGAGGTATAGACCAGCAAGAAGATATAGAAGAGGATCTGAAGACTCTGCCTGACTAGTAACGGTGAAGGGCCAATGGGGAGGGGTGGGATTGGAGGAGCAGACTTGGGCTTACTCGTCTTTTTTCCAGTTATCAGTGTTTCCAACTCATCAAGATGGCATCTAGTCATCTAGATGGCAAAGTAGATAGAGTGCTGGGTCTGGAGTCAGAAAGTCTCATCTTCCTGAGTTTAAAACTGACTCCAGACATTTATTAGCTATGTGACCCTGGGCAAGTCACTTAACCCTGTTTAACTTAGTTTTCTTATCTGTAAAATGAGTTGGAGAAAGAAATGGCAAGTCACTCTAGTATCTCTGTCAAGAAAACCCCAAATGGAGTCATGAAGTCAGATACAAGTGATATGACTAGACAACAGCAACAAGATAGCATGTGAAGCTAGATGGGCGTGAGAGGGAGTGGAGAAAGGCTGGTCTCAGGCAGTCATAGCTCATGGGGGAAAAGAAGGGAAAGGAAATGTAGAAGGAATGGAAAGTTCCTATGGTCTCCAAGACACCAGATTTGAGGGATATGTATGTATATGTGTTGAGGCTGTGGCACAGAATGCAAGTCAGAGACTGCCTGAAGCAGTGGTTCTCAACCTTCCTAATGGGGAAACCCTTTAATACTCGTATGTGGGCAGTGTCTCGGTTCCTAAGACCATCAGAAATATGTGTTTTCCAATGGTCTTAGGCAACCCCTGTGAAAGGGTCATTCAACCCCCAAAGGGGTCGCGACCCACAGGTTGAGAACCACTGGCCTATAGGTTTTAAATGTGCCTCAATTAATCTTTTAATTTTTGAAGTATATCTTTGAACTGAAATAAATGGAGAGAAAACAGAATGAGTAAATGGCTTAACTTCTTTGGTTGTTGGTATGGTAACAGTTTCTTTCCAGGCTATCTTAGTAGGAGCAACTGTAATGTTAATTAGTGAAAGGAAACTTTTTTTTTTTTGGAACACTAAGGCATGGTAATTTTTAAAATCTCTTTTAAATGAAAGACTTCATACAGCAAAAGCTTCAGAAATGTAAACTGGTAGAAAATGTCCAAAATTAAATTTACAGATTTCTTTTTTTTTATAAAAGTAATTTACTTCCGGCAAACAAGAATGTTCTCAAGCTATATGTGCTAATAGTAATAGTTTTTATATTTATGGAGAACTTTAAGATTTTCAAAGGTATTGATATATTATCTTATTTGACCCTTTCTACAAACCAGTGAAGTGAGGTTATTATTATTCCCTTTTTACAGATTAGGAGTTTGAAGCTCAGAGCTTAAGTAACTTGCCAGGACCTCTGCAGCAGCAGCACCACCCTTCACCAGTAGGTGAATCTGGCAAAACAACATCAAAATAGATAGAAAAAATACCAGTACCACAGTCATGCCTCCTTAGTCCTCGGCAGCTCTGGGTGGCAGCTCTCAAAAGTCCTGGCCAGCTCCAATTGACCCTCAGCAGTCCGGGTGGCCTTGGCTGGCAGTTCTCTCTCTTTCTCTCTCTCTCTCTCTCTCTCTCTCTCTCAGCAACTCTGGCCCCCAGCAATCCTCTCTCTCTCTGCCTCCATGATGTTGCACCCCAGAGTTCTTCTAACCTCTCTCTACTTGGGCCTCTCTCTAAATCCACTGTACCAGCTCCTTCCAGTTCAGCCCTCTCTCTTCACGTCAACAAGCCCATCTCACAAGTGGGATTCACAAGCTCTGGGTTTCAACATTGAACCTGAAAACCAAGCCTATACAGGGGAATCTTTAAATCCCATCACCATTACACCAAGCTCATGCAACTAGCGTCTTAATGAGTTCTTGTCTTCAAATATAACATTCAGTCTTACCTGTAAGAGTTTACAGGTCAGTATCTTTCTCACTGCTTGCCCAAGTTTGAAAACTATTGGCTTTGGATAGCTTAATCTCTTTTGATCATGAATTTTACAACTAATGTGGTGTCTATGATGCTAGTTTGTCACCTTACAGACTTGTGTTTAATATAAACAAAAACCTTCCAGATGCAAATGTAATATGAATTTTTTCTCTTACAGCTTTAATTCAAAATAACTAAGGCATGATGAGATTTGAATAGCCGTGTTATTTAAAGTTCGAGCCCAGCTTAAAGTCTAAATGTCAATTTTTTATGTCTAAGTGAAATTATGCCTTTTTAGTCACACCCATGCACACTTATTAATACAGTACTGCAGTGTGAATTCAATTCAGCTTGACAACTAAGAGCTGATTAAGTACAAAGCTCTGTTCCCTTAGGCTCTGGGGAGGGAACTACGGGATGGAAAAACAGTCCCTAAGCTCAAATAATTTATATTCTGCTGGGGGAAAAGCTTACATCCTACTGCCCTATTTTAATACTATTCAAATTAATGTCCTATTTTAAAATTTAATGAAATAATGTATATGAAATTGTTTCTTAAAAACTGTAGAGCACCACAAATATAAATTGCTATTATAAAATATATGTTGCTCCAACTGCTTCCTCAGAGAGCATCATATTCCTGGTTTCTGAATTTTACTTTTCCCTGGAAACCTATTTGTTTATTAAACAAATTAACATTAAGGCTATTAGTTGTTAAGAGGTGTCATCTCTACTAAGGGTAAACCAAAAAGTTGATTCTGAAAACTCACAAGGAGTCAAAAGGTAGATTTTAAAAGTCATAAAGAGTAAAAACAAAGCTAGGTTATTATCAGCAACACTTTGCAAAAGATAAAAAACTAAGCGTTTTCTAGGTGTTCAAGTCTAACTTCTCATAGAGGTGGCTCTTAAACAATAAAGTTTAAGAGGTGGACCCAAAGTAGCAAAACCAACGGGAGATAAGTAAACATGAATAAACTGATTAATTAGCAAGCTTGGATGGGGAGGGGAATAGTAGTGAGATAGTAACAAACCAGAAGGGAACCTTAGTTAAGCTTCTGCCAACCCTGCACCACTGATTTCCTTTCCCAAGAAGCTATGCTTCTATATGCCTCCCGTAACTTTAAGTTCTCAAATTATGGTAAAGTGAATAGATTTCAAAGAAATCATTATAGTTATTAGGCATCTGGTGGCTTTGATGCAGCCTAGGTACTGTTTGTTTATGTGTCCTGCCATAGGATCAATATTGACTAGGGTCCCTGCCATGTTGGTTACATTTTTTTTTTCCCTAACAGACAGGGAAACAGCCCCCAGGCTTGGTTAGTCCAGGAGGCTAAGACTTTGAGTTGTCCTAGGTCATAAAAAGGCCAGCCCCTGAGGAGTAAGTGTCCCCCAGATTCAGTAAATGTTCCACTTCTATGGGAGTCATCACCTCCATCTGATCCAACATATCTCACTAACCAGTGCATTTTATATATGGAGATAAAGAAAGCTGAGTCCACTTAACCTAGTTCTGTATCCTTCCTGAATATCCTTTCCATACTATTGTTAAGTAAACTTTTTTGTGTGTATCAGACACTGTGAGTATAGCACTTTATTCTAATTCCCTGGGCTTAGGATGGATATGGGAAGAAGAAGCTAGGGGATGGGGAGGGACTGAGTCTGGCCTGGTCTATAATGTGTTCTCTTCAACTAAATTTTGGCAGGATCAGCCTGGAACCTGGCCAGGGATTTGGATAATGTTTCATGTGAGTAAAGCAGAGGAAAGCTAAGCCAGGTGTCCAAATATAAGACAAATCTGGCATACTTGCCCATTTGAACCAGGATATTTTTAAAAAACAGGCTTTCAAGTTTCCAATTAGCAAAATGTTTTTAATTGTGACACTAAATATGTGGCTATAGGTATATTTCCTCTGTCACTGATAATAAAGTATTTGAAAATTTGGGTAAGGGCAGGACTTCTTTACATATGCCTTTTAAAGTCTCAGCTATAACACAATATTACTATGGAAGATAGGTTATGGAAGATAGGTTTGTTTTTTGTTTTGTTTTTGGTGGAAGAGAGGAAATCTTAGGAATATTCTCAGCCTCCTATACTGGAAGGGACAGGAAGGAAGAAAGGATGGAAGAAGAGAAAGAATTGAAAGTAAGTAACTGATAAGAAAAGCAGTAAGATGGATTTCTATACCCCATTGCCTGTATATCTTATTTTCCAGTTGCATGTAGCAACAATTTTTAAAAATGTGTTTTTAAAACTTTGAGTTCCAGATTCAACTTAACAACTAAGAGCTGATTAAGTACAAAGCTCTGTTCCCTTAGGCTCTGGGGAAGGAACGACAGGATGGAAAAACAGTCCCTAAGCTCAGGAGAGCCCAGGAGAATATAATATAAATATATTTATTATTATTATAGAATTATTATAAATAAAGGCCAGGAGAATATAACATAAACATCCCCCTCTTCCCTCCTCACCCACTCCCACTGGGAAGACAAGCAATTCAATATAGGTTATACATGTGTAGTTATGCAAAACATTTTCATAGTAGTCATGTTGTGAAAGACCAATTATATTTCCCTCCTTCCTATCCCACCCCCCATTTATTCTGTTTTCTCCTTTGACCCAGTCTCTTTTCAAAAGTGTTTGCTTCTGACTACCCCTTCCACCAACAGCTTTTGAAAACCTTTGATTTTATTAGTTCTGCCATCAAAACAATAATAAAAAAAAACCTAATCAAGCAATATAATTCGCGGGATGCCACAAATAGTTAACAAATAAATACATTTTTCAAAACCACTGCTGAATTTTAAGTGGTCCACCTAAAACTCATTGTAAGTTTTTCTTTCCATCCATGTCTTCACCTTCTTCTGGGGGCCATCTCCAGGCATCCTGATCTATATCTTGCCACAGGACTCAGAGGGCTCCAGAGAAGGTGAGGCTGGTGACTTTGCACAGCCCTTCCTCACTTAAATCCAAGTCACTTGCAAAAATCATGACATCACCTCCCTTATGTCATGGTCCTCTTCAAGGATGCAGGACAAATAACAATACTTCCTCTGTACGGATACTAACAAAGTAGCATACCCTTAACTGGAAAGTTCAAATGCATAGGAAGCAAGATTGGTAAGGATGTGCACAGAGAGGCGGAAATAACATTGACTCATCTGTCTGTCTTTCTTCCCACCCCCACCTCTTTTTTCAGGCAAATTCTTGATTTCATGGATAGAGAGGGGGAATTTTTAAAAAACACCTAATTCTCCTATTGCCCTCCTCCTTTCAATAACTAATGGCATCTTTGATTTCAAGTAGGAACAGGGGAAGTGGAACATAATACAAAAGGTAAGCAACCTTAATATCATTTCCAAATGATTAATCATTAATAATATCGTTTCCAAATTTCCATTTTTAAGTAGGTATTTGGATTCCAGGTTATCCTACACACACACACACACACACACACACACACACACACATACATATATCTTGTTTGTACATAGTCATTTGCATATTGTCTTTCCCAGTAAATTGTGAGCTTCTTGAGATCAAGAACTGTGGAGTTTTTGTTTCTTTTCTTTGTATCTCCAGGGATTTACACACACACACACACACACACACACACACACACACACACACAGAGCACATAATAAAACCCTTGATAGAGGCTTGTGGACTTCATTAATTGACTTGACTACAGCAAACAAACAAACAAAAAAACCACCTAGCCATTTAGGAAATACTGTAATAAAGAAAATCACTATTGTAAAGTGTTAATTGATTCATAAATTCTTTATTTTTCTGGAAATGGATTTTTGGGGAAGTAATATAAGATATTTGATAGTTTGCAAGGAATTGAAGTGTGTATTTGTCACCATTCTGTAGAAGATACAGTTTATCTCTGGCTTTTCACTCTTTGGAGTAGAGAGCACCCTTGGGGGTAGGAGTTAGAGATAATGGATGATACATTGAAGTATATTTTTACTCCTTTAAAGAACCCCGTAGGTTCACAGTTACTTCTAAAGACAGTCTTCAATATAAGAATATGTTTATCTGTGCAGTTTCAATGCTTGTCTTCTTCGTAGTAGCCGAGACAATACATATAAGAAATGTTTTGATCCATTTCAGTCTTTCTAAACCTGTAACTACATTAGTACTCTAGCACCAACCTAAGTATGAATGGGGTGTGTCTTATTTTGTGTACTCAGTTATTTTCATGAAGAACCATTTAGTTACAAATATAGGATCTGATAAAAAAAAATAAAACTATTAAGTGCTAACTTGCATGAGTTGACTAAGGTACAGGGTTAAACTCACATATGGTCCTATAAAGACCCCAAAATATTTATGTGAGTGGGAAAGAATGAAATGATTGATTAAACAAAGGTTCAATCTTCCAAACATATCTATTTATTAAACAATGCATACCAGTTTCCTAACAAATCAGGACTAGGCCCCTTCCTCAGCTTAGGACTGTACTCTGAATCCAGGGGGAGACAAACTTTTTTATACAGGAAAAACAATCAAATAAGAGCTAATTAATTAAAAGGAAACAGTGCAACATTACATAATCTGATTTCTAATTAGATGAAAGATTAGGGATTTTCCAAGTTGGGAGGAGGAGATTGAACGGGTGTAATTCCCTTAATTCAGAAAAAGAGGTGTTCTGCTCCCTTCACTCAAAGTAACATGGAAACACTAACTGATTGATCAGTTCGGGACCAGTTTTCAAATCAGACAGATGAGTTGTTTGAGATGTATAATTTTGAGAAAAGTCCTTGCATCAATCTTTGGATCTGATTGAGTTTCTGGTCAGTACAACCTAGGTCCTTAGTTAAAGGTCTCTAAATAGCTTGTAGAGGTGGTCCTGTTTCCCATCCACACAGAACTAGGTTCAAACAATGCAATAAGGTTTTCTCCCAGTTCCCACAAGTGAAAAAGTTCTCTCACATGATAGAAGTTGAACTAGACCCGCATTGAATAGAAAGGCAACTGAGCTAGCTCCAAAACTGATTCATAAGAGGGAGTCAATGTGGGTCACTCAGTTCCCATAATTAACCACTTGCTCTCCTAATCTCCTCAGTTATGGGGTATGTATAAATCAACTGCCTCTGTAATGACTCAGGTTGAAGAATTCTTTCAACTGGTACTTGGGGAATTCTCCCCATGGGGCAATGCCCCCCAATTTCTCCTGTATGGTATGGATAGGGATTGCATTTGTGATTTCCTTGGTATAAGAAACCCTGAGATATGGAAATTCTCTCTACTAATACATATCAGCAGCACCTCCTCTGCAATTTATAGTCTTAGAGAGTTCTGGAATATCATATTCCAGGCCCTTTGATCCCTTACTGTAGAAGCTGCTAGATCCTGGGTTATCCTGATTGTGTTTCCAGTATTCAAATTGTTTCTTCTTGGCAGTTTGTAATATTTTCTCCTCGATCTGGGAACTCCAGAACCTGGCTATAACATTCCTAGGAGTTTCCTTTTTGGGATCTTTTTCAAGATGTGATTGGTGAATTCTGTCAAGTTCTATTTTGCCCTCTGGTTTAAAATATTAGGGCACTTTTCCTTGAGAATTTCTTGAAGGGTGATTTCTAGGTTCTTTTTTTGATCATGGCATTCAGGTAGTCCAATAATTTTTTAATTGTCTCTCCTAGATCTATTTTCCATGTCAGTGGTTTTTTTCAGTGAGATATTTCACGTTGCCTTCTATTTTTTTTATTTCTTTGGATCTGTTTAATAGTATCTTGATTTCTCACAAAGTCATTTGCTTCCATCTGCTCCACTCTAATTCTAAAGGAATTATTCTCTTCAGTGAGCTTTTGAGATTCTTTTTCCATCTGGCAAATTTGACTTTTTAAGGCATTCTTCTCCTCATTGGCTTTCTGGGTCTCTTTTGCCATTTGAGTTAATCTATTGTTTAAGGTGTTATTTTCTTCAGTCAGGTTGTTGACTCTCTTTTCATGATTTTCTTGCATCATTCTCATTTCTCTTCCCAATTTTTCTTCTACTTCTCTTATTTGGTTTTCAAAATCCTTCTTAAGCTCCTCTGTGGCCTGTAATCAGTTCACATTTTTCTTGGAAGTTTTTGGTGCAGGAGTTCTGACTGTGTTATCTTCCTCCTGTTCCCTGCTTTGATCCTTTTTGTGCCCCAAAAAGGAATCTAAAGTTGGATTGCTGTTCTTGCTTTTCTTCCTTTGCGTGCTCATGTTACCAGTCAATTACCTGACTTTGGGTCTCAGTAAAACTTTTCTTTCAGAGGGGAGAGCTTTGTCCCAAATAACGGGGGTCTTTGCAGCTGCCGGAGCTATTAGTGGGCTGCTGTCTCTGCAACCCCCAGCAGCTTTTGCTCACTGGTTACGCCCGTCAGGACTACCACCCAAGACCACAATCCCAATCCAGGAGTGTTAAGGCAAGAACACTTAGCCTCTGAATGATCTCTTGGTTCCCCTGCAATCTTCAGGCCAGGAACTCTGAAGCAGCCACATGGAGGTGGTGGCAGGGCTGCTTCTTGCCCTGGGGGCAGTTGGCCTACCTGTTCCTTTTCCCCAAATTTAGCTGAGTTCCACTGACCGTTCACTTTTTCCTTGTTTCTTATGGGTTGATAATTCTGGAAACTGCCACAGCTACCAGTGATCTTCTCTCCTCAAAGCTCCAGCCAAGGCTTTTCCTGGCCACCCTTGAGCTAAAGCTGGGGTTTCAGACCAGGTTGGTTTCAGTTCCCAGCACGCTGCAATGAACCCTTCCTGTCCACCTGCAGGGTTGCCTTCAGTGGGAGCCTTGTTTTTCTGTCCATTTTGTGGGTTCTGGAGCTCTAAAATTTGTTTAGAGTCATATTTTATAGGTATTTGAGGTGGTTGTGGAGGGAGCTCCTGGAGTTCTCCTGCTTCTAAGCAGCCATCTTGACTCCACCCTGGTGTGTGGTTTTCTCCTCTTCTAATTTTGTCATAGTATGATCTTTAATATTAATGTCATGTATTAATGTAAAACTTATCACAGACTATGATATAAGGTATTAAGCCTAATTTCTGCCAAACTATTTTCATTTTCCTAGCAATTTTAATCAAATGAAGGTTATTTCCTAAGTAACTTATGATTTCTGGTTTATTGAACAATGCGTTATTGACTTCCAGTTTTTCTTCTCTTTCTCCCTTATCTAGTTTATTGATCTACCTCTCTATTTTAAAATCAATTCCAGATATTTTTGATGACTCTAGGTTTATAATATAATTTTTGGTCCAGAAACTTTAACTGATTCTTAAAGGAAATCAAAGATTTCAAAAATCAGAGTCATAGAGAGAACATTCTAGTCCTTGGGAACTTTAAGGGTATTGAACATAAGAAAGAGAAGTAATATACACCCACCACACCATACCTCACCCCTAGCTTACTGACTTCTTCATGGCTGGGCATGGGTGCCAATAAATCTGTTGTCAGCCTGATTTATTCCTCTTGAAATGGCCTTACAGGGTATCTCTGAGGGGAAAATAGCAATATGGTATATATTTCTGCCTTATTTCAGAAGAGGGTAGGAGCAAAAGTCAGGTTTGACTAATTCCTGAGGATATGAACCTGGGCATAAAACCATGCAATATGTGTTGTTTGTGACTACCAAATAGAAGATAAATAGAATCAAATAAATCAACAGAATGTGGATCTTTTGTGTCTATTCACATGTAGTAGTAAAGTGGGACTGTTTGCCTTGTACATTGTTCTAAAGGAGGCGAAATAGACAATTTTAACTTCTTCTCCCTTACAACCCATCTCCAAGGGAGACTTTCATTCCTGCCAGAAGAAGTAGGAGGTTGAAGCCAAAGGACACTCTGCTCTCATCAGAGAGAGCAAATACTAACCTAGAAGTATATCCATCTACTCCTTTAAAGATTATTTGTCTAGGGGATATTATTGGGTTCCATCTAGCTTTTGATTGCTTTGTCATTTTGGGGGAAGGGGAGACCCTCAAACTCTCTATTCAAGGCTTGACTCCTTTCCTACCAAATAGGGTAGCAAAGAAGCCCATTTATCCAAAGCAAAGCAAAGCAAAGCAGAAACCAGAGGAGGTGTATATAGAACATATACCAGACAGGGCAAAATGAAGAAGCTCCCTCATTGGGAGTGAGATAACTCAACCAAAGGGAAACTCCTCAGAGCCTCTAGAGTAGCAAGCTAGGGTTGGGGACATGATGGAGACTGCCTGTCTTCTCATGTCAATCTTTTCCTTCAGCTACCTGAAGTGGGGTTGGCCTCTTTTACCTCTCTAGAATCTGGAAGCTGACTCAATGCTACACTTGAAGAAAACTTGCTTGGAGAATCCAAAAGTGGGACTCCCCTTTGAAGAGTTGCCATTGGGAGGATTGCTGAGAACCAAAGCTCTGTCTCTCAACAACTCTGCCCTGCCCCTCATTCAGGGCAAAGCCTTCATCTCCACCATTTGGAGAGAGTCCCATATCAATGGACTTTGGGATAGGGCTCACACACAAGCGAGTAACATTAAGATAAATATAATCCTTACCCTCAAGAGCTTGCCATTTATTAAAGGAGATAAGGCATGGTCACAAATAACTGTAATTTAGAAAATAGAGTGTGTTTACTATATAAGAGAAGCACAAAGTTTTGAGGGCTCTTAAAGGAGGTAAAGACTACTTGTGGCTGGTAGGAGAGACAGAATCAATGAAGACTTTATGAAGGTGATATGTGAAGTGGATCTTAAAGGCAAGATACATCAGAAGGCATTCTAGATTTATAGAACATCACAAGCAAAGGCCTGGAGCTGAAGGCAGATTCATGAAACAATGAGCAATCCAGTTGACTATATGTAGTGTAGGTTACATTTAGGAGAGTAGTGTGAGATAACCAATCAATCAACAGGCAGTATGATAAGTGCTGGGGATACAAAAAGTGGCAAAAAACAGTTCCTGCCTCCAAAGAGCTTACAATTTAGTGAGAGAAACAATATGCAGTCAAATATATATGTGTATATATATATATATATATAAAGCAAACTGTATACAGGATAGATAAGAAATAATTAAAAGTGGAAAGGCTCTAGAATTAAGAGGGGTTAGGAAAGACTTCTTATAGACAATGAGATTTTAGTTGGGACTTACAGGAAGCCCAGGTCAGTAGCCAGAGCAGAGGAAGTAAAGTATTCCAGGGATGGGAGGGAGCCAGAGAAAATACCTACAATTGAGGGGTAGAGTGTCTTGTTTGTGGAACAACGAGGAGGCCAATGTCACTGAGCTGAAGGTTGTGTGGAGAGGAGTTAAGGTATAAGAAGACTCGAAAGGTAGAAAGGGGTTAGATTATGAAGAGCTTTGAATATCAAACAGTGCATTTTATATTTGATCCTGGAGGTAATGGAGCCACTGGAGTTTATTGAGCGTGTGGGGTAATGGTGACATTATTCGACCTGCACTTTAAGAAAATCACTTTACTGATTGAATGGAGGGTGACTTAGAGTAGGGAGAAGCTTGAGGCAGGTGGACTCACCAGCAGGCTATTGCAATAGTATGAGCATGAGGCAGTTAGAACTTATACTAGAGTGGGGGAAGAGGGAATGGAGGCAGGATACAACAGATATTGGAAAGATGAAATTGATAGATCTAGTCAACAGATTGAATATGGAAGGTAAGAGATGTTGAGGAATCCAGGAGGAATCCTATGTTGTGAGCATGAAAGACTAGGAGGGTGGTGTTGCTCTCTATAGTAATAGGAAAGGAAGGGGAGAGGGTTTAGTGGGAGAAATGATGAGTTTCTGTTTTATACACAATTGAGTTTGAAATGTCTGAAAGGCATTTGGAGTTGTGAGAGTAGAATTCAGCAAAGAGTTTGGGATGCAAAAGTACTTTGGAGTCAGATCACCAGAGGACTTAAATGCCAGAAATTGGAGTTTGAATTTTATGTTACTCAGGAGCTTTTGTCATAGGACATGAACAATTTAACCACTGCAGAAAAACCTTTTTGAGGAAAGTAGCCTACCTTTAAGTGAGGGCTAGGGAAACCATGTAGTTTAGTAAGTTAAGTGATGGCTATGTATTCTTTTCTTTTCTCAATATATTTTAATGTATTTCATCAAATATTTCCCAATTACCTGTAAAAAAAATTTAACTTTTTAAAAAAAATTGAGTTCTAAATTTTCTCCTTTCATCCTGTACTTTACCCTTCCTTGAGGGGGCAATTTGATGTCAATTGTATATGTGAAGTAATGGAAAACATATTTCCATATTGGTGACTAATCATTCTGATCTTAACTTTGTTGGTAACAATAATAACTTTACAACTGTGAACAAACTTTGGCATTAAGAGGTCAAGTGAATTGCCTATGCGGAGCAACTGGGATAGTTTTGACTCTGGAAAAGTTTTTGCCTCAGTTTCCCCACCTGTAAGACTGGAGCAATAATACTAATTTTCCATACAGAGTTTTTGTAAAAATTCCTATTAAATTAATCATCTTCCTGGGTGGTTAGGATTTAAGACTGCTACACTCTGAGGGTTGGCTTCTGGTCCAACAGTGTGATTTCTTTCCCAGAGCTAAGCATGCTTTGGCAGAAGGCTTCCCCAGGGATTTATTCTGTGGGAGAAGAGTTTCTCTCTGCCCTATCTTAACCCAAACCCAGAGAATAGTACTCCCAATCTTAGTAGGTCAACTAAGATTTTGGTTACAATCCTCTGGCCTGCTTCAGAGCTAGCAGACCCTTCTGTAGCCCTTGGCCTCCCCTCCTTTCTATATGTCATGACATTCCCCACTTTCTGGGCTGTGAAGCTAAGCCTGTGCCCTGGTAGAACGACACCAAGTACAGCTGCCGTTCCTCTCTGTGTGGGCAAGCAGCACATGTGAGCTGGTTTCCCTGGGGATTAATTCTCCTCTCAGGCAAGGAATGCAGGGAGGCTTTTCTTAATATAGCAATGAATGGAGAAGGAAAACTATGAAAGATAATTTACTTCCACAGTTGATGAATGCATATTGGGGGAAGGGGGAGGTTAAATGGGAATGGGGCTGGGAGGCCTGGGTGGTGGCAGTGTATTAGAGAGGAGTATAAGCCAGAAGACAGGAGAGGGAAGAGGTAAAGAGAGGAACAGACCAACATATGATAGGACAGCAACTAACAAAGGAAGTGTCAAAAGGAAATATGACTAACCCACTCTTCAGGATCTACGGCCCACACACTCACTCTCTCTGGGCAAGCAAAAGATGACACACCCTACTTCAATCACAGTTATAACCCCACCCAACAGGAAGTGGGGAAATAAACAGTATCCCTTCTTGTTAGCAGCAGTATCCATTCTCATTCTAGATTCCACTTAGGGAAGATGCTATCTAGTAGAAATGCTGAACTGGTGGGTGGGACCCTTTCACTCCAATCCCATCTGCTCTACTGACTAGCAATTAGGACTCTGGATAACCTGTTTTGTTTCCCAGGGTATGAAATCTACAGATAATTGCTCCCCTCCTCTCATTCCATTACAGACTCATGGATTTCAGAGTTGGAAGGGACCTTAGAGCATCTAGTTCGTCCGTCCGGTAACCTTAACAAAACCTGCTTCTACCACATTCCACTAAAGTGGTCATCCAGCCTTTGTTTAAGGACTTGTAGGCTACAGCCCTCCACCAGGCTTCCTCCCATTATACTTTGAGATAGCTTTCATTGCCAGGAAATTTTCCCTGATATCAAGCCTAAATCATCCTCTTTTCAAATTCCATCCTTTGCTTAGAAGGCAAAGGAGAACCAGTGAGGTTGTTAAGCAGAGCAGTCATTGGACTACATAAGAAAGATTGGTTGGTTGTTGTCTTTTGTTCTTGAAAAGGACCAAAGCAACATGACTATGTTAGAGTCAAGTTACAGTGTGTCTGACTGTGGCTGATCAGACCAATAGGAGCTCAGAAGGCTCTACCATGGGTCAGGCACAAATAGTACCTGTGAACGTTTGGGTGGATTCCCAAAAATTTACACAGCCTGCATTTCTTTTGAGCTACTTCAGTTCTGCTTTGCTTATAGAGAATCGCACCTTTTCTTACGAGGGCTTGCCATTTTGGATGGTCCTGTGCCAATGTCACCCATGTGACAATCACTTCCAAAGTTCTTAAAGAGAGACCTTGAGAGTGTCCTTGTAACCCTTCTTCTGACCACCATGTGAATGCTTGCCCTGTGTGTGTTCTACATAAAATAATTTTTTAAGCAAGTATACATTTGGCATTTAAACATTGCAGCACATTAGAGTTGAACTCTCTGTAGTAGAGTTTGAGTGCTAGATTAGTCTGGATTGAAGTAGTGGGAGACAAGAAAACCTTTTAGGAAGCTGTGGCAATTTACATGTTTTTGAATGAATGAATGGATAAGGCATTTATTCGACTCTAAAAAGAAGAGTCTATGTCAATAGTACAAGCAGGTGTGGTAGGGTGGTGGCTGTGAGAACAGAAATAAGGGGGCAGTTGTGAGAGAAGTTGTTAATGATGTATACATGAGTCAGTGTCAGAACACTCATTCCCTCTGGAGAAGTGCCTTTCCTATGGAGGTAGATGCAGTTTATTAAAGCACCATTGATGCCTGCCCAGTAGATGGTGCTGCTGAAACATGGCTCGTGGGGAGAAGGTGAGGAAAGGGAAATGAAGTAGTGAGCCCCGTAGCACTTCTTTTGTCCTTTCTGAAATCTTTCCCACTCATATTGATACAAAACCACCAGTGGCCCTCTCTGCCAAAGCAGGGCAGTCTGTGAGGGGAATGTAACTCTGGTCAATTTTGGGAGGGGGATTTGGGGTATTTAAATTTTGTCCCATCTTTTTCCTTTTAACCTAGGTTTTATTGAGGGCTTTTGTTTTTATGTCACACCCAAATACCCCATCCCAGTACCAAATCTTCTCTTTTAGTAATTTAAGACAGATAAATAAAAACAACCAATATAGTAATTGTGTCTGACATGGTATCTCTCTAGCACTTCTTGACAAAGAAAGATCTGTTTCATCTGTTTTCAAGGATCAGTATGGACCATTTCAGTTATTCAAAGTTGGGCCTCTTTTTCCCTGTTATATATTCAAAAACACTTATCTTCCTTTGGAAGGATGCCCTTCAAGGCAACCCCAAGTTTCACCCCAAGCTTTCATGGGCCCACCTGGAAGGCCCAGCTAAGCATGTCCAAGGAGCTCAGATCCAGGTAAACTTGGATTTTCAAGGGTTATGTTCACAGAACACAAACTGACTGCTCCAACAAAGCTGGAAAGACTTTTAATATGGCTAGGGGACAGTCTGTCCTTCAAGGGCACCTAGTCACATATAGACAGGTCCATAGTCTGGTAGGTTGCATGCAGAATGATGAATTCTCTTGCCACATCAATTCAGTATTGACCCCACTGAACACAATAACTCAGCTTTAAATACTACTTTAACAGCAGAATAGTGAAGGGGATTTGAAAATATAGTATCATAAAATGTAAAATCTGGAAGGTACCTAGGAGATCATATGGTCCAACCCCTCCATTTTATGAATGAAGAAGCTACGGTTTAGAGGCAGTGAAGAACATATTAAATGTTGAATGGCTTCTAAGAAACTTGGCTTGATGACTTCAAGTTCTGTCTTCTTTCTACTACACATACATTGGAAACTAGAATTTTGGAGTTAGGAGGGATCTTAGAAATTATCTAGTCTAAATGCCTCTTTTTACAAATGGGGAAACCAAGCACCACAGAGACACAAGGACTTGACCAAGGTAATACAGAGTATTAATACAAGGCAATAATAGTCAGAGATAGAACCAGGACTAGAATCCAAGTTCTCTAGACCCCCAGGCTCAAGTTCCCTTCATTATAGTATTCTCCTTTTAGCAAACATTTATTGAGCATCTATAGTACATAAAACACTAAGCTATACCTCATCAACAGATCATACCTTGCTATTCATAGTATAACCCTGGATGAATTCCTACTCTTCTTTTGGAAGTTGGAGGGTTTTTTTTAATACTCTGTTTTTATTGGTCCTTCCAAGTGAGCCATCCCCTATAATACAGCTCTAAAAATAAAGAGAAAAAAAGCAGTTCAGCAAAACTCACCAACATATCAGCCATTTTCTAACAGTGTTTAAGTGCCCTTGAATAGGTACCTAGATAGCACAGGAGGTAGAATGCTGGTCCTGGAGTCAAGAGGTCCTGAGTTCAAATCTATCCTCAGATACTTAACTAGATCTGTGACCCAGGGCAAGTCACCTCAGTGCTGTTTGCTTCAATTTCCTCATCGGTAAAATGGAAATACTAATAGCACCTACCTCAAAGGGTTGTTGTGAAGATCGTATGAGATAATATTGTAAAGTGCTTAGCATAGCACCCAGGGCTTAAGTGTTAGGTATTATTTATGATATTCTACGCCCAGAATCTCCTACTTCTGTAGTAAAAAAAAAAAATGGGAGATGAATTTTCTTTTTTGTTTTACCTTTTTAAAACTTTAAAAATTCAATTTCATTTTATTTTTCAGGTTTGCATTCTCTTTCCCCCCCTCCCTATAGTCTGTGCCCCCCAAGAAAACAAGGAAAAACTCCTGTTACAAAGATATATTCAAGTGAAATAAATTCTCTCACTGACCAAGTCAAAAAATATGCTTGAGTTTATATTCTATCATCTCTCTATCTTAAAATGAGTAGCATATTTTATCATGAGTTCTTTGGAACTGGGGGAGTCATTGTGTGGATCAGAGTTTTTATGTCTTTCAAAGTTGATTATAAATTATACTTTTGATTCTGCTCACTTTCACTCTGGATCAGTTCATGTAAATCTTCCCCAGTTTTCCTAAACTATCCCCTTTATCATTTCTTTTGCTCCCACTTAATAGCATTTTATTTTTCCAACTATATGTAGAAAGTTTTCAACATTCACTTATATAAGATTTTAGTTCTGAATTTTTTCTCCCTTCTTCATTCTCCTCTTCTCTCCCCATGACAGCAAACAATCTGATATAGGTTATATGTGTATAATTATATTAAGCATACTTCCACATTAGTCATGTTGTGAAAGAAGAATAAGAACAAAAGGGAAAAACCATGAGAAAGAAGAAAACAAAAAAAAGTGAAAATAGTCTGCTTCCATCTGCATTCAGACTCCATAGTTCTTTCTCTGGATGTAGAGCATTTTCCATTCTGAGTCTTTTGGAGTTGTCTTAGATCATTATATTGCTGAGAAGAGCTAAATCTGTCATAGTTGATTATTGCACAGTGTTGATATTACTGTGTACAATGTTCCTCTGGCTCAGTTCACTTCATTCCGCATCAGTTCATGTAAGTCTTTCTAGGTTTTTCTGAAATCCACCTGGTCATCATTTCTTACAGCACAGTAATATTCCATCACATTTGTATACCATAACTGGTTTGGCTCTTCCCCAATTAATGGATATCTCCTTCAATTTCCAATTCTTTGACACTACAAAAAGAGCTGCTATAAATATTTTTATCTACGTTGTTGCTTTTATCATTTCTTTGATCTCTTTGAGGTATAGATCTGATAGCTAGCCATACCAAATGTGTTTTTGTCTCTACTATCTATGTGACTTTGGCAAATTTCTTTAACCTCTCTAGGTCTCATTTTCCTGTATACACAATTTAATACATCCTTTTGGGACATAATTCTATGGTGCTAGAGCAGATACAATGCCACGCCTGGAGTCAGGAAGACTCATCTTCCTGAGATCAAATCTGGCCACAGACACTTACTAGCTGTATGACCCTGGGCAAGTCGCTTTACCCTGTTTTCCTCAGTTCCTCATCCATAAAAATGAGCTGGAGAAGGAAATGGCAAACTACTCCAGTATCTTTGTCAAGAAAACACTTATGGGGGTCACAAAGAGACATGACTGAAAAATGGCTGAACAGCAACAGCATGGTTGGACAGTTCACCAGTTCAACCAACAGTACATTAAAAAACCTGTTCTCCTACAGGAAGGAAAGAAGAAAATAAGCATTTATTAAGTACCTACTATATGCCAGGCCCAGAGAAGTAGGTGCTGCTATCAGACAGAGGTTAAGTGACTTGCCCAGAGTTACCCCAACTAGCAGATAACTGATGCTGGATTTGAACTCAGGTCTCCCTTACTCCAGACCTAGTGCTTCATCCAAAGTGTACCTAGCTCTTTAACCCCTCCAGGACTTGCCATTTTCCTTTTCTGACAACTTTGCAAGTTTGATAGGTTTGGTTTAATTTGCATTTTTCTAATCATTAGTGATTTCTAGTGTTTTTCCATATGACTATAAATAGCTTGGATTTCTTCCCCTGAAAACTGTCTGTCCCCATCTGGTGACCATTTATCATCTGGGGAGGTGGTGCATGTTCTTTACCCTTTTCCAGGGTTTGGTCATCTTAATCACACAGCCTTTTCCCTCCCTCCCCCCTTGTTGTTTTCCTTTCTGTTTATGTTGTTGTCATGCTTGTGTATACATTTTAATGCTTCTGTTTACTTTGCTCTTCTTCAGTTTACATAAGTCTTTAAGTACACACATGTGCAAAATGGATCCTCAGGCAGCATGGTGGAAAGACCGCTGAATTGGTAGTAAGAGGTCCGGAGTTCAAATGTGGCTTTCCCTATACTATATATGACTTTGGGTAAGTCCTTTAACCTCTCCGGATCTTAGTTTCCTCATCTATAAAATGAGAGCTTGGAATACATGACCTCTGAGGTCAGGAGTGTGCTGGAACCACCCCCAAACAGTTTGAGAGAATTGATTGTTAAATTTTTAGTGTGAGCATTTAGATCTCAGAAAGCAATCAGAAAACACCACAAATCAAGGTTTAATTTATGGTTTTATTGATTGTCCAGATTTAAAGTGATGAAGGAATGTTAATAATAGCTAAATGTTTAAAAGTTAAATGATTTATTTTTAGTTTTCAACATTTACTTCCATAAGTTTTAAATTTTCTCCCCTGTTCTCCTTCCTCCCTCCCCAAGACGGTTTGCAATCTGATGGTCTCTACATATACATTCCTATTAAACCCTTCTTCACATTAGTCATGTTGCATAGAAGAATTATAATGAATGGGAAAAAACCACGAGAAAGAAAAAAAGTAGTATAAAACGAAACAAAAAAAGAAAATAGTCGATACAGTTACAAGCATATTTTTCTCTTTTAGAGATTGTTGTTCAGCCATTTTCAGTCACGTCCAACTCTTCATGACCCCTTTGGGGTTTTCTTGGCAAAGACAGTGGAGTGGTTTGCCACTTCCTTCTCCGGCTCATTTTACAGATGAAGAAACTGAGGCAAACAGGGTTAAGTGACATGACTAGGATCACACAACTAGTCTGAACCCAGATTTGGAATCAGGAAGATGAATGGTTTTTCAGACAGCACCTTGTTAAATATCTACTAGTGCATCTCATTCTGAGGTTTCTTCCAGCTGTAAAGCTCTGATTTGTGACAGGGGTAGTTCAGATCTGTACACTGTTATGGGGGCTGTTGTGTAGGAAAGGAACAATGACCTTGGAAGGTAGAGGACCCAGTCAGGGTCAGGTTCTGTCACTTACAAACTGTGTGATCTTTTGTGTGAATCTCTTAGGATTTCATTTTTCTCTTCCCTAGAATAAGGAGATTAGATGCTGCTTAAAGGCCTTCCAGCTCTGACATTCTGTGATTCCTCTAATACATTAGGCAAAGTGGGTGGGAGAGAAGGACCAAGTATCAGCAAACCCTAAAGGACACACTTTTGAACTTCCAAACTACTTCACAAACAAGTCATTGACTTCTTTTATAGTCTGCTAGAAGAGGAAAGGAAGACAGCTGCCTATGCGGGGCAAAACACAACACAGAAGATGCCTGGGGGAGGGGAGATGAAGGAGGGTGGAGAGGCACAATTAGACCTTCTTTTAAATATCAATTTTTATAGACATAGAAGTTTCTCTCTCTGTGGACTACTGGCTTTTCTTTTGGGGTATTGCTTAAGTAGTATCTGTTGTGGGAAGGCTCAAAGCATCCAGGGAACAAGAAGACCCAGGGAGTGCAATATTCTAATTTTCCCTAGGGCATGTGACTGCCTTCTCTGGGCTCTGATCATATACCAGCTAGGCTGGGCATGGAAGTTTCCTGGCCCTGAAATTTTCCATCAGGTGTCACATAGCCCTGACCTAGGCTGACTCTGAAACAAAACCAGCAGAAGCTTGCATTGGCACTTTTAAAGATTTCATGCTATTCTTGTGCTAGACTTTGAATTTGGGAGGGGGAGTGCTGGGTTCTGCTAGGTGACCTGCCTCTCAGGCCAATTAGGAAGGAAATAGCCGTCTCTTAATTATTAATAGGCTGCTTGTCTAGCTTATGACTTTTCTCAGCCTTGTCTTCCTTTCCCATCCACCTTCCTCTTTTTCCTTAATTCTTGCATCAGAAGGTTGACAAGGTAAGAAGAGGCATGAAATAGAAACTTGCCAATTCTGTTGCTTTTTCATTCAATTCATTACTGAGACCATTTATTGAGTACCCACTATGGGAAAAGGCACTATGCTTAGGGGCCAATGTTGATGCCTTCCCTCCTGTCTGTTCCATCATCAGCATAGCAATTTTGGTGATTCATGTGGTGATATTAGGACACTGACAAAAGGAAATCCTGAAAATATTGCCAAGGTTATGAAGTCCTGAACAAGAAATTGAAGGTGGTAGGGAATAGCTAGTATCTGGCTGTTGCCCATTGAATCTATGGACTTTCAAAGAGAAAGTTGGATTTGGGAAATCAAAATCTGGTTAAAAAGATCATGTCTGAGAATGGGATTTGGATTTGTGGTTCCTGCTTTCAGATATAGAAAACATGGGATTTTGGCCAGGGATAGGTTATACTTAATGCGGATTGAGTAAGATTTCATTTCTTGGAGTCTTGGCAATTTGATCAGTCTGTCTTCAAAGTGAAAATGGAAAGGAGGGGGAGAAACTGCCCATATTTATATGCCAAGGAAGATATAAAGAGAAGAGTAGGTATGACAAGAAGCATATGTGAAGACGACTAGTAATTTGTGAGAAAAGATATCTAAGAAATGGGATAACAATAACCCGTGACCTCAGATGTCTACATATACATGATTAATGAATAGTTTAAGGAAAAATAAGCTGAACTATAGATCTTAATTCAAGGAGGTGAATTAGACCTCACAGGTTTTACTAAGACTTGATGGGATATGACTAATGAAAGAAATTAGATTATGAAAAAATATACTTCATATAAAAGGAATAGATTATATAAAGGGGGCACTATTTCTCAAGAATTATACTACTAGATGGAGAAACAATGTTGTGGTGGGTCTATGCTATAAACTATCTGACAAAAAGAAATAATAAATGATGAATTTGGAAAACGGACCACAGATCTGGCACAGAGACATAATGTAGTACGAATGAATGACTTCTCAAATCTGCCATAGTGCTAGCCCCCCAAAACCAGAGAGCATCTTATAAATATTTGACTTTTCTTAGTTATAGTTCTATTTTGAGGAAGGTGGAAGGATTAATGAGGGGAACTTTTATTTTGGACCTAATTCTGACAGCAAGGAAAGATGGGTTGCTAAAGCAGAAATGATAAGAAGAGTGTTAACAGGAAATGCCTATTCTATTTTCCTAGACTTCCTTATGTTATCTGAAGTCACCAGCGATATACAGCAAAACTAGATTTATCTAAGTGTTAATTCAGCCTACAAAGATTAGACAAAGAAGTACAAGGAACGTGTTTGCTGTATATGCATAGAAGACTAAGTCTAGCTTTCTCTTTGGCCAAGGACCTCATACTGAGCAAGCCAAAAAGAGATTCCAAAAGTCTGCTGTCATTCTTTCACATGGCAGGTAGGGAGCTTTAGCATTGCTATACTGCCTGTCTGTCCCACAGAACCCCAGTGGCTGACTTGAAGTCTCTCTCAAAGGCAAAGAGGAGGAAGGAAAGAAAACAAATCCAGCTGCCAGCATCTGGAATTCATTTCTCTCATCCCATCACTGGGTTTCCTGCCGAAAAGCACTGCTTCTTCCCGGTCCTCCGCTGACATTTTCTGATGGAACTCAGGGAGGCAGGAAGGGCATGGCATTTGTCAGCAACCTTTTGCTAATCCTCCCTGTCCTCAAATTATCATCACCCTTGCCTGAGACAAAAAATAATCCAGGACAGATAAAGGCATGGATTACATTAAAAAAATTATCTAGGCATGAACCTGATATAACTCACCACAAGTAAATGATACGTCAGGGATGGATATGAGACTGAATTCCAAATTGGAAACAATTAGAGTGTGCTTCTCCTTAGCAAATGTCTGACAGCCTAGTCGCCATAAAGGGAAGTGAAGCTTTAAATGATCTGGGTAATTCGGTTTATAACTTAATGGATGTAAAAAGCTGAAATAGATAATTGGAATAAAGGGAGAGCTTGTAAGAAAGGAGGTGGAATCTTTCACATCCCGTAATGGTTAAAATAACCAGCTAAATGTTAAAGCTTCCGTGTGTAGAGAAGACTATGAGGCTCCAAAGAGAGCAGGAACTGGGCTTGTTTGGGGGGGGGGTTGTGGGGGGGCCATTATTCCCAGAGCTTGACACAGGATATTACACATAGTAGGTACTTTAAAAATGCTTTTTGGATGGCTGGCCTCCTAAATTTTTCTCCATGCCTCCAATCTCCAATCTCCATTCTCTAATTCACCTAACATATCTGACGAGTTCACTGCCCTTCTCAAGAAGCTCTGTGACCCTCTTGCTTTTTGTATAAAATAAATCTTTTCTGTTTGGATTTTAGAATCTTTCATAGTCTGCCTCCAGCCTTCCTTTCAAAGCTTGTGATGCATTTCTCTCCTTTATACACTAGGTTTCTGCCAAATGTTTCGCCTTACTTCTCTCATTTCAGTGCATTTGCACCAGTTGTTCCCCGTGCCTGGAATGCACGGCCTCCTCTCAGCCTCATAGAATCTCTTGATTCCTTCAAAACTTAGTTTAAGTGTCACGTCCTAGAGGAAGACCCCCATCCCCTCAGTTCCTGATACTTCCCACCCCTAGAAATCATATCTACTTCATGTAGTTTTTATAGGTTTTTGAGTACACTCCCTCCCCTCAGTATGAATGTAAGCTCTTTGAGGCAAGAGTTGCTTTGGTTTTTTCTTGATATTCCCGGCACCTGGCCCATGCCTGGCATTTCATAAGCACTTGATAAATTCTTATTGAATGAGTGAATAAATAAATCAGTGAATGAATGGTTAGTCACAACCTTAAGTTCTTAGTGGTTCATTTCTCTTCACTATGCAATGAAAAGAGAACAGATCACTTGGTTCAGTTGTCTATTGACTTACCATATTGAAAGGTTAGCATCTTTGATTTCTGTATAAAGACAGCTGTCTCTGACCTGTGCCGTACGTAAATCCAGAGGAAAGATCTCTGGACACTAATTAAGATCACAGGTTCAAAGGATTTAGAGCTAGGGGGGACCTTAGAGGCAGGGACAAAGTGCCTCATCACTGCAGTTAGGGCTTGGAACTGCCACTCCATTTCCACTATTCCAAGGGTATATAAAAAGTTCTCCAAAGGAGGAAGTGTTGTTAATCTCTGAGTATTCTCTAAAGAGGGGACAGCCGGGTGGTGCAATGGATAGAGCGCTGGGCCTGTGGTCAGGAAGACTCATCTTCCCAAGTTCAAATCTGGCCTCAGACACTTCCAAGCTGTGTGAGCCTGGGCAAGTCACTTAACCAGATTTGCCTCAGTTTCCTCATCTGTAAAATGAGCTGGAGGGGGAAATGGCAAAACCCTCCAGTATCTGTGTCAAGGAAAACCCCAAGTGGAGTCACAAAGAGTTGGAAATGACTGAAGACAACTGAACAACAACAGTAACAACATTCTCTATGGGTCATTTCTCTGCTTCTGAGAAGCAGGTATAGGAAAAAGTATTTGAACACAACTAACTTGGAAGAATTAGAAGTGAGTATCACACACAGGGTTAGGTGAGAAAGGCCTGCAATATAACCAATGAAGGTGTCCAAAGAAGAACAGGAGGAAAGGGTGGACATTATATGGTAGAAAAAGAAGGTGGTCTCTTCAGTGGGAAGAGCAGTAGCAGGTGCATAGCCCTCCCACTCAGCAGGCATCCTTAACAGTGTCAGGAGAAAGAGAGAAGGACTTCGGAGCAGCCTTGGGGGGGGGCAGTGAATAGAGCCAGTCAGGAGGACCTGAGTGCAAATGTGACCTCAGACACTTAACACTTATTAGCCGTGTGACCTTGGGCAAGTCACTTAACCCCAATTGCCCTGCCTTCCCCCCCTCCAAAAAGAAAGAGAGAGAGCGTGCTCTAGAATACAGGGTGGACCCTTGGTGGCAAACTTATGGAAAGATCTAAATAAGCGTCTGCTAGGATGGGTTGCAATCTGCATCACTGGAAAGACCATCCACAGTGATAAAATCATAAATCCCTTTGAGAATGTAGAATTGGAAGGGATCTTTTACAGAAGAAGAAACTGGGACCCAGACAGGTTAGATGACCAGCTCGAAGTCACAGGGTGGTAAGTGGAAGAGCCAGGATTTGTACCCAGGGCTTGTGATTTCCTAATCCAGGCTTTCCGCCACTCCTTGATTCCAGCTTCCGATTTCATGACACTATCTGGAAGGGGCTATTGGTGAAAAGGTATCTTCTCCATGAAAAGGATAAAGCCTGTGGAGAGAGATGATTAGCTCTTTGCTCTCCACGTAGGGATAATTTGTTTTAAAATCTAATTTAGATTTTGAAAAGAAAATGTATGTTTTACAAGAAATTTTTTATCAAGGAGTATGAGAATGGGGTTAAGGACATTGGAGGAAGGTAAAATAAATGTATGCTCTTTTTTTTGGTTTTAGTATGTTTTATAAAGTAATTTTATTAGTTTTAAAGAACATTAAAAATGTTATGTGCCATTTTGATTGCTTCTGAAATTATCATGTTTATGATATTGAGATATGAATCCCTGTACTCCTACAATTTTTCTATTTTTATTCTTTTTCTCCTTGGGTTTCATTTTGCTAATTATAAGGCAGTTTAGAAAGTAGTATAGCAGTTGGGGCTCAGTATTTAGTATTCTGTATACAGTAGTGATAACCATTAGAGATAGAAAGAAAGGGACTGAGATCATTAGAAAAAAAAGGGCAAATTACCTTAATATTGTAAGATGTTTCTTCATGTCACTAACTCTTAAGTTAGATAAGTGGTATTTGCCTGGACTCAGCTCAGTCAAAGGCTTGAGAAAATGAGGGCAAAGAACCAGGGCCATATCTCAGAAACAGAAGATCCAAAGAGACTAAATACTAGAGGGTGTCTGGGTGGTGCAGTGAATAGAGCACTGACCCCAGAGTCAGGAGGACCTGAGTTCAAATCCAGCCTCAGACACTTAACACTTACTAGCCATGTGACCTTGGGCAAGTTGCTTAATGCCAACCGCCCTCCATTCCCCCTCCAAAAAAAGCAATAAATAATATAGTTATTCATTCTTATTAAGAGCAAGATTATAAATAGATTTTCATTAGCCTTTGTTATTCATTAACTGTATATTGTTCAACTCCAGTACTAAACAGGATTGGCCCAAGAGAAAATGTGAACCAGGAAATATTGTCTTGAGGTCCCCTGCTTTCCTCTGTAAACCTTTTGCACCCACAGAATTGCTTTTTTCCTTTGCTAATTCTATTCCGTTATCCCCTGAATTAAAATCTGCTTTTAGGAAACTATCTTCTTTTTTTTCCTTTTTTTTAATGTAATAAATTTTATTTGTTTTCTTGTTTACGTCATTCATTTTCATGTGATTTTTGAATTACAAATTTTCTCCCCGACTTTCCCCTACCCCAACCTAGGAAACTATCTTCTACCAGTCATTTATGCCTGAATAGAGAATTTATATTAAGTGTCATCTCTCCCAAGTATGTTTGCATTTTGAACCTTATTTCTAATTGTGGAATGATTTTGTTCCTTAGGAAAATGTGTTTAGGAAGTGTGTTTTGGAGTTCCTGAAATGACATTGAGTAAATAGAACCTTCTGGTAGTCATTGAATCAGGAAACATGATTTAACATTGATTATATCCCACAATGCTAAAAAAAAAATTGTGGATGTAATGGTAATCTTTGACAAATCATGTATATCACAGTAATCTCCAAATGGATATGTAACCTAAATATAAAAGACCATCATTTAAAAATTAGAAAAGTATGGACATAGGTACCTTGCTCAGCTATGTCTAGGAGAAGGATTCTTAAACAAAAGGATCATAAATGATAAAACAGAAAATTTCAAATGACATAAAATTGAAAAGCTTTTGCAAGAACAAAATTAATGCTGCTAGAATGACAAAAGAAGCTATTAATTGGGAAAAGTCTCTCTGATGAAGTTCTAATAGCTAAAATCTATGGGGCAATGATAGAAACATATGAGAATAAGAGCCATTCCTTGATAGAACAGTGGTTAAAGGGACAAAGGATATAAACAAACAGCTTTTTGGGGAACATTTAGTACATTTATTATTTAAAATAGTGCTGGTCATTATTTAGTAGGAAAATAATTTTTAAAATCAAAACTAGTTATTAATTTTCTTTTTGCCCCTATATTAGCCATGTTTAAAAGAAAGAAAGAAAAAGAAAGGAAGGAAGGAAGAAAGAAAGAAAGAAGGAAAGAAAGAAGGAAAGAAAGAAGGAAAGAAAAGAGTTGCTTCAGTTGTGCTCCAAGTCCATAGTTATTGATCTGGAGATGAATGACATTTTTCATCAAGTCCTTTGGAACTGTAGTGGGTTATTGTATTGATCACAATGCTCACAAAGTCTTTCATAGTTGCTTATCTTTACAATATTACTATTACTGTACAAATTGTTCTCCTGGTTCTGCTCCCATCACTCTTCATCAATTCATATAGGCTTTCTCAGATTATCCTGAAACCTTCCTTAATTAAATGCAATTTTTGAAAATTGCATTTTAATTTTTAGTTATAAATTTTCTTCCTCCCACTACCTTCTTCCCCACTCATTGAGATAGTAAGAAATATGATACATATGAAGTCATGCAAAACATATGTCCACATCAATCATGTTCCCACATACTCTCCACCATCACCAAAGCAAGAGAAATAAAGAAAGGAAAAATACATAGTTCATTCTGCATCCTGAGTCTATCAGTTCTCTGTCTGTATGTACATAGTATTTTTTCATCATGAATCCTGTAGAATAATGGTGGATCATTTTATTGAACAAAGTTACTAAGTCTTTCATATTTGTTCATCTCTACAATACTGCTGTTATTGAATACATTATTCTTTTGCTTCTGCTCATTTCACTTTGCATCAGTTCATGTAAGTCTTATCAGGTTTTTCTGAAATCATCCTGCTCATCATTTCTTATAGCACAGTAATATTCCATCACAATGATGTATCATAACTTGCTAAGTATTGCTGGGCCAAAGGATTTGCATAGTTTAAAAGTTTTGAGAGCATAGTTCCAAATTGCTTTCCAGAATGGTTGGACTAGTTCATAGCTCCAACATTAGTGCATTAAGTTTCCCACACCCCTTTCTGCATTTGTCATTTTCCTTTTCTCTCATCTTTGCCAATTTGATGGGTGAATAACCATAAGATATGTCAGAATTATTTTAATTTGCATTTTTCAAATTCTTAGTGATTTAGAGCATTTTTAAACTATAACTATCAATAGTTGGATATTACAGTTGGATATAATAGTTGGATTTCTTCCTCTGAATACTGTCTGCTCATATTCTTTAACCATTTATCAATTGGAGAATGACCTTTCCTCTTACACATTTGGTTTAGTTCCTTATATATTTTAGAAATGAGACTTCTCTTGAAAAAAGTAACTACAAATATTTTCCCCCGATTTCCTGCTTTTCTTTTCATTTTAGCTGTATTTGATTTAGTTTGTATAAAAACTTTTAAATTTTGTGTAATCAAAATTATCCATTTTACCTCCTGTGAACCTTTCTGTCTCTGGTCATGAATTCTTTCCTTATCCATTGATCTGGCACATAATTTCTTCCATGTTCCACTAATTTGCTTGTCATAACACCCTTTATGTCTAAATCATGTATCCATTTAGCACTCATCTTGGTGTATTGTGTGCGATTTTGCTCTGTGCCTCGTTTCTGCCAGGTCACTTTCCGGTCATGCCGACATTTTTGGTCAGCTCTTTCTGAGTTCTTGCCTCAGCAGCTAGAATCTTTAGGTTTATCAAACACCAGGTCACTATGCTCATTTGCTTCTATTTATTGTATGCCTAATCTATTCCATTAATCAACCACTCTTATTTCTTATCCAGTACCAAATTGTTTTTGATGATTACAGCTTCGTAGTATAGTTTGAGATCTGATACTGCTAGGCCCCCTTCCTTCATATATATTTTTTCAGTGATTAATAATAGGTAACTTTCAAAAGAGGAAGTGCAAGCTATCAACACCCTATGAAAGAATGTTCTAAATCACGAATAATAAGAAAAGGCATATTAAAGTAAGGAGGTTCTCTTTCACACTCATTAGACTAGCAAAGAAGACAAAAAGAAAAAAATGACAAATGTTGAAAGGGCTGTTGGAAACACACACACACACACACACACACACACACACAAACACTCTTGGTGGATTTGTCAATTGGTCTAGGTATTCTGGAAAACAAATCAGACCTATGTCCAAAATGTTCTAAACCGTGCTTACTCTTGGATCCATCGATGTTGCTATATACCCCTCCAGCAGTTGGGTATTGCTCTGTTTCTCTACCTAGAGACATACAGCATTTCTTCCTCCTCTCTGGAAAACTACCAGGGACAGAGAACTTTTTGTCAGTTTGTGATGTTTGTTTGCAAACTCAATTCCAACTCAGCAATCAGTTAAAACTTTGTGTCAACATGAAGTAAGCCAACAGAAAACATTCAGGATACCTGCGTATGTTCTGAATCAGGGACAGGGTTTTTTCCTTCCTTGTTATCATGAATTTGCAGAAACAGGTCCACCCAGTCTGAATGTGGGCTGATACCAGGCAGAACATAATGCTTATTCTCCTAATGGGCTTCCATGGATCAGTCCTCTCTATTATACTGCTCTTGTGGGTAAGAGAGAAATGTGAGTCAGATGACAGTGTGTTGAAGTAGATTTGTAAATCAGAACAACTTATCACATGTAAAAGTCTTCATTAATGTTTTAATATCAATGTACTAAAAATTCTTTAGTGTGGATCTGTTTTTGATCAACCTGCTAGAACAAAATCCTTGATGAATCGGGAAGCATTTAGAGAAAGGAAATGCTCCCTCTCCCCCCAAATATCTGAAGGATTATCATGCAGGAAAGGGATTAGATTTGTTGTTTGTGGCTTCAGAGGGCTCAGTGAGTGGAAAGTAGATTAAGGTAGATTTTGGATTGATAAAGGAAAAAACTTCCTAACAATTAAAACTTTCACTAGTGGAACAGGATGCTTTAAAAAGTAGTGAGATTGAGGGAGCAGCTAGGTGGCATAGTGAATAGAGCACCAGCTCTGGAGTCAGGAGGACATGAGTTCAAATCCAGCCTCAGACACTTAACACTTAACTAGTTGTGTGACCTTGGGGTTAAGTCACTTAACCCCAAATGCCCTGCCTTCCCCCTAAAAAAAAAGCAAAAAAAAAAAGTACTGAGATCTCTGTTGCTAGAAGAATTCAAGATGGGAAAAATATCAAGAATATTATAGAAAAGATTGCTGAGAAAGAGGCTGGATAACGTGTTTTTCAGTGCTAAAATTCTATCAACTTTTCTATGATCCTAGAATGCACTATATGGTCATTGTTTTCTAATTATTTTACTGAGTAAAGCCTTGCCTCCCCAAGACTATCAGCCACTTCCCAGCAGAACCAGATTGTGTTTCTCTCAGGACATAGCATAGCACTTTCTATACACAGAGTTTGCTTTTAATAAATATTTGTTGATTGAATGACTGAAGGGTTCACCAGTATTAATGATCTGAACTTAAGAGTTTTGAGTCTTCTTGTGTTTTAGTTTATATCAGCCAAGGAAATCCTGATAATCTTGAACTTCAGAACCCAGTGAAATAGACATTGCCTGCAGACCAGAGAATCAGATGCTGAGCAGGGCTTACATAATTGTATGTCCAATAAAGCTATGAGGAGTCATCTGCCCTGTGCTAAGAAAAGGACTACTGAATCCTTGGCAGCCAGACCAGCTGATTCATTAAGAACTGAAAAAATTGGCATCCTTACCCAGGTTTATGCTAGAGGGGCTTAGTTTTTCTCTGGTGTGTCTGGCAAAAGCAACAAACAAGCCATGGACAGAACCCACAGAAACATGGTCCTGTAATCACTTCTTTTATATAATGGGTTTCCTGATGCAGTATTTATGTGCCTGGCTCCAGATCCCTCCAGGATCCAGACCTCCATGGATATTCTCTTGAAAAATTGGTGTGAGGAAGTGATTTGTCTAATTTTTTAATTTTATTCTTTCTTCAATCCATGAGAAACTGTATTGCCTCAGAGGCAAACCAGACCATACAGATGCTATATGCAGCTGTCAGTTGATAGGCAAATACATCTCTTGTAGGCATATAAATTTCCCAGGAAAAGGAACAATATCAATTTGCACTCCTGCAAGGATCTACATATAAGTTGTTGCCCTACCAGTTGGGATGTGCAGAGACCACAAAGATGAGGGAGAGGATAAGTGAAGGGGTCAGGCCAGTCTTCACAGATACTTAGGCCTGGTGGGACTATGCACTATTTCTTTTGATCCTGACAACTCTCTGCTTCTAAGTGTAACCCTTGAGCCAGACACTCTCATGGTACATTAGAAGGCTTTTCCTACTAAATATAGAGGTAGTAGGTGACTTCGTGGAGAAAGTACTGGATGTGGAGTCAGAAAAACCTAAAGATTTCCTGCCTCAGATGCTTGCCAACTCTGTGACCCTCAACAAGTTACTCCAACTCTCTCAGCCTTGATTCCTCATCTGTAAAATGGGAACAGTAATTCTGCAGAATTCTTACAATGATTAAATGAGATAATATATGTAAAGGCTTTTGCAACCCTTATGACTTTATAAACACTATGGGGAAGCTAGGTGGTGCAGTGAATAGAGCACTGGCCCTGAAGTCAGGAGGACCTGAGTTCAAATCCGGCCTCAGACACTTAACACAAAAACTAGCCGTGTGACCTTGGGCAAGTCACTTAACCCCCAACTGCCCTCCAAAAAAAAGCAAAAAAAAAAAGACTTTATAAATGCTAGTTATTATTATGCATGACATCTCTCAGTAACATGAAGCCAGATCCTCACCTCAGCCTACTCTTAGGATTAGTTCTTTATAAGAAACCCTTCCTCCAAGTACTATTCTGGCTCACTACTTTCTACCTTTTTGGGGGAGGGGAGTTGTAAGGGAAGGAGGAAGACTTTTCCTCCCTTCCTTTCTCCATCTTCATGCTATTCCTCATGTCTTTCCTCAGCTTTACAAAATGGCCACCCCCAGGCTTCCAGTTTCTTAGGCAAAAGGTGGAAAAGTTGCTATATTTCTCTTTTCAGTATAACCTCTCCATGTGAAATAAAGCACAAACCTTGTTATGTTAATGGGATATAAGATCTCCTCCCATTAATAGGCCTCACTTGGAGCCCTTTAAGGGAAGCTTACTTAGGGGGGATTTTTGCTGGTAGGAAGGCTTTCACACCTTTTGCTAATTTCCAATTAGGCACTGAGTCAAGAGAGTTGTTATGCCTTCTGGCTCTGAGAAGTATGTATGTATGTATGTATGTATGTATGTATACACACATATATACACAAGTACATATATATGTACATACACATACATACATACATACACACTCTGAGTTGGTATTTTGCTTTAGGGCAGAGGTTCTCAACCTGTGGGTTATGTTAAATTTGTAACAATGAAAATACATCCTGCATATCAGATATTTACATTACAATTCATAACAGTAGTAAAATTATAGTTATAAAGTAGCAATGAAAATAATTTTATGGTTGGAGGTCACCACAACATGAGGAACAGTATTAAAGGGTCGCAGCATTAGGAAGGTTGAGAACCACTGCTTTAGGGGGCTCGCTTAAGAGAAGGATCCTGTGATTCCCTGTTTGAGATTCTGAGTGGTCGTATGTTCAGAGCTCCCCTACTGCTCAGATGTAAAGGCTTTCTCTATCCAGGGATATATGTACAGTGTATAGCAATATTGCTTTGATTCAGGCAGTCAAAGTTCTGTCTATTGGTCTTTATTTCTCTGCTAGTATTTTCTCTGAAGTTCAGGATGCTGACTTTTCCCCTGAACTAGTGAATGTAATTAAAAAACAAAAAAAAAAGATTGTTGACCCCTTGAACAGCTATCTTTCCTAGGAAAGCAGATCTAAAAACCTGTACTAGCAGCCATCCTGAGTACATCATTGTGGTTGCTACTAGAAACCTCTAAAGCGCTTCTTTTTCCCCCCAGGCTTCTAGATGTAAAATTAACAGGACTTGTCAATAAGTTACATGTTTTACCTAACACAAGCATTTTCTTTTGTTTGAGTTGATTTCTTCCCTTTATAACTTGAGGAGGCTTTTAAACTCCTACCTTGTCCCAGTGGGATGGAGGTGGGGGGAGGGCTCCTCTGATTTTCAAAGGGGATGACCAGTTTTCCTCAGGGGCCGTTTTTAGACTGGTGGAAGCAGGAAAGAGAAAAGTCAAATGGATGGGGGTAGAAGGAGCCCTCCAACCCCTTTGGAGAAGTACTGGCTTTGGGATTTTAGCTGCATATGTCATTCTTTGTCTCTCAGTGACATTTTCTTATGCTTGGTCATTTGGAAAATGTTTAAAAGAATTTCACAGTGTGCTTCTTTTCATGAACTCCCCAGGTTTTTTACCCTTTGCTGGCTTTTGTTTGTTCTCTCTACTTCTGTCAAGGTCACCCCAGGAGGAAAAAGTCAGCTTTTTAATTACTAGCTCCCCATTATTTGTTTTATATTATGTGGGAGTAATGTTGCCTCAGGAGTTTTCAGTTTTGAAGAATTTCCCATAGGCAGTTTCTACTGTAGGGAATGGTTCCAGAGAAGCCCTGATGCCTTCCCGTTTCTCTTCTGAACCCAGTTGTTTTCTCTGAACAGAGGTAGCCTTAAACACAAATTGTTTGTCCTTTGTGTCGACCATTAGAATATGAGTTCCGTGAGGACAGTGATTATGATTTTGTCTTTCTTTTTATTCCCAGCACTTAGAACAATGCCCAGGACACAGTAAGCACTTAATAAAAACTTATTGGCTGGCTAGGAGATAAGGACATTTGAATACAGAAGCGGGTACATCAGCAGGAGCCTAGCCAGGCCAAAATATCTCTTCCAAGGGCCACCCTGGATGCATATGTAGCTGGGGCGTATCTGAGGGCAGTAGGCTGGAAGAGAATCCTTTTGTTTGTTGTTTTTTCGAAATTTTGCCTTTGGTATTTAGAATTGAGACTTAGGCAGTTGAACTCCTAAATTGAGCTCTCCATATTCTCTGCCAAAAGAAAAAGAGATGGACTTTTCTTTCAAATCTCTATTCCTTCACCTCTCCATCAGTCAACAGGTATCAGAAGGTCTCTCCTAGCCCTAAATCTACCTTTCCCTAGCCCCATGCTTCTTACCAGGGAGACACTGTTCTAGGTCTAGGGGGATACAGAGAAGATACTCTACTCCAGGATCTTACTGACTTGTAGAGAGCTAAGACGTACACACATTGAGAATAGTTAAGGAGCAATGTAAGATAGGAATACAAGAGAGATCCTGAGCTAATATAGCACATATTGAATAGCACTGATGATATAAATAATATAGGCAGCTAGGTAGGAATGGCAGATAGATCTGAGTTCAAATCCTACCTCAGATACTAGCTTGGTGACGTAGGTAAGTCACTTAATTTCTGTTTTCCTCCATTTACTCAGATGTGAAATGGGATGATAATGGTGCCTGCCTTGAAGGGTTTTTGTGAGGAACAAATGAGATATTTGTAAAAACATTTAGCCTTGTATATAGTAGGTGCCATATAAATGCTTATTCCTTTACTTTCCCACCGTACTACTACTATTATTTGGGGTGTTTATACAATATAACACACCTGTGCTATGAGGGCTCGTGAAGACCTCCTCTGGCAGAAGGGGTGAACGAGAACAGTTTGTTCCAGTGGCCACAGAGGTGGCTGAAGCAGGCTCTGGGGAGCACTGAGAGCTTGGTCAAGCATGGCAGATGCCAAGGTCATTCACTGCATCCTGGACCATCACCAATGGTCTTGACCTTTGTCTCTGCCTCACCAAAATCCAATTCAAGCACAACTCAAGACATCACCTATGAAGTCATTGATCCTCCTTGAAAACTAAGGATGAACATCTACCCTTATTGCTACCAGCTAGCGTGTGTATAGTGCTTTAAAGTTTATAAAGTGCATTACAACAGCTCTGTAGAGTAGGTGCTGTTATGGTCTCCATTTTACAGATGAGATAACTGAGGCTGAAGGCAGTTAAGTGACCTGCTCAGGACCATATAGTAATAAGTATCTGAGGTGGGATTTGAACTGAGGTCTTTCTGACTCCAAGTCTAGCACTCTAAGGAAAGAAGGGGATAGAGGAGTAGCCTCAGAAGTCTACCTGGTGGAGATGAGACAGGAGTTGTCTGAAGGTCAATTAGGATATGATAAAGCAGGAAGAAGAGGTTTTAAATGGGGGCAAAGCAGGGGGAATGGTACGAGTAATGACTCCAAGATGGAGAAGTAGGTCCAAAAGACGGTGAGTAGATTAATTTGTTTGGAGAGAGTGAGGGAGTCATTTCTTCTAAGATGATCAGCCAGTTGGACCTTAATCATATTAATATCATTAAGCTGTCTAAAACAGAAAGTAAGAGGCTTCATCTTTAATTTAGCCACTTTAAGCTTTCCTAAATGAGGTCAGGTGCCTTCATTTTGGGATCAGAAAAGGCCACTGTTGGCCTGGAGAAGTGTCTGGGTCTTCTTTTAGAGTAGTTATGAATGCAGAGAGGAATGCAGGAAGTGACTCTGACCCATCCCAGCCAGACCTGGCCGTAGCTCTGATAGCAATGATTTGCTCTAGGTCACATTGAAAAAAGAAAAAAATGACCACACTTTTTTATTGATGCCTTTTCTTCTTACATCCAGTTATTGTTGTCCACCCATGGGCTGGCCTCAGGTGTGTGCAGAGACGTGGGTGAGAGGATAGTTCAGGAAAGAACCGTGAACTCAGTTTAATCATTGTAAAAGTTTATTACGCTATTCAGCAGACAGGAGAGCTTAGGAAGCCTGAAAAAGTGCAGGCATTAGAAATACAGATTATATAGCCATAATAACATAAATTGGGTATCAATTATGCTAATTAGGGAACTAAAGTAGGATTAGGAAAGAGTTAAGGAATGGTCAGTGCTTAAAGGGACATACACTTTTCATATCTACTGCTCAGGCATATTGCCCATAATTCACTGGGAAAAAACCCGGGGGGGGTGGGGCTACCAAGAGGTGTGGTTTTTGCCTTGAAACATCACCTAAGTCAACTAGTGGTCAATTCTGACTGAGAGGTATCCAGTCTATTACCCATCAGAGTCCCCATATGACAAGATGAATGTTGGAAACTAGACTAACTGGGGATCCAGGATGTGCCTAATTGGAGAGGAATTAGCTTACTGATAGTGCATTGAAAGATTCACAGGTACAACTGGCCACTAGAACAAGGGAGCTATATATTTCTCTAATTGCTTATAGCCGGTTGGGTGAAGGATTCATAGGTATGGCTTGTTGTTGTAACAAGTAGGGTTAATGGCAGCTAAGCAGAGTGCTGTTCAGGGAAGAGGCAGAGTTAATGGTTTTATGGCTGGGGGAGGTGTAACTGTACAACTGAAGTAACTGGATGTTACAAACATAGACACCCCTACACCCCATCAACAGGGTTGATAATTGAATAAGAGACTTGTCTTTTTTAAGTATCTGAAGTTGGGGGGCAAAAGCCTGGTTGGAGTCAGGATCTCAGGCAAGTCTTTTTTTAAAGTGTATATCCCAGGGCACTGACTTTTTCAGGTCACAGACACCTGAGGGGGCACATCAAAGTCTTTATCTGAATCCTGACCTCCATTTCTGAGGCTCAGCTCAAGTTATCACATAATGCCCAGGGTTTAACAGTACCTGGTACATGGTAAATACTTAAAAATGCAAATTGACAATTCTTTATACCTAGAAAAATCCTCCTTTATGACAAAGAAAAATAAGGAATAACATCTGACATGGTGACTGTATGAGGCATGTATATAGAATCCTCCTACTGGGAGTAAGGGGCTTCATTATCTACTCTCAGAAACCTTCATTGTTTATCAGTTGTTTGGAGTTTGACTTTATTTTAGTATCTTCTCATTTACATTATTGTAGTCATTGGCTCAATTCTCTTCTACCACCAGTTCTGCTTCCTTCATTCTGGATCAATTTGTACAAATCTCATGTTTTCATATAGAGTTGCCTGATTATTTGTGTGAGAGATTGTGCTGGATAGTAATTTTTATTACAACTAGAAAGCAAAAAAAAACCCCAAAAACAATACTTGTAGAGATTCTGAAATGTGGACAGATTTCTTTCATTTCCTTAAATCTTAAATTTCTCAGTTCTTTAAGATACAAGCATTTTGGAAACTGGGAAAGCAAGCTGAGAAGAAAGTTAGGTCTGTGAGACAACAATCTATAATCTTAATGTTACAGCATAAGCATCACAGGATTTAAAGCTGGTAGGGACCTGAGAAAACCTAGTCAAAACTTCTTCATTTAACAAGTGAAGAAACTAAACCTCAGAGAAGAATGTCTAAACTAAAATCCCCCAGCTAAATCCCCCTCTTAGTGGCAAGAATCTAGAACCAAGGACTCCTTATGTTGGTCCAATACTCTTTCTAATGTACCATATTGCCTCTGTGGCTATGTGTAAGAGGTGATTAGGGAACTTCAGAAGTCCCAAACAAAGGCTCACATCTCTGAAAACTCATCAAACTGGTCTGAGAACTTTCTGATTACCTATTACATATAGAACTCCAAAGGCATTGAAGCTCCTCATCTTTGTGAAATCTCCAAATATTTTTTATTTCTAGGTTATTTCAAATATGAGTAAGAGATACTGAGTAGTCCTTTATAAGCACTTAAGGTAACAGTCATATGTGGTACGTCACAGCCTTTATTTCAGCCTACAGAAAATAAAGAAGGCATGAAAGACTCACAAAACAAACATGTAAAGCTCATACAATAGTTTGTAAATTCCCCTCTAAAAGAAATTGAACTTGGAGTTGCCATCAGGGCAACATTCTGATGTTTCGGTGAATCCCAGATGGGCCACCTTTTCTTATGGCATAAGAGCAGTCAAGGTCCTCTATACCCTCTATACCTTAAACCTTAAATTTCTCAGTTCTTTAAGATACAAGCTTTTTGGAAACCGGGAAAGCAAGCTTGGTCAGGCATGGAAGACACCAAGGTCATTCATTGCATAATAGTTTTTATCTCAGGTGAAAGTATCTCTATGTATTGCTCTATTCCTGGTGAAACCTTTAAAATACAAAAGGGCTATGAAGAATAATCAGAGTGTCCATCAGCAGAAAGGGACAAGAAGAAAGACTAACTACCAAAAAAAGAAAGCATTAGACAAGTGTGCCTTGAGTGAGACCATAATAACCTTTACATATAAGGAACCATTGCCTCAAGGAAAATTATTTTTTTAAAGCATAATGCATATTTTTATAGTGTTTTGCATTTTACAAAGAGTTTTTGTCACAACAACTCTGTAATGTCTGGAGGACAAGTAGTATTATTCCCATTTTACAGATGAGGAAACTGATTTTTGAAAAAGTTAAATGACTTGTTTGAGATCATACAACTAGTATGAGAGTCTGTGAACCAACACCGACTCAGTCTGACAACGAAGGAGATAACTCTTCAGGCCCACCTTGGCAGTGCTTCCCTAAGAACACATGAGAGAAAGACCCTACTCCATGGATGGCAAATGAGAAAGATGGGCCTCAGAGAGGGACTCTTTCAAGTTCTACAATAAAGAAAGGAAGAGAACCAGCTACTGCCAATAACCATATTTTACATTCCTTACTTTTGAGGATGGGTCCCCGGGGAAAGTTTCTTGCTTTGAACTATAGTAGAGATCTTGGTTGTAGTATAGTGGAATGAGCCTAGCTTCTGGAGTCCAAGAACCTAGTTCAAATCCTTACTCTGACATTTACCCCCCATCTGTGACCTCTAACTTAAATTTCCCGTTCTATGAAAAGTAGAGGTTGGACCACGTGGCCTCTAAGGTCCTTTCATCCTTTATGTGAACGATATTAATACACTGAAGGACTTGGAAATGATGCTGACTGTGTTGCAAGGTCAGCAGCAACTGCATCATTCATCACACCTTTAAATCCACTTCCTTTTCTCTTGAAAGGGCCTATGCCAGAGGTCCTAGGTCTCTGATATCCTTTTTAAAGAAAAAAATTATAAAACTTTACAATTATCAACAAGGACAAATAAATAAACTCACAAAATAAAAAATAAAATCATATCTAAAACAATAAACTTCCCCAGTAGTTCATACTTACAGGTTGGGCTTCCCAGAAGGCATCTGGTCTTACTCTTAGAATTCGAAGGTATCCCTGTTGGACTGTACTTCCAACATTGTATATTTGGATCCATACTTTGGTGCCTCCTATTAACCAGCCAGTAGTCTCAGCTCTTATCAAAAGCTTTTACTCAAATGGCAACTCAAGAACAATTGGCACTGAGCCTCCTGCTAAAAAAAATCCTACGGTGCACTTTGCCACAAGTACACACAACGACCATGGAAAAAGTTGGCTCAGACTTAAATCACAACGAGGCCCACGTGCAGGCTGCATATGTAGCAGAGGGTAGCTCAGAACTCTCTGACTTAAGGGCCTGGCAGCCTGTTCTTCACGGAGCCCTCATAACTCCCCTTGGGGAGCCTCAGCCTCTCCAGCATTCCTTTCTGCCATAAGGATTCTGTTTCCTCAAGCTTCCCTCTTCCTTGAGTGTCTCTCAACTAAACTGACTAAATCTTGACTAATCTGACTAAACTCTACAAGTCTCTCTGCTTTCTCTCCTGTCACCCACTGTCACTGTAGTGATGTCATAATCATCACTTTGCAGGCTTCCCAGGATGTACAGACATTTTACAACTCACAAAGCCACCTAAATGTTTTCATCTTGGGATGATCATTTACCTAAAATCAGGGAAGGACAAAGATAAAGAGATAGCCATGTTCTCATAACCTCCTCATTTGCAGCCACCATCCAGAAACTGCCCATCTCCCCACCCTGATGTTCCACCTAACGAACTCTTCGGACCAACTGGAAGAATTGATGGATGACTCAAAGGGACTTAGAAGAGCAAGCTGCCAGTCTCTGAGAGTCCTCTTACTTCTCTGTACTTTTTAAAATTTGTAAATAAAACTTTTATATTTTGAACTTTATAAGCCTAAGGGCTTGTAAGAGTAAACTGTTAGATCAGAGTGCTGGGTGACAACATCCTCAAGTTCCACAAGGGTGTGTGGTAGCAATGGGGCAGAGAAGTGAGAGGTCTCCAGGAGGTACCCAGTCCCTTCTTATCAGGTGGTACTCTGGCCCAAGGGCTGCTTTATACAGTGGTATAGACATAGTCCACATATAATTAATTTCTATATGTATTATTGATTCTGCTTTCTATCACTTCTTAGATGTCTTTATGTTCTTCATAGCTGATATTTTATGGCATGCTTTATGGTATAATATTCTACTACACTGACAAATCACTATTCAGTCATTCCCCCATTGGGTAACAATACACATATACACATACATATCTACATCTCTCTCTCTCTCTCTCTCTCTCTCTCTGTTTATCTATCTATCTGTTTGTCTGTCTATCTGCCTGTCTACCTGTCTGTCTGTCTGTCTATCTATCTATCTATCCATCCATCCATCTATCTATCTATCTGTCTGTCTGTCTGTCTGTCTGTCTATCTATCTCTACACACACACACACACACACACACACACACATAAAATAAAGCTCCTAAGAATCTTTTTGTACAAGCGGGTCTTTTTTTCTTCTTGTAATATTTTTAGGCTATACTTCTGATAATGTGATGACAAGGTCAAAGAGTATGCTCAGTTTTGTAACTTTTACTGTATGTTTCTAGATTGCTTTCCAGCTGACCTTTGGTTTTGTTTTCCTTTCTGTGCAGTTGTAATCATTGTGTACACTGTTCTGGCATTAAATTCCTTTTGTGTCCCTGAGGAACATGACTCTAGAGCTGGAGGGGTCCTCAGAGGCCACCAAGTACAATTTTACAAATTTTTCACCTGGGAGGTGAAATGCTTTTCCCAGTCTCTCACAGATAGTGAAGATCGTAGGTGGAATCTGAACCCAGTGCCTCTGTTTCCAGGGGCCAGTGTTCTTCCATCGTAGCATGCTGACTTCCTGTAAGTTGTTCTGGGCTTCCTTGTATTCTTCATATTTAGAATTCTGTTATGGTTCACAATAGTCTAACTGATGAGTTGGCTAGTGCACTGAGAGGTACAGAGGTGGTGGTAATGGTACTAGTAATAGTAGTAGTAGCAGTAGTAGTAGTAGAATTGTAGTAGCAGTAGAGAGTTTAAATGACTTAACTGGCATCATACAGATGACATGTATCAGAAGTAGGACTTAAGTCCTAAATACCATGCTGCTATTATGTTGAATCTTGAGCACACCGTATTTTACACTAATACACTATAATTCATTCAGCTGTTGGACATAATAGGTTGTTTCCAGGTTTTTGTTATTGTTATAATTAAAGCAACTATGAATAGCTTTGTATAAATAAATCATTTTTCTTTTTCATGAATTAAAAATTTTTCTTCTTTATTATGAACTGAACAAACATCCACAAACATGAATGTTTCCATATTCAAAAAATAGAAGAAGATGGCAGTTTTTTTCCCTTTTGGTTATATTATATATTGTGTACTCACTTCACTCCGCGTTACATCATTCAAGTCTTCCCAGATTTCCCTAAAACCATTCCTTTACTCATAACATTTGTCATCATAATTCATATGCTCTAACTTGTTTAAACACCCCATAACTGATGGTCTTTGTTTCCAGTTCTTTCCAAGTGACCTCTCTGACTTGTAGCTTAAAACTATATGTGTTTTTCCTCCATTAGATGGTAAGCTTCTTGAGAGTAGACTGCCTTTCTTTTCTGTTTTGTATCCCCAGTAGTTAGCATAGTGCTTTGCATATATGAAGGCTTGATGAATGCTTTTCATTCATTCAGTCTTTGGTATAACAAAAATGCTGCTATAAATTTTTAAAAAGATATTTGGGTCCTTTCCTTCTGTCTTTGATCTCGAGCTATGGAGTAGAAAGTTAATTTTTCCTTTAAAAGTAATGAGGCCATTCTTGAGTTTTGATTGGCTTAGGAGATTAAGGTTTCAGGATGATGACATCACTTTCTGGTCATCTGAGTTCAAAGCAGCTCCAGGAACACCCTGATCCTTGACTGATGCATAATGATGGGTAACTCAGGCATAGGAATGTCATTAAGCTGAATCAACTTGAGTTGACCTCAATGTCTATCCTTGTTGAATATCTTCCTCCTGTTGGTAAATAAACCACTTTTTAATAACTGTGAAATGTCTTATTTTGTTTAATATCAAATCTACATTGCAAGGAGATTGACTTGAATCAGACCCAACTCAGAACAGGGTGTAAGCCTAGGACTGGTATCATTGGCTCCAAGAGAATGCAAAATGTAATGACTTTTTAGCAGATAGTTCCAAATGCCCAATGCATAGCTTTACCAACAGTATATTAATGTACCTGTGTGTCAGAGGCCATATCCCTTCTAACATTTCTGCTTTTCCTATTTTTAAAAATAATATCTGCAATCTGATGAATATGAGATAGACTCTCAAAATTGTTTTAATGTGTATTTCTTTTATTATTAGTGATTTGGAGCATTTTTCATCAGGTAATAGTTTACTTTTCTTCTTTTGAGAACTGCCTGTTCATATCCTTTGACCATATACCATTTGGATAATGACTCTTGTTCTTGTATATTTGAACGATTTCCTTATGTATATTGCATATCAGATTTTTATTAGAGAAAGTTGCTTTTCAGACTTGTTTTCCTCTTCTAATTCTAACTGATTGATTGTGTCTGCACAAAAGCCTTTTAATTTTATTTAATTAAAATTGATTATGATGCTTTCTGTTCCTTGTTTGGTCAAGAATTCTTCCGCTAAGGTAAAAATGGGTACATGATTTAGACATAAAGGGGGATATCATTAGCATATTAGGAGAATATGGAATAGTTTACCTGTCAGATATATGGATAAAGGAAGAATTTATGACCAAATGAGATAGAGAGCATTACGAGGTGTAAAATGCATGATTTTGACTAGGTCAAATTAAAAAGGTTTTGCACAAACAAAACTAATGCAGCCAAAATTAGAAGGAAAGCTGGAAAAAAAATTTTTTTACAACAAATGTCTCTGATAAAGACATCATTTCTCAGATCTATAGAGAATTGAGTCAAATTTATAAGAATACAAATCATTCCCCAATTGATAGTCAAAGGATACGAATGGCAGTTTTCAGACAAAAAAATAAAAAACTATCTATAGACATGTGAAAAAAAATGCTCTAAATCACAACTGATTAGAGGAATGCAAATTAAAACAACTCTGAGGTATCTTGTTATACCTGTCAAATTGGCCAATATGACCGAAAAGGAAAATAATAAATGTTGGAGGGGATGAATGTGGGAAAATTGGGACACTAATGAGTTGGTAGCAGAATTATGAACTGATCCAACTATTTTAGAGAGCAGTTTGGGTCTCTGCCCAAAGGGTTATAAATCTATGCATGTCCTTTGACCCAGCAATACCACTGTTAGGTCTGTATCCCAAGGAAATTTTAAAAAAAGGAAAAGGGGACACACACACACACACACATACACACACATGAAAATATTCAAAGCAACTCTTTTTCTAGTGGCAAAGAGTTGGAAATTGGGGAATGGCTGAACAAGTTGTGGTATATGATTGTAATGGAATATTATTGTATTATAAGAAATGATGAGCAGGATGCTCTCAGAAAAAACTGGAAGGACTTACATAAACTGCTGCAAAGTAAAATAAGCAGATACAAGAGAACACCGGACATATTAATAATATTGTATGATGATCAACTGTGAATGACTTAGCTCTTCTCAGCAATACGATGATCCAAGAAAATTCCAAAGGACTCATGATGAAAAATGCTATCCACCTCCAGAGAACAAACTGATAGATTCTGAATGTCAATCAAGGCATACTACTTTTTACTTTATTATTATTATTTTTTGGTCTGTTTTCTTTCATGCCATAACTAATATGGAAATATGTTTTGTATGATTCCACATGCACAACCCATATCAAATTGCTTGCCTTCTCAATGAAAAGGGAGGGGTAGGAGGGTTGGGAGAGAATTTGAAACTCAAAAATTTAAAATATGTATGTACATATATTAAAAATTGCTTTTTTGTGTAATTGAAAAAATAAAATATTATTACAAATTAAAAAAATAATTCTTCCACTATCCATATTTGTGAATTCTCTGCTCCTCTGATATGTTTGTGAATGTGACCTTTTATATCTAGATTATATATCCATTTAAAGATTATTGTGGTATATAATATGAATGTTTATATAATCCTAATTTCTGCCAAAATATTTTCCAGTTTTCCTTAGGTAGTTAACTGCTACCCAAAGAGTTGAGATCTTTGGGTTTATTAAACATTATGTTATTATGTTTATTTGCCTATGGATCTTATGGATCTAATGTGCTCTACCAATCAACACTTCTTTTCTTTTCTTTTTTTTTTTGTTTTGTTTTTTGGAGGAACAATTTGGGTTAAGTGACTTGGTCAAAGTCACACGGCTAGTAAGTATGTGAAATGTCTGAGGCTGGATTTGAACTCAGGTCCTCCTGATTCCAGGGCCAGTGCTCTATTCACTGCCCCACCTAGCTCCCCCAACTCTTCTATCTTTTAACCAATACTGAATAGTTGATGCTTTGGGGTATGGTTTGAAATCTGTTAGTGCTAGGCTCCCTCACTTCCAACTTTTATTTACCAGTTCCTTTAATGATCTTGATCTTTTGTTCCTCCAAATGAATTATGTTATTAATTTTCTAACTCTCTAAAGTTTGATTAATATGGCATTCACTAAATAAGTTAATTTCAGTAGTATTAGCATTTTTATTATGCTACCATGAAGAATCTCTTTCCAGTTACTTGTCTTCTTTCATTTTTGTAAACAGTGTTTTGTAACCATACTAATATATTTCCTGTGTCTTGGGAGGTGGTCCTCTATATATTTTATACATTCTGTAGTTATTTCGAAAGGAATTTCTTTTTCCAGCTCTTCCTGTATATTTTATTGGTAGCATACAGAAAGGTTACTTTTATGACTTTATTTTACATCCTTCTACTTTACTGAAGTCTGTTTAAATATTAATTATTAATTTAGTTGAAACTCTGGGGTTCTTTTAAGTAAACCATCATAGCATCTGCAAAAAATGATTGTAGTTTTGCTGTTTAGTTCTATAGTGCTAAGGAAATGACAGGACATTGACACATGGTTATACTTGGTTTAACACTTTATTATCTGCCTCTTATTTTACTTATCTTTGGATGAGGGATTGATCAGGGAGCAATTATCTCTTCTTTCCCCTCCTCACCTTCCCCACCCCCGACATGCATGCATAAAAAGGACTTGAACTATGTTCCAAGGTTCCCTTCAACTCTAAATCTGCGAGACTATGACTTTCCTTCCTCCTCTTCTCATTTATTTTTTCTTTTAAAAATATATTTATTGATATCTTTTTTACATTGTCTAAATTCCTCTTTCCATGTCTTCCTTTCCCTCTTGTAAAGAGTGATCCCATATAACAAGAATTTTAAAAAGAAAAGAAAAAAAGGAATCGGGGGAAAAATCAGCAAACTGATCCCTTTGAAAAATTTGACCACGTATGAAATATTCCACTCCTGTGAATTCCACCCCTACCTCCCCCTTCTCTTACAGTTTAAAACCTTCTTAATTAGATTTGCAAATGGCAAGCAAATACATTTTTGCCAGCCATTTCTGGGTGTACTTCATCCCCGGCCAGAAATCCATCAATCCTATATTTTAAGCATTTTCCTTCTATATATTCAAAAATAAAATAATTTGAGATTTGCAAACATAGTAACTGCTTATAAAAATTCCCTACTTATAAAATCAGAACTAACTATCCCTCTGCAGTAAAGAATATGGGGAATGTGGAGCTGTGGTTTGCAGATATTAACTTCATAAAGTTTACAGCTTACTGTAACCCCAGATCCCAAGGTCTCATCTCCATGATTTTAGATTTGCTGCAAAAATACAATTACACAACTTAACATCTTTCTAATCACTACTAAGCATTTTGCCAAGAGGTCTTCAAGTGCAGAACATGTTTTCATTTTGTTCATAGTATCTCATGCTTATGGTATTTCCATATCTTCAGACAATAAAGAACAAAACTGCCCATAAACAGACTGAACTAGTCATTTTCAAGGCTAGCACTGCTGTTTTCCAGTGCAGATAATATTTTCTTTTTTCTTTTAAATTTATTTATTTTTAGTTTTCAACATTCACTTCCATAAGATTGAGTTACACATTTTCTCCCCATCTCTCCCCCCCACCCCAAGATGGCGTGCAATTTGATATAGAGTTGACATATACATTCATATTAAACCTATTTTCACATTAGTCATGTTGTAAAGAAGAATTAGAACCAATGGGAGAAACCATGAGAAAGAAGGAACAAAACAAAGAGAGAAAAAAAGAGAGAGAAAGAGAGACAGATGAGAGAGAGAGATATTAATTGAGAGCAAATAATATCTGCATTCAGACTCCATAGTTCTTTCTCTGGATGTGGACAGCATTTTCCATCATGAGTCTTTTGGAGATGCCTTAGATCCTCACACTAAGAGATAAGTCTATCAAAGTCAGTCATCATACAATGTTACTGTTACTGTTTACAACGTTCTCCTGGTTCTGTTCACTTCACTCAGCAGCAGATGATATTTTCAAGTACTCATATTTTCCTAGGGATGACATATTTTACAATTGGAAGAGCCAGATGATGCCTTTCTTCAGCACTTTTGAGCTTACATTTGAAGAAGACACAAAGTTGGATTTTCTTTTTCTTTTTGAATCTGGACCAGTAGTTTTATCTGTGTGGGTGATCTCCATATGTAGAAACTTAATTTTTTGTTGCAAATGAGCTACTTATCTATAATTTAGACCTTTAAAGAATTGATGAGGATGGAGGGAGGAAGAGATGGAGTGGTTTATCTATGGTCACCCAGATAATAGTTGTCAGTGGTAGGATCTGAACCCAGGTCTTTCTGATTCCAAGTCTGATACCTTACCCATCATACCACATTGACTCATGTAACTGCATAAAAATGACCAAACAATTTACCTTAAAAAAAAAGTTATTTTTGCCATTTGTTGATATGGTGTCACATTTCAAATAAGCCTTCATGATAGATATGCTAAAGGAAGCCTATCTATTTATTTATTTAGGATTTATTCAAAGGGTCAAAAAGTACAAAAGCATTCACTGTGAATGAATTAGTAACTTCCATGTGGTATGATGGGTAGGGTATCAGCCTTGGAATCAGAAAGACCTGGGTTCAGATCCTACCACTGACAACTATTATCTGGGTGACCATAGATGAACCACTCCATCTCTTCCTCCCTCCATCCTCATCAATTCTTTAAAGGTCTAAATTATAGATAAGTAGCTCATTTGCAACAAAAAATTAAGTCACCCCTTTTCAGGGAAGTAGGCAAAATAAAGATGGTGGTAAAGACCACCATCCAGACGCCCAGAAAATGAAAAGCCCACACTCACTAGCTGTGTGACCTTGGGCAAGTCACTTAACCCCAATTGCCTTGCCTTCCCCCCTCCAAAAAAAAACATAAAAAAAGAAAATGAAAAGCAGAAATAGACAAGTTCTCAATGACACAGAAGACTGTAGATTCCAACTACTTCAGTATTGAGCTACCCAGTCATTGTTTGACTGCTCTGCAAGGCAAGCTTGGCATTGAGCCACTCCATGGGGAATTTATGTCCTTGTTACTAAGGTCATCATGACAGCAAAGATTGGTGTTTTCCTGTGGAGGAAGGACAAAGATTGCCAGGGAAATCATATACCTCGTTTTTCTTTAGTCCTGGTTAACAATAAATAAAGCATGCACATGAAGTCCCAGGATGTCAGATGTGGCTGCTGCCTGACCTGATCTTACCAAGTAGGTCGACTAATTGTTAGTTGATTCATTTATTTATTGAATACACACTAAATTCCAAGCATAATTTAAAAATAGTTTTTATTTTATTTTTAGTATTACTTTTACCTTGTGCTTTTATATCAAAGTCAGTTCCCTTTGAATTGGTATCTTACCTCCTTCCCCCTGCCCCCAAACTTCCCCTCACCCCAGCAAACCCTTCCTTATAACAAAGAAAAAAACATTAAGCAAAACCAACTGGCAGTTTGACTATGTCTGATGTTACATACTACATTCTATATACATAGTTTCCTCTTTCTCTACTGAGAGAAGGCAGGGGTGTTTCATTTTCAGTTTTCTAGAACCAAGATTATTAGTTAAATTAGTCAGAGTTGGACTCAGAGAACATTTTAAACTGAAAACTATAACTAGCATTGGGTAGATATGTATCCCTATAGCTTCAGGAGTTCTTAGTCTGGGTCAGAAAATTTTTTTTTCAAAAAACTGATAATCATATTTCCTCTTTAGAGATACATTCCTTTAGGTTCTGAATAAAAGCCCGAGTGAAAATGCAGATACTTCCGGCTAGGTGACAAAAGAAAGTAACACCCTCAGATGCCAGGGATTTATATGATTCAGGAAAGTGGGGCAGCATAAAAGCATAGATAACCTTGGGAATGGGGTGAGGCGAGAGGAAGACAGTGTAAAAGATGCAGAAAGAAGGAGTGGAGGACATTCAAGATCCACGGAAGTAACAACTATGCTTCAAATTTAAGACTGTTACACTAATGCTAATAGCTAGCATTTACATAGCCCATTAAGGATTGCAAAGCACTTTACAAATATCTCCTTTGATCATTTGAGCCAGACAACAACCCTGGGAGGGAGGTGCTAGTCTTATGGGAAACTGAGGCAGAGAGTGGTTAAGTAACTTGTTGAGTCACACAGCTAATAAGTATCTGAGGCTTGTATTCGAACTGTATTCAAACATCCTGAATCCAAGTCCAAAGTTCCATTAATTGTGCCACCTAGGCACCTAGAGAGCAAACTCATGGAGTAGACTGAGCATTGGAAAAGTCAGAAAGTCGTGAATTCAAAATCAAACTCACCTAACTATGTGTCTCTGGCTCTCACCTGCCTCAGTTTCCTGGTCTGCATATTGGGATCATAATAGCACCCACTTTCCAGAGTTCTTGTGAGGATTAAATGAGATAACTTTTTTTTCCCCCACTTAATAGTATTTTTATTTTCATTTTCCAATTACACTTAAAGATAGTTTTCGGCATTCACTTTTATAAGATTTCGAGTTCCGGATTTTTTTCTCCCTCCTTTCCTCCTCTCCCCAAGACAGCAAACAATCCAATATAGGCTATACATGTACCATCATATTAAACGTATTTCCACATTAGTCGTGTTGTGAAAGAAGAATCAGAACAAAAGGGGAAAACCCATGAGAAAGGAAAAAGAGAGAGAGAGAGAGAGAGAGAGAGAGAGAGAGAGAGAGAGAGAGAGAGAGAGAGAGAGAGAGAGAAAATAATATGTTTCTTTCTCTGGATGTGGATAGAATTTTCCATCATGACTTTTTTGGAATTGTCTTAGATCATTCCATTGCTCAGAAGAGCTAAGTCTAACAAAGTTGGTCATTGCACAGTGTTGCTATTGCTGTGTACAATGTTCTGGTTCTGCTCCCTAAATAAGATAACTTTTGTAAATAACTTGGCAAAACTTGAAATGCTGTATAAAGTTGAGCTGTTTTATGGGTTGCAATGCACTTTCCTCCCAACAACCATTCAGTGAGATGGATTGTGAATGTAATAATGGCCTTGGGTGAGAGTGACAAGTGACGAAACTGCAGCTCAAAGTTACTGAGTGACTTCTGCCCAAGGTCATAAAACTAGTAAGTCTGCTTTGCTGGGTCCTTCTGCAGATCCTGCTCTTTAATTAGAGGTGTCCTACAAGGTTCTAGCCTGGACCCTCTTCTACACTATTTTCCTTGGTATTCTCATCAGCTCCTATGGATTTGATTATCATCTCTATGCTTATGATTCTCAAATCTATCTTTCCTGCCCTACTCTCTGCTGATTTCCAATCTTGCATCTCCAACTGCCATTCGTACAGCTTAAATTGGATGTCCAGTAGACACCTTAAACTCAACATGTCCAAAATTAAACTCATTATCTTTCCCCTAAACCCTCCCTACCTCCCACCATCCCTATTACTGTCAAGAGCAACACTATTTTTCCAGTCCCTTAGACTTGAGACTTAGGTGTCATCCTCCACTCCTCATTATCTCTCAATCCTCCACCGTCCCCCCACATCCAATGCCTTGACAAAGCTTGTCAGTATTGACTTTGTAATATCTCTGGAATATACCCCCTTCTTTGACACTCACCACTCTGGTACAGCCCCTAATCACCTCACACCTGGATTACTGCAACAGCCTGCTGGCGGATCCACCCACCTCAAGTCTCTCTCCATTAAAGTCCATCTTCCTTCCGTTCAGCCACCAAAGTGATTTTCCTAATTTCGAAGGTCTGATCATATCACCCTCTACTAAATAAACTCCACTGACTCCCTATTGCCTCTAGGACCAAATACAAAATGTTCTATTTGGCACTGAAAGTGCTTCATAACCTAACCCCTTCCTGTCTTTTCAGTCTTTTTGTACTTTATTCCCATCCCTGTATTCTTTGTTGTCAAACTAACTACTGTGATGTTTCATCAGTAAGATACCACATCTCTGGGCTGCATCTCTTGGTTTCAGTCACTTTTTCTGGATGTCCCCTATGCCTGGAAGACTCTCCCTCCTGTGCTCTGACCACTGACCTCCCAGTTTTCCTTTAAGTCCCAACTAAAATCCCATCCTTTATTATAGACATTTTCCAACCCCATCTTCGTTCTAGTTCCTTCCCTTTGTTAAGTATCTCCTATTTATCCTTTATATAGCTTGTTTTGTATTTATTTGTTTACGTATTCTCTCCCCCATTAGATTGTAAACTGGAGTGCAGAGACTGTATTTTGCCTCTTTTTGTAACTCCAGGCACATACTAGGTGCTTAATAAATGTTTCCTAGCTGATTATTCCATAGAATAGAATAGAACTGCCTTTTTCTCAATTTGTCCTGGGTCTAGATCTTCCTATGTAGTAGACACCTTTCTTGAGTAGCCTATTGCTATGACTTTCAGTTTCTGACTTTTTTGTTTCTATTTTAATAAGCATTAATAAACTGAGTTTAAATATTGAGGTTTACAGGTGCTGGGACACCCAGGTCTTGCCTCAATGAATTTGACCCAAACCTTTCAGCCAAAGAAAAACAAAGTTTATTAAAGATCTGCCATATTGGGTAGACTTGTAAGGAATCTGAACATTTGTAGCACTAATGTAAGTGGGCCAGATTGAATCTGAGGACCTTAATGGAGTCAAGATGGATCTTACACATAGAAAGACTGAAGGTGGGATATAGGGGAGGCCAAGGAGTCCGGGGTGACTAGTGGAGGAATCTAGGGAGGATCTTGATGAGAGTGGTCAGTAGGCTGGGGCGACTAGAGGTGGGAGGCCAGGAACCAAGAGAATAGGGTTTTGATAGGACCAAGGGTAGGAAGTACCCAAAGGCACCCAAAAATAACACACAATAGAGGGCTAGATTAAGGGTAACAGAGAATTGGGAAGATCAAGTGGAAAGATTCAGGAGAGTTCAAGGGGTTTTCCAGACCTGGTCACAAGCACATAATTTAGTGTAGATACTGTTCTTCAAAAAATTATGTTGTAGTTTAATTATTTTTGGTCTTGCTCTACATTTAGGTCTAGCTCTACAATACTTCATAAGGAAAACAAATTCCCACATTGTTGGAGTACAAAATATATCACAGTGCTTCATGAATCCATTATCTACCCTTATTAAGTGAATAGGCTAGGTCATCATCAGTCATCTGGAATCATGCACCAGTATTATTCTCTGTTTGCGTGTACAATTCTTTGCTCCAATTGTTTTTGGCAGTCATAATACTTAACTCCATCTGGGATTGGCTGGACAATATGACCAGGGCAGATAAGCCACCTTCTGAGGAGATTTGTCTACACTAAACATACACACACAACATGAAGAGAGAAAAGGGTAAAAAACAAACAAAACCCAGTTTTTTAAAAAAGGAAGTTACAACAAAACACTGGATGACAAAAGTACCTTTCTATTTCCTGGTTAAGGTGGTGGATGTAAACTTTACAGTATTGTGATGCATCAGGAGGCAAATGCTATGAGAGGAAATGAAGTGGGTTCTAATTGTTTCTAATTGACAGGTTACAGGATATGTTGCCAAGGACACTGGGATTCAGGTGACCTAGTTCCTGCCATTAACCTTCGTATGATTTTAGCAAAGTAACTTAAGATCTCTTTGGATCTCAGTTTCCTGTATACTCTGAAGACATTAGCCCTTTGTCCCTTTCAGCTCTACTAGTGTTCCCAAGCACATTCCATGCATTCTGGCATCTTGTAAATCCTTCAGCAATAAAACAAAACTAAGCAAAATCACCCTTTGCTTTGTTCTGTTACTGAATAGAAAAAAAAATACTAATGATTTTTCATGCCCCTTTCCATCTCCTTTCACACGCATATTCTTGGAATAGTTTTATTTTCTGTTTCTGTAAGTCGCCACAAAACATTCTAAGCAAACAGTTAATTCGGAACACAACGTGGGAAAACTAACAATCCCTCCAGCCACAGGGAAGGTTCCTCCACTCCTCAGGTTTTCAAAACCCCAGGGGCACACATAGGACTGGCAGACTGATCAGGGACACAGTGGTCCTTAAAATCTGTGTTAGGACTCCTGGGAGCTGGAGCCAGGAACTGACCGTTTTCTTCTCTCCTGAAAAAGGAAACCGAGAACAGAGAGGCAAGAGGGTTCGTTTTCTCTTCATTTCGGGGATCCAATCAAGAGTCCTGTCACCCCGACAGGTCTCAGATCTGGAAGGAATCACCTAGTCCAACCCCCTAATTTAAGAGGTGAGGAAACTCCTGGTCAAAGAGGGGTCTAAGGACACGGAGGTGGCAGGGAAGACACTGAGCTAGGATACAAAGTCCTGGATTTTGGGTTTTTTTTTTCCAGGGCACCACGTTACTTCCTGCTACGAAAATTTCCCCCGCTCTGCAAACGTAGGGGAATTAGGGGGCTGCCTGAAAGAGCTTCCCCTCCTAAAAGGGCCCCTCCGCATCTTGAGAGGTTGGACTAGGTCCCCTCCAGATCCAAATCCCCAGATGTCCCCAGGGCCCCATACTGCAGCGCAGGAGGAAAGTGTGGTGCTTGATTCAGTCTCCCCATTAGACTGTGAGCTCCTTCAGGGCAGGCGCTCTTTGCCTTTTTTTTGGAAGCCCCAAAATTTCGCACAGTGCTCGGCACATAGAAGGTGCTTTATAAATGCTCATTGACTTGAAAGAGCTACTACCAGTGCCATGGTAGCCACTGGGCGGGAGCGTTCTTCCTGTCTCCGTCCCCTGCTCCCCCCAAAATACCCCAAAACAACAACAAAAACCTCGCACACACCCAGACCTGCTTAATTCCTTCACCCAGGGCAGCCCCCCAGCTCGGGGCTTCAGCGGGGGACTTCCAGTCTATACCACCAACAAGGGAACGTCAGTCAACAGGTCTTTATTCATCACCTACTATATGCCATACACAGGGCCTAAGTGAATCAAAGAGTCGAAGCCAATCCCCGCCCTCTGGAAGTTTCTAGTCTAATGGTGGAGACAACATACAGAGGTGGTTTGCTGGCTTCCTTTGCCCCTCTCAGCAGGGTGCAGATCGCAGCAGCCCGGAAAGCCGTGGGAAGCCTTGGGAAGCCGCCCAGGCGGGCTCCTGGCAGGTCTGGGCCAGCTGGCAGGCAGCACAAGCCGGCCCCACTTCCACCAATGGGAGGCGAGCCGGCCGGGAGAGGCGGGGGTGGGGTGGGGTGGGGTGGGGTTTCCACGAGGACCGAGGGCTCAGAGCTAGCGCGGCTCTTGGGGCTCCTTACGTCTAGAGCGCGACGGCTGCTGTTGCTGGAGTCGCAACTTCACCGCCTGGGCCGCATTCTCTGAACCCCGAGCCCGAGTGTCGAGTGGGGCCCCCGGTAAGTTCTGCGAGCTCCGTGCGCCTCGACTCGCAGGGGCATGGGCAACCCGCGGGGCTTTTTCCCCCTCATCCCCGCCCAGTTGGAGGGACAGACTATGGAGATACAGCGCGAGCGTTGCCACGCGTGCCCCGAAGACCTGCGGAGCTCCCGCTTGCAGGACAGCTTCCCGTCTTCCCCCTTTGCCCCCCGCTCCAGGGACATTTATGGTCAAGGTCTCGGTTTAGAAAGCAAGCCCCAGATGGGGCCCCGAGCTACAGAGACAAAGGCGGGGTTGACCTTCCAATTCCTCCCAGGCAGTCCAGCGCTGCTGGGCTCAGGATCGCCCCGCAGCCCCCAACCCCGGCCCCAGCCTCGCCGGACTGGCCGGGCGCTGGCTAGGTACTGGCTAGGCGCTAGAGCGTTAAGCTTAGCCCCTCCCAGGTCCCCAAGAATCCCAGCGTGAGAGCAGCTCTGGAGGCAGTGGGGGATAGGACTGAGCAAAAGGACTCCTCCTGGGGTGGCCTTACGACATAGCAACGCCTGCAACCGTGTCCGTCACTATACAGGTGCCAGGGCTTGGAGCCCTCACTTTTTGATTTATTGCATGCCCGTGTCTGTAGAGCAAACCCACATTTAAGTATCATAGGCCATATGTGCGCTTTAAAAAAAATATTAGAAGGCAGCAGGGTTGTAATTTAGAGAGCTGGATTTGGTGGCAGCCAAGTTCAAATTGTGGTTCTGAAACTTTATAGCCGAGTGGCCCTAATGAAGTCATTTGATTTTTCTGAGCCTCACTTATCCCCATCTGTAAAATGGAAGTGATAATTTAGGGAATACTTGCCTCAAAAAGTCACTTTGAGGAAAACACCTTGTAAACTTTAAACCTGATAGGTGAGTTTTTAGCAGTCCATACATATCTATATTGTGGAATTTCTTTTTTTCCCCCCCCTGGTTCTGTCAGTTGTTTTTAGGTCTGTGAACCACATCAGAGGGCTACACAGTTGAGTCAGCTTCCAGCTGTCCTGTGGAATAGAAGGAGCACTTAAGATGTGCTCCTTTCTTTGTAATAGAAAGGCACCTAAAATTGTATTGCTAAGTAATAGTAGCAGAAAGAGTGTAAGATTTGTTTAAAATTACAAACTGGGGTCTGGACAAACCAAAAAAGCCCAGTGGGATTTTTACCTCCAAAAATTTTGAGATCACAATTTAGAGAGTAGTTCTTTATATTTTTGAAAGATTGATAATTCCAAGTCAGGGAAAGACAGTAGTACAGAGGTCTCAATAAGTTCAGTTTAATTCAACAAAACTTTATTAAGGATGTAGTTTGTGCTAGTTAGATCAAGAATGACACAGGTTCCTGACCCAACTGAGCTTAGAGTTCATGCATGGGATAAAATATACACAGATAATTATGCAGGTTACAAAGTGGATTAATCCATGCTGAGGTCTGAATGATGAGGGATTCAAAGAGAAAGGAAGGCTTGATTCTGGCCAGAGGGATCTAGGAAACCTTCACAGAAGTTGTAGCCCTTAAGTTGGGTCAGATTTCAAGACAAAGAGTGAAGGAATGAGCATTTATATAGCACCTACTAAGTGCAGGAATCCTATGAGGTAGGTGCTATTATTTCTTTGTTTTACAATCAGGGTGCCCAGGGTCACACAGTTAGTAAATAAATGTCTGAGGCCCTGTTTAAATACAGGTCTTCCTAACTTCTGACTCCATGCTTTATCCACTATGCCAAATTTGTTTTAGACATGAGGAATGGTTTGTATTTATTTCTATAGAGAGGCTGGAGAAGCAAGATAGGAAAAAAGTCACTTTGGCTGGAATACGAAGATGAGCCTTGTGAAATAAGGTACGATGGATTGCGTGGGTCTTTGAATGTCAAGCAAAAGAGTTTGTATTTTATCCTGCAGATAGTGAGTCTGCATCTGAAATATTTTCCTTTTTTAAGTTTTATTGATGGCTTTTGTGTTTATGAGAGTCATTTCTACCTCCTTCAAATTGAATCCTCTGTTGTGACAAAGAAAAAAATTAAGGAAAAAATCCAATATGGAGAACTATCATATGTAACAGTGTATATGGTGTTCTGTCCCCCACAGAGAGAAGATGGATATTATTTGTTCTCTGGGACCTTTGTTGGTTTTTAAGTTCCTCAGAACAGTTTCCTTCCTCTGTTCTTTGCAGTCAACAAGCATCCATTAAGTGCCTGCTTTGTGCTAGGCACTTAAATTCTGGGGATTAAAAGAAAGGAAAAGGGGCAGCTAGGCCATGGAGTCAGGAGGACCTAGGTTCAAATATGACTTCAGACACTTGATACTTAACTAGCTGTGTGACCTTGGGCATATCACTTAACTCCAACTGCCTTGCCTTCCCTCCTCCAAAAAAAAAAAAAAGAAAAAAGAAAGAAAGCCAAAGGATATCCCCTGCTCTCAAAGAGCTCACAGTCTAATGGGAGAAACAACATGAAGATAACTATGTACAAACAAGATGTATATAAGGGAAGATTTGGAGATGTTTGAAGGAAGGCGCAAACATTAAAAGGGGATCAGAAAAGGCTTGGAACCGAATTTGGCATTTTAGCTGGAACTTGAAATAAGCTGGGATGGCCAGGGGGTGAAGATGAGGAGGGAGAGTAAGTATCCAAGGCATATGGAGCAGCTGGCAAAAAGCCTGGAGTCTGGAGAAGGAGTGACAAATGCAAGGAATAGCAAGGAGGCCGTTGTCACTGCATTGAAGAGTGCAGGAATGGGAAAAAAGTGTAAGAGAATTGGAAAGATAGGAGGGACCAGAACTGTCAAACTGACGACTTTATATTGATCCTGGACACAACAGGGAGCCACTGGATTTTGTTAAATTGGGACAGTGGCATGACCAGATCTGTGCTATAGGGAGATAAATTTGGCTGATGAGTGGAAAATGGATTGGAGTGGGGAGGGTTTTGAGACAAGGAAATCAACCAGGCAGCCTGTTGCAGTAGTTCAGGCATGAGAAGGTGACAGCCTACACCAGAGTGGTGGGTGTGTTAGAAGAGAGGAGGTGTATAGGAAAGATCTTACAGAGGTGAGAGCAGTAAGACTTGGGAACAGACTGGGTATGGAAAGTGACAGAATGTGATATCTGGGTTACAAGTCTGGGAAGATAGGAAGTTTCTAAGAAGTGGATATTAAAGGGAGCAAAATAATGAGTTCAGTTTTGGGGATGTTGAATTTAAGTTACCACTATGTATATTGATCTCTTGGTTCATTTAAAGGTTTTTTAATAGCAGTCGCATGATAAAACTTATCCATTGGGAAGATCAGTCAGTCAATAAATGTTTACTAAATGGCATATGCCAGCTATACTTCTAGGTACAGGGGGTACAAAGACAAGAAAACGAAACAGCCCCTGCCCTTTAAAAGTTAGCATGCAAAAGGGGGAAGCAGCATGTACAGATATATGTATATATATATATATATATATATATATATATATATATGCAAAACATGACCTGAGAAATGATGTAAAGGAGACACTGGAGGAAAGAGACCAGTTAGTAGGCTATTAAAGTATTTCAGGAGAGATTATGAGGATTAGCACTAAAATAATTGGATTGTGAAAGAGAGATTGTAGAGGCAGAATCAACAGGACTGATCACCAGCATGAAGGTTGGAGTTGGTGAGAAAAAAACTAATCAAAGATAGTCGCAAGGTTTAAGTTTGAGTGGGAGAATGGTACATCAGCAGAAATAGAGATGAAAATGAGTTCCATTTTGAACATCCTGATTTGAAGAACTGACAGTGTATGTAGGTGGAGATTGATAACCAAAAGGCATTGGACCACGCCACATTAGACCTGGAGAATTGAGCTTATTTGCACAGAGGTAAATAATTAAGACAATGGGAGTGGCTGAGATGTTGAAGGGACCAAGTAGAAGCAATAACTAAGCAAAAAAACCCACACTGAGAGCGCAAGAAGGGGAACCAGAAGAATCGAAATGAAGAAAAGCTAGAGAGAGGTAGGATGATAGTGGAGTCTGAGGGTGAAGGAGTCAGAGAAGTGCTAACTTGAAGGAAGACTTAAGTGTGGTCATAGGAGAGTAAAGGGAGTTCTTCAAGAGGAAGACATTGAAGCTGAAACCGAGGGCATCATGGGTAGCAGAAGGTACTGAAGGAGACAAGAGGTGGTTAGAAGGATGTAAGGGGTCAGCCTTGGTGAGGTGGGGAGGGGAGAAATCATTTCATCCTCTGAGACCAGAAAGAAGGAGAGAATAGGTGAAAGGCCACACGTTTTTACGTATGAGAAAGGGAATATGGAGCAACTTAGGGTAGCTAGCTTTAATTGTTTCAGTAAAGTAGGTTGTATAGTCATCTGCTCAGAGAGAATTTCAAGACTGGAAGAGTCCTTAGAAACTATCTCATCAAATGCCCTCAAAATGAGCCTTAGGAAGAAGAAACTTCTCTGAAGTTATGCAGTGGTTAGTGGCAAAGCTAGAACTAGAACCTAACTCTTGGCTCCTGGTTCAAGACTGAGCCTTATTTTTAGAGATTTAAAGTTGTAAGGGACTAATGAACTAATTTAATCCAGGCCGTTTTACAGAAGATGAAATTGAGGCCCTGGGAGGTTAAGTTAGAGGCAGCCAGATGGAGCAGTGGATAGATTGCTGGGCCTGGAGCCAGGGAGACCTGAGTTCAAATCTGGCTTCAGACTCTGGCTGTGTGACCTTGAGCAAGTAACTTTAAGCAGTTTGCCTCAGTTTCCTTATCTATAAAATAAACTGAAGAAGGAAACTATTCCAGTATCTTTGCCAAGAAAACCCCAAATAAGATTACAAAGAATCAGAACAGCTGTAAAGTTAAGAGATTTGCCCAGGGTCACACAGATAGTACATGTTAGGTCCTGATTTGAACCTAGGTCTTCCTATCTCCATAGCCTGCTCTCTATCCACACTGATCTTACTTTACTAGAAATGCCAAACCAGAGATTATCCAAGGACTGTTCAACATGATATGCTCATTCTGTTAATACTGGAGGCATTTCACACTTGACATCTCTATTCCCCTTCATGCCCCTAAGCCCACCATCTCTTTCCAGACTTCCCCTATTTCTGTTTCTTCTGGTTACTCTGATCTGAAATCCTTTTCTCTTCCTCTTTCTTACTGCTCCTTCTCCTCATCTCCTATCAGTTTTGCCAGATCTTGTTGAGTCCACCTCCATGATACCCCTTGCATCTCTCCATTCCCAGAGACTCCATCCTAGCTCAGGACCTGGTCAGCTCTTCCCTAGATCATTGTAGTATTTATCCTCCATGCATTGGTACAAGTCATCTTCCAGATCTAGAACAAACTCACTCCTTCTCCACCACTTAGAATCTTCCTTCTTCCCTTACTACCTTTCCTAATCCACTCAATGGTTAGTGTTTTCTTCTTGAAACTATTTGTATTACTTTTTTCCCCCTTGCTATCTTTCCTAATCTATTCAGTGGTTAGTATTGTCTTCTTGAAATTATACTTTGTATTACTTTCTTTTTACTTATCTGCATAGGTAAGCAAAAACTGTATAACTTCAATAGAATGTAAGCTTCTTGAGGGCAGGGACTGTTTGCTTTTGTCTTTGCTCCTAACCTTATGGGGTAGGTACTTTAAAAATATTTGTTGAATTGGATTGGATTTTTTTTGACAAGGAAAAGCAACCACTTTACATGTATTTCTTCTGAAGATGTACGTCTCAGCCCTTCCCCATATTTGTCACTCTGTGTTCTCCATTCTACGTACCCTGGACATCTTTATGAGGGAGTCCTGTAGAACAGTGTTAGAAAATTCCCGGGTCTGTTGTAAATGTTCAAATCTGTTGTATTATTAATTAAAGGAGAAGAGGTAGTAATTGGGTGACAATTAGGGGAGCTCCCTACTGGTGAGAAAATGAACACTTCATACCATTTAAATGTTGCAAGTAGGCTGCATACTTTTCCCCCTTTTATTGGATGCACAATCTTTGAAGACCTTAGAACTCTTGAATTTGATTCTAAATTAGGTTTACTCATGGAATTTAATAGCATTTCCTGAGGAAAAGTTCACTAATCTTAGGGTGTTTGGAAATTTTTCTAGTCCAAGGGAAGGAACAAAGGGCAGAGCTATTTTGGGAATTTCCATCTTCTTCTCAGTTAATTGAAACTATGGAAGAGTGCTTTCCTGCGAACTGGCATTCCTTAGACACAGTGATGCAGATATATTTAGAGATGCAGGGAGCATTTAGTTGTGGGTTTACTTATGATGAGAGCAACAGATAATATAATGAAATCTTCTGTGGTTCTTCACCCCTTTGGGTGGACAGTAACATGCAAATATGGTTCCTTCATTGTTTGGGGTCTTTGTTTCTTATTGACACCCTTCTGAAGGAACAGGGTTTTATCCAGATGCAAATACTTTTCCAACATCACCCCATAGGAGATGAGAAGTTAATCATTGACTTAGGGTCTTACACCACATGCCAGCAATTAGTCACTTTTAAAAAACATGACACCTCAGGAAATATTAATAGTATGAACCCTTGTTTTGCATATCATGTAAACAGTCATTAGATAATCTTTTGTTTGACTCTTCTGTAGTAACTTAATATTATTTAGTAATGTGAGATCAAGGTGGATAGTGGAGTCAGGAAGACTCAGGTTCAAAGGGTGACCTTGACATACACCACCTGTGTGCCCCTGGGCAAGTTACTTAACAACTATGAGTTAAAAAAAAATTCTTGTGGTTTCATTGGCGTAAGGAATCTCCCTGCTCCTCCACAGTTCAGCGCCTGCCCTGCCATGCATAGTGTTAAAGAGTTGTCTGGGGCACTGAGAGGCTGAGTTACTTGCCAAGAACCAAATAGCCAGTATGTTGTTGTTTTTCGGTATTTCAGTTGTGTCTGACTCTACAGGACCCCGTGGACTTTTTGTTGACAGAGATATTGGAGTGGTTTGCCATTTCCTTCTCCAATGTGCACCCATTTTACAATTGAGGAAACTGTCCTAACAAAAATCCCCACCCCCCAAACTACTGATTAGTAAAACTCAAGATTATTCTTTAAGTAAAAAGTACTCTAGAGAATTAATGCCTAGTGTTGATTTTGATTTTGCTGTGTTACCGTATGTTCATATGCTATTGTTCATAGATCTAGAAAGGAAGGAAACAGGCATTTATTAATTGCCTACTGTATACCACATAATGTGTTAAGTGCTTTCCAAATATTATGTTATTTGATTCTTACAATAGCCCTGTGAGGTAGGTGCTATCATGACACCCATTTTACAGTTGAGGAAACAGGCAGATAAAAGTTAATTGACTTGCCCAGGGTCAGACAGCTAGGAAGTATCAGAGGCCAAATTTAAATTCAGATCTTTTTGACTCCAGGCCCATGGTTTTATGCGATGTACAATGAATGAGCTGTGTCTAGGTGGATCTGCTGTAGAGCTATGGAGAACCTTCCTGGTCATCTAGTCTAATCCATTATAGATGAAGAAAGTCAGGCCTTTCCAGAAAGGTGAAATGACTTGTCTTAGGTTATATAAAGAGTAGCAGAGACAGATTGGAAGCCCTCAGATTCCAGATTCATTACTTTCTCACTGCTTTGAGGTCATGGAAAGGGCACCCTTCCCCTCCCCAACAAATGAGGTTTTAGAGAAACTAAGAAACACACCTGTAAAAGTTCTTCTAAAAATGTCAGTAGAGATCATGAAAAAAAAATTTTTTTTCCTCTTTTTACTGTGGCTTTTCATTAGAAACCTCTAAATCTGGGAACATAGTATAGCATAGTTTTCAAGTTTCGTATTTCTATACCTTTTGCCTTATTAGATTGTTACCAAATGAGGTTGGTAGACATATAGAAACAGGAGATAGCTAACAGGAGGTTTTATGAATCGATTCTACCCTTTGTAATTCCAATGTGAAAAGTAAATTGTTAGCTTAAGGAAAACCCTGTACGTGGCTGAGAGATGTCATTCAGGGGCTCCTGCAGGGAAATGCATACTTTGGAAATTTTCATCTTTCTGTGAAATGAAAGCAGTTATCTAGAGCTCTCAATGATGTCTGAAGTAAATTAGAGACCCAGTTTTAACCACAGTCATACCTGAGAGAACGCCATCTACTTCTTAACTGATTTAAGTCTTTCTCTGTTTATAGACAGAAGCTCCTCTGCCCCATTATACATATGCATAGGTATATTTGTGAATGGGCAGAGCTGTTGGAGACATGTCAGATATAGACGTGCATGTGATTTTCCTAAGGGAGAGGTCAGATCATGTTATTTCATCACTCGTTAAACTCTAGTGGCTTCTTATTACCTGTAGGGTAATTTCCTGTTACCTGTAGGGTAATATACAAACTCCTCTGTTCCATATTTAGGATCTTTTACAGTCTAGCTCCAATCTGTTTAGCCTTACAATAGTGGCTCCCCTTCAGACACTCCAAAGTTCAGCCAAACTGGCCTTTTTACTATTTCTTATTACATGCCACTCCATCTTCCCTCTCTATACCTCTCCACAGGCAGCCCCATGTCTGAAATTTGCAGCCTCTTCACCTCTGCTTCTTAGAGTTCTGTGTTTGCTTCAAATCTCAGGTCACATCCCCTTCTGTGTGAAGCCAGTCCTGATTCCCCATCCAGGTTCTAGCAACTTTCCTTGGCTTCTTCCAGAAATCATCTTGCATTTATGTATTTGTTTTGTATATACTTTTTTTTCTTAATGTAATAAATTTTATTTGTTTTCTTGTTTATATCGCTCATTTTCATGAAATTTTTGAGTTACAAATTTTCTACCCATCTTTCCCCTACCCCATCCCCACCCCCAAAGCAGCAATCCCACTGTGGAGCCCCTCCCCTGGTCTGCTCTCTACTTTCTGGTAGGGCAGGGAGGATCTCCCTATCCTAGCCCCTGTAAATCTTGATTCCTATTTGCAAGTATTGCAGAGCTTTATATTCTAGATTCTTTCAGTTCCTCCCGTGTCACCCAACCCTGCTGGAAGGACAACCAATTCAATACAGGCTGTGTAGGTGTGATTATACAGGACATCTTCATAGTGGACATGTTGTGACAGTGATCATATGTCCCTCCTTCCTATCCCTCCCCCCTTTGTTCTGTTCTTTACCCTGTCCCTGTCCCTTTATTGAAGTGTGAGCATCCAGCATCCCTCCCCCAGACCCTGCCCTCCCCTCCGTCATCCCCCCTCTCCTCCCCACGCCTCCCACTCTCTTGTGTGGCATTATGCCCATTTTAGAGTTTGTGCCATTTCTTCCCTAAGCCAGATTCGATGAGAGTAAATGAAAGTAAAGTTGTAACAGTTATCCCTTGCCTCTTCTA